>CM037023.1:15746386-16346750 GCA_020875875.1 Dioscorea alata
AAGTATTTCATACCCCTCCGACCATTAGGGCTTGACCTAGGTTGAGTTCAGCCCTAATTTGAGATTTCCCTATTCTCAATGCAATCGTAGGAAGATTTGGGCGGAAGTGATTCTGTATTCCAATACTCGTACCAGATTAGGGGTTATCACCGTGACCATCGGGGTGAGCTACCCTTGGATATCTCTTGGCCTCACCACCTTTGCCTGTGTAATTCGAGTATCTTTCTAGCTTGAGTAGTCCCGAGGGGATCGTCGCCCGGGGACCTCACACCTTTATTGCTAATTGTTTCCTTAATGTGCTATTGTGGTGTGCCTTAGTCCATTTGTTTATAGATTTTCTTTTGTTTGCTTTCTTATCTTATTTTAAATATATATTTGGTAGACTAGACAGTGTCATCTAGAGGGGAGTAATAGCAGCTCTTGGGACCCCAGGGAATACGATCCCCTCGTGCTTGCGCGAGGGGTATTACTTGGCGACCTGTGCGCTTGCAGACGATCATCAGGTCTCCATTAGGGTTAGAACCTCTAGATTGAAGAGGGTTGAGAGGGTGAGTCATGAGATAGTGTAGCGTCCCCTTTCTCCTTTGATTAGTACATCCTATCTCCGTATTCCCTAGGCTTTATGCAACTATATTTGGTGTGAGGCGTGAGATTGAGAAATTTCTCCGTCGGGACTTTGTAGGGGAATAGAGATCTTTCATCTAGATGTAGGGTTAGGTCTATTTTTAGGAATAGGATGTACTCTTAGGTATATCTAGAGTCTATTACGGTTATATGTGGTGTGAGGTGTTGAGATTGAGCGATTTCTCCATCAGAACCTCGTAGGGGACTAGTATCTGTGGTCTCGAGGCAGGGACCGATTACCTTTGAATTTCCACGACTTAACCTACACATTCTAGAAACACTTTGCATACCCGGTACCTAATACCTAAATCCTAAGGAGAGCATTGCCCAAATGCCCCACTTTCACTGATTGAGATCTCCCTTTATTTTACTCTTGCATATTCGTCTTTAGGATTCATTTCCTCGCACACTAGATCATCACATCATCCCATTGATCATTAGGCTAGATATCAGAGAAGAAGTTAGTACTAGTAACTCTTTTCCCTGTGGATTCAACTATCCTGTATTTTATCACTTCGACACCTGTGCATTTGCGTTACACACATATAATTCGATTCGTGTCAATAAGGTTATTTAAAAGTAATTAATGGTTTGAACTTGTTAAATTGTTTTTGTTTCACTCGTATATTTTGTATACATAATAATGATAATGTGACATAGCATTATCTTATTTTTAATAAAAGCGTCTTACTTTTAAATTAGAAGTCATATTATCATGTTTAATTTGAACATGACCTAAAAAAGTGACCACCACTACGAGATAAAATTAATTCATAATTTAAAAAAAATAAAAAATAATAAATTTTAAAATTAGATCATATTGTTGCAACCTTAATAAAAAAACTATGAGTTTTAATAACTTGAAATTAAATCATTAGCAAAAAATAAATTTAATTTAGATTTGATAGGTTTTATCTATAGATGAAAAATAATATTTTAAAATTTTCAACTGACTTTTATGCCAACTGCAAATAAACACCACCGAGTTTAAAAACAAAAATAAAATGCTAGTTTTAGAGTTAACTAATATGGCTCTTAATCTAAAAAACAGAAGATTTATTCCATCCGTTGTACCATGTCTAAACAAGGGAGCACAAAAAATAATGTTTTGATTGAAACAAAAAATTGTTTACTCGTACTACAAATGAATTCCATTAAACTTAAAAAAAAAAAAGTAAAACCAAATCATTTCTCCCATCTATTACAAGGGAAGAGAGAAACAATAGCATGGGTAGCATATTAGGAATAGAAAAGTCAAAACTAGTTTGATATTAAAAGAAAAAGATGTACAATCTTTCATGTGATATAATTATATTCATATGGAAAACAAATACCACGATACAAATTTATATTATAATAATGCAATACAATTCAAAACAATTCAAACACATAACATGCCATTCCAAGGCATCCAATAAAAATCTTGAATGAGAAACAAGTTTATGGCAGTTTCAACCGCCAACCAATGTCCAAAATCTGATCAAAGCACACGGTATTAGTCCAAAATCTAGTTCCCATCCCAAGCATCAAGGATCACATTTAAAATTGAATAATGGATGGATAGTTGTTGTGGGTGTGGTTGGCACGGGTCACTTCTTTTTATTAAAGGCACGGACCAGGTGTGGTGGGCTCACTACTAGTGAAATGCATGCCAACCATTCACATCAATTGTTAGTAGTTGTGGGTGTGGTGTGGTACAAAATTTGTTCGTCAATTCCCAAACGGAATATCTGTTTGTGAGACTCTTGGGTTCACATCACCTGTTCGTGAATTTCTTCCTGATGTAAATCAGTAATGAGATTGTGCATGAACCCATCCATGCACATGTTGCACACTTGCACTGAACATTTATTTCAAAACTTGTTCTTATTAGGTGGGCGAACTTGGACACCCTGTTCATCCATTCACATGTTATGAAAAAATCAATTTTGAATTAATTTATTTGGTCATGAAAGGTATGACAAAAATCGTAATAATACACAGAAATGATACTGTAAATGTTAGAACTAGGTATGCCCCGGGCCCACAACTAATTAAGCTCAGAGGGACCCAGTATACAAGCAAACCAACGCGTTCTCCCTTGCATTTAGACCAACATTGGATGTTGAGACTACGTTCATGTACATATATATGGTTTTCAGTCTTATACCTCTGAGTTCTCTTTTGGGCATTTGTTGGGCCATGAAGCTTTCTACCGCATAGTGAAACATGTGGTAGTCCCCATCTTATGGGGTAATTTTTTTTAATTTGTTTTTGTTAAGTGCTTTTTTTTTATTTTTTTTTATTTTTTTTATTATTATCAAAATTGGTCAAAATAGTTCACATCAATATCTAGTTAACACCCATATGAGATGCTACTTGGCTACTTTTGAAAGAAGATTACTGTTTTTTTACATTTTAACCCCTCATTTCTTTTAAAATTATTTAATTATCCTATTTGTGTTTTTTTAAACAATTTTTAAATTATTATTAAAGTAGAAAATATTATTTGAAATTAGAATTATTATTATTAAACTGAAAATTATTAAAGCGGAATTATTTTAAAGTATTCTATTCATATTTTGATTATCATTAAAGTATTAAAGTCACAATTATAGAAGTAGAAATTATTTAAAATTATTTTTATTATTATTAGTAAAATATTTTTATTATAGTGAAAATTATTTAAAATTATTTTATTAATGAAATCACGTCCGAATCTTGACTAGACATTGATGTGATGACCCTAGGACCATTTTAACAAATAAAATTGTCATAAGATCATTTTGGCAAATAAAAAAAGGGCCAAATAGAGAAAAGGACCTTTTGCTAATATTCCAATGACTCTTAACCTAGCTAGAGGCTTTTCTTAGTGTAGTTGGATGAGTTAAATCCATTTTGATTATTAGTTTATCATTTATGTCTATAAATATCAGTAATCTAATCAACTAAGCAAAATCAGATAACCTTGCATGAAGGAAGAGCAATCGATCTTTAGACATCTTACATGTATATCAAGCCCTTAATCCCAAAGCTTGGACCGTTTACCCGTTACTTTTTTTTTTTAACTACCTTTGATTGGCATTAATGGCATGATTATAATTGATATTTCTAATAGTAAGAGGCTTAACTACATTATTGATTGACGCACCATATGCTATATATAAGTTGTTCACTTTGGTAGTTCTTGTGCCTTAAAAATAATAGTCATGTGCCAAGTTGACATGATACTCCATGATGATACAACCATGTAATTATATATATTTTTTTAAATGAGTTATATTTGCTGATACTTCTAGCTAAGATAACAAAGCTTGCCGGATGTATTTTTTTTTTTTTTTTTTTTTTGCATTTTTTCCATTGATACATAGTTGATACAGCAAGTCATGTCAAATTAATATAAACGAGTTTGCCTCTTCCTGAGTTTTGAGGTTTTCCTCCTGGTTTTTCCGTTGATCCTTGGTTTAGCAGATCTTCATCCTTCCTCGAGTCCTCGACGTAGTTGGGTTGATGTTGCTAGTTCCAAACAAGTTCGGTCAGAGTATTCTCTGGTAGTTCTTGGAGCTTCTCTGGAAAATCTGTAAGCCTCTGTTATGGACTTCTTCAAGATTGATGACGACGCTAGATTTCGTGTTGAGTGTCAATTTTCAAATGCTTTATACAGCAAATTCTTGGGGAGGGCTCCTTCCTTAGGCGTTGTCAATACTGTTCTTCTGGATAGATGGAAGTAATTGGGGGATTTCTCAATTGCTGATTTACAAAACATTTACTTCCTGATTTAGTGTAACTCACAATCATCCATGCATAATGTGTTGTTTAAAGGTACTTGGAACGTAAATGGGCCTGTGCTTCAATTGTCATCTTGGAATGCCTATTTCTAGCCCGTTTACCCTCACATGACCACTACTACAACCTAGATTTAGTTGCACCACCTTCCGGTGGAACTATGGGAAAAGGACATTCTAGAGGGTTTAGCTGTCTCTTAAAAGTTGATGAACAGACGAAAAATTTGAGTCGTGCCAAATACGCTCGTGTCTGCGTGGAACTGGACCTTACGATGGCATTGAGATGAGGTTTTTGGACCGGCGATGATGAACAACATGATTTTATGGTTGTGCAATATAAGCATCTTCTGATGTTCAGTTATCAATGTGGTCTCATTGGTTACAAAGAGGCGGCTTGTCCTTAACGTCAAGGTAACATTCAAAGCGAGGTTATGATGCATGTCTCGTCTTGTGATGTTCAGACGCAAACAATGCCCCAGGAGGATCGGATCGAGGTTTAGTTGCTAGTCCATGATCCAAAGAGTTCTATGGATGGTCCAGTGCTGATACAGGGTGGTAATCCCTAGAAAACCGAGACTACTGGCCGTGGATGATGGTTTCTTGCAGAGGTGAGGTCGATGGTATGGTGGTGCACCGTGTCTCGATTCTCGGGACCCTAGCGTGACATTAGTCTCAACAGCCGAGAATGATTGAGGGACAAGATCCTTACATATGGTACACAATACTTCTCTTTCCACTTCCATGCAGCCTTTTCGTATGACGAATAGTGATAAAGGCTTTGGGAGACATAGAGGTAGGGGGCTGTACGCCATTCCCTATTGTATCATGACTCTCAAAAAGACTAGCTTCTGCTATAAGGATAGCTTTTATGGAAAACTGAAGAGATTCCCGATTCTAGTAAAGTCTAATCTTGATTTTCCCAACGGGTTGATTTTTGGCACTTCACTAGTTCCTAGGGATGCCCATTCTGACCTGATCCATGTTGAATCATAGTCTCAGTGGGATAATCCCCTCTTAATGAGTCTTAACAAAGGAAAGGAGGTGGTTAGGGATATCTCTATTTAAGCATTTGGCAAAGCAAAACCACATCTCTTAACCTCCTCTCTCCAAAGTTCGGCTACTCTAGGAGTGGATGCGGCTTCTTGACATGATAACATCGCTTATTTGGTCTTGGCAGCTCATCAAAAGGCGCAAGTTGTGCCAGTAATTGAAGAGCTTCGAGAGGAGGAAAGCTCAAAAAAGAATATAGAGACAGATCAAAAGGATGATGCCTTTGATTTCGAAGACTCGTTGACTATGGACTTAGTTTAAGATGGTTTCCGTAAAGGATCATTAATCAAAAGAGATCCAATCCTTAAGGACAGCTCCCATAAGAAAGGGAGAATTGAATCTGAAGCTACGGGTTCATAAGTGCAGCATTTGCAGGATGCTTCGTAAACTTTTCTTGCATGTTTTGATTCTCTGTTTCTTTGTCTTTTATCTCATGTTTTTTATGACTATTCTCAAAACATTGTGTTGGAATGCAGGGGTCTTACATATGTCAGCACTCTTAATCGCATGCAACAATTGATCAAGATGAATAAACTTGTGAGTGTCTGTTTAGTGAAGACTCGAGCTAATGAAAATTGTGCCTAAAAGTTTTGTGCAAAGTTCAAACGTGTTTGGGAGTAGTCCACCATCCCAGCTCGAGGTTTCTCAGGGGGAATCATTATGCTCTAGAGATGTTTGGTTGGTTTGGTTACTCTTATTGCCATTTCGATGTTGTCCATTCATTTGATAATTTCTTCATGACTCCGTAATGTTTGGATCCTATCAACTATTTATAATGGTCAGTCGATTGAGATTCAAAGGAGTCTTTCGAATTAATTATCTTATATTTCTGTTTTAGATTTTCCCTAGTTTGTTACCTGTGATTTTAATGCGATTTGCTTTATTGCTAAACATAAGGATGGAAATTTCAATTACTATGATCGTAAATCTAGTTTTTTTTTAACGATTTTATTGTTAGAAATTCTCTTCATGAAGTTAATTTTAATGGTTCTGACTATACCTAGTGTAGTGGGAGATCTAGTCTTGCTCGGCGGTGGGCCAAGCTTGATAGATGTCTTGTTAGTGCTAGGTTGTCTCACTGTTTTGCTTCTTATTATGTTTCTCATCTAACAAGAATTTGTTCTAATCATTATCCTTTTCTCATTATTGCTTGGTCTAGGACTCATTCTAGAAATAGGATATTTCATTTTAAAATTATTGGCTTGAGTATCCTCAATGTCTTAATATTGTTAGGTCTGCCTGGAATTTTAGACCTCATTCCTCCTACATGCATGCTTTTTCTTACATCCTTAATAGGGTCAGAGTTCATCTTTTAGATTGGAGGGAAAATAGCCAGAATTCTTTAGATTAGGATATTAATTTAGTTGAGTCCCTTATTGCTGATCATAACTCTCAAGTCCTTAGATATGCTCTTGAGGATGCGAAGGGTTTTGATCTTGATATCACTCGGAGAAGCTTGCTCAATAGATATAATGCCCTCCTTAGACAGAGCAACAGCTGGGCTCAATGCTCTAAACTTGTGTGGGCTCTTAATGGTGATTTAAATGCTACTCTATTTCATACTAGTGCTCATCTGAACAATCATAAAAATTTTAATCTTCCAAATCATCAATTATTATGGTATTGTTAAGACTATTACAGAGGCCATAGAAGAGTTTTTTCTAGGTCATTATAATAGACTTTGGTTTGACTCTTGTAAGTTTTCTTTTCCTGGATTTATTAGAGAACTTGTCTTTGATTTACGTTCTATTTCTAGCCATGACAGTACTTATTTTGTTAAGAAAGTTTTCAAAGTTGAGATTTATAAAACGCTTATGCCCTTAGCTTTTTGTAAGAGTCTCGGCTCTGACGGTTTAAATGTGGAGTTTTATAAATTCTTTTAGCATGATATTCAAGAGTATCTTTTTAAAGCTATTAATTAATTTTTTCATAATGCTCATATGCCCAATTCTTGGGGTCATATATTGCCCTTATTCCTAAAAAGGACAATCCCAAAAGTGTTTTTGACTTTCATCCAATTTCTTTGTGCAATGTTTGTTACAAAATTATGGCTAAGATTCTTGTTAATAGGTCCTAATCTAATTGGAAGAGAACAGACTGGTTTCATCCATGGCAGAACTTCAGCTGACAATATTCTTACTCTTGTAGAAGTGGTGCATACCTTAGATCAGGATCATAGTTTCATCGTAGGATGATTGTCAAAATCAACAATATTCTTACTCTATCATAGTTTAATAAAAGTTGCTAGTCCTAGGTGACGGCCTAAAAATTTAATGTACGCTTTCTACAAGTACACGGATCATATCAAGTAATAAAGTGGTACCCCGTAAGGGGTAGGGTTATTGAACCACAGGGACTGGGACTTCTAGTACGTATTTCTCCTTTAATTTCTAGTTTATCAAAAATGGATTGGTTTTGAATAAACTAAAATAAAGTAATCGAGAAGGATGAAAGGAATGTGTGAAGACAAATAGAGTGTGCAATCAATGAGAAGTATTGCCCCAGACTAATTCCTAAGTGCATTAGTGTACTGACTTGCTTCCAATGTGTATCAGGTACATTTCAAGGTTCTTACGTGTGCGCATAAGCAATGTTGTATCTATGTCTTTCCTATATGTCAAGTTTTGTAATTATGACTACGGGTCTCTTACACGTCAAGTTTTGTAATTACACAAGTTAATTACAACTATAGCAATTGACACACGTCAAGTTTCACAACTACAACTATGCAATTCAAGCACATCAAGTTATATAACACAAGATTTAACATAAGAACACATTAAAACTACATAATCATTGAAAGCAAGTAAGTCAAAGTACACTAAACAACAAGGTTCATAGCTTGGGGCACCATGGAATTGTTAGCCCCTCATGAATTCATACAAATGAGAAGGAAAAAGAGGTACAAAACAATAAGAAATTATGGTGATGGTAGTTGAGACCTAGAGACCACGTGAGTAGATTAGCCCTGATCTCTCGGTGACTAACCCCTGATCCCATACGAGTGTTAATCAGAATCTCTTCCAGATTAACATACCTACGATTGCAATGAGTTCAAGGAAATCTCTAATATCCTTCGGCTTAAACCTAATAATTGAGGGCTACCGGCACCCGATCTCTCGCCGTGTCATCACAAGCATCCCCTTTCAATCTCTCCTAGATCTAGCACACGCAAGTAGGTCACATCTACATGCACAACTCATAAAAAAATTACGGATTTCTCCACAATTGTAATTCTAGACATGAAATCATGAAAGATTGAATCTCAAATAGCCATCAAATTAAATGACAAATCAACATCCGAAGTTCTTACACAAGATAAACCCTAGTGTTCATCCAAATCCAAACACAACAATAAGTTAATCGCTCATGATAAGGGACACTTATACAACTTACAAGGAAGACAAAAACATAAAAGAAGTAATGAAAACTCCCTCTAGGTCGTGATCCCCTTGAATGGATGAAGCTTCACAAGTTTGTCGTTGATGGCTTAGATCTTCACTCCAACTCCTTCTACTTTGCTCTTCTCCCTCTTGGTGATGATGTGTGCTTTTTTCCCACAAAGATCGCCGCCAAAAGGTGGTCAGAAAGCCTCAAGAAGGTGTGTTGGTGATGGCCTCAAAGGCCAAGAGAAAGTCACCTAGAAAATCCCTAGAGATGACCTTTTATACCCCCAAATCCCGAGCGATACCACCCCTAAAATGGGGTCAGTGAGGGTGGTATACTGGGTAGTATGGAGGGCATGGTATGGTGTATGCAAAAGTTTCTGACTTTGGGGCAGATGGCCTCCCATACGGCCTCATTGAGGCCGTATGCCTCGAATCAATTTCCTGCCACGAAAAATCCCCAGGTGATACAGTAACTTCTATAGTACATTTGGCACAGTACCTCAGCTACAGTGAATACGCTACAGTGCTTTCGCTGCAGTGAATACGCTACAGTACTGCGACTTGGTTTTCTTCTCTTTTCTGCCCAAATTATGTCCTCGTGTTCTCCATGGCTTCATCATGCCCTGCAAAGGAAATAATACTCGATTAAGCATAAAACGGGCATCAATACATAGCAAAATGCATGCTAAGTGTGTGTGTATATATATATGTATATATACATTTAGACACTTATCACATGGCTTCTTCTTTCTTGCAAAATCTTCTCAATTGGACTCAAAGAACTCTTTTGGTTAGCTAGCTTCACTCCTCAAAGGTGCCTCCAACCCTATCTTTGTCTCCCAAGAAGGTGTGGTGAAGTCTCATCTTGACCTCTGGCGATTTTCCAAAGATGGATTTCCAACCTTGGCCAAGCTCTTGGATAAGTGCTCGTGTATAAGTAATACGAAGTATTCTTTTCTTATATTGAGCATTCCTTTTCCTAGCTTTTATCATTAATTTGTGTGTATTTGTGTTCTTTTGTGTATGTAGGGTTATGGAGAAGAGTTAGAGAAAAAGGAGCAAAATTAGGTTATGTCCGCGTTTGTTGAGGAGTTTCTTGGACCAAGCAAGGATCATGGCATAGGTTCTAGACTTGTGGGTGTGTACCAACCTTCGATGTGCTCAAATTATTCTATAATTCGGAGGGGCACAAAGGCAGTCACACCATAAAGCCTAACTCGTGTAATATTGAAGAACTTCATCAATGCGAGGAAAAGAAAAAAATGACATGATCTGCTTGATAATGCTATTTTAAGAATCTTATCCACCTAACATGCTGGTGTGGCCTTTTGGCTGTTGCAAAAAAGTGGAAAATTTCTTGATGAACTATACATCACCTAGCATATGGAAGTGTGACTGCCCATGTGCCCTTATGGTATTTGAATTTCTTCATGAAAACACCCAGATGTTGCGCACACGATCATGTCAAAAATCCCATGCTATGTGTTTGCCACTATGGCTTATCGAAAACTTCCAAAAGTGCTCAACACCACCATCTTTTGTCTCTTCTCTCTACTAATGGCTTTTCACACCCTGGCTACACAAAAAAATGCATCACACGAAATGAGTGTACATAACTAAGGAAAAACATGCTTAATCTATAAAAATTAATAACATAAAACATGTATAAACAAGCACTCATCACATGCTCACCAACAACCACGTATTTTGTGGTCATGGTTAGTTGAACATAGATCTTATATATAGCTGTTCAAGGGATAAATCATAAACATTTTGGACTTTTTGTCTGGAGATAGGGAGAAAGCTTCTTGGAGATGAATTTAGAGACCTCTCACCACTTCTTGGACTATCCTTTGGAGGATTTAATCCTCGATTTATTGAGAAGAGAAGCTAGAAAGAAGAAGTAGAGGAGGAGATTGAGCTTCTACGAAGATTAGGTCACCAAATCATCTCTACATCAAGAGTTTAAAGGAGTTTTTATGGAACTCCTTTTTTTTTATCTTCATTGAGTTTTGTATGAACTCTTCATTCATGAGTAGCTAGGCATCTTCTTGGTACTCAGACTTGATCAACTTTGGTTGTAATTTGAATTCTTGACCTATTTCCTAATTATTTAATTTTAATTTGTATTGAGATTCAGTTGTGGCAATGCTTGATCCATGAATTTAGTTAGCATAAACCTGATTTTGTGAGGATAGGTTTAATTAGCAAGAGCCCCAAGCTATAATTAATCATACACTTAGTTAGCTAGAGCCCAAGCGTGTGAGTATCTCCCATAATTCAAAGAGTTTGAACTCATTTCTTAGAGTTAAGATGATAAGAACTCTTAGAATTAGGGTGATTTCCATGTTTTTATGTATTGCCTATGAGTATTCTTGTAAATCTTCTATGTTTCTTTATGTATGCAATTAACATTGTGTGAAATCCTTAATTACATTTTTGATTATCATGATGATGATTGAGAAATCCATCATGTTAGGTCACACATAGAAGGTAGGGTTGGGTGCATGCTGATAAGTGCTTGAATATACATGTTTTACCGACTTGTTTTACATACATTGAGCATCATTTTACCATTGATTATGTCTCATAAAGTGTATTTTGGTGTTCTTTTATGCAATTAGGTTGTGGAAGTGTTAAAGGAGGAAAAGGAAGCAAAGATGGGTTATAAAGACCTATTGTTGGGAGTTTTTTGTACAACACAAGTGTCAAGGCACAAGAGGGGATCACGCACATGAGGGTGTGTGCCAACTTCCTGAAGAATTCAAGATGATTTATGTGATGGAAGGGCACAAAGGCAGTCACACCTTCATGTCCCAACTTGTGTGAGGATAGTTAAAGCTCTCAAATGATGATTCCAAGAAGGAGAAGTCTTATAACTCACCACATGGACGTGTGCCCGACCATGTGGCCTCAATATGAGAGAGTTTGGAGCATAATTACGAAGAGTACTGTAGCAAAACAATGTTCATTTCACTGTAGCAGTACTATAGCAGAATTACTGTTCACGTGACCGCGTGGAAATTCTGCAGCCCACGCGATCGCGTGGGATCTCACGCGGCTGACGCGGTTCAGGCTTATAAATAGCCCTTTTTGCCGATTCTTTTGATATCTTTTGGGTGGCTTTTGAGAAGAGTGGCTAGGGTTTCTAGGAGGAGGTCTTTGGCGATATTGGGAGTTGTTCTTCACCAACTTCGATAGATCTTTCGACGAGATAGCATCGGGGAGCCATTGGCGACCTAGCTTCGGAGAAGGTTCCTTCGAGACGTTGAACAATTCATCAAGGCCATCATCACGAATTTGAGGGGGTTTATTTTCATGGATTACATTGCTTTTTACTTCATTATCTTTTGCTTTGTAATAAGTCCCATGGAGGGCTAAACCCTAGTAGATACTTGGGCATGTGAACCTTAGGTTTCGATTCATGTATTGACTTTCTTTATGCTTTCTTTTAATTCCAAGTTTATTTGAGTTTTAATCTTGTTTAATCATTGTTTGCATGCCTTATTAATTCGTATGGTTGTTTGGTATGCTTGATTTGTTTCCTTGGTGAGAGAGAGATCTCCATTAGGGATTAGAACATACAAGATTAAAGAGGGTTGAGAGGGTGAGTCTTGAGATAGAGGAGTGTCCCCTTTCCCTTCCGATTGAGTGTTTCCTATCTCCGTATTCCCTAAGTTTTATGCAACCATATGGGGTGTGAGGCGTGAGATTGATAGATTTCTCCGCCGGGACTCAAGTAGGGGTTAGGGATCTTTCGCCTAGAAGTAGGGTTAGATCTAATTTTAGGAATCGGTTTCACTCTTAGGTATCCCTAAAACTCATTGTGGTCATATAGGGTGTGAGGTGTTGAGATTGAGTAAATTCTCCGCTGGGACCTTGTAGGGGACTAGTATCGGTGGCCTGGAAGCAGGGATCGATTGTTCTTGGATTACCTCGACTCATAGAACTTGGTTTAGAAGCATTTAGTTAGTTTTGCACTTCATGATAGAACCTAGGGGGATCATTGCCCGAGTATCTCATCTTCATTGATTGAGATCTCCTTTACCTTTTCCTTTTATTTGTTTTCTTTCTTGCGATTTTCTTACTTTACATATTACATTCAATTGCTCCATATTATTGTTTCGACTAGATAACTAAGAATCAGTCATTACTAGTACTTCCGTTCCCTGCGGATTCGACTACCCACTCACCGGGGTAATTATTACTTCGACAACCCGTGCACTTGCGGTACACACACGCAAAAGGGTGTGTCACATGCCTAGAGCTAGGCTATATGATGTTGAACTCCTTGGAGTTTGAATGCATACATGGAGATATGGGTATAGTATTAAACTCTTTGGATTAGAATTAAATCAAATAGAGGGATTCACAGAGTATCATGTAATCATAGGGTAATGTATCATTACTGCATAGGATTAGGGTTGATTTCCTGGACTAAAAGGATCAAATATTCTAAGGCCCTGTTTGGATACCCTTACATTCCATAGGAATAGTGATGAATACTATGGAATTTAGTATTCCTATGGAATTTTTATTTTTTGCTGTTTGGACACCTTTTTACAATAATAAAATACCATGGAATCTCATCCATTCCATAGGAATTTGTAAAAGAGGGGGGACCCAAAATTTTTTTTTCCTTTGTTTTACGGGCTATCTTCCTTCCACTCACACTCACAACAAACATTCCTTCTCTTCTTTCTCTCCAAACGAGTCCAAGCCTCTCCTCCTTCTCCGACGACTCTGACGACTCCGACATCTCAGCCCTGACTCCAACAAACATTCCTTCGCTAGGGTTTCCACAACCGCCGTCGTTCAGGGACTATCGGTGAGATCTCCGATACTCGCTGCTGCTGCTGCTACATCGTCGGCCGTGACTGTCTTGATCCGTCCTGTTGAGGAGCCTGCCATCACTAAGGCTCCACCTAAGGGTAACTCTCCGTTCTCCCTTTTTTTTTTTCTGCTAGGGTTTGTTTTTTTCCCCCCAAATGTTTGTTGAATCTGGTTCTTGTTCTCCTAAATGTTTGTTTTCATTGAAACAATTGTTATATCTCTTCCACCAGCTCCTTCCCACTTTTCCTGTGAGAACAACTTCAGTTATATCTCTTCCTTAATCTCTATCTCTATCTCTTCCCACTTTTCCCGTGTCCCACTTTTGTTGCTCGACGAGTCGCTTCTCCTTGCCGACGACGAGAATGGTGATCCTTTTCTCCCTCTGAGATACGCGAGATTGCTTCGCAGGCTTTAGTATTCTAAGCTTCGTGTGGTATACTAGCTCATCTGAAGTTTGTTCTTTGAATCCATGGATTTTAATCCTCTGAGGAAGAGGTTTATTTGGTTCCTTGGGGTTTGTTTTTGGGTGGAAAAAGGAGAAGTTTTGGTGTAAACACTCTCGTAAAGCTTGTTTCTTTGTTGCATTTTCGTCGGAATTGTGGTTTTGATGTGTGAATGGCTGCGCTTTTTTTTATTTTTTTATTTTGTTAGTTTTATTTCATTGGGAATTGCTCTTAAAGAGGTTTATGGATGCATGCTATCCTAAAGCTTGTTCCTTTGGGGTATTTTCATTGATTACGTGGGTTTATATTCCTGATTTCTACCTGGTTCTTTGTTTTCTTTCTATTGATTGCTTTTGGAGAAATGTGTAATTCTATGTAGGGATTGATAATTTGATCAGCTGTCTTAGCATTTGCTGATCCTGTGATTTTCTTCGTCTTATTCCATCTGTTACTGTAATTTTGATGCATTTGAAGAACTGCCCATGTTTCATTTGTTTTGAATATTTTTTGGGAATCAATTCAAAGATAAAACTTTCTTTTGCTGGTGAAGTGCATAGGACTGGTAATCATATTTATCAAGCTCGATACTATCTGTTTTTGGTGTCTTTCAACTTGCCTGTAGGGGTTTGCACTTGCACTAGCTTGTAGTATTTCTTACTTGTTCATCCATTTCCAAGAATTTTTAATATGTTGAACACTCAGGACAATAGGGAACATGATAAGTGCTTGTGTTATAGTATCGCGAAGCGCTATTATCTTACATTAAGCATACCTTTTATCAGGTTTTATCACTAAATGTGTGCATTTGTGTTCTCTTGTGCATTGAAGGTATTGTGGAGCCTAATTGGAGAAGAAGAATGAAATTAGGTCGCGTTCGCCAATGTTGGGATGTTCTCGGACCAAGCAAGGAACGAAGCATGTATTTGGACTTGTGGATGTGTGCCAACCTCTTTTGGAGGGGCACAAAGGCAGTCACATTCACAACAAGTCCAATCCGTGTTACTTAGGAGAATCCCGCGAAAGAAGAAGACTTGAAGCAATCGGCGCGATCTACCGTTGCTTGTGTGCCCAAGTAATGGCCTCGATGAAGAACAATGGACCCGGGAGGCGTTTCGGCAAGTTACCAAGCCTGTTCAGCTGAAGATTAGTGTTCCAGAGAAGTCACACGGGCGTGTGGAAATTCCACACGGCCGTGTGAGCCATTTTCCAGCCAGACAGAGAAGTCACACGGGCGTGTGGAAATTCCACACGGCCGTGTGTTTTGCAATTTCAGCCATCCAGTGAAGACACACGGGCATGTGGAAATTCCACACGGCCGTGTGAAATTAATTTTTCAGCCGAGACAGAAGCTTCACACGGGCGTGTGGAAATTCCACACGGCCGTGTGAAGCCCCCGATAAGTCCAATTTTAAAGCCGTGATTCAACAATATAAAAGGGGATTTTTGCAACCTTTTGAGGGATCTTTCGACCTATCTTTTCCCCAACTTTCTGGAGCGCGGCTAGGGTTTCGGAGAGGATTTCGTGGAGGTTCTAGCGCGTCGTCGGCATCGATTTCGAGGTTCGACGTTTGCACAAGACCACGGCCACACCAATTCGAGGGGGTTTTTTCATTGATGTCTATGTTTTATGCTTTATTTCTCACATTGATGAACATGTATAGCTCTATGAGGAGCTAAACCCCTCGTGGGGTATTCGGACTTGTAAACTTTAGGGTTTCTTATGTTTCTTTGACATTGATTATTATGCTTTCCATCGTTGATGAATAAAATTGAGTTTTTAATCTTGATTATCCTTTCATATTGTTTTCCCTTAAACGTGACATTAGGGTTGAGAGCAATCTAGGCTTTCCTTTGGAGGTGTGACAACTCCTATAGGATTAGACTACTCAAGATTAAAGAGGGTTGAGAGGGAGAGTTGTGAGGTAGCAATGTACCCCTTTCCCCTTCGATGTGATTTCTCCCTACCTCCGATTCCTTGATTTAATAGCGGTCGAAATAGAGTGAAGCAATAGGTAGATAAACTCCCCTAGGGCTTAGTTACGCAAGTAATAGAGTGGAGGGTTGTAGTGAATCCTATTTGCTGGGGCTCAATCTAGACTAGGGTTCTTCCACCTGGACCAAAGGGTTAGAATTACGTATAGGAACAGGTTTAATCACTAGGAATCCCTAGAGCATAATGCAACTCCACATAGTGTGAGGTTTAGGCAGATGGACTCCCCTGGGGCTTAGTCATCTAGGTGACAGAGTGAAGGGTGTTGTGAATCCTAACACCGGGGCATAGTGTTGGAGTTAGTCACGGTTGTCCTTAGGTTTGGGACCGTGAGTCTTAGGATATCCTCGACTCAATTGACATCAATAGGAGAGTATAATATCATAGTCTTGCACTTGAAACATAGACCCTAGAGGTAGCTTGTCCGGATACCCCCCTTTACTCATTGTTAGTCCTTCTCGATTTTCCTACTTGCACTTCTTTCTTCCATCTCTCTATTTAGTTTATTGCTTTGCATTATTTTCACTCATCAATCTTATTATCGTTCTCCGTATTCTGCGTAGCTTAATTAGTGAAACCTTATATTCTATCTCCCTATTCCCTGTGGATTCGACTACCTTCTCACCAAGGTAAATTTATTACTTCGACAAACCCGTGCACTTGCGGGATACACGCAAGGGGTCGTGTCATGTTTTTGGCGCCGTTGCCGGGGAATAGGCGTTTTAGATATTTGTTTTTCACTATTTTAGCTATTCACTTCGCATTCTATTTCATATTTTCTTTACCTATCATTGTTCTTATTTTTCTTTTCTTTGTTTTCGGCTCCAGGTTATGACCCGTGGGAACCCTTCAATACTTGTTGAAGGAGACCCAGACATTGGAAGAAGAACACATCGTAAAGGGAAAGAACCTGCACAAGAAGCATCAAATCAAGCCGATATTGAGACAGAAGGGTCAGAGACAATGGCAGAACAGAACGAGGAGCAGCGAACGTTGTCCGATTTTGCTAGACCCGCAGTTATGGGGACCCAATCAAGCATCGTGAGGCCCCCAATTACAGCAATGAATTTCGAATTGAAGCCGTCGTTCATTCAGATGTTGCAACAGTCCGCACAGTTTAATGGGTTAGCCGATGAAGACCCTAATAGTCACATAGAAAATTTCTTGGAAGTGTGTGACATGTTGAAGATAAATGGAATGACAGACGATGCAATTCGATTGAGAGCCTTCCCATTTTCATTGAAAGGAAAAGCAAGGCATTGGTTGCACTCATTACCGAGAGCCTCCATTACTACGTGGGAGGAAATGGCCGAGGCATTCTTGGCTAGATACTTTCCACCGGGGAAATCTGCAAGACTCCGGAATGAGATATCTTCCTTTGTACAGATGGAATTGGAGTCTCTATTCGAGACATGGGACAGGTTCAAAGAGCTCCTTCGCAAATGTCCGCAACATGGATTTCCCGAGTGGATGATTATTCACACATTTTACAACGGGTTGAATCCAAGTACAAAGCAACTCTTAGATGCGGCGGCCGGAGGGACTCTTGGAAGCAAGACTCCCGGTGAAGCTCGGCACCTTGTAGAGGAGATGGCTATGAATAGCTATCAATGGAACTCAAGGGATAGGAAAAAGGTTGCCGGAATTCATGAGGTTGATGCGGTTACATCGTTGGCAGCACAAGTGGAATCGGTGAGTAAGAAGCTAGATGCTCTAGCTTCGCCAAGAGTTGCGGCCATCACTACTTGTAATGGTTGTGGGGGAGGACATGCTTCAAGCGATTGTCCTATTGCTATTGGAGGCACTAGTGTGGTAGAGCAGGCCGATTTTGTGGGGAATTCATATCGAGGACAAGGCCAAGGCAACCCGTATAGTGGTACATACAATCCGGGATGGAAGAACCATCCGAACTTCTCTTGGAGCAATCAAGGACAGTCACAACAGAACAAAAATAGTGCACCACCGGGATTTCAAAGTCAACAAGCTCCGAATTTAGAAAGCCGAGTGACCGGGTTGGAGGGAAAGATGACTGACCTAGAGAGAGCCCTCACACGGTTCGTTTCTTCTTCGGACGCAAGGTTCCAATCGGTGGAAGCTACTCTTCGTAATCACACCGCCTCCCTACACAACTTGGAGAACCAAGTAGGGCAAATTGCGAAGACTTTGGCAGAGAGACCTCAAGGTAGTTTGCCTAGCAATACGGAGACCAACCCAAGAGAACAACTAAAGGCAATTACCTTGAGAAGTAGTAAGGAGGTTGAGGGACATCTCCCTCTTGAGAAGACTAAGGACTCACCCGAAGTCGTGGAAATAGAGGATGGAGCACCAAAGGAGAAAGAGGTGGCACCCCCACCTTACAAGCCGAGAATTCCCTATCCTTCACGATTGAAGAATGACCAAGACAATGAGCAATACAAGAAATTTCTGGGTGTCTTCAAGCAATTGCATATCAACATTCCATTCGCAGAAGCATTAGCCCAAATGCCCAAGTACGCGAAGTTTTTAAAAGACCTCTTGACCAATAAGAGGAAGTTAGAGGAAAGTGCATCCGTCATCCTCGATGCAAACTGTTCGGCAGTGCTACAGAAGAATATGCCAAGCAAGAGGAAGGACCCCGGAAGTTTTATCATACCGTGCAATATTGGTGATATGGGTGAGGAGATGGCACTAGCCGACTCGGGGGCAAGCATCAATGTCATGCCCTACACGTTCTTCCAAAAGCTAGGCTTGGGCGAGCCTAGACCTACCCGGATGACACTTCAGCTTGCGGATAGATCGGTGAGGCATCCGAGGGGTATTGTTGAAGATGTGTTGGTGAAAGTGGATAAGTACATTTTCCCGGTCGACTTTGTAGTGCTCGATGTAGACGAGGATGTCGAGGTGCCGCTGATCCTTGGGAGGCCGTTCTTGCGCACTTCCAAAGCTTTGATAGACATGGACGGTGGAGAGCTCACACTTAGGATTGGGGACGACAAGCTCACTTACCGCCTCGCCGAAGCCATGCGACATTCTCTTGATTTTGATGATGCTCTATATTATCTTGATGTCACTGATGATTGCATTGATGAATATATGCAGGATATGTTTAACCCGGATCCATATGAAGGGTGGCCGGACCAAGACATGGAGACTGAAGAGGAAGAAGTGCTCGCGCTTGTTTCAGTTGAAACAGACATCAAGAAGGAGAAGAAGCTTAGAAAGAAAGTCCTTCGGAGATTGAAGAGGTCGAGACGTCACCACAAAAAGAACCCCAACAAGAAAGGGGATGAGCATTCACGAAGTAAGGGTGTTTCACCCATGTGTGGTAACAAACTCGATAATTCTCCCTCTACCTTGCAACGATTATGCAATGCTTGCTTTCAAATTATAGGGAAGAGGGCAAATTCCACTCATGAACCTCCGTAAGGTAAGACAGGTACGTCAAGCTAAGTGACGTTAAACAAGCGCTTCTTGGGAGGCAACCCAAGTGTTTTGCAGTTTTTTCTAGGACCTAGTTTAGTTTTAGGATTGAATAAAAGTCTTAGCAATGGTGTCCAAATTTTCATGTGCATATGCTGAGTTTTCATGTGGATTTTCGATTATTTACGTGTGCCTTAACGTTAATTGACGAAGTTTGAGTCGGTTGAGTGTGTTTTCGATAGTCTCTGGTCGTGTTTTTATGGTTTATACAGGCTCTAAGTGTTTTAAAAGAGTTTCTGAATTTTTCTGAGAGTCTGTACAATTTTCTAAGTAAACCAGAGAAAACACACGGCCGTGTGGAATTAACACACGGCCGTGTGTTACCAATTGGAGCTCAACCAGAGAAGACACAGGGGCGTGACTTTGCCCCTGTGAAAAACTTCAGAAGGGGCACACGGCCGTGTGGAATTAACACACGGCCGTGTGAAATTTCGCAGAACTTCAACTCTTTTCCAGAGAGTCCACAGGGGCGTGTGGATGCCCCTGTGAGTGCCACTGTGCTAAGGCACACGGCCATGTGAGATTTCCACACGGCCGTGTGAAAATTCTGCAGGAATTCCCTTTCATCCCGAGAAACCACAGGGGCGTGTGTGAGCCCCTGTGGGAGAGCTTCTCACGGCACACGGCCGTGTGGATTATTCACACGGCCGTGTGAAACATTTATTGTTTCTCGGGCGAGTCAGAGAAGCCACAGGGGCGTGTGAGGTGCCCCTGTGGACGGCCTTGTGTTCTTGGCCAAGTTGGGCACACGGCCGTGTGGATGTTTCACACGGCCGTGTGAAAATTTTTCAGAGAGCGTCTGTGTTTTCCCGAGAGTCCACAGGCCCTTGTGGGTGGCCCTGTGTAGACCCCTGTGGAGGCACACGGCCGTGTGGAATTAACACACGGCCGTGTGAGGTAGTTCAGAGAATGATCAGAGTGCGCACAGGGGCGTGTGTTAGCCCCTGTGAACCCTAATTTCTAAGGCACACGGCCGTGTGGTTACTTCACACGGCCGTGTGAATTTCCAGAACTTCAAAAGCCGCGCGTTTTTCTTATAGAAATCACTTGTGCCTCTTCATTCTCCACTCTAAACTTCTCTCCTACCCTCTCTATCACTTCCCCGATTTTCTCTGAGGTTTTTGAAGGAATTTGTTCGAGTTTTCCAGCCGTATTACTTTGTTTTTCATCTTCACCGCCGGTGAGACCTTCAGTACCTTTTTCTTCGTCAATTCTTGATTCAATTCGTTCTTTTATACAATTTTGCTTGGTTTGAATGTTTACATTACATACGAGCATGCTTAGAATGAAATTAGAACGAATTTAGATGTAAATTGTGGATTTTTTAACCCCACGGCCGTGATGCTTTGCCCGTCAGAAACTCCACACGGGCGTGTGGAATTAACACACGGTCGTGTGGATTTCTGCAGATTGGTTATTTTGAACTATTTTTGATTGTTTTCTTTTCCAATCTTACAGGAATGTCTTCTAGACCCAGGAAATCGACAGGGAAGCGCCCCCGTGAGCCCACACCTCCTCCAGCAGAGACAGAGTTCAGTATAACCGAGCATCAGGTTCGGTTCGAGCGTTTATCAGGACTCCGTTTTGGACAGACGAGATATTTGGATTTGAGTATAGTGAGGAGTATTCAGGGGGGAGACAGCGTCGCAGAAGAGATTGGCGAGCTGCTCTCAGTCGGTAGCTGGGAGAGATTGATGGTTATCCGGGACTCGGTGATCCGATCGCTCACCTTAGAGGTCCTGGCGTCGTTTGAGTTCGACCGGGGGTACAGCAGTTTCACCGAGGGCACCACAGTTCAGTTCAGAGCCCTCGGTCGACATTACAGCCTCAGTATGAGCCAGTTTTCGATTGGGATGGGTCTATATGATGAGGCATACACTGAGACAGAGGAGTACTCATTGCTCCCCACAGACTACCCGGGTACCGTGACACCGCAGCAGGCGTATAGCAGACTTTGTGGTCAGGGTCAGTACGAGCCGGGTGTCTCCAAGGCTTCATGCCTTTCTCGACCTGCCTATAGATGTCTACACGCAGTTATGAGCAGATCTATTAGTGGCAGGGGAGATAGTACTGGTGTTCTGAGTCGCCAGGAGCTCCTCTACTTGTATTCGATGGTGGAGAGTGAGCCACTCCACCTGGGGCACATTGTGGCCGACTACATTCGCCATCAGGGCCAGTACCCCAGGGTAGGAGTTATCTTTGCAGGCCCCTACATCACCAGACTTCTCATTGCCCTGGGGCTCAGAGATGGAGTCATGGGAGCAGAGAAAACGAGTGTACCAGTTCCCCTGGGCACAGATACCTTGAGGATGATGGGTATGATCCGCAGAGGAGGATCAGGGACGTATACCTGGACCATACCCCAGACGGAGCAGACTCAGGGTACACAGGCAGCTTTAGAGCCACCCCCGACGGATACACAGGCCGAGGTACCCCCCACCGCGCCGGAGCCACCTCCGGTGCAGATGTTTTCACCATCTCGAGGCCAGGACAGCCTGGAGCGCCTCGAGAGCGCAGTGGGGATCCTACAGACCGAGGTGGCCGAGGTTAGGGCCATACAGATTACACAGCACCAGGAGGTGATGGCGCAGTTCCAGAGCTTGCGACAGATCTTCGAGCAGATTGTCGCCTCCTCCTCCTTCGTGGTCTGACCACGGGTTTCTCCTCCACCACCTTCTCCCCCGACATCAGCTGATCCACCAGCAGATCCAGAGCCTCCAGCAGCACCAGAGGCCACCACTCAGGACACCGACGCTGAGGCGTCTTAGATTTTAGATTCTTTTCTTTTATTTGTCATTTCTGTATATCTTTACTTTATTTTGGACTTGTAGTACTCAGAAAGGATTCTCCTTTTGAGTATAGCTTTTATTTTGCTTTTTCTTTTTATCTCGAGTTGTATTCATTGCTTTACATTTTATATACTCGAGTTTTATTGAGCTTTACTGAACCCTCGTTTATGTGTGCGCAGATGGTCTTGGATGTAAGGATTTTGAGGAATAGTCATTGACACGGTCATGGAATCGTGTGTGCTCCACGAACCATTGAGACTCAACTCTCAATGACCTAGCTTCATCAAACGCAACACTTGGAGTTCAGGGGAGTAATGTTTCAATTGCCACTTCCACACTAATTGCTTTTATCGTTTTCACTTATTATTGTGCTTATATGCATACATTGAGGACAATGTACATCTTAAGTGTGGGGGGGAGTTCACATTGCACACACCTTTACTTGTGCGTTCAATTGCTTATGCTAATGTAGCCTATGGCGGTTCACCTCAGTTGCAACGGTTGTATTCTTATAGTTTAGGAGAATTTTCAACATTGTATCCTATCATACTCTAGTTTTCACTTGAATTTTAGGGAATTTTTGCTCGAATCATCTTAGTACACAACTTACTCTTGGAATCTTTTGGAAACTCAATCTTGAAGTTTTTTAAGGACAAGTTTATCATCGTTCTTAGTTTTACTTTGGAAAATGCAAAAAAAAAAAAAAAAAGTATATGAGTTTGTAAATATTAGCTTTGTTTTAATTATGCATTTGGGGTGGCAAGAGCTACCTCCTATGATGTATGAAGCTACTCTCATAAGTCGGATACAAGTTATGCCCTAATGAGAGAAAGAGCTATCTCATGGGATGCGTGAAAGCTACTACCCCGGTAGAAAGAGCTACCTCCTCGAAAGAGTGAAAGCCACCTTTGGCGGCCGCCTAGGAAAGGGCTACCTTCAAGGATGTGTGAAGCTACTACTTCCACCACTATTTTTTGTTTTTGTATATAAATAAATCCTTTCTAACCAAAGTTTGAGGAGTACTTGTCGGTTCTCTTGAGTAAGATCGCACACACTAACACATTTTCGAGTTTTCATCCTTTTTGATTCGAGTTTTTAGCTAGAGCATTGGTAACCTTATGCAATGTTTTGAGTTCCCCTTACTTGTAGAATGCTTCTTTTGCATGCTTTTGGTGAACCTAAGGCCGAGCACTTTCAATTGTTCTTCCCAAGTACTTTCACGTTCTATTTTGCTTGAGGACAAGCAAAAGCTTAAGTGTGGGGGGGTTTGATAAGTGCTTGTGTTATAGTATCGCGAAGCGCTATTATCTTACATTAAGCATACCTTTTATCAGGTTTTATCACTAAATGTGTGCATTTGTGTTCTCTTGTGCGTTGAAGGTATTGTGGAGCCTAATTGGAGAAGAAGAATGAAATTAGGTCGCGTTCGCCAATGTTGGGATGTTCTCGGACTAAGCAAGGAACGAAGCACGTATTTGGACTTGTGGATGTGTGCCAACCTCTTTTGGAGGGGCACAAAGGCAGTCACATTCACAACAAGTCCAATCCGTGTTACTTAGGAGAATCCCGCGAAAGAAGAAGACTTGAAGCAATCGGCGCGACCTACCGTTGCTTGTGTGCCCAAGTAATGGCCTCGATGAAGAACAATGGACCCGGGAGGCGTTTCGGCAAGTTACCAAGCCTGTTCAGCTGAAGATTACTGTTCCAGAGAAGTCACACGGGCGTGTGGAAATTCCACACGGCCGTGTGAGCCATTTTCCAGCCAGACAGAGAAGTCACACGGGCGTGTGGAAATTCCACACGGCCGTGTGTTTTGCAATTTCAGCCATCTAGTGAAGACACACGGGCGTGTGGAAATTCCACACGGCCGTGTGAAATTAATTTTTCAGCCGAGACAGAAGCTTCACACGGGCGTGTGGAAATTCCACACGGCCGTGTGAAGCCCCCGATAAGTCCAATTTTAAAGCCGCGATTCAACAATATAAAAGGGGATTTTTGCAACCTTTTGAGGGATCTTTCGACCTATCTTTTCCCCAACTTTCTGGAGCGCGGCTAGGGTTTCGGAGAGGATTTCGTGGAGGTTCTAGCGCGTCGTCGGCATCGATTTCGAGGTTCGACGTTTGCACAAGACCACGGCCACACCAATTCGAGGGGGTTTTTTCATTGATGTCTATGTTTTATGCTTTATTTCTCACATTGATGAACATGTATAGCTCTATGAGGAGCTAAACCCCTCGTGGGGTATTCGGACTTGTAAACTTTAGGGTTTCTTATGTTTCTTTGACATTGATTATTATGCTTTCCATCGTTGATGAATAAAATTGAGTTTTTAATCTTGATTATCCTTTCATATTGTTTTCCCTTAAACGTGACATTAGGGTTGAGAGCAATCTAGGCTTTCCTTTGGAGGTGTGACAACTCCTATAGGATTAGACTACTCAAGATTAAAGAGGGTTGAGAGGGAGAGTTGTGAGGTAGCAATGTACCCCTTTCCCCTTCGATGTGATTTCTCCCTACCTCCGATTCCTTGATTTAATAGCGGTCGAAATAGAGTGAAGCAATAGGTAGATAAACTCCCCTAGGGCTTAGTTACGCAAGTAATAGAGTGGAGGGTTGTAGTGAATCCTATTTGCTGGGGCTCAATCTAGACTAGGGTTCTTCCACCTGGACCAAAGGGTTAGAATTACGTATAGGAACAGGTTTAATCACTAGGAATCCCTAGAGCATAATGCAACTCCACATAGTGTGAGGTTTAGGCAGATGGACTCCCCTGGGGCTTAGTCATCTAGGTGACAGAGTGAAGGGTGTTGTGAATCCTAACACCGGGGCATAGTGTTGGAGTTAGTCACGGTTGTCCTTAGGTTTGGGACCGTGAGTCTTAGGATATCCTCGACTCAATTGACATCAATAGGAGAGTATAATATCATAGTCTTGCACTTGAAACATAGACCCTAGAGGTAGCTTGTCCGGATACCCCCCTTTACTCATTGTTAGTCCTTCTCGATTTTCCTACTTGCACTTCTTTCTTCCATCTCTCTATTTAGTTTATTGCTTTGCATTATTTTCACTCATCAATCTTATTATCGTTCTCCGTATTCTGCGTAGCTTAATTAGTGAAACCTTATATTCTATCTCCCTATTCCCTGTGGATTCGACTACCTTCTCACCAAGGTAAATTTATTACTTCGACAAACCCGTGCACTTGCGGGATACACGCAAGGGGTCGTGTCAGAACAATTATTTGACATTAGATAGCATTCCAAAGTGTCAGATCATTATTATAGGTTAACAATTATCTGGATGTATTTTTTTTTTTTTTAGTGATGGACACTAGCAATTTCACTCGTTGCTTTTTTGCTTTTTTTGAAGGCAAACGATATATATGAGCATTATTTATTTCAAGAAATAAACTTGGTAAAATGGTGAGCATGAATTCGTCATCATCTTCATTAGTCTTTCTCCATTGATCCAAATCCATATTGAAACAAACGAATTTGAGAAGTAAAAATGTGAGTTGAAGAGAGGCAAGTTTACAAATTGCACAAGGGTGTTGGCTTTAAATAGAGAGAAATTGGTAACGACTAGTTTTGAAAAAACTCTAACGGCTATTTTTTCAAAAACTACAACGGCTAGTTTTTAAAAAAAACTCTAACGGCTAGTTACATTTTCAAAATTAAAAATTCCTATGGAAAAATTCCCGTGCACATCCAAACACTGAATCCGTAGGAAATTTTCCAGTAGTTCCATAGGAATCATTTCTGAATCCTATGGAATAAAATTCCTACAGAAAAAATTACTATGCATCCAAACAGGGCCTAAAAATCTCCACTACATTTTTGAACCTGCATATTTTATATATATCAATTGCACTACATTTGGTATATAATTTCATATGTTTAGTGCCAAACTAGCACATAATCATATTCTTTTGATCACGGGGGCCTTTAATTGCATTTCCGGGTAAAAGGAGTGAATATGTAGGCGAATTGAGGCAGATCAGACAAAAATACAAGTTCTAGAACATTCCCATGGCCTTATAACAGTCGTGGTCCAACCGCGTTAGAGCGCAAAATCCACAGGATGACATAACAGGAGGCACAACGGCCTTCACAATGGTTGTTGTACACATAAAGCTAATGGTCACAACACAAAATGTCGAGAGCCAAACAATGCCATAGCATAGCTTATGGCCCAAGAAAGATTTTTTATCACAACGGCCCGAACAATGGCCGCTATGACCTAGTGGCGATCATGTTTATATATAACCATAGAGTTTCTGATTATGAAAGGAGGATGTTTTGCCAAATTAGGTTAGAGGTGGCCAGATTTCTGAAATTTAGCACGACTGGAGACTAAATTCAATAAGATTTTAGTAGATCTTGGTGAGTTTTTCAAGGAGCACTCAATGCACATCTATAGTGGAAGGCACGTTTAGAGATTCGACACCATCTTAACGTCCTTGGCATCTTCTCAATGTCAACCATTAGAGATCTATTGTAGAGAGTTAGCTTTAGGAGTCTTATTACTTTTCTTATCCATTATTTCTATACTTTGATGCTTATTCTTGTATCCATGAAATAGTAGAATTTTGAGAGGAATTGTATGATGTTGAACCTAGTATTTTATTTGTGAATATTAATTTTATTGGCAATATACTATTTTTCCTAGTTGTTTAAAATTCATTACATGTTTGCTTAATGTTAATTGTGTTGATGTTGTGAGGAAGAGATTCCTAGTAATTACAACACCCATGCTTTGTTAGATCTATGCATGCACTAAAGATTAGGCATTGGATTCTGGATTAGGGTTCAATTATCCTTTTTGTGGAATTTTTATTCTTAAGGTAGGCATAGGAGGCTAAGTTGTAAGAGATTCCCATTTAAGTTCCTATTGCTTCAGACCTGGTTGCGAAGAGATTGAAACTAGTACATCTTTAAATTACCCTGGTCCAATAATAGGTAAATTTGTTATGCTTTACTTCACATCACAAGTAAATTCTAAGGGGATCCCTATACAGGTACCCACTCTTTATAATTGCACCTCAAGCTCCTCAGTTGTATATTAGTAGTCAATTTGTAGAAGTAGATTTATTTTTCTATACTTATCACGGTAGATGTTAAGCTTTGATTAGGTGAAAAATAAATAATAGGTGCCTCTCACTGTTTCCTGAGGAATACAACCCTTGTGCCTACTCACGAGTATTACTTGATGACTCGTATACTTGTAGAGTTGCACGCATTCGACCACTTATAATATGCGTGCATCAATTTTTTGGCGTCGTTGCAGGGGAGCAACTAGTTAAGAGATTTTATGAAAACTTATAGCTTAGTGTTTTAGCCATTTATTCCTTGATTGCCTTATTTTATTTTATTTCATTGTGTTCTTTTAATTATCCATTCATTCTGTCTTTTTCTTTATCACTGCGAGATACTGTAAACATTTATTCCTTCAAGGAATGTATCAAAGGTCACTGCTTGATAAATGGATTTAATATCACTTATCACAAGCTCCGATATACAAAGCCTCAATTTGGTTGAGCTACTCCTAACATCCTATGACCATTATGAACATATGAACATATGATATGGAAAGAGAGTTATAGTGACATAAGAGTTGAGCATCGAGAAGAGTCAATCTGGCAAGAGGTGTTTGATCAGTTTATGTAGTCAAACGAATCTAGATGCTCATCTTCTAGAGATATTATTGAAAGAACACTAAGTAGTGTAACAGAGGATCATATTTGATTTGACAATTTACTAGTCAATAGTCCGAACAAGGTGGAACACATTATCTATGAGATAGGGGAGAAAATAGAGGATGATTGAGCAAAATGTGAAGTTGTTCGGAGGTTTGAAGAAATATAAAAAGGCCATCGCATGGAAGATAATTGATATCAAGTGAATCAGTCCATCATTTTGTACTCGCAAAGATTTTGATGGAGGATGATCACAAACCATCTGTCTTGTGGTGTCATAGATTGAATTCGAATTTGAAGGAAGTAGTAAAAGTAGTGGTAATGAAGCTCTTAGATGCAGCCATCATTTATCTGATCTCGGATAGTGCGTAGATGAGCCCAGTACAAGTATTGCTAAAGAAAGGTGGGATGACCATGGTTACCAATGAGAAGAATAAGCTTATCATCACTAGAACAAGTGCTACTTAGCGAGTTTATATTGATTACAGGAAGCTCAATGACGCCACCAGAAAGAATCACTTTCCTTTGCCATTCATAGATCAGATGCTTGAGAGATAATATGAACACTCGTATTATTGCTTTCTAGATAGATTCTCTGGGTACTTTTATATTCCCATTACTCTAGAGGACCAAGAGAAGACCATACTTACCTGTCCACATAACACCTTCGCATATCGTAGTATACCCTTTGGGTTATACAATGCTCCAACCACATTTCAAAGATGCATGTTGGCTATCTTCGAGGACATGGTGGAGGACACAATGGAAGTATTCATAGATGATTTCTTAGTATTCAGTGACTCTTTTGATATGATCTGTCTCTAAAATCTAGGCCATATAATAAAAATATGTAAGGAGACTAATCTCGTATTCTGTTAAGAGAAGTGTTACTTTATGGTCCAAGAAGGCATAGTTTTGGGGTATAGAATTTTGAGAAACGGGATTGAGGTGGATAAAGCCAGGATTGCCATTGATGGGTCACCCACAAGTGCACAGGGTCATCAAGTAATACCCTGTGTGTTTAACCTATAACTTCTAGTGCAAGTGTTCTAAACCACTAAAAAGATTAAAAGAACTAGAGGAAACTGTCTACATGCCAAGTGGGTTGGGTGAAAAGTCTAGGTGGGAAGATGGTCATGGATGCTGATTCCCTTGGGGCTACTAAAGCTTGAAGGATGCTAGGGTTACAAAGCAATGGTGGTTTGGGCCAAGAGACTCCCAAAGTAGGTTAACCCCGAATTCCTCAGTGATTGATCACTAATCCTATACAGGTATTGGTACGAAATCTCTTTTAACCAAATCCTCTTATGAGTATATTAAGTGTCGAGAAATCTATGATTAGGATCAATACTCAATACTGGGCCCAATCCTAATGATTGGAAGGGTATAATATAAATAGCCAAATTCCTTGATGTACTTGTACATGGGTCCCTTTCAAGCTAAGTGAGTCTAATACAAGGACGCATCCAGCGCATCCAAGTACAACCTAGAAATTGAACCGCAGAGTCTCACGTAATCAAATACATCAATGAACACAAAGCTTGAATCACAAACCAAACAAATTGCATTAGAAGTAAATCAAAGCATCCAAATTAGCAAGTTCACCCTAAGGTTCACCGGCATCCAGTGACCTTGGGGTTGAGCCATCCATAGAAATAAATATAAAGATCAAAGTCATGGAAACAACTAAAACATGCATAAATAACTAAAACATGCATAAACAACTAAAACACTGAGGGAAGCTTCCCTCGTCATCTTCAAGCATCCCCAAGTGAGGATGATGAAGGATCTTGCCAAAATATGCTTCTCCACTTGATTTCCACCTCAAATCTACCTTAGATTTGGTTCTCCTCTCGAGATCTCCAGTTGTCTTATGGGCATCCTCACTGGCATGAGGTTACCTGCAAGGAAAACCTGAGGCCTTGCCATTACTTCAATCCTTTGTGCTACAATGCTTGTTACCTTGCTGCTACTGTCCCTAGAGCCCTAAAACGCCATTTTCGATGTTAATTTCTTCCTAAATTGTGTTGTCAAGCTCGTCTTGATTTCTTTAAGGCCTTTAAGACAAATAAAACCAATTAAACCATAAAAAAACATTGATCCAACAAAATACAAATGAATAATACTGAATTTATATGTATAAAATACATACATTTAGGCACTTATCAGCCATCATTGAGAAGCTTCCCCTTCCCACATTAGTGTAAGAAATTTTAAGTTTCTTGGGACATGAAAGCTTTTATAGAAGGTTCATCAAGGATTTCCCCAAGATTGCTAGACGTCTGATAAAACTTGTAGAGAAGGATGCATTTTTGACTTTAGCCAAGATTGCATGTCAGTTTTCAAATCACTGAAGGACAAGCTTGTGTAACCCCCGATTATTATATCCCCGGATTGGAACCTACCCATAGAGTTTATGTGTAATGCAAGTGACTTTGCAGTTGGGGCAGTTTTGGGTCAGCAGAAAGATAAGCATTTCCATCCAATCTACTATGCTACCAAGACACTAAATGATGCGCAGGAAAATTACACCACAATAGAGAAGGAATATCTAGCAATAGTCTTTGGTTTCTAGTGTTGTCAAAAGTCATTTTTTATAATGATCACTTTGCACTACGGTATCTCATGAGTAAATTTGATGCCAAGCCTTGTATAATTACATGGATTTCACTTTTGTAGGTATTTGACTTAGAAATCAAGGACGAGCTTGGAGCGGAGAACTTGGCTGGAGACCACTTATCCAAATTAGAAGATCTTGAGGAGATACCTACGGAAGATGGAGACATTAATGATGTATTCCTTGAAGAGCATTTATACAGAGTTCAGGCTGTAAAAGAAGAAGATCCCTATTGGTTTGTTGACGTTGCTAATTATTTGGTTGCAGGATTTCTTCTGAAATGGTTCACATATAAACACAAGAAGAAGTTCCGCTATCTCTGGACTCACCTTCTCGACCCTATTCAATCTCTCTTAGTCTAATTCTAATGAAATTGTCATACTTTCAATGGATTACCCAGATGGATTCTGATAAGTGCTTGAATATACATGTTTTACCGACTTGTTTTACATACATTGAGCATCATTTTACCATTGATTATGTCTCATAAAGTGTATTTTGGTGTTCTTTTATGCAATTAGGTTGTGGAAGTGTTAAAGGAGGAAAAGGAAGCAAAGATGGGTTATAAAGACCTATTGTTGGGAGTTTTTTGTACAACACAAGTGTCAAGGCACAAGAGGGGATCACGCACATGAGGGTGTGTGACAACTTCCTGAAGAATTCAAGATGATTTATGTGATGGAAGGGCACAAAGGCAGTCACACCTTCATGTCCCAACTTGTGTGAGGATAGTTAAAGCTCTCAAATGATGATTCGAAGAAGGAGAAGTCTTATAACTCACCACATGGACGTGTGCCCGACCATGTGGCCTCAATATGAGAGAGTTTGGAGCATAATTATGAAGAGCACTGTAGCTTTCACTGTAGCAGTACTGTAGCAGAATTACTGTTCACGCGACCGCGTGGAACTTCTGCAGCCCACGCGATCGTGTGGGATCTCACGCGGTCGCGTGCAGACACGCGGCTGACGCGGTTCAGACTTATAAATAGCCCTTTTTGCCGATTCTTTTGATATCTTTTGTGTGGCTTTTGAGAAGAGCGGCTAGGGTTTCTAGGAGGAGGTCTTTGGCGATATTGGGAGTTGTTCTTCACCAACTTCGATAGATCTTTCGACGAGATAGCATCGGGGAGCCATTGGCGACCTAGCTTCGGAGAAGGTTCCTTCGAGACGTTGAACAATTCATCAAGGCCATCATCACGAATTTGAGGGGGTTTATTTTCATGGATTACATTGCTTTTTACTTCATTATCTTTTGCTTTGTAATAAGTCCCATGGAGGGCTAAACCCTAGTAGATACTTGGGCATGTGAACCTTAGGTTTCGATTCATGTATTGACTTTCTTTATGCTTTCTTTTAATTCCAAGTTTATTTGAGTTTTAATCTTGTTTAATCATTGTTTGCATGCCTTATTAATTCGTATGGTTGTTTGGTATGCTTGATTTGTTTCCTTGGTGAGAGAGAGATCTCCATTAGGGATTAGAACATACAAGATTAAAGAGGGTTGAGAGGGTGAGTCTTGAGATAGAGGAGTGTCCCCTTTCCCTTCCGATTGAGTGTTTCCTATCTCCGTATTCCCTAAGTTTTATGCAACCATATGGGGTGTGAGGCGTGAGATTGATAGATTTCTCCGCCGGGACTCAAGTAGGGGTTAGGGATCTTTCGCCTAGAAGTAGGGTTAGATCTAATTTTAGGAATCGGTTTCACTCTTAGGTATCCCTAAAACTCATTGCGGTCATATAGGGTGTGAGGTGTTGAGATTGAGTAAATTCTCCGCTGGGACCTTGTAGGGGACTAGTATCGGTGGCCTGGAAGCAGGGATCGATTGTTCTTGGATTACCTCGACTCATAGAACTTGGTTTAGAAGCATTTAGTTAGTTTTGCACTTCATGATAGAACCTAGGGGGATCATTGCCCGAGTATCTCATCTTCATTGATTGAGATCTCCTTTACCTTTTCCTTTTATTTGTTTTCTTTCTTGCGATTTTCTTACTTTACATATTACATTCAATTGCTCCATATTATTGTTTCGACTAGATAACTAAGAATCAGTCATTACTAGTACTTCCGTTCCCTGCGGATTCGACTACCCACTCACCGGGGTAATTATTACTTCGACAACCCGTGCACTTGCGGTACACACACGCAAAAGGATGTGTCAGATTCTCAACTCTAGTGTCACATCTAAGGGAAAATTAACACAATAAGCATTCAAGATTGAAACTCAATTAAATCATCAATTAAAGAAACATAATAAAAGTCAATGAAACAAAATCATCCTAGGGTTTACAAGTCCAAGCACCTACTAGGGGTTTAGCTCTCCATGGAGCAATACAAAATCAACAATAAAATCAAAGTCATATGCATGTAAACCATAAAGATAACCCCCTTGTAGTTCGTATCGATGGTCTTGCGGAGCCACTTCATCTTCTCCAAAGCTTCCCTTGTCAAACCTAAGGCACACTTCACCCAATCGATACTGACGAAAATTCCACCAATAGTTCTCCTCCAATGGAACTCGATGTTGATGGTGTAGAATCACTATAAAAGTGTCATGTTTCAGTCCTCTTTGCCTTGTTTTTTGTTTCAATTGTCTTAGATGTTGACACACCCCTTGTGTGTGTACCCGCAAGTGCACGGGTTGTCGAAGTAATAAAATACCCTGGTGAGTGGGTAGTCATATCCACAGGGAATAGTGTTCAGAAACAAATGTTATCGCTATTTAGCTATGAAGGGAATCGATGGCGAGAGAAATACATATGTATAGATAGAAAAGAAAGTAAAATAATACAAGAAGAGAAATAGAAGCAGGAGAGGTAATCGATATAAAGATGGGGTACCCGGACATACTTCCCCCTAGGACTAATGCTTCTAGTGCAAGACTAGTATTATACCCTCTAATTGATGTCTAATGAGTCGTGGAAATCCTTAAGCACACGGTCCCAAACCTAAGGTCAACCGTGACTAGTTCCAACATTATGCCCCGGTATTAGGTTTCACTACGACCCTTAACTCTAGTTGACCTGTCAACTAAGCCTAGTGGAGTCCATCATCCTAAGCCTCACACTACGTGGAACTGCTTGGGGTTCTAAGGATTCCAAGTAAAGACCCTATCCCTAATTATAGTTCTAACCCTTTGATCCAAGCGGAAGAATCCTAACCTAAGTTAAGCCCCAGTCCTAGGATTCACTCAACCCTTTGCAAGGGAGTTCATCTCCTAGTACTTCACTCTACTTTGATAGCGATTAACTCTTGGGATATGGAGGTAGGGAAGTTCACACCAGAGGGGAAAGGGGACGTTTTGCTACCTCTCGATTCAACCTCTCAACCCTCTTCAACCATGCGTAGTCTAATCCTATAGAGGTTGTCACACCCTCAAAGGATAATCTAATAGATTATCAACCCTAGTGTCATGGCTAAGGGAAAATCTTATACAATCGGCATGCAAGATTGGAACTCAATAAGAAAACATCAAATTAACAAAGCATAATAAAAGTTATAGAAACACAAGCATCCTAGGGTTCACAAGTCCGAATACCCACTAGGGGTTTAGCTCTCCATGGAGCCACACAAAATCAATAATGAGTTTAAGAACATATACATAAAAACCATAAAGAAAACCCCCTTGTAGATCGTATCGATGGTCTTGTGGAGCCGCCTAATCTTCTCAATGAATCCCTTGTCAAGCCTAGGGCACACCTCGCCGAATCGATGCCGACGAAAGCTCCCCTAATAGGTTTCTTCCAAAGGATGTCGATGTCGATGCCATATAATCACCTGCAAAGACCTCCAAGAACCTTTCCAAACCTTAGCCGAAAGCCCCTCAAAAGATAGGTAAGAGATAGAAAGGGGGCCCCCAAATAGATCTGAAAAAGGGCTATTTATAGGCTGAAATCGGGGTTCCACACGACCCTGTGGATTTTTCACACGGGCCTGTAGAATTTCCACACGGCCATGTGGAATTTCCCCATGCCCATGTGGATTCTCTGTTTTGTTGATTTTTGGCAGACTGTGAACAGTAACTTGCTACAATGTTTTTACTATAGTAATTTGTTACAGTGCTGCTACAGTAATCTTGCCGAAATGCTCCCGAATTCATCATTCTTCATCGAGGCCATTGAATTGGGCACAAAATCAATGGTAGATCATGTTGATTACTTCATTTCTCTTCATTGGCGAAGTTCTCCAATGCTACACGAGTTAGACTTTTGTGAATGTGATTGCCCTTGTGCCCCTCCAATGGAGGTTGGCACACACCCACAAGTCTAGATTCGTGCTTTGTTCCTTGTTCTGTCTAAGAACTCCTCAACAATGGTGAACATAACCTATTCCTGCTTCTTTCTTCTCCAAATTAGCTCGACAACCCTACAATGTACAAAAGCACACAAATGCACACAAATTAATGATAAAAATCTGAGAAAAGTAATGCTCAATGTAAGACAATAACACTTCACATTATTATAACACAAGCAATTATCAGAAGGCCTCCAACAACTCTCAAAATCAACAAGGAAAGCAAGAATAACCTAGCTTGGTTGGTGCTATAGTAATTCCGGGATTAGGGTTATGAAGGTTCAAGGATTTCATGAAGTTAAAGCCATACAACTCAATAAAACCAATTCTCACCAGATTAGCCATCAAAGAGGAAGAAAAAGAGATAGCAATCATGCTCTCATAAGGGTTCACTTACAACCCTAACCATTCTCATCAAAGAACAAATAAGAAGGAACAAAAGATTGGAGCTTACCTTGATCCTATGAATGAACAACTTGATGAACCAAGTTTCAAGCTCTAAAACCTCCTCTAAGTCAGCCTTAGAACCTTATAAGGTGATGAAGGAAGAGAGAAGAAGGAGATAGAGAAGTTTGGGAGAAAAGAAATGAAGAGAAAGGGCAAGAGCCGGGTTTAAATAAGCCAAGATGCGAAGATGTGTGGATCGTGTGCTGCACACCAACCGCACACACTAGGCAGAAGGATGTGCGGGTGGTGTGTGGCCCTGCACACCAGCCGCGCACCCCTCTGCCTGGGGTGTAAGGCCTTTGTGCGGCCCCGCACAGAGGCCGCACAGCCCACACTCACTCCAAAACTCTCCAAAAAGCTCTCAAACACTTAACAAACAACTCCAAAGGCTCCACAGGAAAATTTAAAGAAACTGAACGGGGAAACGACCACAACATCTATGATAACCGAGACAACAACCAAGGGCAAAGAGGAATGAAACACCACATCCTACCCCCATTATAGAAATTTCGGCCTCAAAATTTCACATAGATCTAGTTTCAAACAATTGAGGGTATTTTCTCAACATCAAGACCTCTGGCTCCCAAGTCATCTCTTCTACCACATCATTCCTCCAAAGCACCTTCACCATAGGAATGACCCTACGTCGAAGTATCTTTTCTTAGCGATCAAGAATCATCACGGGTTGCATTTCAAACTTTAAGTCTTCTCTCAACTCCACTGGTGGCGCTTCAAGACAATGAGAAGGGTCGGAGATATACTTCTTCAACATGGACACATGGAACACATTATGAATCTTCTCCTACTCAGGCGGTAACTCTAATCGATATGCTACCGGTCCAATCCTCTCTAGGATAAAAAAATGGACCTATATACCGGGGATTCAACTTTCCCCTACCTCAAAACCGAATTACCCCTTTCCATGGAGAGATTTTCAAGAACACTCTATTCCCCAACCTCAAACTCCAAGAATCTTCTGCGGTCGTCAGCATAGCTCTTTTGACGGTCTTGGACTACTTTCAGTCTATCTTTAACCACTTTCACTTTCTCAATGATCTGATCTATCAATTCCACACTCTGAAGCTTCCTTTCTCCCACTTCATCGCAACAAAGAGGAGTCCTGCACTTTCTTCCATATGAAGCTTCATACGGAGCCATACCGATGCTTGCTTGGAAACTGTTGTTGTAGGAGAATTCCACCAAAGCTAGATGTTGATCCCAACTCCCTTGGAAATCTATAACACAAGCTCTCAACATGTCTTCAAGGGTCTGAATGGTCCTCTCAGACTGACCATTAGTCTGAGGATGGTAAGCAGTGCTGAACTTCAAAGTTATGCCCAAAGCTTCTTGAAATCTTGGCCAAAAATGAGATGTGAATCTGGGGTCTCGATCTGAAACTATGGATACCGTCACTCCATGAAATTTCACTATCTCATCAATGTACAACTTTGCCAATTTCTCCAAAGAATACTTAGTATGCACTGCTAAGAAATGTCCTAACTTGGTTAGTCTGTCCACTAGCACCCACATTGCATCAAAACCACGAGGTGTTCTGGGTAAACCCACCACAAAATCCATGGTTATGTGGTCCCACTTCAACTACGGGATTAGAAGAGGTTGCAAACGTCCTGAAGGTCTCTAGTGCTCTGCCTTGACTTGTTGACATACCAAACACTTAGCCACGAACTCGGCTATCTCTCTCTTCATCCCTGACTACCAATAGCTCTCTTTGATTGTTCTATACATCTTGATACTTCCAGGATGAATTGCATAAGCTAAAGAATGAGCTTCTTCTAGGATAGCTTTCTTGAGCTCTGAATTTGCTGGAACACAAACACGTCCCTGAAACTCTAAGATTCCATCTTCTCTCAATCTGAACTCACTAGGCTCGCCTACTTGCAACTTCTGTATTTCTTACATCAACTCTTCATCCTTACACTGAAGTTCCTTAATATGCTCCAATAGTGAAGGTCTCACTACAAAACTGCGCACTAGTGCTCCACTGTCTTCAGTCTCAAGTTCCAATCTCAAACTCTGCATCGTTGAAAGTAGCTATAGATAGGACACTCTCAAAGAGGACATTGAAGTAGACTTCCTACTCAAAGCATCAGCTACCACGTTAGCTTTTCCTAGATGATAGTCAATGATCAAATCATAATCCTTGATTAATTCCAACCATCGTCGTTGCCTCAAATTCAACTCCTTCTGAGTGAAAAGATACTTCAAGCTTTAATGGTCTGTGAAAATCCGACACTTTTCTCCAAAGAGATAATGCCTCCAAATCTTCAAAGCAAAGACCACCGCTGCCAACTCTAAGTCATGGGTAAGGTAGTTCAACTCATGCTGCTTCAGCTGCCTAGAAGCATAGGCCACCACCTTGCCTTCTTGCATCAACACATAACCTAAGCCCTATTGGGAAGCATCACTGAAGACTACAAACTCTTTCCCACTTTCTAGCAACGTAATCACTTGAGCTGATATCAAACGATCTTTCAGCATCTGAAAGCTCTTTTCACACTCATCATTCCAGGTGAACTACACATCTTTGCGAGTTAACTTTGACAATGGCAAAGTAATCGAAGAAAATCCTTCTACAAATATCCTATAATAACCCGCAAGTCCAAGAAAACTTCGAACCTCCATGACATTCCTTGGCCTTACCCAATCAACAATGGCTTTCACCTTCTTTGGGTCCACAAAGATACCTTTTCCTGGCACCACATGTCCAAGCAAACCAACTTCATAAAGCCAAAACTCACACTTGGAAAACTTGGCGAATAACTACTTTTCTCAGAGAGTTTGCAAGACAATCCTCAAATGCTCAACATGATCCTCATTTGAAGGTGAATAGACCAAATGTCATTGATAAACACAATCACAAACTTGTCCAAGTAAGGCCTGAATACTCTATTCATCAAGTCCATGAATGCTGTCGGGCCATTGGTCAAACCAAACGGCATCACCAAAGACTCATAATGGCCATAACGGGTCCGAAACGCCGTCTTTGGAACATCCTTTGACTTAATCTTCGACTGATGATACCCAGAACGCAAGTCAATCTTGGAGAACACTCTTGATCCCTTAAACTGATCAAACAAATCATCAATCCTTGGCAATGGGTACTTGTTCTTGATTGTCACCCGATTCAATTGTCTGTAGTCAATACACAACCTTAGAGATCCATCTTTCTTCTTCACAAAGAGAACTGGTGCACCCCAAGGTGAAACACTTAGGCGAATGAAACCCTTATCCACAAGATCTTGCAATTGAGTCTTCAACTCTCTTAGCTCTGCTGGTGCCATTTTGTAGGGTGGTATAGAAATAGGAGTCGTACCGGGTAGCTGGTCTATAGCAAACTCCATCTCCCTGTCTGGTGGCAAACCAGGCAGTTCCTCGGGAAAAACATCTGAAAACTTCCTTACTACTGGCATCTCCTCTAAAGCTGGCTCCTGAACTCTGGTATCTATCACATGTGCCAAGAACACAGGAGAACCCTTGCTCACCAATCTTATAGCTTCCAAGGCTGAAATCAAGCATGAAGGTAGAGTCCTTCTCACACCCTTTAGCACTACTGTGGATCCTAAGGACCCAGCAAAAGTTACTTCCTTCTTGAAGCAATCAATTGAAGCACGATGCCTATCCAACCAATCCATAGCAAGAATAGCATCAAAATCCTTGATCTCCAAATGAATTAAATCCGCCTCCAACACTACTCCACAGACTATCATAGGACACTCTCTAAACACCAAACTCCTGACTACCTCCTCACTAAGAGGAGTCTGAATCAGCAACTCACACTCTAAAGGAGAAGGAGGGCTATTAACATGACATGAAAATGCAGTGCTAACAAAAGAACGCTCTGACCCAGAATTAATTAATGCATAAGCATCATGCTGAAAAATAGACAGTGTACCTATGATCACATTAGGCCTACACTCAGCCTCTTCCTCTGTCATGGCAAAAACTCGAGGCTGAGCTCTGGTCTGGGGTCGCTGGGAACCCTGCTGTGAAGTGTTGCTGGCAGCTCCTGACTTGGTAGGGACTGGTGTAGATGCCACTGGCTGTGGACCTTTGGACTAACTAGGACGGCCCTGAGATGGTAGTGCAGATCCACTCCATCCTAGCTCTGGACAAGCTAATCTCAAATGTCTAGTCTTACCACAATGGAAGCACTTGCGAGGAGCTAAGTACTATCCCTTGTGTGACTTTCCACAATTCCTGCACTTGTTGCTAGCTTCTGGGCCTCTGACACTAGGAACATTGTCAGCACGGGTGAATCTCTAATGATCACCAATGTGGGATGATGGAGGTCTAGGAGGGCCTGAAAAAGAGGTGCCCTTAAAGGAACCCTCACTCTTGCTCTTCTTGGATGGCTGTCCCATCTCCAAGCTTCTCCTCTTAGCAATGTTCTCTTGAACTCTCTTGCCTTCTCTAACAAGGTGCTCTGCTCTCAAAGCTGACTGTACCATCTCCTTGAAGCTTTGCTTGCTTGTGACTATCATTCTCTCTCTAATGCCCAAGTTCAAACCAACTTCAAATTTAGAACAAAGAACTTCTTCTGTAGGTTCCAACTTAGGAACAAAAGTAGCCAAGTCTTTTAACTCTGTCTCATATTCTGTAACTGTCTTGTTCCCTTGAACCAATCTCATAAACTCGTGTCTCTTCTGATCACGATGAAATCGAGTGTAGTACTCTTCATCAAACTCATGCAAGAAATCTGACCAAGTGACTTTAACAAAGGATCTACTCTTCAAACTTTCCCACCAAATCCAAGCTCGTCCCTCTGCTAGTCTGGTAGCAACCCTGAGTCTCATCTCATCTGCTAGACTCATATCCTCAAATGTAGCAGTCATCCTCTTAATCCACTCTTTAGCAATCATGGCATCACTAGTGCCATCAAAAGAATCACATCTAAGCTGCCGGGCTTCCTTCAAAAGCTTGGACAAGACTAGGGTCTGGCTGGATCCACCGACCTCTACTGGTGCATGCTGAACTGCTGGGGCCTGTGGTGGTGCTGGTGCTGGGGCAGTCTGAGTCTGTCCCCAAAAATTACTCCAATAGTCCAGGAAGTCTTGATACTCCTGATAGGTAGGCTGTCTTCCCTTGGTACCCCAATAAGCCCTGTAGGCTTCCAGTGCCTCTGGAGTTGGAACAAATCCAGGCACTAGAGCAGCTCCCTGAACTTCAGGGGTATGCACTGAAGCTGCCACGGTAGGATCATGCCCTGAACTGGCATCCTACCTAGGTGGCGACGGAGAGGAGGGCGGGGATGGCTCTCCTTGTCTCCCACTCCTCTGCTCTCTCTTTGTAGGAACAGCAGAGGGAATGACTCTCCCATGGCGAGTGCATGAACATTGTGCTGGCATTCTACTGAAAAGAAAACACAAGACAATCTTTAGAAACAATTCCTACATGTAACAATACTATATGCAAATTCTACTATGATCCACTAAGTACAAAGACAAGGAATCATACTCCTGACCGAAATCAAGGAACTGACACTGAAACTGGATTGTACTATCAATCCTAAACCTAAATCTAAACCAGGGCTCTGGTACCGACTAAAGTATGTCACGCCTCGACCCACGGGTCCCAAGCACGACATACTGCCACGACAACCCAGGGGAGGTCCTACACTGCCTCAACCCTAGGTAGCCGTAAGGCTAACCTGTTCCCTATACATTGCAACTATAACAACAAGAAATGTTTCAACCATCCATAATACTTAAGTGTTCCTACACATACCCATTCAATAGTACGAGGTTTAACACACTGAAAGTTTTAACAAGAGGTTCATAAGGAAGATGATAACAACCACTCCAAATAGAGGATACACTCCTCATACAAAACATGGACTAGATTGGCATACAAAGTATTTTAGATAAAGTAGACCTAATAGGGTCCTACAACCCATAGTGGATCCCTAACAATACATGCCAAGAAATAGTAACATACACAACTCAAAATGAGAATACAAAGATGACTCTTGCCAAGCAGTTCACGTCTTCACCCCTACGCTGTGCTATCACCTGGGAGGAAGAAAGAGGGGGTGAGTAACTAGGTTACTGAGTGAGGGGTTAGATAGGACTATAACTCAAGCATGATCATAAACACATAAAACATCATAGAAATATTTTAAATTCGTAACAAGAATGAAAATATTTTGAATAACAATTATCACATAAGAATTCCATCTTTCTCAATGAAATACGAATAGAATTTCATAGAAATCATCAAGAAAACACATGCCATCCTGGACCTAGTATAAGCACAATTCTTATCGATAGTTTCAAATATCAAAATGCTTAGAAATAATTAACTCATCGATCACAAATCAACAATGATGTCCAGAATAGCCTCAAAAACTCTCCGTTGCTAACCATGGCCTTGGTTAGGTCTGGAGCTACCAAGTTGCGCTTATCTTGGCATTTGCCACTGGGAAGTCTGTGTGGTGACTTCGAACAACCCAACTATATCCTTGTCAGGGATCTACGCTCCCACCTGACATGGCATAATCGTTTTGACAGTATTCCACGCTACCTCTATATAGGTCGGCCCGTGGAAACCATCCACTTCTTATTGCAGTAAGTACTGGAGCTCGGCTCCCATGTCAACATCAAAGAATATAAACAATAACTTGGCCCGTAGGCTCAATGTATACATCATGATAACATAATTCTCCATAAGATATAATAAGTGGTCACAATAGCAAATCTCACTTGAAGAGTGATTTATTTGATCATAATATTGATAATGAAGTCATTTACATCAAATGCATCATACAAGGGTGTCTTTGAAAAATACACTTCAAACGTTGTATTAACACAATGAAAAACCAAATTGCTTTCACATGCGTTTTTGTTGATCATAATGAAAATATCGCATCTCTTGAAAATACGTAGTTTGAAACATAGATCTCGAACATAGAGTTCCAAACCATAAACAATATGAATACTTTGCAAATAGTCATGCAATAAGCCAACTCATAAATCATTATGGTTCTAAACATCAGTTTAGGTTTTTGGAAGAAGTTTAGCAATAAGAAGTTTATAATTCAAAACAAGCAACTCAATATCAAGAAATATCATGCATGAATCATAGTCCAACTTTGGTAATTTCCCACTCATAAACTTGGCGAGTAAAATGCCTCGGTGTCACTTCTCCACCGGCTCTTTGCCCTTACTCGAAGCCTCACCTCCTAGAAGCAATCAAATACCCAAAACAAGCAACCAAACATCAACAAACATTTGATTAACTAAGATGAAGGAAAAAAATGCTCAAAATGGGGAATGGTTGCTTCTAGGGTTTGAAAAACACCATAGCAAGAAGTTCTAGCAAGAAGAAGGCCTCTCACAACTCTCAAAACCAACAAGGAAAGCAAGAATAACCTAGCTTGGTTGGTGCTACAGTAATTCCGGGATTAGGGTTATGAAGGTTCAAGGATTTCATGAAGTTTAAGCCATACAACTCAATAAAACCAATTCTCACCAGATTGGCCATCAAAGAGGTAGAAAAGGAGATAACAATCATGCTCTCATAAGGGTTCACAAACAACCCTAACCATTCTCATCAAAGAACAAAGAAGAAAGAACAAAAGATTGGAGCTTACCTTGATCCTATGAATGAGCAACTTGATGAACCAAGTTTCAAGCTCTAAAACCTCCTCTAAGCCAGCCTTAGAACCTTATGAGATGATGAAGGAAGGAAGGAGAAGGAGATAGAGAAGTTTGGGAGAAAAGAAATGAAGAGAAAGGGCAAGAACCAGGTTTAAATAAGCCAAGATGCGAAGCTGTGTGGGTCGTGTGCGGCCTTGCACACCAACCGCACACACCAGGCAGACGGGTGTGCATGTGGTGTGTGGCCCTGCACACTAGCTGCACACCCCTCTGCCTGGGGTGTGCGGCTTGTACACAGCCCGCACTCACTCCAAAACTCTCCAAAAAGCTCTCAAACACTCAACAAACAACTCCAAAGGCTCGACAAGAAAACTCAAAGAAACTCAACGGGGAAATGACCATAACATCTAGGATAACCGAGACAACAACCAAGGGCAAAGAGGAACGAAACACCACACTATTGCTGCACCAACTAAGCCTAGTGGAGTTCATCTCTTAGCACTTCACTCTATTGTGACCGCAAAGAACTCTTGGAATGTGGAGGTAGGATAAATCATGTCGGAAGAGAAAGAGGACGTTCTGCTACCTCTCGACTCATCCTTTCGACCATCTTCAATCTTGCTTAGTCTAACCCTAATGAAGTTGTCACATCTTCAAAGGATTACCTAGATGGATTGTCAACCCTAGTGTCACATCTAAGGGAAAATCATGCAATTGACATTCAAGATTGAAACTCAATTAAAATCATCAATTAGAAAAGCATAATAAAAGTCAATGAAACAAAGTCATCCTAGGGGTTATAAGTGCAAGCACCGACTAGGGGTTTAGCTCTCCATAGAGCAATACAAAATCAATAAAGAATTTGCAAACATATGCATAGAAACCAAAAAGAAAAACCCCCTTGTATTCCGTATCGTTTGTTTTATAGAGTCGCCTCGTCTTCTCCAAAGGTCCCCTCATCAAACCTAGGGCATACTTTGCCGAATCGATGCCGACAAAAGCTCTCATAATAGTTCTCTTCGAAAGGAACTCGATGTCGATACAGAAGAACTGCTCCAAAAGGCTTGCAAAAACCTCTCCAAACCCTAGCCGAGCTCTCCCTGAAAGTTGAGCGAAAGATGGAAAAAGGATCTTCAAATAAATCTCAAATCACGATATTTAAAGGATTGAAATCGGGCATCCACATGGCCGTGTGAATTCTCCGGAATTCTTATTTTCGGTGTGCTATGACCAGTAAGTGCTACAATAAACTGCTACAGTACCGCCAAAGTTGCTCCAGACTTCATTTCCTTCATCGAGGCCGCCAAGTTGGGTACACAACTACTGGGTAGATCATGTCGCCTCTTGCTTTCGACGCATTGATGAAGCTCTTCGATGTTACACAAGTTGGACTATATGAGTATGATTGCCTTTGTGCCCCTCCAATTTATATAGTCACTTGAGCACTTTGGAGGTTGGCACACACTCAAATATCTACAACTTGTGCCTTGGTCCTTGCTTAGTCTAAGAGTCTTCTCAACCAGTGCGTCCATGACCTATTTTTGCTTTTTTCCTTCCAATTCATCTTCACAACCCTGAATGTGCAAAAGAACACAAATACACATGAATCAATGATAAAACCTAATAAAAATAATGCTCAATGTAAGAAAAGCGTACTTCATATTACTTATACATAAGCACTTATCAATGGTGACAATGGAACTGAGCTCCAGTACTTATTGCAGTAAGAATTAGACAATTTCCAAGGGCTGACCTAGTTGTGATGGCATGGAAAAACCGTCAAACCGGTTATGACATTTCAAGTGGGAGTGTAGAATCTTGACTTGGATATTGTTGGGTTGTTTGGAGTCAACACATGGGCTTCCCAACGGCCAACGCCAAGAGATACGTATCTTGGCATCTCCAGATCTAACCGTGGCCTCGGTTAGTGATGGAGGTTTTGGAGGCTATATATTGTGTTGATGTTTATCGATTTATTTATTCATAAAACTCTTGTTTATTTAAGTTATTAAAAAGAATACATGAGTTTGGATTTTAAAATTGGTTTTGAATCACTAATGTTTTAAAAAGGTTATTATCGGTATATTAATCGTGCAAACCAAACTTCTTGTCTTACTTTTAGTATTTATGCTATCTTTGTTATTGTTAAACTTGTGAAGCATTCAATATGATAGAGTTGCTAAACTTTGTGTTTGTAGTTTGTTTTATTCATATTTACTTGATTTGTTTTGATGGTTGAAGTATGAAAAGTTTGGTTTAATGTTAAACTTCTTTTATAGTTTCAACTTATGCTTGGTAAATTTGTAGTTTTGATTTAAAAAACTAGTTGGGGTAGAAAGCTTTCTCTGAACTTGCTTCTGTAGTATGATGTTGAATATTTCTATTAAATGATATATATAGGTTCTAAACTTTTGGTTTTATCGGTGCAATATTATTTGGATGATTTAAATCATGTATTTTGGTAACCTTTAAGTATCATTTAGGGGTATTTGAAAGAGTTTATGGTTGTGAATTTTGAAACTTGTATTATGTAATTGTTATTCTTATATTGTAACCATTTCTGATTTATATGTTGTATGGTGAAAGCTTGCCTTAATGTTTAACTCTTCTTGTAATTTGAGCCTTGTGTTTTGAATTTTGGGGATTAAATGTGGTAAAATCCTAACTGAGGTAAAAAGGTTTTCTCGATGCTATCTTGTTATTTTGTTGAGTTAAAGAGAATTGTTATATGAAATTTTGTTTTAAACTAGTTATATTATTAGTAAAGTATAATTTTGATGATTATATTTGTTATTTTTGTATATTTCTAGAAGAGTATGCTAACCCCCCCTTACTGAGTAACTTAGTTACTCACCCCTCTTTCTTCCTCATAGGTTGTTGCAGGTAGTAGGTGAGACAGTGCAGCTGCGTGGTGAGTATTTACTATCTTCCTATCTTATGTATATCTTTCTAAGTTCATGTATGGCTATTTTGGTCATGAATAAGTCGTTGAGTCTTGGAACCACTAGTATGTAGAAAACCTTGTTGTTTGATGTTGTATTTAAACAACTCTTAAACTCTTAGTATATCAGCTTTGTTGTTGTTATTGCTATTACTTCTGCTGTGTATTATAGTATTCCTATACCTTTTATCAGTGTAGATATTGTTGTTTAGCCTTGCGGCGTCTCGAGGGTTGAGTGGCAGGATATGCCTCCTAAGGATTATCGCGGCGGTTATCTCGTCCCGTGGGCCCGCAGGTCAGAGCGTGACATACAACATCAAGGCAATTAATACAATGATTTGCAGCCAAGAAAGATAAGAGGAAAATCACAATAAAACTCAATAATCAAAGCAACCAAGTTTAATATATCATAAATCAAGGACCATAATCTAGGGCACTGAATGACTATTAGCCTTTCATTATTCTACAATGCATCAAAGGAAAACAACAAGAGAATAAAATGTAATCCATAAAACTCCATTCTTACTTCAAAATCTTTTTCTGAGAGTGTGACAACGCTCAGAAAGTGCACGGGTTTGTCGAAGTAATAAAATTTACCCCGGTGAGATGAGTAGTCGAATCCACAGGGAATAGGAAGTTAAAATACAAGATTTCACTATTTAAGCTATGTGGAGTATGGAAAGATAAGAATAGAATCGATGAGTGAATATGGAAGCAAATATAATAAAAGACAAGAAATTGAATAGAAAGATGGAAGATAAGAAAGTGCAAGTAAAAGAGAATAGAGAGAAACTGGCAATGGATGAAATAGGGTATCCGGACAATCTACCTCTAGGATCTATGCTTCTAGTGCAAGACGATACTATTATACTTTCCTATTGATGTCAATTGAGTCGAGGAAATCCTTAGATACACGGTCCCAAACCTAAGGACAACCGTGACTAACCCCAATATTATGCCCCGGTATTAGGATTCACGTCAACCCTTCACTCTGTCGCTGGCATGACTAAGCCCCAGGGGAGTATATCTACCTAAACCTCACACTACGTGGGATTGCTTTAAGTTCTAGGGACTCCTAGTGGTAAAACCTGTTCCTATGTGTACTTCTAACCCTTTGGTCCAGGTGGAAGAACCCTAGTATAGATTAAGCCCCAGTGCGTAGGATTCACTTCAATCCTTCACTCTGTTACTTGCGTAACTAAGCCCCAGGGGAGTTTATCTACCTAACACTTCACTCTATCTCGACCGCTAAGAAATCAAGGAAACGGAGGTAGGGAGAAACCACATCGGAAGGGAAAGGGGACGCTTCGCTACCTCACAACTCATCCTCTCAACCCTCTTCAATCTTAAATAGTCTAATCCTATAGGAGTTGTCACACATCCAAAGGACAACCTAGATTGTTCTCAACCCTAGTGTCACGTCTAAAGGAAAACATTAACAAGATGAAATTAAGATTGAAACTCAATTTTTATTCATCAATAATGGAAAAGCATAATAATAATGTCAAAGAAACATAATAACCCTAGAGTTTACAAGTCCGAATACTCACAAGGGGTTTAGCTCCTCATGGAGCTATACATGTTCATCAAAATACAAAAGAAAGCACAAGGTAAAGACATCGATGAAAACCCCCTTGCGTATGGTGTGGCCGTGGTCTTGTGTGGCCGCCGGACGTCGGTGACGATGCTGATGACGCGCTCTAAACCTCCATGAAGTCTTCTCCAAAACCCTAGCCACACTCTCCAGAAGTTCGGGAGAAAGATAGGTCAAAAGATATGTTAAAAGTCGCCAAAATTGCTCTTTATATTGTTGAGTGCGGCTATAAAAATCGGACTTATCTGGACTTCACACGGCTGTGTGGAATTTCCACACGGGCGTGTGAAGTTTCTGGCTTGCTGGAAAATTAATTCACACGGTCATGTGGAATTTCCACACGCCCGTGTGAATTCTCTGGAATTCTGAATTTCGGCCGAAGATGAACAGTACTTGCTACAGTATTTTTACTACATTACTTGCTACAGTAGCTTTCTCTGTAATTCTGAATTTCGTCGTTCTTCATTGAGGCCGTTGAATTGGGCACACAATCAATGGTAGATCATGCCGATTGCTTCAAATCTCCTAATTGGTGAAGTTCTCCTTGTTAGCATGAGTTAGACTTATTGTGAATGTGACTGCCTTTGTGCCCCTCCAAAGGAGTTTGGCACACACTCACAAGTCTCTACTCATGCCATGCTCCTTGCTTAGTCCAAGATTCTTCCCAACAATGGTGAACACTATCTAACTTCGTTCCTTTCCTTCACTTTATCTTCACAACCCTGCAATGCACAAAAGTAAACAAATGCACACTTTTTAGTGATAAAATCTGATTAAATTAATGCTCATTGCAAGATAATAATGCTTTGCATTACTATAACACGAGGACTTATCAAGTCCTCCCACACTTAAGCTTTTTCTTGTACTCAAGCAAAATAGAACGTGAAAGTACTTGGGAAGAACAATTGAAAGTGCTCGGCCTTAGGTTCACCCAAAGTATGCAAAAGAGGCATTCTATAAGTAAGGGGAAATCAAAACATTGCATAAGGTTACCAATGCTCTAGCTAAAAACTCGAATAAAAAAGGATTAAAACTCGAAAATGTGTTAGTGTGTGCGATTTCACTCAAGAGAACCAACGAGTACTCCTCAAAATTTTCTTAGAAAGGACTTATTTATATACAAAAACAAAACTAAAAAGGAAAGGAAGTAGTAGCTTCACACATCCTTGAAGGTAGCCCTTTCCTAAGCGGACGCCAAAGGTGCCTTTCACACTTTCGAGGAGGTAGCTCTTTCTACCGGGGTAGTAGCTTTCACGCCTCCCATGAGATAGCTCTTTCTCTCATTAGGGCATAACTTGTATCTGACTTATGAGACTAGCTACATACTTCATAGGTGGTAGCTCTTTCCACCCCAAATGCATATAACAAAGCAAATATTCACAACTCATATATATATATATATATATATTTCCATATTTTTTTTTTCATTTTTTGCATCTTTTTCATATTATTATTATTATTATTATTATTATTATTTTTTATATGCATTTTCCAAAGTAAAACTAAGAACGATGATAAATTTGTCCTTAAAAACTTCAAGATTGAGTTTCCAAAAGATTCCAAGACTGAGTTGTGCAATATGAGATAATCGAGCAAAAATTCCCTAAAATTCAAGTAGAAACTAGAGCATGATAGAACACAATGTTAAAAATTCTCCTAAACTCTAAGAATACAACCGTTGCAACTGAGGTGAACCGCCATAGGCTACATGAGCATGAGCAATTGAACGCACAAGTAAAGGTGTGTGCAATGTGAACTCCCCCCACACTTAAGATGTACATTGTCCCCAATGTACGCATGCAAGCACAATACAAGTGAAAGAAAATTGTAAAACAATTAGTGTGGAAGTAGGCAATTGAAACATTACTCCCCTGAACTCCAAGTGTTGCGTTTGATGGAGCTAGGTGCATTGAGAGTTGAGTCCTAATGGGTTGTGAAGCACACACGGTCTCATGACCGTGCCTATGACTATTCCTTAGATTCCTTTCATCCAAGACCATCTGCGCGAGCACACACACACAAGGGTTCAGTATAGCTCAATAAAAACTCGAGTATATATAAATATAAAGCAATGAATACAACTCGAGATAAAAGAGAAAACAAAATAAGGGATAAACTCAGAAGGAGGATCCTTTATGAGTGCTACAAGTCCAAAATAGAATGAAAAGTACAAAGAACAAAATCAAAAGCAAGTAAAAACTAAAACTATGACGCCTCAGCGTCGGTGTCCTGTGCAGTAGCCTCTGGTGCTGCTGGAGCTGGTGCTGCGGGAGCCAGAGAAGGTGGTGGTGGAGTAGGAGCCCGAGGCTGGACCACAAATGGTGATGACATGGCCTGCTCAAGTAAACGCTGAATGGTATCAAGACGTGCCATCATCTCAGTATGCTGTGCTGTCTGTGTGGCTTTGACCTCGGCCAACTCTATCTGAAGGACACCCACGGTGCTCTCAAGGCGCTCCAGTCTATCCTGGCCTCGAGAGGACGAGAACATGAGCACCAGAGGTGGCTCCGGTGCTGTGGGTGGTGCCTGTGCCTCTGTATCTGCTGGTGATGGCTCTAAGGCTGCCTGTGAACCCTCTACCTGCTCTCCCTGTGTAGACTCCGAGTGAGGGATCATCAGAGTGTATACTCCCAGTCCTGATCTGCGGACCATCCCCATCATCCTCAGGGTCTCAATGCCCAATGGAGCCGGTGTAGAAATCCTCTCTGCCCCGCGAACTCCGTCTCGAAGTCCTAATCCCATAATCAGTCGTGCGATATAAGGGCTAGCGAAGATAACTCCCACCCTGGGGTACTGGCCCTGGTGGCGGATGTAGTCTGCTACAATGTGCCCCAGGTGGAGTGGCTCGCTCTCCACCATTGAATATAGGTACAGTAGCTCCTGGCGGCTCAAGACCCCTGTACTGTCTCCTCGACCACTCACTGATCGGCTCAAAATAGCGTGAAGGTATCTACACGAGGCCCTGGTCAAACATGTGGCCTTGGACACCCCTAGCTCGTACTGTCCCTGGCCACATAACCTACTGTACACACGCTGAGGGGTTAAAGTACCCAGATAGTCTGTGGGGAGTAGTGCGTATTCCTCTCTCTCAGTGTGTGCCTCATCATATAGTCCCATCCGCACTGAAAACTCGGTCATGCTCAAGGTGAAGTGTCGACCGAGGGCCTGGAACTGAATAGTAGCAACAACGGTGAAACTGTCATATCCCCGGTCGAACTTAAATGAAGCAAGCACCTCGAGCGTAAGTAACCTGATCGCTGGCTCTCGAATGGACAACAATCTGCTCCAGTTCCCTACTGAGAGGAGTTCCTCGACCTCCTCGACCATGTCTACTCCCCCCTGAATGTCCCGTAAAATGCTCAAGTCAGGGAAACGGTTCTGTTAAAAACGGAGGTCCGACAATCGCTTGAACCGTTCCCGATGCTCAGGTAATAGGAAGTCAATCTCTGCTGGGGGCGGGGTAGGCTCGTGAAGGCTCTTTCCAGCCGTTTTCTTAGACCTAGAAGACATATCTGCGAGATTGACAAAGAAACGATAAAAAATTAGTTCAAAAACACAATCTGCAGAAATCCACACGGCCGTGTGGAAATTCCAAACGCCCGTTTGGAGCTTCTGGTGGATAGAGCATCACGGCCGTGATCTAAAATTTCGATTTTTACAACTAAATTCATTCTAAATTCATTGTAACTATGTTCGCATGCACTTAAAGCATTCAATTTAAGTGAAATCATCCAAAAGAATGAATCAAATCAAGAACTAACGAAGAAAAAGGGCTTGAAGTTCTTACGAACGGAGTGGATGAAGAAATTACAGAAATCGGCCGGAAAAACTCCAATAAAACCTCCAGAAAGCTCAGAGAATGTCTTGGAATAGATGGAGAGGGTCGGAGAGTGATTTAGAGTGAAGAAATGAAGAGGTACAAGTGAATTCCAAAAGAGAAACACGCGGCTTTTGAAGTTCTAGGAATTCACACGGCCGTGTGGCATTTACACACGGCCGTGTGCCTATACAATTAGGGTTCACAGGGGCCAACACATACCCCTGTGTGCACTCGGGTTACTCTCTGGACTTCCCCACACGGTCGTGTGTTAATTACACACGCCCGTGTGCCTTCGCATGGGGGCTCACAGGGGCAATGACACCCATGTGAATTCTCAGGAGAACACATAAGGTCTCTGGAAAAATTCACACGGCCGTGTGGAAATTCCACACGGCGGTGTGCCCAACCTAGCCAAGAACACAAGGCTGGTCACAGGGGCACCTCACACGCCCCTGTGACTTCTCTGGTTCATCCAGAGAATTGTTTAAGTGTTCCACACGGCCGTGTGCCTTTCGTAAGCTCTTCCACAGGGGCACACACACACCCCTGTGTATTCTCGGGATGAATGGGTTGTCTCTGCAGAGTGTCACACGGCCGTGTAGAATTTCCACAAAGCCGTGTACCTTAACACAATGGCACTCACAGGGGCACCCACACACCCCTATGGACTCTCTGGAAGATAGTTTAAGTTCTGCGAGATTTCACACGGCCGTGTAGAAATTCCACACGGCCGTGTGCCCCTTCTGAGGTTGTTCACAGGGGCATGGACACGCCCATTTGCCCTCACTTGTTGAGCCCTAATTGGTAACACATGCCCTTGTGGAAATTCCACACGGCCGTGTGTTATCTCTGGTTTACTTAAAAAAAAATTCACAGACTTACAGAGAAATTTAGAAACATAAATATGATGCTTGGAGCCTATGAAAACTATCAAAACACGACCAGATACCATAGAAAACATGCTCAACCAGCTTAAACTTCATCAATTATTGTTTAGGCACACAAAAACATCATTAATCCACAATAAAAACATAGCATAAGCACATGAAATTCAGGACACCAAACCTAAGACTTTTATTCAACCTAAAACTAAACTAAGTCCTAGAAAAACTGTAAATGCTTGGGTTGCCTCCCAAGAAGCGCTTGTTTAACGTCACTTAGCTTGACGTACCTAATCTTACCTTACAGAGGTTCATGAATGGAAGTTGCCCTCTTCCCTACAACCTGAAAGCACTCATTACATAATTTTTGTAGAGTAGAGGGAGAGTTGTCGAATTTGTTACCACAAAAGGGTGAAACACCCTTACTCCGTGAATGCTCATCTCCATTCTTGTTAGGGTTCTTCTTGTGGCGTCTTTTCGACCTCTTCATCCTCCGAAAAATCTTCTTCATACGCTCCCTCTCCATCTTGATGTCTGTCTTGACTGGACCTAGTGAAAGTACTTCTTCTCTTTCGATCTCCACGTCTTGGTCTGGCCATCCTTCATATGGATCCAGGTTTAACATTTCCTGCACATATTCATCAATACACTCATCAGTAGCATCAAGATAATATAGAGTGTCGTCAAAATCAAGAGAATGTCTCATGGCTTCGGCGAGGCGATAGGTAAGCTTGTCATCTCCAACTCTAAGTGTGAGCTCTCCACCGTCCATGTCTATCAAAGCCTTGGAAGTGCACAAGAACGGCCTCCCAAGAATCAGTGGTACTTCAACATCCTCATCCACATCAAGCACAACAAAGTCCACCGGAAAGATGTACTTGTCTACCTTCACTAACGCATCTTCCACAATCCCCCTCGGATGCCTTACCGATCGATCCGCAAGTTGAAGTGTCATTAAAGTTGCCCCACTTGATTTTCCAAATTATGTAGGGAGGCGGTGTGATTGCGAAGAGTAGCCTCCACCGACTGAAACCTAGTGTCCGATGAAGAAATAAAGCGTATGAGTGCTCTCTCAAGGTCGGTCATCTTTCCTTCTAGCCCGGTCACTCGGCTTTCTAGATTTGGAGCTTGTTGACTTTGAAATCCTGGTGGTGCACTATTTTTCTGTTGTGACTCTCCTTGATTGCTCCAAGAGAAATTTGGGTGGTTCTTCCACCTCGAGTTATATGTTCCACTGTATGGGTTGCCTTGGCCTTGTCCTCTATAAGAATTTCCAACAAAATCAGCCTGCTCTACCGCACTAGTGCCTCCAATCGCAATAGGACAATCACTCGAAGCATGTCCTCCCCCACAACCATTACAAGTAGTGATGGCCGTAACTCTTGGTGAAGCTAGTGGATCTAGCTTCTTACTCAATGATTCCACTTGTGCCGCCAAAGATGTAACCGCATCAACCTCATGAATTCCGGCAACCTTCTTTCTGTCCCTTGAGTTCCATTGATAGCTATTCATAGCCATTTCCTCTACAAGGTGCCGGGCTTCACCGAGAGTCTTGCTTCCTAGAGTTCCTCCAGCCGCCGCATCTAAGAGTTGCTTGGTACTCGGATTCAACCCGTTATAGAAGGTGTGAATGATCATCCACTCGGGAAATCCATGTTGTGGGCACTTGCGAAGGAGCTCCTTGAACCTATCCCATGTCTCGAATAGAGACTCCAATTCCATTTGCACAAAGGATGATATCTCATTCCGGAGCCTTGCTGACTTTCCCGGTGGAAAGTATCTAGCCAAGAATGCCTCGGCCATCTCTTCCCACATAGTGATGGATGCTCTCGGTAACGAATGAAGCCAATGTCTTGCTTTTCCCTTTAATGAAAATGGGAAGGCTCTCAAACGAATCACGTCGTCTGTCACTCCATTAATGTTCAACATGTCGCATACTTTAAGGAAATTCTCTATATGACTATTGGGATCTTCATCGGCCAACCCATTAAATTGTGCGGACTGTTGCAACATCTGAATGAATGACGGCTTCAACTCAAAATTCATTGCCATAATTTGGGGCCTCACAATGCTCAATTGGGTCCCCATGACTGCAGGTCTAGCAAAGTGGGACAATTTCCTCTGCTGTTCATTCTATTCTGCCATTGTTTCTGACCCTTCTGTCTCAATATCGGCTTGATTAGAAGCTTCTTGCGCAGGTTCTTTACCCTTGCAATGTGTTCTTCATCCAATGTCCGGATCTCCTTAAAAAAGAATCGAAGGATTCCTGCGGGTCATAACCTGAAGCCAAAGCAAAGGAAAAAAAAAAAGAACAATGATAGATAAATAAAGTGTGAAATAGAAAGTGAAGTGAATAACTAAAATAGTGAAAAACAAATATCTAAACCGCCTATTCCCCGGCAATGGTGCTAAAAACTTTGACAACGCCCCGAAAGTGCACGGGTTTGTCGAAGTAATAAAATTTACCCCGGTGAGTGGGTAGTCGAATCCACAGGGAATAAGGAGTTAAAATACGAGATTTCACTATTTAAGCTAAGTGAAGTATGGAAAGATAAGAATAGAATCGATGAGTGAATATGGAAGCAAATATAATAAAAGACAAGAAATTGAATAGAAAGATGGAAGATAAGAAAGTGCAAGTAAAAGAGAATAGAGAAAAACTGCCAATGGATGAAATAGGGTATCCGGACAAGCTACATCTAGGATCTATGCTTCTATTGTAAGACAATGCTATTATACTTTCCTATTGATGTCAATTGAGTCGAGGAAATCCTTAGATACATGGTCCCAAACCAAAGGACAACCGTGACTAACCCCAACATTATGCCCCGGTATTAGGATTCACTTCAACCCTTCACTCTGTCGCTGGCACGACTAAGCCCCAGGGGAGTATATCTAACTAAACCTCACACTACGTGGGATTCCTTTAAGTTCTAGGGACTCCTAGTGGTAAAACATGTTCCTATGTGTAGTTTTAACCCTTTGGTCCAGGTGGAAGAACCCTAGTCTAAATTAAGCCCCAGTTCGTAGGATTCACTTCAACCCTTCACTCTGTTACTTGCGTAACTAAGCCCCAGGGGAGTTTATCTACCTAACACTTCACTCTATCTCGACCGCTACGAAATCAAGGAAACGGAGGTAGGGAGAAACCACATCGGATGGGAAAGGGGACGTTTCGCTACCTCACAACTCACCCTCTCAACCCTCTTCAATCTTAAATAGTCTAATCCTATAGGAGTTGTCACACCTCCAAAGGACAACCTAGATTGTTCTCAACCATAGTGTCACATCTAAAGGAAAACGTTAACAAGATGAAATTAAGATCAAAACTCAATTTTTATTCATCAATAATGGAAAAGCATAATAACAATGTCAAAGAAACATAATAACCCTAGAGTTTACAAGTCTGAATACCCACAAGGGGTTTAGCTCCTCATGGAGCTATACATGTTCATCAAAATACAAAAGAAAGCACAAGGTAAAGACATCGATGAAAATCCAATTGCGTATGGTGTGGCCGTGGTCTTGTGCGGCCGCCGAACGTCGGTGACGATGCTGATGACGTGCTCTAAACCTCCACGAAGTCCTCTCCAAAACCCTAGCTGCACTCTCCAGAAGTTCGAGAGAAACATAGGTCAAAAGATATGTTAAAAGTCTCCAAAATCGCTCTTTATATTGTTGAGTGCGGCTTTAAAAATCGGACTTATCGGGACTTCACACGGCCGTGTGGAATTTCCACACAGGCGTGTGATGTTTTTGGCTTGCTGGAAAATTAATTCACACGGCCGTGTGAAATTTCCACATGCCCGTGTGAATTCTCTGGAATTCCGAATTTTGGCAGAAGATGAACAGTAGCTTGCTACAGTACCTGCTATGGTACTTGTCCCGAAAACACTCCCGAATTCATCGTTCTTCATTGAGGCCATTGAATTGGGCACACAATCAACGGTAGATCGTGCCGATTGCTTCAAATCTCCTAATTGGTGAAGTTCTCCTTGTTAGCATGAGTTAGACTTATTGTGAATGTCACTGCCTTTGTGCCCCTCCAAAGGAGGTTGGCACACACTCACAAGTCTCTACTCATGCCGTGCTCCTTGCTTAGTCCAAGAATCTTCCCAACAATGGCGAACATGATTTCAACTTCGTTCCTTTCCTTCACTTTATCTTCATAACCCTGCAATGCACAAAAGTAAACAAATGCACACTTTTTAGTGATAAAATCTGATCAAATTAATGCTCATTGCAAGATAATAACGCTTTGCATTACTATAACACGAGCACTTATCAGAGTGAGCAATGATCTTGCTGACATTATTCCATTTTCGTGATGATTTCTCTACCTACGTCTGGCTCTGTGACACACCCCTTGTGTGAGTGCACCACAAGTGCACAAGTCGTCGAACTAATAAAATACCCCGATGAGTGGGTTGTCGAATAGACATGGAATAGATGCTCAGAAATAAGAGATATTGCTATTTAACTATAATGAAAACCAATTGTGAGTGAAGTCAAGATGTGAATGCAAAGAAAAGTAAAAGAGAAAAGAAAACAAATAATGGTAACTGGAGAGAATAAACAATGATAAGATGGGGTACCTAGATGATGCTCACCCTAGGAGTATTGGTTCAAGTGCAAGACTAACATTATGCTTCCTACTTGATGTTCAATGAGTCATGGAAATCCAAAGTCACACTGTCCGAAACCTAAGGTCAACCGTAACTAACCCTCTACATTATGCCCCGGTCGGAAAGAATACTCTCAACACCTCACATTGTGTGGGACTGCTTGAGGTTCTTGGGACTCCAAGTGTAAACCCTATTCCCTAATATAGATCTAACTATTTTATCCAGGCGAACCACCCCTAGTCACAATTAAGTCCCAACACTAAGGATTACTTCAACACTTCACTTTGTTGCTCGTGCAACTAAGCCCTAGTGGAGTTTATCTCTTAGCACTTCACTCTATTATGATCACAAAGAACTCTTCGAATGTGAAACCCCATGTCATCAGTGTCGATGGTCTTTAAGAGCCTCTCCGCCTTCTCCAAAGACTCCTCTGTCAAGCCTAGGGCACACCTCGCCGAATCGATGTCGTCGAAAGCTTCCCCAATAACTCTGTTTTGAAGGAAGTCGATATCGATGCTCCTAAATCCCAGCAAAAACTTCTCCAAACCCTAGCCATGCTCTTCCCAAAAGATAGGTGAAAGATAGGTCCAAAAGTCCTAAGTAAAACTCAAAACACGGTATTTATAGGGCTGAAATCGAGTATCCACATGGCCGTGTGAAATTTCCACACGCTCGTGTGGATTTCCAGGTTGTGTTTTCCAGAATGCTATGACCAGTTATTATGCTATAGGGATTTCTCTACAATGCTCCTGACTTCATTTTCATCATTGAGGCCGCCAAGTTGGGTACAAAACTATGTGGTAGATCATTTTACGTCTTGCTTTCAAGCACGTTGATGATCTCTTCCATGTTACACAAGTCAGACCATATGAGTGTGACTGTCTTTGTGCCTCTCTAATTTGTATATTCACACTAACACTTTGGAGGTTGGCACACACTCAAATGTCTTACAACTTGTGCCTTGTTCCTTGCTTGGTCCAAGAGTTTCCTTAACAATTGCGTCCATGATCTATTTTTTCTTCCTTTCTTCCAAACTTGTCTTCATAACCCTAAATACACAAAAGAACACAAATACACACGAATGAGTGATAAGATCTGATAAAAGTAATGCTCAATGTAAGAAAAGTACACTTCAAAATAGTTATACACAAGCACTTATCAAACTCCCCCACACTTAAGCTTTTGCTTGTCCTCAAGCAAAAATGAAAACATTAGAGCATTTAAGAGGAAATAAATTGAAAGTGCTCTACCTTAGGTTCACCAAAAGCATGCAAAGGAAGCATTCTACAAGTAAGGAAAAATTCAAACAGTGAATTAATAAAGCTCATTGCTCTTGCTAAAAACTCGAATAAAAAAGGACAATAAACCCGATATTGTGTAAGTGTGTGTAAACTCACTCAAGTCAACCCAACATGTACTCCTCAAAGCTCTTATTAAAAGGACTTATTTATACACAAAACAAGGAGGTAGTAGCTTCACACATCCTCCAAGGTAGCTGATAAGTGCTTGTGTATAAGTGATACGAAGTATGCTTTTCTTGCATTGAGCATTGATAAGTGCTCGTGTTATAGTAATGCGAAGCATTATTATCTTACAATGAACATATCTTTTATCAGATTTTTATCACTAAATTGTGTGCGTTTGTGTATTCTTATGCATTGTAGGTTTGTGGAGCTAATTTGGAGAAAAAGAATGAAGTTAGATTGTGTTCGCCATTGTTGGGAAGTTTTCGGACCAAGCAAGGAACAAGGCATGAGCCTAGACTTGTGAGTGTGTGCCAACCTTCTTTGGAGAGGCACAAAGACAGTCACATTCACAATAAGTCTAACTCGTGTTGCTTAGGGGAACTTCACCAAGGAGGAGACTTGAAGCAATCAGCATGATCAACCATTGATTGTGTGCCTAAATCAATGGCCTCGATGAAGAACAATGGATTCGGGAGCATTTCGGTGAGGTAATGTAGCAGCAACGTAGCTTTATTACTGTAGCAAAACATGGTAGCAAGCTACTGTTCACTTTCTGCCGAAATTCAGAATTCTAGAGAGTTCACACGTGCGTGTGGAAATTCCACACGGCCGTGTGAACTAATTTTCCAGCAAGCCAGAAAATTCACACGCCCATGTGAAGTCCCGATAAGTTCAAATTTAAAGCCGTACTCTACATTATAAAAGTCCGATTTTGAGACTTTGAAGACATCTTTTGACCTAACTTTCTCCCCAACTTCTGGAGAGTGCGGCTAGGGTTTCTGAGAGGACTTCGTGGAGGTTTGGAGCGCATCATCGGCATCATTACCGACGTCCGGCAGCTGCACAAGACCACGGCCACACCATACGCAAGGGGGTTTTCATCAATGCTTTTTATTTACACTTTCTTTTATATTTTGATGAACATGTATAGCTCCATGACGAGCTAAACCCCTCGTGGGTATTCGGCCTTGTAGAACCCTAGGATTATTATTTTTCTATGACATTGCTATTATGCTTTTCCATTATTGATGAATAAATTTGAGTTTCAATTTTAATTATCTTTTGCTATTGTTTTCCCTTAGCCGTGACACTAGGGTTGAGAGCAATCTAGGTTACCTTTTGGAGGTGTGACAACTCCTATAGGGTTAGACTACTTAGGATTGAAGAGGGTTGAGAGGGTCAGTCGTGAGGTAGCGAAATGTTCCCTTTCCCTTCCGGTGTGATTTCTCCCTAGCTCCGTTTCCTTGGATAATTAGCGGTCGAGATAGAATGTTAGGGCTTAGTTTAGACCAGGGTTCTTCCACCTGGACCAAAGGGTTAGAACTACATATAGGAACAGGTTTTATCACTAGGAATCCCTAGAGCTTAAAGCAATTCCACGTAGTGTTAGGCTTAGGAAGATAGACTCCCCTGGGGCTTAGTTGATAGGTCAACAAGAGTCAAGGGTCATAGTGAATCCTAATACCGAGGCATAATGTTGGGGTTAGTCACAGTTGACCTTAAGTTTGGGACAGTGAGTTTAAGGATATCCTCTACTCAATTAACATCAATAGGAAAGTATAATAGCATAGTCTTGCACTAGAAGCATAAGTCCTAGAGGTAGTTTGTCCGGATACCCTATTTCATCAATTGCTAGTCTTTCTCTTTAAACTTTTATTTGCACTTTCTTATCTTCCACCTCTTTGTTTAATTTCTTGTCTTTTAGTATAATTGATTCCATAATCCACTCATCAATTCGATTATCACTTTTCGTACACCGCACAACTAAATAGCGAAATCTTGTGTTTTAAATCCCTATTCCCTGTGGATTCGACTACCCACTCACCAGGGTAATTTTATTACTTCGACAAGCCCGTGCACTTGTGGGATACACGCAAGGGGTCATGATCAAGCATCACTTTTCTTAGATTTTATCACTAATTTGTGTGTATTTGTGTTCTTCTATGCATTTAGGGTTGTGGAGACGAGTTGGAAGAAAAGAAGCAAAAATAGGTCATGGGCGTAATTGTTAAGGAAACACTTGGACTAAGCAAGGAACAAGGCACAAGTTGTTAGACATTTGAGTATGTGCCAACCTCCAAAGTGTTCAAGTGAATATACAAATTAAAGGGGCACAATAGCAGTCACACTCATATGATCCGACTTGTGTAACATCGAAGAGCTTTATCAATGTGTGGAAAGCAAGAGGCGATGTGATCTACCGCATAATTGTGTACCCAACTTAGCGGCCTCGATGAAGAAAATGAAGTCAGGAGTAATTTTGGTACTAGCGCTGTAGCAAAACACTATAGTAATTTCCTATCTTTTGGGGAGGACGCGGCTATGGTTTGGAGAAGTTTTTGTGAGGCTTTTGGAGTGGTTCTACAGCATCGACATTGACACGACCGCTTGTGTGTGTACCCGCAAGTGCACGGGTTTTCGAAGTAATATATTTTACCCTGGTGAGTGGGTAGTCGAATCCACAGAAAACAGGGATTTAAGACACAAGATTTCACTATTTAGCTATGCGGTGTACAAAAAGTGAGATTAGAATCAATGAGTGAGTATGAAGACAAATATAAAGAGACAAGAATTAAAAATAGAAAGATGATAGGTGAGAGAGTGCAGACAGGAGTAAACAGAGAAGGACTAGCAATGAATATGAAATAGGGTATCCGGACAAGCTACCTCTAGGATCTATGCTTCTAGTGCAGGACTATGCTATTATACTTCCCTATTGATGTTAATTGAGTCAAGGATATCCTAAAACTCATGGTCCCAAACCTAAGGACAACCGTGACTAACCCCAACACTATGCCCCGGTATTAGGATTCACGTCACCCTTCACTCTGTCGCTCGCATGACTAAGCCCCAGGGGAGTATATCTACCTAAACCTCACACTACGTGGGATTACTTTAAGCTCTAGGGATTCCTAGTTGTAAAACCTGTTCCTATGTGTAGTTCTAACCCTTTGGTCCAGGTGGAAGAACCCTAGTCTAGATTAAGCTCCAGCGCGTAGGATTCATTTCAACCCTTCACTCTGTTACTTGCGTAACTAAGCCCCAAGAGAGTTTATCTGCCTAGCACTTCACACTATTTCGACCGCTATAAAATCAAGGAAATGGAGATAGGGAGAAACCACGTCGAAGGGGAAAGGGGTACATCGCTACCTCACAACTCTCCCTCTCAACCCTCATCAATCTTAACTAGTCTAACCCTAAAGGAGTTGTCACACCTCCAAAGGGTAACCTAAATTCTTCTCAATCCTAGTGTCACATCTAAGAGAAAACATTAGCAAGATGAAATTAAGATTGAAACTCAATTTTTATTCATCAATAATGGAAAAGCATAATAACAATGTCAAAGAAACATAATAACCCTAGAGTTTACAAGTCTGAATACCCTCAAGGGGTTTAGCTCCTCATGGAGCTATACATGTTTATCAAAATAGAAAAGAAAGTACAAATCAAAGACATTGATGAAAACCCCCTTGTATATGGTGTGGCCGTCGAACGTCGGTGACGATGCCGATAACGCGCGCTAAACCTCCACGAAATCCTCTCCAAAACCCAAGCCGCACTCCCCAAAGTTGCGGAGAAAGATAGGTCAAAAGATATCCTAAAAGGTCTCCCAAATCACCTTTTATAATGTTGAATCGCGGCTTTAAAATCGGACTTATCGGGGGCTTCACACGGCCGTGTGGAATTTCCACACGCCCATGTGAAGTTTTTGTCTGGCTGAAAAATCAATTCACACAGCCGTGTGGAATTTCCACACGCCCGTGTGAATCCTTTGAAACCCTGATTTTTGGCAGAAAATGAACAGTAGCTTGCCACAGTGCTTCTACAGTGCTTCTACAGTACTCGGCGAAACGCTCCTGAATCCGTTGTTCTTCATCGAGGCCATTGATTGGGCACACAAACAATGGTAAGTCATGCCGATTGCTTCAAGTCTCCTTCTTGGTAAAGTTCTTCTAAGCTACACGAGTTAGACTTGTTGTGAATGTGACTGCCTTTGTGCCCCTCCAAATGAGGTTGGCACACACTCACAAGTCCAAGCTCGTGCCTTGTTCCGTACTTGGTCCAAAAACTTCCCAACATCGGCGAACACGACCTAATTTCGTTCTTCTTCTCCAATTTAGCTCCACAAACCTTCAATGCACAAGAATACACAAATGCACGTCATTTCGTGATAAAATCTGATAAAAGATATGCTCAATGTAAGATAATAACGCTTCGCAGTACTATAACACAAGCACTTATCAGACATCTATTGTTTTTTGAGGAGAACTATTGGGGGGAGCTTTCCTCTGCATTGATTCGGCTAGGTGTGCCCTAGGTTCAAGGGAACCTTTGGAGAAGACGAAGCGGCTCCACAAAACCATCGATACTGACAACAAGTTGGTTATCTTTATGGTTTACATGCATATAACTTTGATTTCATTGTTGATTTTGTATTGCTCCATAGAGAGCTAAACCCCTAGTAGGTACTTAGACTTGTAAACTCTAGGATGATTTTGTTTCATTGACTTTTATTATACTTCTTTAATTGATGATTTAATTGAGTTTCAATCTTGAATGCTTATTGTGTTGATTTTCCCTTAGATAAGACACTAGGGTTGAAAACCCATCTAGGTAATCTATTGAATGTGTGACAACTTCATTAGGGTTAGACTAAGTGAGAATGAAGAGAGTCGAGAGGGTGAGTCGAGAGGTAGCGGAATGTCCCATTTCCCTTCTGACGTGATTTATCCTACCTCCATGTTCCAAGAGTTATTTGTGGTAATAATAGAGTGAAGTTCTAAGAGATGAACTCCACTGGGGCTTAGTTGCGCGAGAAACAAAGTAAAGTGTTGTAGTGAATCTTCGTGCTGGGGCTTAATTATGACTAGGGACCTTTCACCTAGACCAAAGAGTTAGGTCTATATTAAGGAATATGGTTTATCACATGGAGTCCCTAGAACCCCATGCAGTCTCACACAGTGTGAGGCATCGAGAGTATCCCTTTCCATCGGGGCATAGTGTAGAGGGCTAGTCATAGTTGACCTTAGGTTTGGGATTATGTGTATTTGGATTTTCACAACTCATTAAACGTCAATTAGCAGGTATAATATTAGTCTTGCACTTAAAACAATAGTCCTAGGGTGAGCATTATCCGGGTGCCCCATTTTCTCATCGATTATCTCTCTTTATTCTTATTGCTTTCTTTGTGTTCTTTTAATTTTTTTTTTTTGCATCGATGTATTGATTCCACACACATTTGATTGTCATCCTAGCTAAATAGCAACATCTCTTATTTCCAAACAACTATTCCCCATGGATACGACTACCCACTCACCAGGGTATATTTTATTATTGCGATGACCCATGCACTTACGGAACGCTCACGCAAGGGGTGTGTCAGTAGCCCTTTCCTAGGCGGCCGCCAAGGTAGCTTTCACACTTCGAGGTGGTAACTCTTTCTACCAGGGTAATAACTTTCACTCATCCTATGAGATAGCTCTTTTTCTTTTTAAGGCATAACTAGTATCCAACTTATCAGAGTAGCTTCATACATCATAGGTAGTGATTGCTTCCCCACAAGTGTACGGGATCGCCAAGTAATACCTTGTGAGTGACACAAGGGTCGTATTCCACTGGGGCCAAGGAAGTACTATTACTCACCCTTTATCTATTTTCTAGCCTACAATTCAATATGGGTGGAAAACAAATAAAACAAACAAACTAATTTATAACACAAGCACATATCAATACAAAAGATAAATATGCAAGGGTAAAATATAGGGAGAACTCAATTAGTAAAAGTGGGGTATTCGGGTGATCCTTCCCCTAGGATTCAGGTTTTAGGCACCAGGTATACAAAGTGTTTCCAGAATGAGTAGGTCATGTCATGGAAATCTAAAGGTAATCGATCCCTTACACGACCCCTTGCGTGTGTCCCGCAAGTGCACAGGCTTGTCGAAGTAATAAAATTACCCTGGTGAGTGGGTAGTCAAATCCACAGGGAATAGAGATTTAAAACACAAGATTTCACTATTTAGTTATGAGGTGTATGAAAAGTGATGATCGAATTAATGAGTAGATTATGGAATCAATTATAATAAAAGACAAGAAATTAAATAGAAAGACGGAAGACAAGAAAGTACAAGTAGAAGTAAAAAGAGAAACACTAGTAATGGGTGAAATAGTGTATCTGGACAAGCTACCTCTAGGACATATGCTTATAGTGCAAGAATATGCTATTATACTTTCCTATTGATGTTAATTGAGTCGAGGATATCCTTAAACTCACGGTCCCAAACCTAAGGTCAACCGTGACTAACCCCAACACTATGCCCCGGCATTAGGATTCACGTCAAGCCTTCACTCTGTCGCTCCAGCAACTAAGCCCCAGGGGAGTTTATCTTCCTAAGCCTAGCACTACGTGGGATTACTTTAAGCTCTAGGGATTCCTAGTAATAAAACCTGTTCCTATGTGTAGTTGTAACCCTTTGGTCCAGGTGGAAGAACCCTAGTCTATATTAAGCCCCAGTGCTTAGGATTCATGTTAACCCTTCACTCAGTTGTTTGCGCAACGAAGCCTCAGGGGAGTTTATCTACCTAGCACTTCACTCTATCTCCACCGCTAAGAAATCAAGGAAACTGGGGGCGGGCAAGGGGACGCTTCGCTACCTCACGACTTACCCTCTCAACCTTCTTCAATCTTAAGTATCCTAGTCCTATAGGAGTTGTCACACCTCCACATGACAACCTAGATTGTTTTCAACCCTAGTGTCACGGCTAAGAGAAAACAATTGCAAAAGATAATTAAATTTGAAACTCGAATTTATTCATAAATTATGGAAAAGCATAATAACAATGTCATAGAAACATAATAATCCTAGGGTTTACAAGTCCGAATACCCACGAGGGGTTTAGCTCCTCATGGAGCTATACATGTTCATCAAAATATGAAAGAAAGCACAAAGTAAAGGCATTGATGAAAACCCCCTTGCGTATGGTGTGGCTGTGGTCTTGTGCCACCGCCGAATGTCAATGACGATGCCGATGACGCACTCCAAACCTCCACGAAGTCTTCTCCGAAACCCTAGCCGCACTATCCAGAAGTTGGGGAGAAAGTTAGGTCGAAAGATGTTTAAAAAGTCTCCAAATCGGGCTTTTATAATATTGAGTGCGGCTTTAAATTCGAACTTATCGGGACTTCACAGTGCCGTGTGGAATTTCCACACGCCCGTGTGAACTCTCTGGAATCTTGATTTTCGGCAGAAAGTGAACAGTGCTTTGCTACAGTACTCACATAAGAATAAGGCTTTTGCTTCTCCTCAAGCAAAAATAAAGAGTGAAAGTACTTGTGAAGAACAATTGAAAGTGCTCAGCCTTAGGTTCACCAAAAGTATGCAGAGGAAGCATTCTACAAGTAAGGGAAAATCAAAACATTGCATAAGGATATCATTGCTTTAGCTAAAAACATGAACTAAGAAGGTCAATCAACTCGAAAATGTGTAAGTGTGTGTGAACTCACTCAAGACAACCCAATGAGTATTCCTCAAACTTTTGTTAACAAGGACTTATTTATATACGAAAGCAAGAAAGGAAGTAGTAGCTTCACACAACCTCGAAGGTAGCCCTTTCCTAGGCGGCCGCCAATGGTGGCTTTCACTCTTTCGAGGAGGTAGCTCTTTCTATCGGGGTAGTAGCTTTCATGCATCTCATGAGATAGCTCTTTCTCTCATTAGGACATAACTTGTATCTGACTTATGAGAGTAGCTACATACTTCATGGGTAGTAGTTCTTTCCACCCCAAATGCATACATAAAACAGAGTAACTATTCACAAACTCATATATTATTTTTTTTATCTTTTTCATTTCCTTATATATGCATTTTCCAAAGTAAAAACTAAGAACGACAATAAACTTGTCCTTAAAACTTCAAGATCGAGTTTCCAAAAGATTCCAAGAGTAAGTTGTGCAATATAAGATAATCGAGCCAATATTCCCTAAAAATTCAAGTAAAAACTAGAGCATGATAGAATACAGTGTTAAAAATTCTCCTACGCTCTAAGAATACAAACGTTGCAACTAAGGTGAACCGCCATAGGCTACATGAGCATGAGCAATTGAATGCACAACTAAAGGTGTGTGCAATGTGAACCTCCCCCCCCCCACACACACACACTTAAGATGTACATTGTCCCCAATGCACGCATGCAAGCACAACGAATAAATAAAACAATTCACACAATTTATGTAGGGGTAAATGATAAGTACTTGTGTTATAGTACCGCGAAGCGTTATTATCTTACATTGAGCATATCTTTTATCAGGTTTTATCACTAAATAGCGTGCATTTGTGTATTCTTGTGCATTGAAGGTTTGTGGAGCTAAATTGGAGAAGAAGAATGAAATTAGGTCGTGTTCGCCGATGTTGGGAAGTTTTCGGACCAAGGATCAAGGCACGAGTTTGGACTTGTGATTGTGTGCCAACCTCCTTTGGAGGGACACAAAGGCAGTCACATTCACAAGTGTAACTCATGTAGCTTAGAAGAACTTCACAAAGAAGGAGACTTGAAGTAATCGGCATGACTTACCATTGTTTGTGTGCCCAACTAATGGCCTCAATGAAGAACAACGGATTCGGGAGCATTTCGGCAAATCACTGTATCAGCACTACAGCTTTGTTACTGTAGCAAACCACTATAGCAGCTACTGTTCAATTTCTGCCGAAAATTAGGGTTTCAGAGAATTCACACGGGCGTGTGGAAATTCCACACGGCCGTGTGAATCGATTTTTCAGCCAGATAGAAATTTCACACGGGCGTGTGGAAATTCCACACGTCCGTGTGAATCGATTTTTCAGCCAGACAGAAACTACACACGGGCGTGTGGAAATTCCACACGGCCGTGTGAAGCCCCCGATAAGTCCGATTTTAAAGCCGTGATTCGACATTATAAAAAGGGATTTTGGAGACATTTTGGGATATCTTTTGACCTATCTTTCTATTCAACTAGGAGAGTGCGGCTAGGGTTTTGGAGAGGATTTTATGGAGGTTTAGCGCCCGTCATCGGCATCGTCACCAACGTTCGACGGCCGCACAAGACCACGGCCACATCATATACATGGGGGTTTTCATCAATGTCTTTGATTTGTACTTTTTTTCTATTTTGATGATCATGTATAGCTCCATAAGGAGCTAAACCCCTTGAGGGTATTCGGACTTGTAAACTCTAGGGTTTTTATTTTTCTTTGACATTGTTATTATGCATTTCCATTATTGACGAATAAATATTGAGTTTCAATCTTAATTTCATCTTACTAACATTTTCTCTTAGATGTGACACTAGGATTGAGAATAATTTAGGTTACCCTTTGGAGGTGTGACAACTCCTTTAGGATTAGACTACTTAAGATTGAAGAGGGTTGAGAGGGAGAGTTATGAGGTAGCGATGTACCCCTTTCCCTTTCGATGTGGTTTCTCCCTACCTCCGTTTCCTTGATTTCATAGCGGTCGAAATAGAGTGAAGTGCTAGGTAGATAAACTCCCCTGGGGCTTAGTTACGCAAGTAACAGAGTGAAGGGTTGAAGTGAATGCTACGCGCTAGGGCTTAATCTAGACTAAGGTTCTTCCACCTGGACCAAAAGGGTAGAACTACACATAGGAACAGGTTTTACCACTAGGAATCCCTAGAGCTTAAAGCAATCCCACGTAGTGTGAGGTTTAGGTAGATATACTCCCCTGGGGCTTAGTCTTGCGAGCGACAGAGTGAAGGGTGACGTGAATCCTAATACCGGGGCATAGTGTTGGGGTTAGTCACGGTTGTCCTTAGGTTTGGGACCGTGAGTTTTAGGATATCCTCGACTCAATTAACATCAATAGAAAAGTATAATAGCATAGGCTTGCACTAGAAGCATAGATCCTAGAGGTAGCTTGTCCGGATACCCTATTTCATTCATTGCTAGTCCTCTCTATTCTCTTTTACTTGCACTCTCTCATCTTCCTTCTTTCTATTTAATTCCTTGTCTTTCATTCTGTTTGATTCTATATTCACTCATTGATCCTATTATTGTTTTTCCATAAGCTGCATAGCTTTATTAGTGAAATCTCATATTCTAAATCCCTATTCGCTATGGATTCGACTATCCTCTCACCTGGGTAAATTTTATTACTTTGACAAACCCGTGCACTTGCGGGATACATGCAAGGGGTCGTGTCAGTAAACAATTGAAACATTACTACCCTGAACTCCAAGTGTTATGTTTGATGGAGCTAGGTTCATTGAGAGTTGAGTCTCAATGGTTTTGTGGAGCACACACGGTCCCATGACCGTGCCTATGACTATTCCTCAAATTCCTTAAATCCAAGACCATCTGCACACATACACAAGGGTTCAGTATAGCTCAAGTGAAATCAAAATAAAGCTCGAGTATATAAAGATATAAAAATGAAATACAACTCGAGACAAAATAGAAAAAAATAAAAGCAACCCCAGAAGGAGAGCCCTTTCTCGGTAACACAAGTCCAAAATAATACGAAAATAAAAAGTACAACTGCAATAAAATAAAAATAAAACTACGACGCCTCAGCGTCGGGGTCCTGCTATGGATCCTCTGGTGGTGCTGCTGCTACTGCTGGCTCTGCAGGTGGATCTGCTGCTGATGGAGCTGGAGAAGGTGGAGATGGGAGTGATGGGATCAGTCGGGGCTGCACCACAGATCGCTCGAAGAACTGAATAACCATGGCAAGCTGTGCCGATATCTGAGCAAACTGTGATGCCTGTGTGGCCCTCATCTCTGCGAACTCTGATTCTTGTGCGGCCCTCATCTCAGCCAACTCTGCCTTCATAATACCCACAGCACTCTTGAGGCGCTCGAACCTGTCCTGGCCCCGAGAAAGAGAGAAAATGCGCACTGGAGGTGGCTCCGGTATTGTGGATGGTGCCTTGATGAGCAAGCATGCGACTAGCTACAGAGCTAGCACGCGACTCCTCGGCCGCAAGTGCACGGGTCGTCAAGTAATAACCTCTCGTGCACGCACGAGAGGGTCGTATTCCCTAGGGCCCGAGATCTACTATTACTTCCTTTTGGGAGTCACTTTCTAGTCGATCGAAACAAGGTTGAAGTAATATTAAAATAATAAAAACAAGTAAAGAGATGCAAATAAAATAAAGCTCAATCCGGAATAAAGTTAGAGATGAAGAAGCCAATAATTATGGAAGACCTCGGGAGGATTCCCCCGGGAGGAGACTAAATACGAATAACCATGGAATTCAATAAATTTGGGTTGGCTTGGTTTTGGTCCGCTAGACTCGGATGTCGACTACCTCGGAACCTCCGTAGTGTAGTCCTAATCCAGTACGAGTTTCTCTATCCAGAAAATACCCCCACGATGTCAATGAGAACAAGGAGTCTCGATTAGGGTTAATCTAATGCACACTCTTGGCTAAATTAACCCTAAACGCGCGGGAGGCTACTAACACCCGGAACCTCCGGTGTATTAATACATGAAACCCTCTTTAACTCATCAAGTGACCTAATACAAGCTAGCATCCCGCCAAACAAGTATCATTCAAAAATCAATTCTACGGAATCCATCCATTGTAGAATGAACAACAAGATGATGAATTAAAACCAAACAACCAAGACAACTCATCCATTCAAAGCATAAAAAGGGTCATTCATACAAACTCTCCTCCCAAGGTTCACCGGGAGCCTGGTGGCCTTGGGAGGTTTAGTTCGACATCACAAAATCAAGGAGCTCATCATACAAAGATTCCATCAAACAAAAAATAAGAAAAACTTCCTCAAAGGTGTCGGCCAGGGTTGATGGTGTAGCTCGTCGGATCCACGCCGGCGAGCCCTTTGATGCTTCTCTATATCTTCCCCTTCTTCTCTTCTTCAAATATGACTATAAATCCTTCCAAAGCCCTCCAAAGATGAATAAAGTGGTGTATGGTGGAGTGGAGCCCGGAAGAGAGCAAGAATCCCAAAGAATCCCTCTCAAAAGCCCTCAGATTTGCTTAAATACCCCTAGGGTGTGCGGGCACTGTGCGGGCCGCACAGTGACTGCACAGCCTTCTGTCTGTGGTGTGCGGCCATTATGCAGGCCGCATAGTGGCCGCACATGGCCGAGAAGATTGGCTCCATGTGCGGCGCGTCGACTTCCGGGGTGCTCCAACTCTTCGTTTCTTCAATCATCCCCGAAATGACACAAATATGGTTTAATCTCGCGCACTTGGTCCTCGAAACCCTGAAACGAAAAAATAAAAACATCAAGTGCGCAAAATGTCATCGAAAATACACAAAAGTTGCACGAAAGTACAAGAACATCATCGCTAAAGCATGATGTATTTAGGCACTTATCATGCCTTGGACTCTGCCTGCCCCGGGGGGTGGCTCCAATGCTGCATAGGACACCTCGAGCTGATCTGATTGGGGCCAGTTCAGTGCATAACGCTGGTAATGTTTCCAAGCCATGCCCATCTGTCTCAACATCTCCAAGCTGATTGGGTAAGGTATGACTGTCCTTCCTATCCCTCTGATTGCAGCCTGATAAGTGCTCGTGTTATAGTAATGCAAAGCGTTATTATCTTGCAATGAGCATTAATTTAATCAGATTTTATCACTAAAAAGGGTGCATTTGTTTACTTTTGTGCATTGCAGGGTTGTGAAGATAAAGTGAAGGAAAGGAATGAAGTTAGATCGTGTTCGCCATTGTTGCGAAGATTCTTAGACTAAGCAAGGAGCACGGTATGAGTAGAGACTTGTGAGTGTGTGCCAACCTCCTTTGGAGGAGCACAAAGGCAGTCACATTCATAATAAGTCTAACTCATGCTAAGAAGGAGAACTTCAAAAATTAAGAGATTTGAAACAATCGGCACGATCTACCGTAGCAAGTTACTGTAGCAAAAATTCAGAATTCCAGAGAATTCACACGGGCGTGTGGAAATTGCACACGGCCGTGTGAATTAATTTTCCAGCAAGCCAGAAACTTCACACACCCGTGTGGAAATTACACACGGCCGTGTGAATTCCCGATAAGTCTGATTTTTAAAGCCGCACTCAACAATATAAAGAGCGATTTTGGAGACTTTTAAAATATCTTTTGACCTATCTTTCTCACCAACTTCTGGAGAGTGCGGCTATTGTTTTGGAGAGAATTTCGTGGAGGTTTAGAGCGCATCATCGGCATCGTCACCGACGTCCGGCTGCCATACAAGACCATGGCCACACCATACGCAAGGGGGGTTTCATCGATGTCTTTATCTTGTGCTTTCTTTTATATTTTGATGAACATGTATAGCTCCATGAGGAGCTAAACCCCATGTGGGTATTCGGACTTGTAAACTCTAGGGTTATTATGTTTCTTTGACATTGTTATTATGCCTTTTCCATTATTGATGAAAAAAAATTGAGTTTCGATCTTAATTTCATCTTGTTAATGTTTCCCTTTAGACGTGACACTAGGGTTAAGAACAATCTAGGTTGTCCTTTGGAGTTGTGACAATTCCTATAGGATTAGACTATGTAAAATTGAAGAGGGTTGAGAGGGTGAGTCGAGAGGTAGCGAAGCGTCACCTTTCCCTTCCGATGCGGTTTCTCCCTACCTCCGTTTCCTTGATTTCTTAGCGGTCGAGATAGAGTGAAGTGCTAGGTATATAAACTCCCTGGGGCTTAGTTACGCAAGTAACAGAGTGAAGGGTTGAAGTGAATCCTACGCACTGGGGCTTAATCTAGACTAGGGTTCTTCCACCTGGACCAAAGGGTTAGAACTACACATAGGAACAAGTTTTACCACTAGGAGTCCCTAGAACTTAAAGCAATCCCACGTAGTGTGAGGTTTAGGTAGATATACTCCCCTGGGGCTTAGTCGTGCTAGCGACAGAGTGAAGGGTTGACGTGAATCCTAATACTGGGGCATAATGTTGGGGTTAGTCAAGGTTGTCCTTAGGTTTGGGACCGTGTATCTAAGGATTTCCTCGACTTAATTGACATCAATAGGAAAGTATAATAGCATCGTCTTGCACTAGAAGCATAGATCCTAGAGGTAGCTTGTCTGGATAACCTATTTCGTCCATTACCAGTTTCTCTCTATTATCTTTACTTGCACTTTCTTATCTTCCATCTTTCTATTCAATTTCTTGTCTTTTATTGTATTTGCTTCCATATTCACTCATTGATTCTATTCTTATCTTTCCATACTCCATATAGCTTAAATAGTAAAATCTCGTATTTTAAACTCCCTATTCCCTGTGGATTCGACTACACACTCACCGGGGTAAATTTTATTACTTCGACAAACCCGTGCACTTGTGGGATACACGCAAGGGGTTGTGTCACTACCCAAAGACCCATCCCCTTCATAAGTCTTGTAACGTATGGTCATGAAAAGATAGCTCCAAGCCTGGGATACTGACTCTGATGACGTATGTATTCCGTGAGAATATAACCAAGATGGAGTGGCTTGTGTTGTACCATCGAGTGTAGGTAAAGGAACTCCTATCGGCTAAGGACTCCTGTACTATCACCCCGGCCATTTACTGACCTTCTCAGAATGGCATGAATGTATCTATAGGTCGGCCGTGATAGACAAGTGGCCTTTGATATCCCTGGCTCATATTGTCCCTGTCCACACAACACTCGGTAAGCTCCTTGAGGAGTCAAACTGTCGGGGTAGTCAGTCGGAAGGCTCTCGTACTCCTCTGTCTTAGTGAAGGCTTCATCCTACAAACCTATGTGGATAGAAAACTTTGATACTAACATATTGTACTCGTGTCTGAATGCCTGAAACTGTATAGTGTTGGCATTCGTCAACTCTCTTCTTGATTTGTCAAACTTGAATGTCGAGAGCACCTCCAAAGTAAGCAAACGGTTAGCCGGGTCTCGAATAGATAGCAAGCTCTTCCAAATCCCTACTGCAATAAGCTCTTCAATCTCGTCTGCCATATCATTACCCCAATCAGCTATTCTTAAACAGTCTACGTCCAAGTATCGAGATTGTCCGATCTTGAGTTTCGGCAATCTTCTATATCTTTCTCAGTGTTCAGACGTGATGAAGTTTATCGGCTCTGGAGAGTGTTCTCGTGCCCTTTTGTTGGTTTCTTTCTTCGACCTGGATGCCATTCCTGAAAAGAATTCAAAAGGAAGTCAATCAATCTATTATAAAAATTCGTTCTGTTGGGATCCACACTTACATGTGGAAATTCCACACGCCTGTGTGGATTGTCGGGTGGACATGGCTGCAAGGTTGTGGAATTAAAGCTCCATATTCACACAAAAATTTGCTCTAAAATCATTCGCAAACAGCTTAATCATACAAAACAAGCGAAATAATTGACATGAACGAGTTAACTCTAGATTGATAAAGAAGAAGGGTTTGATGTTCTTACCAACGGTGTGGATGGGGAAAACTTTGGAATTGGGCTGAAAACTTCAAATAAAACCTCAAAAACACTCAAAGATGGTTGGAATATCGATGTCGAGGGTCGGAGAGTTGTTTTGAGTGGAGGAAACTAGAGGCACGAGTGTAAATCAAAGAAACATCGCGTCATTTGAAGTTTTGGGCTTTCACACGGCCGTGTGGTAATTAACACACGGCCGTGTGCCTCTGAATTTAAGGTTCACAGGGGCCAACATGAGCCCCTGTGTTCACTCGTGTTTCTCTCCCAACCAACTCACACGCCCGTGTGCCTTCACATGGGAGCTCCCAGGGGTAGTAACACTTGTGACTTCTCTGGATTAATTTGAGAAACCCCAAGTGTTCCAGACGGCCGTGTAAAGTATCCACATGGCCGTGTGCCATGCACAAGTTCTATCACAAGGACAGCCACACGCCCTTGTGTATTCTCGGGATAGAAAGGGACTCTCTGCAGAATTTCACACGGCCGTGGGAAGCTGCCACACGGCCGTGTCACTGAAGACAAGGGCTCTCACAGGGGCAGTAACACACCCCTGTGAACTCTCTGGAAGGAGAGTCTAAGTTCTGCAGGATCTCACACGGGCCGTGTGGAAATTCCACACGCCCGTGTGCCCCTTCTTAGGTTTTTCACAGGGGCAAGATCACGCCCTGTGCCCTCTCTGGTTGAGCCCTATAACACACGCCCGTGTGTTAATTCCACACGGCCATGTGTTTTCTCTGGTTTACATAGAAAAATTTACAAACTCACAAAAAAATTCAAAAACACATATACGATGCTTGGAGCCTGTGAAAACCATCAAAACACGACCAGATACTATGGAAAACATGCTCAACCGACTCAATCTTCATCAATTATCATTTCGGCACACGAAAACATCAACAATCCACAATAAAATCGCAGCACAAGCATTTAGAAATTTAGGACACCAAAACTAAAAGTTGTATTCGTGCGAAAACTAAACTAGATTCTAGAAAATAATAAAATCTTGGGTTGCCTCCCAAGAAGCGCTTGTTTTACGTCACTTAGCTTGACGTACCTGCCTTACCTTATAGGGGTTGAAGAAAGAGTATCTCCTTGTCATCATTACAAACCTGGCCGCCAAAGTATGGCTTCAGCCGGTGTCTGTTTACTTTGAAAGTGCCCTTTTTCGGATGAGTGATCTCAATTGATCCATGGGGTGATACTTGAGTTACTGTGTATGGGCCAAACCATCTAGTCTTTAGTTTTCCGGGAATAGTCGTAACTGGGAATTAAATAGTAGCACTTGGTCACCTCCTTTGAACTCCTTAGGCAATTTGATATGCTTGTCATGCCACTTTCAAATCTTCTCCTTGTAAATTCTAGCATTCTCGTATGCTTTCAACCTCCATTCATCGAGCTCATTAAGATGAAGCAGTCTTTGTTCACCAGCTTTTCTCAAATCAAAGTTCATTGCCTTGATCACCCAATAAGCCTTATGTTCAAGTTATACGGGTAGATGACATGACTTCCCGTAAACAAAATTGTACGGAGTACTTCCTATTGGGGTTTTGTATGCTGTGTGATGTGCCCAGAGTGTATCATCCAACCGCTCAGACCAATCCCGCTTCCCTTATTCCACAGACTTCGTCAAGATTCACTTGAGTCCTCTATTAGTGACTTCAATTTGACCACTAGTTTGCGGATGATATGGAGTGGCAAGGCGGTGTCGTACCCCGTATCATTTCAACACTTTTTCTAATTGGGCGTTGCAAAAATGGTTCTCTCGATCACTAATGATGATTCGCGGAGTTCCGAACCGAGTAAACAACCTCTTCAAGAACTTTACCACAGTTCTAGCATCATTACTCGGCAATGCTTGTGCTTCAATCCATTTGGAGACATAGTCAACTGCCACTAATATGTATTGGTTCACGTTAGACTTTGGCAACGGCCCCATGAAGTCAATGCCCCAAACATCGAATACCTCACAAAACTTCATAGGGTTCTGAGGCATCTCATCACGCTGAGACAAATTCCCTGCCCTCTGACAATTATCACATGGAAGAACAAACTGGTGTGCATCGTGAAAGAGAGTCCGGCAATAAAATCCTGCCGCCAAGACTTTTCTGCTGTTCTACTTGATGCATAATGGCCCCCAACTGGTCCTGAATGACAATGAGCAAGGATATCCCATCCTTCCTCCCTTGATACACATCTCCGAACTATATGATTTGCACAGATACGGAAGAGGAATGGATCGTCCGAGAATAGTTCTTCAAATTGTTAAAGAACTTCTTCTTTTGCTGGAACGTGAGCCCTTGTTTGAGGACCTTCCTTGACAAGTAATTAGCAAAATTTGCAAACCATTGAGTATAACCTGATGATATTGATTTTTGAATCGAATACAGGTGTTCCTCCGGGAAGAAGTCATTGATCTCCTTGCTTGATGGCTCTTGTCCAATGCTACCTTCTAACTGTGACAAGTGATCCGCCACTATGTTTTCAGTTCCTTTCTTATCCTTTATCTCCATATCAAACTCCTGTTAGAGTAATATCCAATAGATCAACCTTGGTTTCGCATCAACTTTGTTCATGAGGTAACAAAGAGCTGAATGGTCTGCAAACACGATGACTCTTGACAAAATAAGATATAGCCTGAACTTGTTGAGGGCGAACACCACTGCTAATAGTTCCTTCTCTGTAGTAGTGTAATTCTCCTGCGCATCTGTGAGAGTCTCACTTGCAAAATAGATGGGTTGGAATTGCTTGCCCTTCCTTTGTCCCAAAACTGCTCCGACAGCATAGTCACTAGCATCGCACATGAACTCAAACGGTTCATTCCAGTCCGGGGTGATCAAGATTAGAGCTTGAACTAGTTTTTCTTTTAGCACATTAAAAGCTGCTGCACAATCTTCCCCAAAATAAAACGGAGCATCTTTTTCGAGAAGCTTAGTCAATGGTTGAGTGATCTTCGAAAAATCCTTAATGAAACTCCTATAGAAACCTGCATGCCCCAGAAAACTACGAATTCCCTTAACGTTTATTGGTGGAGGAAGTTTATCTATTACTTCAATTTTTGCCTTGTCCACCTCCATACCCATATGGGAAATCTTGTGCCTAAGGACAATACCTTCCTAAACCATGAAGTGACACTTCTCCCAGTTTAGTATGAGATTTGTCTCCTCACATCTTATCAGTACTCTTTCCAAGTTTCTCAAACATATGTCGAAGGAGTCACCAAACACGGAGAAATCATTCATAAACACTTCCATTTTGTCTTCGACAAGATCATCAAAAATAGCAGTCATACAGCGTTAAAATGTAGCAGGTGCGTTACATAACCCGAACGACATTCGTCTATATGCAAAAGTCCCGTAGGGACAAGTAAAAGTTGTCTTCTCTTGATCTTCCGAAGCAATAGGAATCTGAAAGTATCCTGACATCCCATCTAGAAAGCAGTAAAACTGATGCCTTGCCAATCGCTCCAACATTTGATAAATAAAAGGTAATGGAAAGTGATCCTTCCGGGTTGCATCATTCAGCCTTCTGTAGTCAATGCAAACTCTCCATCCTGTGACCGTTCTAGTTGGGATGAGTTCATTTCTTTCATTCTTGATCATTGTTATCCCACCTTTCTTCAGAACCACTTGTGTTGGGCTCACCCAAGCGCTATCAGAAATAAGATAAATGATCTCTGCATCCAGAAGTTTCACCACCCTTGCCTTTACAACTTCATTCTCTTGATGCCAAATATAATGCACGATTTGAGGGCATCGATGCCACCCTTTTGGCTATACAAGCCTCTATTCACAAGCTAGAAAGTTGGGTTGAACAATTATTTCATGAGCGAGCAAAAGAGCCCCATTCTATGAACAATAATGAAAATGAAGAGGGATATTGTCAAGGAGAGGTGGATGAGGACTTTGGTGTATTGGAGGCTAAAATAGAAGGAAAAAGTTGCATCAACATCACTTGAGCAAGCCCTTAGCACAGAAGTGACTCAAAACACTAAGCACAAAAGAGAATCATTCGTGACGACTGAAGATGTGGGTAGAAGGTTGAAGCCACCCGATGACCCACCAATGCTGATGTTAGACACGTCCCAACCAAAACTGTTCCCTTGGAGGCCCAAACGATTTTTGTGGGTGATCAAAGGAAAATTGACATTGGTTGATGACACGACCCGTTACATGTATCCCGCAAGTGCACGGGTTTGTCGAAGTAATAAAATTTACCCCGGTGAGTGGGTAGTTGACTCCACACGGAATAGGGAGTTAAAATACGAGATTTTACTATTTAAGCTATGTGGAGTATGGAAAGATAAGAATATAATCGATGAGTGAATATGGAAGCAAATATAATAAAAGACAAGAAATTGAATAGAAAGATGGAAGATGAGAAAGTGCAAGTGAAAGAGGATCTAGCAATGGGTGAAGTGGGGTATCCGGATAAGCTACCTCTAGGATCTATGCTTCTAGTGCAAGACTATGCTATTATACTTCCCTATTGATGTTAATTGAGTCGAGGAAATCCTCAGACTCACGGTCCCAAACCTAAGGACAACCGTGACTAACCCCATCATTATGCCCCGGTATTAGGATTCACATCGACCCTTCACTCTATCCCTTGCATAACTAAGCCCCAGGGGAGTATATTGACACACCCCTTGCGTGTGTGTACCGCAAGTGCACGGGTTGTCGAAGTAATAATTACCCCGGTGAGTAGGGTAGTCGAATCCACAGGGAACGGAAGTACTAGTAATAACTGATTCTTAGTTATCTAGTCGAATCAATGATATGAAGCAATGGGTATAATGTGTAAAATAAGAAAATCGCAAGAAAGAAAACAAATAAAAGGAAAAGGGAAAAAGAGATCTCAATCAATGAGGATGAGATACCCGGGCAATGATCCCCCTAGACTCTATCATGAAGTGCAAGACTAACTAAATGCTTCTAAACCGAGTTCTATGAGTCGAGGTAATCCAATAACAATCGATCCCTGCTTCCAGGCCACCGATACTAGTCCCCTACAAGGTCCCGGCGGAGAAATCGCTCAATCTCAACACCTCACACCCCATATGACCGCAATGAGTTCTAGAGATACCTAAAAGTGAAACCGATTCCTAAAATTAGATCTAACCCTACTTCTAGGCGAAAGATCCCTAACCCCCTACAAAGGTCCCGGCGGAGAAATCTATCAATCTCACGCCTCACACCCCATATGGTTGCATAAAACTTAGGGAATACGGAGATAGGAAACACTCAATCAGAAGGGAAAGGGGACACTCCTCTATCTCAAGACTCATCCTCTCAACCCTCTTTAACCTTGTATGTTCTAATCCCTAATGGAGACCTCTCTCTCACCAAGGAAACAAATCAAACATACCAAACAACCATAGAAATCAATAAGGCATGCAAGCAATGATTAAACAAGATTAAAACTCAAATAAACTCAGAATTAAAAGAAAGCATAAAGAAAGTCAATACATCAATCGAAACCTAGGGTTGACATGCCCAAGTATCTACTAGGGTTTAGCCCTCCATAGGACTTATTACAAAGCAAAAGATAATGAAGAAAAAAGAAATCTAATCCATGAAAATAAACCCCCTCGAATTCGTGATGATGGCCTTGATGAATCGTTCAACGTCTCGAAGGAACCTTCTCCGAAGCTAGGTCGCCAATGGCTCCCCGATGCTATATCGTCGAAAGATCTATCGAAGTTGGTGAAGAACAACTCCCAATATCGCCAAAGACCTCGTCCTTGAAACCCTAGCCGCTCTTGCCTTCAAACGTGCGCAAAAAGTCCTCTAAAAATCGGCAAATCGGGGTATTTATAAGTCTGAAAACGCGCCAGTCACGTGTCTTCACTTGACCACGTGAGATCCCATGTGGTCACGTGGGCTGTAGAATTCCCACGCGGTCGCGTGGGATTTTGACGCGGTCGCGTGAACAGTAATTCTGCTACAGTACTGCTACACGTCCATGTGGTGATAAGACTTCTTCTTCTTCGAATCATCATTTGAGAGCTTTAACTATCTTCACACAAGTTGGGACATGAAGGTGTGACTGCCTTTGTGCCCTTCCATCGCACAAATCATTCTTGAATTCTTCAGGAAGTTGGCACACACCCTCATGTGCATGATCCCCTCTTGTGCCTTAACATTTGTGTTGTACAAAAGCTCCCAACAATACATCTTTATAACCCATCTTTGCTTCCTTTTCTTCCTTTAACACTTCCACAACCTAATTGCATAAAAGAACACCAAAATACACTTTATGAGACATAATCAATGGTAAAATGATGCTCAATGTATGTAAAACAAGTAGGTAAAACATGTATACTCAAGCACTTATCATATATCTACCTAAACCTCACACTACACGGGATTGCATTAAGTTCTAGGGACTCCTAGTGGTAAAACATGTTCCTATGTGTAGTTCTAATCCTTTGGTCCAGGTGGAAGAACCCTAGTCTCGATTAAGCCCCAGTGCATAGGATTCACTTCGACCCTGCACTCTGTTACTCACATAACTAAGCCCCAGGGGAGTTTATCTACCTAGGACTTCACTCTATCTCGACCGCTGAGAAATTAAGTAAACGGAGGTAGGGAAAAACCACATCGGAGGGGAAAGAGGACGCTCTGCTACCCCACGACTCACCCTTTCAACCCTCTTCAATCTTAAAGAGTCTAATCCTATAGGAGTTGTCACACCTCCAAAGGACAACCTAGATTGTTCTCAACCCTAGTGTCACATCTAAGGGAAAACAATATCAAGATGAAATCAAGATTGAAACTCAATTTTTATTCATCAATAATGGAAAAGCATAATAATAATGTCAATAAAGCATAATAACCCTAGAGTTTACCAGTCTGAATACCCACAAGGGGTTTAGCTCCGCATGGAGCTATACATGTTCATCAAAGTATGAAAGAAAGCACAAAGTAAAGACATCGATGAAAACCCCCTTGCGTATGGTGTGGCCGTGGTCTTGTGCGGCCGCCTGACGTTGGTGACGATGCCGATGACGCCCTCTAAACCTCCACGAAGTCCTCTCCAAAACCCTAGCCGCACTCTCCCGAAGTCGGGGAGAAAGATAGGTCAAAAGATATTTTAAAAGTCTCCAAAATCGCTCTTTATATTGTTGAGTGCGGCTTTAAAAATCGGGCGTGTGAAGTTTCTGGCTTGCTGGAAAATTAATTCACACGGCCGTGTGGAATTTCCACACGGGCGTGTGAATTCTCTGGCTTCCTGGAAAATTAATTCACACGGCCGTGTGGAATTTCCACACACCCGTGTGAATTCTCTGGAATTCTGAATTTCGGCCGAAGATGAACAGTAGCTCGCTACAGCATTTTTGCTACAGTATTGTCCCGGAACACCCCCGAATCCGTCGTTCTTCATTGAGGCCGTTGAATTGGGCACACAATCAACGGTAAATCGTGCCGATTGCTTCAAATCTCCTAATTGGTGAAGTTCTCCTTGTTAGCATGAGTTAGACTTATTGTGAATGTGATTGACTTTGTGCCCCTCCAAAGAAGGTTGGCACACACTCACAAGTCTCTACTCATGCCGTGCTTCTTGCTTAGTCCAAGAATCTTCCCAACAATGGCGAACACGATCTAACTTCGTTCATTTCCTTCAGTTTGTCTTCACAACCCTGTAATGCACAAAAGTAAACAAATGCACACTTTTTAGTGATAAAATCTGATTAAATTAATGCTCATTGCAAGATAATAACGCTTCGTATTACTATAACATGAGCAAAAGAAGGAGATGTGGGTAGGAGGTTTAAACCACCAATGGACCCACCCATGCCGAGTTTGAAAAGCCTTCAACCTTATCTATTTCCTTGGAGGCCAAAAAAATTCTTGAGGAAGCTCCAAGGAAATTTAGCCGGGACTAAAGTAGAAGCGGGGAGGATGCTCAAATCAGCCAAGGATCCGCCCAAGTTCAAATTGCACAACTCCCGGCCCAAGTTTTTTCCATGGAGGCCAAAAGGTGACTCATGCTTGACCTCCAAATTTGCATCATCCTGGAATGTATGTTTCGTATTTCTTGGTAGTTCTTATTCAACTTCTAACCGGGATGAACACACCATTTTCAAGCCTCCCTAGGTAAGAAAGAGGTACATCGAGCTAATAACATTAAACAAGCGCTTCTTGGGAGGCAACCCAAGCTTCAAATTCTTCATTTTCTTATTATTGTGTTTTTAGTTGAGTGTCGTTTGTGTATTTGTTGTGTATGCTTGTATTTCTTTCTTGTCTTTATTTGTTTGAATAAGTCCATGCTTGCTTGCCTTGTGTATTTTTCTCGTCGTCTTTCTTGTGTTTTAATCAATAACCATCTTGGGAAACACATGTTTTTGATGTTATGTCATGCATTAGATCGAGTTTTTAAGCATTACTTTTGAGTTGGAGGTGTTCTAAACCACTTCAAAGCCTTACATATTGACTTGGAGAATCAATTTTTGGCCTAAGAACAATTTCCAGGTTCATACGGCCTCCATAGGGCCGTTTGGGAGGCCGTCTGCCCCCATCTAGTGAGGTTTGCCTAGGGCATACGACCTCCCTCACGGCCCGTAAGGGGGGTGGTATGGATACTGTAGCAATTTGAGTTCTTGCCACCCTCTCTCTCTTCATTTCTTCTTCTTCCCACACGATTTTCTCTTTTCTTTCTCCACCAAATCTTGGCCAAATCTTCTCATTTCTTCTCCTAGATCACCTCCTAAACACTTTGAGAAGTCGATCTAATGGTTTTCTTCGAGCTTAACTCTAGTTTTCTCAAGTGTTTGTCGGTTAGCTCTTTGGTGCCCTAACTTTATGTTTTTTATTTTTCTTGCATTCTTGGAGCTTGTGTGTTGATGTTTTCAAGCATTTTGCTTGATTTTGGTGGTGTGATGGTTATGGATGTTTTTTCCATTGATTTTATGTAAAAATTTTTGGATTTTCATGTTTTTGGGGAGGTTCTTTCAGAGTGAACAGTACCTATACGGCCCCCATACGGCCGTATGGGTACTATTCATCATTTTACCCAACTTTTCTCCATATTTTGCACCACATTTTGGTTTATCTTGGTTTCCTCTATGCTTGATTAGGTTTTTTTTTATGATTTGTAGGAATGTAGAGGAAGAAGGAATCGACAAGCAATCAACGACAAGGACTAGCATGGACACTTTGTTTTGTTGTCTTCTACTTTAGTTTATAGCTTTTGTGTTATTTTTGTGTTTTGTTTGATTCTTTGCATGATTACTCTCCATCTTTCCTTTGTGAATTTTGTGGAATGATGATGTGCACTTTTTGCCTTATAGGGCATTAAGGGATATTTGGTGAGCTTCTCTGCATTCAATGGAGATTGGACCCGACATGTATAGCTCGCCGTACTCTATGTTCGGGTCACACATCGCTAGTTGCACAAGATAAACTAGGGAAGTTTATTTTCACCCTCCTCTATTGTTTTTATTGGTTATATTGCCATGTTATTCATTAATAGTGTACATTGAGGGCAATGCACAACACTAGGTGTGGGGGTGGGTGTATTATATGTATTAGGGTCATTTTTACATGCTAGTGTTATCAATGATGGCTTTATAGATTCTTGTGAGATTCTTCAAGCATGAACTAATGATTGGTGTGAGTTACATATATTTTGTGCTCTATTGAATCCTGTTTCACCTCTAATATTGTCTTATGCACTGAATTTTTTGTTGATGCCCTAGGAATAGCCAACTTGACTACTTTAACTCTCTTGTATGCTTAATACACAACCTTGAGTACTTGGCCTTAGAAGACAAAGTTCTATCCTTCAATGACCTCTTAAGAACTTCTAAACCTTGTTGAGCTAGTCCTAGTTTTGTAACTTGTAGTGCAGTTTAAAGACATGATCTGGGGTGAATGTGAAAAAAACAAAGAAGAAGAAAAATGAGTCTATGTCAGTATTCCTCTGCTAATGAAGCATGAATGTGTCTATGTAGACTGTAATCGAGTAGTTGGGTGGCTCTTGTGCCTAACCAGCATGTGCACCCTCCAAAAAGATGTTGGTGCAGTCTACATTAGGCAGACTCGAAAAAAAAATGTGTATATACATGTAAATAAAAATCCTAGTGATCACTTAGACTGCCTACTTGATGTTTTGAGAAGAAATGGGATTTAGTTTCAAATTCAAGAGTTAGAAGGATCTTACTTATTCATTGAGATAGCACTTAGCATTCTAAGACCTAGTACTCTGTACATGTGGAGTGATTAGCATCTATAGCTATACTGATTGAAGTCATTAGGCTAGACCAAGTAAGGGCATATGAGACAGAAAATTCACTTACACAACAAAGACATATAAGAGGTGAGACAGGATCTTTTTTTTTTTTTTTGTGCTTATTGATTATAACTCAACATCTATATATCATCATTCATTACTTGTAGAATCTCGTATTTATTCGAGCCGGAGATAGTACATTTAGCCACTTATCTGTCTCCTTGTTTTTCGTGATTTTTTTGCTTGGGGACAAGCAAACGCTTAGGTGTGGGGATATTTGATAAGTGTCTAAATGTATATATTTTATTTTACATATTTTATACATTTAGCATGTATTTTGTAATGTTTGATGCCCATATTACGCTTAATTGAGTGTTATTTTCTTTATAGGGCATGTAGGAGCCACAGAGAACATGAGAGCATAATTTGGGCAGAATAGAGAAGAAAACCAGGTCTCAGTACTGTAGCGTTTTTTTTACTGTAGATGAACTACTGTGCCTGAAGTACTGTAGCATAATCACTGTAGCTGTCACTGTGGCACCTGGGGACTTTTCGTGGTTGGAATAAAATTTGAGGCATAAAGCCTCATGGAGGCCGTATGGGAGGCCGTCTGCCCCTAGAAATTCAGATTACTTTGCCTACGCCATACCACCCCCCATACTACCCTCATGACCCCATTTTGGGTGTTGTATGGCGCAGGATTTTATGGTTTTGAGCCCTTTTTCACAGCCATACGGCCCAGTATGCCTTGGGGGTATAAAAGAACATTTTTAGGGCTTTTCGAGGGGACTTTTTCTCTTGGCCTTTGAGGCCGCCGCCACCGCACCTCCTTGGGGCCTTCCGGCCATCTTTTAGAGGTGATCTTTGTGGAAAACAAGAACACATCATCACCAAGAGGGAGAGGAGCAAGGGAGAAGGAGTTTGTGTGAAGATCTAAGCCACCATTGCATCATCATTTGAAGCTTCATCCATTCAAGGAGATCACAACCTAGAGGGGGTTTTCATTGCTTCTTTTATGTTTTTGTCTTCCTTGTATGTTGTTTAAGTGCCCCTTGTAATGAGGGATTAACTTATTGTTGTGTTTGGATTTGGATGAACCCTAGGGTTCATCTTGTGTTTGTCTAGAATTACATTTGTGGAGAAATCCGTAATTCTTTTATGAGTTGTATGCGTAGATGTGACCTGCTCAGGTGTACTAGATCTAGGAAAGATTGAAAGGGGATTCTTGTGCCGACACACCGAGAAATTGGTTGTTGGTAGCCCTCCATTGCTAGGTTTAATCCGAAGGATAGTAGGTTTACTCCTATTAGAGATTTCCTTGAACTCTTTGCGATCGTAGGTGGGTTAATACGGAGAGATTCCGATTAACACTCTTGTGGGATTAGGGGTTAACCGCCGAGAAATTGGGGTTAACCTATTTATGAGATCTCTAGGTCTTAAATGCCATCAACACATTTTAAACCATCATAGTTTGGACCTTAACGACAACCCTAGGTGAATTCCTTATCCAAACACTCCCTTCTCGTGCTTGATACTCCCTTGTTTATTTACATCAGTGTGCTAGTTACCAAGCCATAGGATTAGTTTAAACTAGTATGTTTGTTTTATTCCTTATCCACTTATATTGAATGGTAGGCTAGAAAATAGATGAAGGGTGAGTAATAGTACTTCCTTGGCCCTAGTGGAATATGTCCCTTGTGTCACTCACAGGGTATTACTTGGCGATCCCGTACGCTTGCGGAATTCCTCTCACCAGAAGTTATCTTCCATTAAAATATTATGCGTACAGAATGAGGGGTTTATTCCCTTTAAGTCTGCAATTTTCCATGCAAGGGCAGACTTGTGTTTCTTCAATACATTCACCAACTTGGTCTTTTGTTCCAAAGAGAGAGCTGATGCTATAATCACGGGCAACTTCATTTCTTCTGCCAAAAATGCATACTCTAAGTGCTCTGGAAGTGTTTTCAACTGCAAATCGGGTGGTTCTTCAATGGATGGTCAAAGTCGACTTTCCTTTAATCTATCAATTTCTTCAAATTGAGTAGCTTGCTGCTCATTAACACATCCTGAAACCTTCTCCAAATCAAATCCCTTCGGTAGATCCTGGAGCTCCACTATGATCCCCAACTCACAAGCTTCCACTGGAAAATGAAGTGAATAACTAAAATAGCAAAAACAAGTATAAAAAATACGCCTATTCCCCGGCAACGGCACCAAAAACTTGACACAAGCCCTTGCGTATGTCCCACAAGTGCACAGGCTTGTCGAAGTAATAAAATTACCCTGGTGAGTGGGTAGTCGAATACACAGGGAATAGGGATTTAAAACACAAGATTTCGCTATTTAGTTATGAGGTGTACGAAAAGTGATGATCAAATTGATGAGTGGATTATGGAATCAGTTATAATAAAAGACAATAAATTAAATAGAAAGATGGAAGATAAGAAAGTGCAAGTAGAAGTGAAAAGAGAAAGACTAGTAATGGGTGAAATAGGGTATCCGGACAAGCTACCTCTAGGACTTATGCTTCTAGTGCAAGACTATGTTATTATACTTTCCTATTGATGTTAATTGAGTCGAGGATATCCTTAAACTCACCGTCCCAAACCTAAGGTCAACCATAACTAACCCCAACACTATGCCACGACATTAGGATTTACGTCAAGCCTTCACTCTGTCGCTCTCGCGCTAAGCCCTGTGGGAGTTTATCTTCCTAAGCCTAACACTACGTGGGATTGCTTTAAGCTCTAGGGATTCCTAGTGATAAAACCTATTCCTATGTGTAGTTCTAACCCTTTGGTCCACGTGGAAGAACCCTAGTCTAGATTAAGCCCTAGTGCTCACGTCAACCCTTCACTCAGTTGCTTGCGCAACTAAGCCTCGGGGGAATTTATCTACCTAGCACTTCACTCTATCTCGACCGCTAAGAAATCAAGGAAACGGAGGTAGGGAGAAATCACACCGGAGGGGAAAGGGGACGCTTCGCTACCTCAGGACTCACCTTCTCAACCCTCTTCAATCTTAAGTAATCTAGTCCTATAGGAGTTGTCACACCTCCACCGGACAACCTAGATTGTTTTTAACCCTAATGTCATGGCTAAGAGAAAACAATTGCAAAAGATAATTGACACGACCCCTTGCGTGTATATCGCAAGTGCACGGGCTTATCGAAGTAATAAAATTACCCTGGTGAGTGGGTAGTCGAATCCACAGGGAATAGGGATTTAAAATACGAGAAATTGCTATTCAGTCATGCGATGTACGAAAAATAATGATCGGAGTGATGAGTTAATTTATGTAAGCAATTAGAATAAAAGATAAGAAAGTAAATAGAGAGATGGAAGACAAGAGAAAAGCAAGTAGAAGTTAAAAGAGAAGACTAGCAATGGATGAAATAGGGTATCCGGACAAACTACCTCTAGGACTTATGCTTCTAGTACAAGACTATGCTATTATACTTTCCTATTGATGTTAATTGAGTCGAGGATATCCTTAAACTCACGGTCCCAAAACTTAAGGTCAACCGTGACTAACCCCAACATTATGTCCCGGTATTAGGATTCACTACGACCCTTGACTCTTGTTGACCTGTCAACTAAGCCCCAGTGGAGTCTATCTTCCTAACCCTAACACTACGTGGGATTGCTTTAATCTCTAGGGATTCCTAGTGATAAAACATGTTCCTCTAAGTAGTTCTAACCCTTTGGTCCAGGTGGAAGAACCCTTGTCTAGATTGAGCCCTAAAACTCTATCTCGACCACTAATTAACCAAGGAAACGGAGGTAGGAAGAAAACACACCGGAAGGGAAAACGGTACATTGCTACCTCACAACTCTCCCTCTCAACCCTCTTCAATCTTAAGTAGTCTAATCCTATAGGAGTTGTCACACCTCCAAAGGATAACCTAGATTGTTCTCAACCCTAGTGTCACGGCTAAGGAAGAACAATAACAAAAGATAATTAAAACTGAAACTCGAATTTATTCATCAATAATTGAAAAGCATAATAACAATGTGATAGAAACATAATGATCCTAGTGTTTTACAAGTCCGAACACCCACGAGGGGTTTAGCTCCTCATGGAGCTATATATGTTCATCAAATTGTAAAATAGAGCACAAATTAAAAACATCAATGAAAACCCCCTCGCGTATGGTGTGGCAGTGGTCTTGTGCGGCCATCGAACGTCGATGTCAATGTCGATGGCGCGCTCCAATCCTCCACAAAGTCCTCTCTAAAACCCTAGCCGCACTCTCCAGAAGTTGGGGAGAAAGATAGGTCAAAAGATGCTCAAAAAGTCTCCAAATCAAGCTTTAAATAGGCTGAGTGCGGCTTTAAATTTGAACTTATCGGGGCTTCACACGGGTGTGTGGAATTTCCACACGCCCGTGTGAAGTTTCTGTCTTCCTGAAAAAATTACTTCACACGGCCATGTGGAATTTCCACATGCCCGTGTGAAGTCTCTGGCTTGTTGGGAAATAATTCACACGGCCGTGTGTTAATTCCACACGCCCGTGTGAACTCTCTGGAAACCCGTTCTTCGGCAGAAAATGCACAGTAACTTGCTACAGTGAACTAAGCCTTAAAGGAGTATATCTACCTAAGCCTCACACTACGTAGGATTGCATTAAGTTCTAGGGACTCCTAGTGGTAAAACCTGTTCCTATGTGTAGTTCTAACCCTTTGGTCCAGGTGGAAGAACCCTAGTCTAGATTAAGCCCCAGTGCGTAGGATTCACTTCAACCCTTCACTCTGTTACTCGCGTAACTAAGCCCCAGGGGAGTTTATCTACCTAACACTTCACTCTATCTCGACCGCTAATGAATCAAGGAAACGGAGGTAGGGAGAAACCACACCGTAGGGGAAAGGGGTACATCGCTACCTCACAACTCTCCCTCTCAACCCTCTCCAACCTTGTGTAGTCTAATCCTACAGAGGTTGTCACACCCTCAAAGGATAACCTAATAGATTCTCAACCCTAGTGTCACGGCTAAGGGAAAATCTCATACAATCGGTATGCAAGATTGGAACTCAATAATAGAACATTAAATTAAGAAAGCATAATAAAAGTCATAGAAACAATATCATCTTAGGGTTTACAAGTCCGAATACCCACTAGGGTTTAGCTCTCCATGGAGCAATACAAAATCAATAAATAGTTTAAGAACATATGCATGAAAACCATAAAGAAAACACCCTTGTAGATCGTATCGATGGTCTTATGTAGTCACGTGTCTTCTCCAACGAATCCCTTGTCAAGCCTAAGGCACACCTCGACAAATCAATGCCGATGAGAGTTTCCTCAATAGCTTTCTTCCAAAGGATGTCGATGTCGATGCCCTTTAATCGCCTCCAAAGACCTCCAAGAACCTCTCCAAACCCTAGCCGAAAGCCCCCCAAAAGATATCCAAGTGATAGAAAGAGAGGGTCCCCAAATAGATCTGAAAACGGGCTATTTATAGGCTGAAATCGGGCTGAAATCGGAGTTCCACACGCCCCTGTGTTAATTCCACACGGCCCTTGTAAAACCAGGAATTCCACACGCCCGTGTCTTAATTCCACACGGCCGTGTGGAAATTCGGTTTTGTTGATTTTCGGCGAACTATGGACAGTGTTTTCTTACAGTGTTTTTGCTACAGTACTTTTGCTACATAGAACTTCACAACTTACTAAAGTAATACTAAACTAGTCCTTAAAACTTCAAGATCGAGTTTCCAAAAGATTCCAGGAGTGAGTAGTGCAATAAAGTGTAATCGAGCAAAAATCCCTTAAAATTTAAGTGGAACTAGAAAAAGATAGGATGTAATGTTAAAAATTCTCCTAAACTCCAAGAATACGACGTTTGCAACTAAGGTGAACCGCCATAGGCTACATGAACATGAGCAATTGAACGCACAAGTAAAGGTGTGTGCAATGTGATTCCCCCCAAAAACTTGACACGACCCCTTGCGTGTATCCCGTAAGTGCACGGGTTGTCGAAGTAATAAAATACCCTGGTGAGTGGGTAGTCGTATCCACAGGGAATAGTGTTCAGAAACAAGTGTTATCGCTATTTAGCTATGATGGGAATCGATGATGAGAAAAGTATGTATGTATAGATGTAAGAGAAAATAAAAGAGTACAAGAAGAATAATGAGGGTAGGAGAGGTAATCGATATAATGATGGGGTACCCGGACAAAGCTCCCCTAGGACTAATGCTTCTAGTGCAAAACTTGTATTATGCTCTACAATTGATGCCTATTAAGTCGAGGATATCCTTAAACTCACGGTCCCAAAACTTAAGGTCAACCGTGACTAACCCCAACATTATGTCCCGGTATTAGGATTCACTACGACCCTTGACTCTTGTTGACCTGTCAACTAAGCCCCAGTGGAGTCTATCTTCCTAACCCTAACACTACGTGGGATTGATTTAAGCTCTAGGGATTCCTAGTGATAAAACCTGTTCCTCTATGTAGTTCTAACCGTTTGGTCCATGTGGAAGAACCCTAGTCTATATTGAGCCCTAACACTCTATCTTGACCGCTAATTAACCAAGGAAACGGAGGTAGGGAGAAATCACACCGGAAGGGAAAGGGGTACGTCGCTACCTCACAACTCTCCCTTTCAACCATCTTCAATCTTAAGGAGTCTAAACCTATAGAAGTTGTCACACCTCCAAAGGATAACCTAGATTACTCTCAACCTTAGTGTCACGGCTAAGGGAAAACAATAGCACAAGATAATTAAAATTGAAACTCAATTAAATTCATCAATAAAGAAAGCACAATAAAAGTCATAGAAACAATGTCATCCTAGGGTTTACAAGTCCGAATACCCACTAGGGTTTAGCTCTCCATGGAGCAATACAAAATCAATAAAGAGATTAAGAACATATGCATAAAAACCATAAAGAAAACCCCCGTGTAGATCGTATCGATGGTTTTGTGGAGCCGCCTAGTCTTTTCCATGAATCCCTTGTCAAGCCTAGGGCACACCTCGCCGAATCGATGGCGACGAAAGCTCCCCCAATAGCTTTCTTCCAAAGGATGTCGATGTCGATGCCGTATATTCGCCTCCAAAGACCTCCAAGAACCTCTCCAAACCCTAGCCGAAAGCCCCCCAAAAGATAGGCAAGAGATAGAAGAGGGGGGGGGGGTCCCCAAACAGATCTGAAAACGGGCTATTTATAGGCTGAAATCGGAGTTCCACACGCCCCTGTGGATTTTCCACACGGCCCTGTGAACAACCAGAAATTCCACGCGCCCGTGTCTTAATTCCACACGGCCGTGTGGAAATTCTGTTTTGCTGATTTTCGACAACCTGTGAACAGTAACTTGCTACAGTATTTTACTGCAGTACTTTTGCTACAGTACGGCCGTGTGAAATTTCCACACGCCTGTATGAACTCTCTGAAATCCTGATTTTTGACAGAAAGTGAGCAGTAGCTTGCTATAGTGGGTTTGCTACAGTAACAAGCTACAGTACTCGCCGAAATGCTCCTAAATTCATCGTTCTTCATCGAGGCCGTTGAATTGGGCACACAATCAACGGTAGATTATGTCGATTACTTCATTACTCTTCATTGGAGAAATTCTCCAATCCTACACGAGTTATAGACTTTTGTGAGTGTGACTACCCTTATGCCCCTCCAAAGGAGGTTGGCACACAACCACAAGTCTAGACTCGTGCCTTGTTCCTTGCTTGGTCCGAGAACTCCTCAACAATGGCGAACATAACCTATTCTTGCTTCTTTTTCTCTAGATATTCTCCACAACCCTTCAATGCACAAAAGAACACAAATGCACACTAATTAGTGATTAAATCTGAGAAAAGTAATGCTCAATGTAAGATAATAATATTTCATATTACTATAACACAAGCACTTATCAATAATTAAAATTGAAACTCAAATATATTCATCAATAATGGAAAAGCATAATGACAATGTCATAGAAACATAATAATCTTATGGTTTACAAGTCCGAATGGTGTGGCCGTGGTCATGTGCGGTCTTGATGAAAAAAGCACAAAGTAAAGACATTGATGAAAACCCCCTTGCGTATGGTGTGGCCGTGGTTTTGTGCGGCCGCCGAACGTCGATGATGATACCGATGACGCGCTCTAAACCTCCACGAAGTCCTCTTCGAAACCCTAGCCGCACACTCCAGAAGTTGGGGAGAAAGTTAGGTCCAAAGATGTTTAAAAAGTCTCCAAATCGGGCTTTTATAATGTTGAGTGCAGCTTTAAATTCGAGCTTATCGGGACTTCACACGGCCGTGTGGAATTTCTACACGCCCGTGTGAAGTTTCTGGCTTGCTGAAAAATTAATTCACACGGGCGTGTGGAATTTCCACACGCATGTGTGAACTCTCTGGAATCCTGATTTTCGACAGAAAGTAAACAGTAGCTTACTACAGTGTTTTTGCTACAGCAACAAGCTACAGTAGCTAGCCGAACCACTCCCGAATCCTTTGTTCTTCATCCAGGCCATTGAGTTGGGCACACAATCAATGGTAGATCATGCCGATTGCTTCAAGTCTTCTTCTTGGTAAAGTTCTTCTAAGCTACATGAGTTAGACTTGTTGTGAATGTGACTGCCTTTGTGCCCCTCCAAAGAAGGTTAGCACACACTCACAAGTCTGGGCTCGTGCCTTGTTCCTTGCTTGGTCCGAAAACTTCCCAACAACGGTGAACACGATCTAGCTTCATTCTTCTTCTCTAAATTAGCTCCACAAAGCTACAATGCACAAGAATACACAAATGCACACTATTTAGTGATAAAATCTAATAAAAGGTATGTTCATTGTAAGATAATAACGCTTCGCATTACTATAACACAAGCACTTATCAATCCCTACCTCCAGATCACTGATCCTAGTCCCGTACGAGGTACCAAGAGAGAAATCTCTCAGTCTCAACACCTCACACCACATATGACTACATAACATCTATGGTGGTGTACTTCTTCTCTTGTTGTGGAAGGGGCTGATATTGAGTCCCTTGAGGCTTTGGAGGTCTTGATTGTTGTTGGCCCTAGTTCCATGAAAAATTCGGATGGCTCCTCCACCCCGGATTATATGTATTACCAAAGGGATTTCCACCAACGTAGTCTAGTGTCTCCATTGGGACCACTAAAGCAACAAAAATTGGACATTGTGTGGATGCATGACTCACACCACATGTCTCACAAGATAGGACAACCCTACAATTCATAAATAAAACCTATCATGAACTGGTTAAACCTTTTGGTTAAGGTTTCAACCTTTGTAGCCAGTGCAATATTGTCATTCACTTCATAGATTCATGCTACTCTTAGAGGTTTCTGCCGAGTGCTCCAATGGCATTCATTGCTCCCCATATGTTCGATTAGTTTCTCAGCATCTTTATATATTTACTACTCAATGAACCCCCTGCAACAGTGTCGAGAAGTTGTCGGGTTGCATAATTCAGTCTATTGCATAACATTTGTATCCTCATCCAAGAAGAGAAGCCATGATGAGGACATTTTCTAGTAGGTCCTTGAATCTTTCATTGGATTCAAAGAGAGTTTCCAAATAACCCTACCTAAAAGCTGAAGTTTCCAAATTACTTGGCGGGAAGTACCTTGTAAGAAACTTCTCAACCATTTCTTTCCAGGTGGTGATGGATTCGGGAGTAAATGAAGTAAGCGACAGATACGCTACCCTTCTTAAACTAAATGGAAATATCCTCAACTTGATGGCATATTCTGAGATTGAGTTGATGTTGAAGTGGAGCATATTTGAAGGAAACGGGACAAGTGAGCATGAAGGTCTTCATCAACCAAACCATCAAACTGAATGGAGTTCTGTATCATCCCGATTGTACTTGCCTTGATTTTAAAATTATTTGCCGCCACTGTTGGGCCTTGTACACTAAATTCTTTGCCAGTGAATTGTGGCCTCTCATAGTCTGATAGTATCATTCTCTATTCGGCCATGACTGACGGTTCACTTTGTTCAAAGTGGACCTCTTGCTATCCTGAAATCTCAACCACTTTCCTTAATCTCTGATGTAATGTTCTCTCTATTTCGTTATCTAGTTCTACCAAGTTTGTTTGTTTACTCGTGTCATAAGATGGTACCTTGCATAATATTAATAATCAAGAGTCAAAACCAACAGTGGAGATAACAATGAATAAGATAAGGAAATAAGTATATACAACAAAAAATAAAATAAAAATAAAAGAAACAAAATAAAAATAAATGGCTAAATCAACAAGTGCTAAGTTTCCGAGTATTCCTTGTGGTTCCTCGGCAACGGCACCAAAAACTTGATGTGATCTCCCACAAGTGCACGTCAAGTAATACCCTATGTGTGAGACAGGGGATGTATTTCTCAGGGCCAAGAAGCTACCCTTACTTCCTCTTTACTTGTTGTTTAGCCTACAAATTCGAGTGCCAGTGACCTAAACTACTAAAAAAGATTAAAAACAACTAAAGTATGAAATCTACACACTAGGGCGAATGAGAGGGAAACCTAGAAAGAAGAGTGGTCATTGATGCGGATTCTCTCAGGGCTGCTAATGCTAGAAGAATGCTAGGTTTGCAAATCAATAGTGATTTTGGGCCAAGAGATTACTAAAGTAGCTAATCCCGAATCCCTCGATGATTACCCCTAATCCCATACTAGTATTAGTTCAGAATTTCTTCCTACAAAATCCTCCTATGATTACATTAGGGATAGGGAAATCTCTAATTAGGGTCAGAAACAATCTAGCTTCATCCCTAATGGTTGAAGGGGTACAAAATACCTGAATCCCTAGTTGTATTCGTACATGAATCCCTTTAGAGCTAAGTTAATCTAACACAAGGGAGAATCCCGTACATCCAAGTATAACCTAAGAATTGAAACACAGTGTTTTCATACAATTCAATACATCAAAGAACACAAAGCTTGAACCACAAAATTAAACCATATGCATTTAAAGCAAACAAAGCATTCATACAAGCAAGTTCACCAAAAGGTTCACCGGCATCCAGTAGCCTTGGGGTTTAACCATCCATATAAACAAATACAAGGTTCAACATGATAAAAACAACTAAAACAATCATAAACAAGATTCCCTCAAAGATTAGAAGCCGAATGACACTTTCAGTCTTGTGGAAAGCTTCCGCGAACGCTGCAATGGAGGTGGCTTCCCTTGTAGTCTACAAGCCTCTACAAGTGGGATCAAGGGTAGATCTTGTCGAATTATGCTTCTCCTGTTGATTTTCTCTTCAAAAATGACTTCAATCACCTTCCTTCACCTCGAATCAAAAGTGTGGAGTTGGAGAGTTCAAGGAGAGGGATGATGAATGCCACCAAATCCCCTAAAACATTCTTTTAAACCCCTCTCTAGATGGCTTCATGGTATGGTTCACCGGCGCAGGAATGCCCGTGAGAGCCTTAGGGTTTCTGCCGAATTTTTTGTAAAGTGCTACAGTAAAGTACTACATTAAAGTGCTATAGTAAAGTGCAAATTCTTTAGCTGGCTTACGACCATGTTCACTGCCATCAGGTTACCCATCAACAAAACCCAAGACTTTATCGTTTCTCCAATACTTTGTGCTATAGTACTTGCTACAGTACTATGGCTCTAAAACACCATTTTCGGTGTAGATTTATGATAAGTGCTTATGTTATAGTAATACGAAGTATTATTATCTTACATTAAGCATTAATTTTCTTAGATTTTATCATTAATTTGTGTGCAATTGTGTGCTTTTGTTCATTGTAGAGTGGTGGAGCCAATTTGGAGAAGAAAGAAGCAAGAATAGGTTATGTTCATCATTGTTGGGGAGTTCTCGGACCAAGCAAGGAACAAGGCATGAGTCTAGATTTGTGGGTGTGTGCCAACCTCCATTGGAGGTGCACAAGGGCAGCCACATTCACAAAAGTCTAACTCGTGTAGCATTGGAGAACTTTGCCAATGAAGAGAAATGAAGTGATTGACATAATCTAACATTGATTGTGTGCCCAATTCAACGGCCTCGATAAAGAACGATTAATTTGGGAGCATTTTCGGCGAAGTACTACAACAGTTACTACAGCCAATACTGTAGCAAGTTACTGTTCACGGTTTGCCGAAAATCAGCAAAACAGAATTTCCACACGGCCGTGTGGAAATTATGCAGGCCCGTGTGGAAAATCCACAGGGGCTTGTGGAACTCCGATTTTAGCCTGATTTCAGCTTATAAATAGCCTGTTTTCAGATCTATTTGGGGACCCCCCTTCTATCTCTTCCCTATCTTTTGTTGGGCTTTCGGCTAGGGTTTGCAGAGGTTCTTGGAGGTCTTTGGAGGCAATTATACGGCATCGGCATTAACATCCATTGGAAGAAAGCTATTGGGAGAGCTTTCGTCGGCATCGATTCGGCGAGGTGTGCCCTAGGCTTAACAAGGGATTCGCTGGAGAGGACCTACAGCTCCACAAGACCATCGATACGATCTACAAGGGGGTTTTCTTTATGGTTTTCATGTATATGTTATTAAACTCTTTATTGACTTTGTATTGCTCCATGGAGAGCTAAACCCTAGTGGGTATTCGGACTTGTAAACCATAGGACATTTGTGTTTCTATAATTTTTATTATGCTTTACTAATTTGATGTTTTCTTATTAAGTTCCAATCTTGCATGCCGATTGTGTGAGATTTTCCCTTAGCAGTGACACTAGGGTTGAGAATCTATTAGGTTATCTTTTGAGGGTGTGACAACCTCTATAGGATTATACTACACAAGGTTGGAGAGGGTTGAGAGGGTGAGTCGAGAGGTAGCGGAACGTCCCCTTTCCCCTTCAGTGTGAATTTCCCTACCTTCGTATCCCAAGAGTTAATCACGATCAAAGTAGAGTGAAGTACTAGGAGATGAACTCCCTTGCGAAGGGTTGAGTGGATTAAGGATTTCCACGACTCATTAGACATCAATTAGAGGGTATAATACTAGTCTTGCACTAGAAGCATTAGTTCTAGGGCGAGCTTTGTCCGGGTACCCCATCTTTATATCGATTACCTCTCCTACCTTTTTGCACTCTTTTACTTTCTTTTATATATATATATATATATATATATATATATATATATATATATTGATTTCTCTTACCATCGATTCCATTTATAACTAAAATAGTGATAACACTTGTTTTTGAACACTATTCCCTGTTGATATGACTACCCACTCACCAGGGCATTTTATTACTTCGACAACCGGTGCACTTGCGGGATACGCATGCAGGGGGTCGTGTCAATTTATTTCTCAATTGTGTTGTTGAGCTCACTTAGGCTTCTTTGAGACCTGTAACACCAATAAAACCAATTAAACCATAAAATGACATCGATTCATCAAAGAATACATGAATAGTACAAAAGTTATATGTATAAAATACATACATTTAGTCGTTTATCAAACATCCCCACACTTAAGAGTTTATTTGTCCTCAAGCAAACAAACATGAAGAACAGGGGTAAGAAGATAAATGGCTAAATGTATGACTTCCTCCTCAAGTGTGAAGAACTTCACAAGCACAAATGAAATAAAATCAAGTTAGTGAGTTGTTGTACAAGAAATCAAGTAATGATAGCCCTATTTCATTTAAAGTGCTCATGTGAGTGTGTGTAAACTTCCTACCTCATCCTCCATACCCTGGATTACTCTAGAATGTCCATTCACCCCACACACAATGATAACCAGCATTAGAAGTGTTAAAGACACCCTCAATAATCAATTAAGAGTCCTTCGGTTCCTAAATAAAACTCTAGCCTTTAAGTGACTATAAAACAGGCTCCAAGTGATCAATATAGAGATTTTTTTTTAGTCTAACTAACGTAGACTGCACAAAATTTTTCTAAAGGATGCACATGCTGATTAGGCACAAGAGCTATCCAACTTACTTGATTACATGTGTACATAGACATATTCATGCTTAACTAGCTGAGTAATATTGTCACACAAACTAGGACCTGAAGAGGTGTCAGTCTTTGTGCCCTTCCAACTAATAAACTAACTTGAACTCTTTCGAAAGTTGGCACACACCCCTATGTATATGAGCACCACTTGTGCCTAGATCCTTGCGTCACGCAAAAGACTCCAAAATGTACCTTTATGACTTATCTTTGCTTCATTTTCACTCTAAAAGCCTTCACATCCCTATTTGCACAAAGGAATACCAAATACAATTTATGAGCCATAAAACATGAAAAAATAATGCTCAATGCATGTAAAGCATATAAATAAATATGTTCACTTAAGCACTTATCAAACTCCCCCACACTTAAGCATTTTCTTGTCCCACCCAAAACTAAATATCGAACTCATGTAATGAAAAGAAAAGTCCTTGGCCTTAGTTTCACCAAAAGAGTACAAGAATAAAATTCTAAAATCATGGAGAGAGTCAAACAATAGATAAAACAACCAATACTCTAGCAAACAATCGAATAAAAAAGAAAGAAGTGAAATCCGAAACGTTTGTGTGAAGGACTCAAGTTATGTCAACACTATGTCCATGACACGCCCCGAAAGTGCACGGGTTTGTCGAAGTAATAAAATTTACCCCGGTGAGTGGATAGTCGAATCCACAGGGAATAGGGATTTAAAATACGAGATTTCACTATTTAGGCTATGAGGAGTATGGAAAGATAAGAATAGAATCGATGAGTGAATATGGAAGCAAATATAATAAAAGTCAAGAAAGTAAATAGAAATATGGAAGATAAGAAAGTACAAGTAAAAGAGAATAGAGAGAAACTGGCAATGGATGAAATATGGTATCCGGACAAGCTACCTCTAGGATCTATGCTTCTAGTGCAAGACGATGTTATTATACTTTCCTATTGATGTCAATTGAGTCGAGGAAATCCTTAGATTCACGGTCCCAAACCTAAGGACAACTGTGACTAACCCCAACATTATGCCCCGATATTAGGATTCACGTCAACCCTTCACTTTGTCGCTGGCACGACTAAGCCCCAGGGGAGTATATCTACCTAAACCTCACACTACGTGGGATTGCTTTAAGTTCTAGGGACTCCTAGTGGTAAAACCTGTTCCTATGTGTAGTTCTAACCCTTTGATCGAGGTGGAAGAACCCTAGTCTAGATTAAGCCCTAGTGCGTAGGATTCACTTCAACCCTTCATTCTGTTACTCGCGTAACTAAGCCCCATGCCAGTTTATCTACCTAGCACTTCACTCTATCTTGACCGCTAAGAAATCAAGGAAACGGAGGTAGGGGGAAACCACATCGGAGGGGAAAGGGGACGCTTCGCTACCCCACGACTCACCCTCTCAACCCTCTTTAATCTTAAATAGTCTAATCCTATAGAAGTTGTCACACCTCCAAAGGACAACCTAGATTGTTCTCAACCCCAGCATCACATCTAAAGGAAAACATTAACAAGATGAAATTAAGATTGAAACTTAATTTTTATTCATCAATAATGGAAAAGCATAATAACAATGTCAAAGAAACATAATAACCCTAGAATTTAGAAGTCCGAATACCCACAAGGGGTTTAGCACCTCATGGAGCTATACATGTTCATCAAAATATGAAAGAAAGCACAAAGTAAAGACATCAATGAAAACCCCCTTGCGTATGGTGTGGCCGTGGTCTTGTGTGGCCGACGGAAGTCGGTGATGATGTCGATGACGCGTTCTAAACCTCCACGAAGTCCTCTCCAAAACCCTAGCCGCCCTCCAGAAGTTGGGGAGAAAGATAGGTCTAAAGATATCCCAAATAGTCTCCAAAACGGGCTTTTATAATGTTGAGTCGCGGCTGTAAAATCGCAGAAATCGGGATTTCACACGGCCGTGTGGAATTTCCACACGCCCGTGTGAAGTTGCTGGAATGCTGAATTTCGGCAAACAGTGAACAATAACTTACTACAGTATTTTTGCTACAGTGCTGCTGCAGTAATTGTCCCGAAACGCTCCCGAATTCGTCGTTCTTCATTGAGGCCATTGAATTGGGCATACAATCAACGGTAGATCGTGCCGATTGCTTCAAAAATCCTAATTAATTGGTCAAGTTCTCCTTGCTAGCATGAGTTAGACTTATTGTGAATGTGACTGCCTTTGTGCCCCTCCAAAGGAGGTTAGCACACATTCACAAGTCTCTACTCATGCCGTGCTCCTTGCTTAGTCCAAGAATCTTCCCAACAATGGCGAACACGATCTAACTTCGTTCCTTTCCTTCACTTTATCCTCACAACCCTACAATGCACAAAAGTAAACAAATGCACACTTTTTAGTGATAAAATCTGATTAAATTAATGCTCATTGCAAGATAATAACGCTTCGCATTACTATAACACGAGCACTTATCAGTCCACTACTCAAAGTTCTTATTACAAAGGGACTTATTTAAAGACAAAAAGAATAGGTAGTAGCTTCACACATCCTCTAAGGTAGCCCTTTCCCTAGTGGCCCTCCTAGTGGCGTTCACGCTTTCAAGGTGGTAGCTCTTTCTACCGAAGGTGGTAGCTTTCACTCATCCCATGGGATAGCTCTTTCTCACATTAGGGCATAACTTGTATCGGACTTATGAGAGTAGCTACATACATCATAGTTGGTAGCTCTTTCAATCCCCTATGTACACTGAAGAACTGATTTTCTAATTTTCTGATTTTTTTCTTTTTTTTCTTTTTATAATATATAGTCCCAAAAATACTGAAATAGAGTTTTCATAGGTTTAATGAGTGAGAAAAGTTCACAAAATAGCAATTAGACAAAAATTTCAAAGAAATGTGGATGAAAACTACAGCATGATAACACCTAGTGTTTACAACCTTCAATAACTAAGAATTAAACTCTTAACCCTAAGGTGAACCCTCATTGGAAACAAGAGCATGATCATGAAAAACACAAGTAAAAGATACGTATAAAGTGAAGCCCCCCACCCCCTGACACTTAAGATGTACATTGCCCTCAATATATGCATGTAATCATAATAAAGATATCATCAATAAAATTAAAGTGTGTGTGGGAACGTAATTGAAACAATACTCCCCTAAACTACTCATAGATCGTTTGGTGAAGCCTAACTCACTGGTGTGTTGTGTTCGATGGGATATGAAAGTCACAAGGCCGTGTACATGACTATACTATCTCTACATCAATCTACATGGATACATAAGAGTTCAGTGAAGCTCAACAAAAACAAAAAATATGTATGAGTTCATAAAGATAAGGAAAATGAAGCACAAACTCGCAACAAACATATTAAAACATAAAGATACTCTCAGAAGGTGAAACATTTTTGACTAAACAAGTCCAAAAGGACAAAATAAAGAAAACCAAAAATAAAAACAAAGATAAAGAGAATGAGAGTCTCATGAGTGGCTGGGTCCTGATAAGTGCATTTTATATCATGGTTTATCTATCTCTAAATCATATTTTTGTTTGTCTTTTAGCATTCTTTGTTTATATTCGATACTATTTTGGGTATATTTTGTTTATTATGCAAAATTCTAGGGCTCAATGCAATAGGAGTGAAATCAAAAGAAAAATCTATTGAAGAACAACATGTTCTAAGTGTTCAAGCCAAGCAAGGTCATTCTTCTTAGCAATGCTTATTGTTGTCTTCAAGAGAGCTAAGCAACAAGGCAACTACTTGTATGCTCTAGGGCAAGCACAAAAAAAGCACAAGCATACTTCTTCCCCGTGTATTTCTCTGGAATTTTGAGGTTCTCTCCATTCAGCCAAAGCACAGGTTCCATACTCCTTTCACAGGTACGCTTAGGCTGAGTATGGGCAGAGCATGACCGTGCTTTCCCGATGTATTCCTTTGCTTGGACACTTAGCCGATTTTCACCAAAGTCTCAATAAGAGCACTTCTTAAGCGCGCCATTGCGTAGGCTATTTTCAGCCTGAAAAGTTCCTTTTATTGCGCCGATCTAGGTTTTTAAGGGAGAGGTTGGCAAGGGTTTCGAGTATCTTTGGGCAATCATTGTAGGTCAAGACCAGACTTCACAACACCTTCTAGGGAGACCAGGATAGAGTTGGAGGCACATTTAAGGAGTGAAGCTAGTCAACCAAAGGAGTTCTTTGAGTTCATTGAGCAGATATTGCAAGAAAGAGAGTCATGAATCTCTATTGTATTGTACCTCATTTTCTTTCTCAGTTGTATGAACTCATAAGGGGCTAACCATTTCATGGTGCCCCGGGCTATGAACCTTAATGTTTAGTGTACTTGATTTACTTGCTTTCTTAATGATTATGGAGTTTCATTGTGTTCTTATGTTAAACCTTGTGTTGAATAACTTGATGTGCTTGAATTGCGTAGTTGTAGTTTTCAAACTCGACATGTGTTGATTGTCGTAGTTGTAGTTGCATTAGTGTAATTACAAAACTTGACGTGTAAGAGACCCATAGTCGCAGTTGCAAAACTCGGTGCATTGGAAAGCCAAAAATGCAACATTGCTTTTGGGCACACATGGGAACCTTGAAATGTACCTAATAATCATTAGAAGCAAGTCAATACTCTAATACACTTGGGAATTAGTCCAGGGCATTACTTCTCATTGATTGCACACTCTAACTGTCTTCTCATAACCTTTTATCCTACTCAATTATTTTACTTCCATTAGTTTACAACCAACCCTTTATTACCTGATTAGAGATTAGAGGATAGATTAGTACTAGGAGTTCTAGTCCCTATGGTATAATAACACTACACCTCACAGGGTACCACTTCACCAAATTTTTGGCTCCGTTGGAGAGGACTTGCAACTTTTAGGAAAATTTGGATTCTAGTGATCTAGTTAATGTTTATATTGTTCATATTTGTTATTTACTCTGTCTTTTCTTTTTGCCATTCTTTCTTTCTTATCTATGCTTCTTTATCTTAATTTGCTTGTATTTGATCCTTTTTTTTATTTTGTTAAAGCAATACTTGTATTACTGAGGAAGCTCTTCATCTCTAATAACAAATCCTGATCTTGAAATTGAATGAAATTTCCAAAGAAGATTTAGGCAAGTTAATCTAAGAGATACCGAGTATGTTGAGATCAGTGTTGAAGTAAATCAAGAAGAGGAGATAGCCGGGAATCAACAACAAAGCATTTTAAATTATGCCCGACCAAATTTGGAAGGAGCTGGTTCTAGCATTGTTCATTCTTTTATTCTGGCGAACAACTTCGAATTAAAGAAAAACTTCATACAGATGGTATAACAGATGTGCCAATTTAATGGGTTTTAGGAGGAATATCTATATAAGCACTTGAAGAATTTCTTGGAAATTTGTGATACTTTAAAGATGAGTAAAATATCTGTGGACACCGTTTGTCTGAGACTCTTCCCATTTTTTGTGTGAGGAATGACCACACAATGGCTAAGTTCCTTGCCCCAAGGGTCTTTTACTACTTGGAAGAAATTGACAAAGAAATTCTTAAGATTCTTCCCACCGGCAAAAATCACAAAGTTGAGGAGTGATATCTCCTCTTTGAGGCAGATAGAGTTTGAATCCTTTTACGATACCTGGGAAAGGTACAAAGAGATATTAAGAAAATGCCTACAACATGATATAGTTGAATGGTTGCAAATCCAAATTTTCTACAATGGTTGAATACAGCAACCAAGCAAATGCTAGATGCAATAAATGGGGGTTCATTGTGCAATAAACAACCTAATGCTGGACAAAACTAAATTGAAGAGATGGCAACCAATGGATATCAGTGGAGTTCCGAGCAGAACAAACTTATCAATGTGGTCGATATTTATGAAGTAGATGCCATCCCCACTTTGGTAGCACATGTTGAGGTAATCACCAAGAGGCTTCATGCATGGCAAACTCCTCCATAGTCTCCATTGATACGTGTTGATAGTTGGGCTTCACATGCAGGTCCAAGCTACTCCCCTACTGACTCTAGTGCCGGACAAATAGAACATCTTTACTATGTGGGTCCAAACAATTGGTATCAAAACAACCCTTACAGCAACATATATAATGCAAGGTGGAGGAACATTCCTAACTTTTCATGGAGCTATGACACAACCCCTTGCGTGTATCCCGCAAGTGCACGGGTTGTCGAAGTAATAAAAGTTACCCTGGTAAGAGGGTAGTCGAATCCACAGGGAATAGGGATTTAGAATACGAGATTTCACTAATTAAGCTATGTGGTGTATGGAAAAGCAATATCTGGATCAATGAATGAATGTAGAAGTAAACAGAATAAAAGACAAGAAATTAAATAGAAAGATGGAAGATCAAAAAGTGCAAGTAAAAGAGAATAGAGAGGACTAACAATGAATGAAATAGGGTATTCGGACAAGCTACCTCTAGGATCTATGCTTCTAGTGCAGGACTATGCTATTATACTTCCCTATTGATGTTAATTGAGTCGAGCTAATCCTTAGACTCACGGTCCCAAACCTAAGGACAACCGTGACTAACCCCATCATTATGCCCCGGTATTAGGATTCACGTCACCCTTCACTCTGTCGCTCGTACGACTAAGCCCCAGGGGAGTATATCTACCTAAACCTCACACTACGTGGGATTTCTTTAAGCTCTAGGGATTCCTAGTGGTAAAACCTGTTCTTATGTGTAGTTCTAACCCTTTGGTCCAGGTGGAAGAACCCTAGTCTAGATTAAGCCCCAGCGCATAGGATTCACTTCAACCCTTCACTCTGTTACTTGCATAACTAAGCCCCAGGGGAGTTTATCTGCCTAGCACTTCACTCTATTTCGACTGCTATGAAATCACAGAAACGTAGGTAGGGAGAAACCACATCGAAGGGGAAAGGGGTACATCGCTACATCACAACTCTCCCTCTTAACCCTCTTCAATCTTAAGTAGTCTAACACTAAAGGAGTTGTCACACCTCCAAAAGGTAACCTAAATTATTCTCAATCCTAGTGTCACATCTAAGAGAAAACATTAGTAAGATGAAATTAAGATTGAAACTCAATTTTTATTCATCAATAATGGAAAAGCATAATAACAATGTCAAAGAAACATAAAAACCCTAGAGTTTACAAGTCCGAATACCCTCAAGGGGTTTAGCTCCTCATGGAGCTATACATGTTCATCAAAATAGAGAAGAAAATACAAATCAAAGACATTGATGAAAACCCCCTTGTATATGTGTGGCCGTGGTCTTGTGCGGCCGTCAAACGTCGGTGAGGATGCCGATGACGCGCGCTAAACCTCCATGAAATCCTCTCCGAAACCCTAGCCGCACTCCCCAAGTTGAAGAGAAAGGTAGGTCAAAAGATATCCCAAAAGGTCTCCAAAATCCCTTTTCATATAGTTAAATCGCGGCTTTAAAATCGGACTTATCGGGGGCTTCACACGGCCGTGTGGAATTTCCACACGCCCGTGTGAAGTTTCTGTCTGGCTGAAAAATCAATTCACATAGCCGTGTGGAATTTCCACACGCCCGTGTGAATTCTCTAAAACCCTGATTTTCGGCAGAAATTGAACAGTAGCTTACAGTGTTTCGCTGCAGTAACAAAACTACAGTGCTGCTACAGTACTCGCCGAAACGCTCCCGAATCCATTGTTCTTTATTGAGGCCATTGATTGAGCACACAAACAATGGTATGTCGTGCCGATTGCTTCAAGTGTCCTTCTTGGTGAAGTTCTTCTAAGCTATACGAGTTAGACTTGTTGTGAATGTGACTGCCTTTGTGCCACTCCAAAGAAGGTTGGCACACACTCACAAGTCCAAGCTCGTGCCTTATTCTGTACTTGGTCTGAAAACTTCCCAACATCGGCGAACACGACCTAATTTCATTCTTCTTCTCCAATTTAGCTCCACAAACCTTCAATGCACAAGAATACACAAATGCACGCTATTTAGTGATAAATCCTGATAAAACATATGCTCAATGTAAGATAATAACGCTTTGCGGTACTATAACACAAGCACTTATGAGATTCTTTTAGCATGGATTAATGATTGATGTGAGTTACATACTTTTTTGTGCTCTATTGAATCCTGTTTCACCTCTTGTATTGCTATGTGCACTGAATTTTTTGTTGATGCCCTGAGAATAGCCAACTTGACTACTTTAACTCTCTTATATGCTTAACACACAACCTTAAGTACCTAGCCTTAGAAGACTAAGTTCTATCCTTCAATGAACTCTTAAGAACTTGTAAGCCTTGTTGAGCTGGTCCTATTTTTGTGACTTGTAGTGCAGTCTAAAGACCTGATCTAGGGTAAATAATAATAATAATAATAATAATAAGTGAAAATGAGTCTATGTCAGTATTCCTCTGCTAATGAAGCATGAATGCGTCTATGTAGACTGTAATCGAGTAGTTGGGTGGCTCTTGTGCCTAACCAGCATGTGCACCCTCCTAAAAGATTTTGGTGCAGTCTACATTAGGCGGACTCGGAAAAAAAAAGATAAAAGATTAGCATCTAGAGCATTAATAAAACCCTAGTAATCACTTAGGCTGCCTACTTGGTGTCTTGAGAAGAATGGAGATTTAGTTTCAAGTGTAAGACTTAGAAGGTTCTCACTTGTTCATTAAGGTGGCACTTGGCATTTTAAGACCCGGTATTCTTGTATGTGGAGTTATTAGCATCTAGCTATGCTGAGTGAAGTCAGTAGGCCAGACCAAGTTAGAGCAAATGAGATAAAAGATTCACTTACACTGCACAAACATACAAGAGGTAGGACAGGATCTTTTTGTTGTAGTTATTGATTGTAACTCAACATCTATATATCATTATCCATTGCTTGTAGAATTTCATTTTATTCGAGCGGAGATAGTACATTTAGCCACTTATCTTTCCCTCTCTTTTTCATGATTTGTTTGCTTGGGGACAAGCAAACGCTTAGTGTGGGGATGTTTGATAAGTGTCTAAATGCATGTATTCTAGTATACTTAATTAGTACACTTTGCATGTATTTCGTTACGTTTTGTGCCCGTTTTTATGCTTAATCGGGTCATATTAGCTTTGTAGGGCAGGTAGAAGCCATGGAGATCGTGAGCACACATTTTGGGCAGAAAAGAGAAGAAAAACATGGACGCAGTACTGTAGCAGATCTACTGTAGCTTAGGTAATGTAGCATATGCAGTGTACCATGTACTGTAGCACCTGGGGTCTTCGAGCAAGAAAAATCCTGAGAACTTTGCCCAAACCTCACGGCCCCGTCTGCTACAACGTGAGGCACTTCCAGAGATCGAAACATAATCCTCACTGCCCAGTATGCGACCAAGTAATGACTTTTCAGAAATTTTTGCTTATGCTTCACTGCCCAGTTAACTACCCAGTTAACCACTAAGTTAACTACCCCATGAGGCTCGTATGCTTTAGGGGTATAAATTGGGAGTTCTAGAGCTCAATAAAGGGACCTTTGGCCAGCATATTGAAGGAGAGAACGAAGACACCTTTTAGAAGACGACGATTTGGAGCCAAAGAAGAAGGCAAGAGCATCATCAACAAGGGAAGAGCTTCACCATCAATGGAGCATGGTGCCAAGCCGAGGGGAAGCATCATTTGGCAAACTTTTGGGCAAGGGAAAGTGTCATTCGGCTGGACCTCCACCTTCTTCTTCATCATTTCATCTAGGGAGTGTCATTTATGAGCTTTTTGTGTGATTTGCTTTACTTTGTTGTTATGGTTTGTATGATGGCACACTAGACCCCCAAGGCCATTGGATGTCGGTGAACCTTGGGGGGTTCATCATGTATTTTGGATGATTTGCACTTAATATCATGTTTGGGTTGATTTATGAATTCTTTCATTGTATTTCATGCCTATAGCTACTTGAAGGAGAAATCCGTAGCTCTTTATTAAGTTGTACACGTAGACGTGATCTACTCACATGTATTAGATCTTTCATGAACAAATAGGGGTTTCTTGTATTGATATTGCCGAGAAATTGGGTATCAATAGCCCTCCGATCTATAAGGGTTAACTAGGGTTTAGGGTACCCTTATATTGGGATCTCCTTGTACTTAATGCAATCGTAGGAATACCGGTTAGGAAGAAATTCCACTAGGTATTCGTATGGGATTTGGGCTCAATCGCCGAGAAATTGGGATTGATCTAATCTTGAGATCCTTCGGTCTAAATCACCCGAACTATCTTTTTACTGTTTATCCATGTTTCATGATGACCCCTCAAGGGGATCCACATCCATAGGCCTTCACACATCACTATAGCACTTGCAACCATTTGTTTGACTTTTAATTTGTTTATACATATTGTTCTTGTTAGAGTACCACAATCATGCTTGAGATGTTAGGTTAGAAAATAGGTGATGAAGGAGTAATAGTAGACCCTTAGCCCCGTGGAATACGATCCTTGTGCTTTTGCACTAGGTATTACTTGGCGACACCGTACACTTGCGGGAATCCTCTACCAGTTCACTACCATTGTTGTTGTTATTGCCTGCCTAATTGAGGACATGCATGAATCTAGCCAAGGGAGAAGTAAGGAACTGTCCATGTTTCGAGACTTAACTAGGAAAAATCATATGGAACGTATTTTAAGGAGTGGTCATGATTATTGCGTGAGCTATCTAAGGATGAATGTAGATACTTTTATGCATCTAGCATCGATCATGCGTGATAAACACCTCTTACAGGACACACGCCATACATCTCTCGAGGAACAATTAGCCATGTTCTTGTATATTGTTGGTCACAACATGACACGACCTTTTGCGTGTGTACCGCAAGTGCACGGCCTTGTCGAAGTAATAAAATTACCCTGGTCAGTGGGTAGTCGAATCCATAGTAAATAGGGATTTAGAACACAAGAATTCACTATTTAGTTATGCGGTGTACGAAAAGAAATAATCGGAGTGATGAGTGAACTTATGGAAACAATTAGAATAAACGACAAGAAAGTAAATAGAGAGATGAAAGACAAGAGAAAAGCAAGTAGAAGTTAAAAGAGAAAGACTAGCAATGGGTGAGATAGGGTATCCGGACAACTTACCTCTAGGACTTATGCTTCTAGTGCAAGACTATGCTATTATACTTCCCTATTGATGTTAATTGAGTCGAGGATATCCTTAAACTCACGGTCCCAAAACTTAAGGTCAACCGTGACTAACCCCAGCATTATGTCCCTGTATTAGGATTCACTACGACCCTTGACTCTTGTTGACCTGTCAACTAAGCCCCAGGGGAGTCTATTTTCCTAACCCTAACACTACGTGGGATTGCTTTAAGCTCTATGGATTCCTAGTGATAAAAACATGTTCCTCTATGTAGTTATAACCCTTTGGTCGAGGTGGAAGAACCCTAGTCTAGATTGAGCCCTAAAACTCTATCTTAACCGCTAATTAACCAAGGAAATAGAGGTAGGGAGAAATCACACCGGAAGGGAAAGGGGTACATTGCTACCTCACAACTCTCCCTCTCAACCCTCTTCAATCTTAAGTAGTATAATCCTATAGGAGTTGTCACACCTCCAAAAGATAACCTAGATTGTTCTCAACCCTAGTGTCACAGCTAAGGACGAACAATAGCAAAAGATAATTAAAACTAAAACTCAAATTTATTCATCAATAATGGAAAAGCATAATAACAATGTTATAGAAACATAATGATCCTAGGGTTTTACAAGTCCGAATACCCACGAGGGGTTTAGCTCCTCATGGAGCTATACATGTTCATCAAAGTGTAAAATAAATTACAAAATAAGAACATCAATGAAAACCCCCTCGCGTGTGATGTGGCCGTGGTCTTGTGCTGCCGTCGGACGTCGATGACGATGCCGTTGGCGTGCTCTAATCCTCCACAAAGTCCTCTCCGAAACCCTAGCCGCACCCACTCAAAGTTGGAGAGAAAGATAGGTCAAAAAGATTCTCAAAAAGTCTCCCAATCGGGCTTTAAATAGGCTAATTGCGGCTTTAAATTTGAACTTATAGGGGCTTCACACGGTCGTGTGGAATTTCCACACGCCCGTGTGAAGTTTCTGTCTTCCTGAAAAATTACTTCACACAGCCGTGTGGAATTTCCACACGCCCGTGTGAAGTCTCTGGCTTGCTGGAAAATGATTCTCACTGCCGTCTGTTAATTCCACACGCCCGTGTGAATTCTCTGGAAACTTGATCTTCGGCAGAAAATGCACAGTAACTTGCTACAGTGAATTGGAACATTAACAAAGCTACAATGCTGCTACAGTACTCGCCGAAACGCTCCTGAATACGTTGTTCTTCATCGAGGCCATTGAATTGGGCACACGATCAATGGTAGATCGTGCCGATTGCTTCAAGTCTCCTTCTTGGTGAAGTTCTCCTAGGCTACACGAGTTAGACTTGTTGTGAATGTGACTGCCTTTGTGCCCCTCCAAAGGAGGTTGGCACACACTCACAAGTCCAAGTTTGTTCCTTGGTCCTTGCTTGGTCCGAAAACCTCCCAACAACGGCGAACACGATCTAACTTTGTTCTTCTTTTCCAACTTGGCTCCACAAACCTACAATGTACAAGAATACACAAATGCATACTATTTAGTGATAAAATCTGATAAAAGAGATGCTCATAGTAAGATAATAACGCTTCGCGTCACTATAACACAAGCACTTATCACAACACCAAAAATAGGACCATGAGAATTGAGTTTCTTTGATCTGGGGAAATGATTAAACGATATTTTAATTGGGTGCTCACAGCTGTTAGTGCTATTCGAGCTAATTTTGTACATTCCCCTAGCTCCAACTGTCATTCAGAAATTGAAAGTAACCCTAATTGGTATCCATTTTTCAAAGTAAGTAAATTGAACATATTACATATATTTCATAATTTCCCCTAACCCATTAATTCCATATGTTCATTCATGCATTATTGTATGTGTAGGTGATAAGTGCTTGAGTAGACATGTTTTATCTACTTGTTTTACATGCATTGAGCATCGTTTTACCATGGATTATGCCTCATAAAGTGTATTCTGGTGTTCCTTTATGCAATTAGGTTGTGAAAGTATTGAAGGAGAAATGACACGATCCCTTGCGTGTATCCCGCAAGTGCACGGGCTTGTCGAACTAATAAAATTACCCTGGTGAGTGGGTAGTCGAATCCACAGGGAATAGGGATTTAAAATACGAGAAATTGCTATTTAGTCGTGCGATATACGAAAAATAATGATCGGAGTGATGAGTGAATTTATGGAAGCAATTAGAATAAAAGATAAGAAAGTAAATAGAGAGATGGGAGACAAGAGAAAAGCAAGTAGAAGTTAAAAAAGAAGACTAGCAGTGGATGAAATAGGGTATCCGGACAAGCTACCTCTAGGACTTATGCTTCTAGTGCAAGACTATGCTATTATACTTTCCTATTAATGTTAATTGAGTCGAGGATATCCTTAAACTCACGGTCCCAAAACTTAAGGTCAACCGTGACTAACCCCAACATTATGTCCCGGTATTAGGATTCACTACGACCCTTGACTCTTGTTGACCTGTCAACTAAGCCCCAGGGGAGTCTATCTTCCTAACCCTAACACTACGTGGGATTGCTTTAAGCTCTAGGGATTCCTAGTGATAAAACCTGTTCCTCTAAGTAGTTCTAAACCTTTGGTCCAGGTGGAAGAACCCTAGTCTAGATTGAGCCCTAAAACTCTATCTCGACCGCTAATTAACCAAGGAAAAGGAGGTAGAGAGAAATCACACCGGAAGGAAAAGGGGTACATTGCTACCTCACAACTCTCCCTCTCAACCCTCTTCAACCTTAAGTAGTCAAATCCTATATGAGTTGTCACACCTCCAAAGGATAACCTAGATTGTTCTCAACCCTAGTGTCACGGCTAAGGAAGAACAATAGCAAAAGATAATTAAAACTGAAACTCGAATTTATTCATCAATAATGGAAAAGCCTAATAACAATGTCATAGAAACATAATGATCCTAGGGTTTTACAAGTCCGAATACCCACGAGGGGTTTAGCTCCTCATGGAGCTATATATGTTCATCAAATTGTAAAATAGAGCACAAACTAAAAACATCAATGAAAACCCCCTCGCGTATGGTGTGGTGGTGGTCTTGTGCGGCCGTCGAACGTCGATGTCGATGCCGATGGTGCGCTCCAATCCTCCACAAAGTCCTCTATGAAATCCTAGCCGCACTCTCCAGAAGTTGGGGAGAAAGATAGGTCAAAAGATGCTCAAAAGTCTCCAAATCGAGCTTTAAATAGGCTGAGTGCGGCTTTAAATTTGAACTTATCGGGGCTTCACACGGCCGTGTGAAATTTCCACACGCCCGTGTGAAGTTTCTGTCTTCCTAAAAAAATTAATTTACACGGCCGTGTGGAATTTCCACATGAACGTGTAAAGTCTCTGGCTTATTGGGAAATAATTCACACGGCCGTGTTTTAAATTTCACACGCCCGTGTGAACTCTCTGGAAACCCGATCTTCGGCAAAAAATGCACAGTAACTTGCTACAGTGAACTGCTACAGTAACAATCTACAATGTTGCTACAGTGGCTCGCCGAAACACTCCCGAATATGTTGTTCTTCATCGAGGCCATTGAATTGGACACACAATCAATGGTAGATCGTGTCGATTGCTTCAAGTCTCCTTATTGGTGAAGTTCTCCTAAGCCACACGAGTTAGACTTGTGTGAATGTGACTGTCTTTGTGCCCCTCCAAAGGAGGTTGGCACACACTCACAACTTGTTCCTTGCTTGGTCCGAAAACCTCCCAACAACGGCTAACACGACCTAACTTCGTTCTTCTATTCCAACTTGGCTCCACAAACCTGCAATGCACAAGAAGAAACAAATGCACACTATTTAGTGATAAAATTTGATAAAAAGTATGCTCATTGTAAGATAATAACGCTTCGCGTTACTACAACACAAGCACTTATCAAGAAAAAAAGAAGCAAAGATGGGTTATAAAGACCTATTGTTGGGAGCTTTTGTACAACACAATTGTCAAGGCACAAGAGGGGATCATGCACATGAGGGTGTGTGCTAACTTCTAGAAGAATTCAAGCTGATTTGTGTGATGGAAGGGCACAAAGCAGTCACACTTTCATGTCCCTACTTGTGTGAAGATAGCTAAAGCTTCCAAATGATGGTTCGATGGAGGAAAAGTCTTATAACTCACCACATGGACATGTGCCCGACCATGTGGCCTCAAGATAAGAGAGTTTGGATCACGTTTTATGAAGAGCACTGTAGCAAAATACTATTTATTTTTCATTGTAGCAGTACTGTAGCAGAAATCATTGTTCACGCGACCGCGTGAAAGTCCCACGCGACCGCGTGGGAATTCTGCAGCCCATGCGACCGCGAGGGAATTCTGCAGCCCACGTGACCGCGTGGAGGCACATGACTGGCGCGTTTCAGAATTATAAATAACCTTTTTTGCCGATTCTTTTGGGGACTTTTTGCGCACGTTTGAAGGCAAGAGCGGCTAGGGTTTCAAGGACGAGGTCTTTGGCGATATTGGGAGTCGTTCTTCACCAACTTCGAGGAGCCATTGGCTAACTAGCTTCGGAGAAGGTTCCTTCGAGACGTTGAACGATTCATCAAGGCCATCATCACGAATTCGAGAGGGTTTACTTTCATGGATGACATTGCTCTTTATTTCGTTATCTCTTGCTTTGTAATAAGCCCCATGGAGGGCTAAACCCTAGTAAATACTTGGGCATGTGAACCCTAGGTTTGGATTCATGTATTGACTTTCTTTATCCTTTCTTTTAATTCCGAGTGATAAGTGCTTGAGTATACATGTTTTACTTACTTGTTTTATATGCATTGAGCATCATTTCACCATGGATTATGTCTCATAAAGTGTATTTTGGTGTTCTTTTATGCAATTAGGTTGTGAAAGTGTTAAAGAAGGAAAAGGAAGCAAAGATGGGTTATAAAGACATATTGTTGGGAACTTTTGTACAACACAAGTGGCAAGGCACAAGAGGGGGTCATGCACATGAGGGTGTGTGCCAACTTCCTGAAGGATTCAAGATGATTTATGTGATGGAAGGGCACAAAGGCAGTCACACCTTCATGTCCCAACTTGTGTGAAGATAGTTAAAGCTCTCAAATGATGATTCGAAGGAAGAGAAGTCTTATAATTCACTACACGGACGTGTGCCCGACCATGTAGCCTCAAGATGAGAGAGTTTGGATCGCGTTATGAAGATTACTGTAGCAAAAACACTATGCGTTTCACTGTAGCAGTACTGTAGTAGAAATTACTGTTCACACGGCCGCGTCAAAATCCCACGCGACCACGTGGGAATTCTGCAGCCCACGCGACCGCGTGGGATCTCACGTGGTCGCGTGGAGGCACGTGACTGGCGCGCTTCGGGCTTATAAATAGCCCTTTTTGCCGATTCTTTTGGATCTTTTGTGTGGCTTTTGAGAGGCGAAGCGGCTAGGGTTTGAGGAGGAGGTCTTTGCCAAATTGGAGGGCCGTTCTTCACCAACTTTGATAGTTCTTTCCTCCGTCATAGCATCGAGGGAGTCATTGGCGACCTAGCTACGGAGAAGGATCCTTCAAGACGTTGAGCGACCCATCAAGGCCATCATCACGAATTCAAGGGGGTTTACTTCCATGGTTTACATTGCTTTTCATTGTGTTATGTTTTGCTTTGTAATAAGCCCCATGGAGGGCTAAACCCTAGTAGATACTTGGGCATGTGAACCCTAGGTTTTGATTCATGTATTGACTTTCTTTATGCTTTCTTTTAAGTCCGAGTTTATTTGAGTTTTAATCTTGTTTAATCATTGCTTGCATGCCTTATTGATTCGTATGGTTGTTTGGTATGTTTGATTTGTTTCCTTGGTGAGAGAGAGGTCTCCATTAGGGATTAGAACATACAAGGTTAAAGAGGGTTGAGAGGGTGATTCTTGAGATAGAGGAGTGTCGTCTTTCCCTTCCGATTGAGTGTTTCCTATCTCTGTATTCCCTAAGTTTTATGCAACCATATGGGGTGTGAGGCGTGAGATTGATAGATTTCTCCGCCGGGACCTTTGTAGGGGGTTAGGGATCTTCCGCCTAGAAGTAGGGTTAGATCTAATTTTAGGAATCGGTTTCACTCTTAGGTATCCCTAGAACTCATTGCGGTCATATGGGGTGTGAGGTGTTGAGATTGAGCGATTTCTCCGCCGGGACCTTGTAGGGGACTAGTATCGGTAGCCTGGAGGCAAGGACCGATTATTCTTGGATTACCTCTACTCATAGAACTCGGTTAGAAGCATTTAGTTAGTCTTGCACTTCATGATAGAGCCTAGGGGGAGCATTGCCCGGGTATCTCATCTTCATTGATTGAGATCTCCCTTTATTTACCCTTTGCCTATTCATCTCTAGTATTAATTTCTATGCACACTAGATCACCACAAAATCACATTAGTCGTTAGGCTAGATTGCAGAGAAGAAGTTAGTATTAGTAGCCCTGTTCCCTGTGGATTCGACTACCCTACTCACCGAGTATAATTATTACTTCGACAACCCGTGCACTTGCGGTACACACATGCAAGGGTGTGTCACCGAGTTAATTTGAGTTTTAACTTTGTTTAAACACTTAAGCTTTTGCTTGTCCTCAAGCAAAAATAAAACGTGAAAATACTTGGGAAGGACAATTGAAAGTGCTCGGCCTTAGGTTCACCAAAAGTATGCAAAAAAGAAAAATTCTAGAAGTAAGGGAAAATCAAAACATTGCATATGGTTATCGTTGCTCTAGCTAAAAACTCGAATAAAAAAGGATAACAACTCGAAAATGTGTAAGTGTGTGCGAATTCACTTAAGAGAACTAACGAGTACTCCTCAAACTCTTGTTACAAGGACTTATTTATATACACTAAGTAAGGAAGTAGTAGCTTCACTCAACCTCTAAGGTAGCCCTTTCCTAGGCGGCCGCCAAAGGTGGCTTTCACACTTTCGAGGAGGTAGCTCTTTCTACTGGAGTGGTAGCTTTCACACTTCCCATGAGATAGCTCTTTCTCTCATTAGGGCATAACTTGTATCCGACTTATGAGAGTAGCTTCATACTTCATAGGAGGTAGCTCTTTCCACCCCAAATGAAAAGCTTAAACTAATATTCACAAGCTAGTAAGGTTTTTTTTTTTTTTTTTTTTGGCTACATAGAACTTCAAAACTTACTAAAGTAATACTAAACTAGTCCTTAAAACTTCAAGATCAAGTTTCCAAAAGATTCCAAGAGTAAGTTGTGCAATATAAGATAATCGTGCAAAAATTCCCTAAAAATTCAAGTAGAAACTAGAGCATGATAGGACACAATGTTAAAAATTCTCCTAAACTCTAAGAATACAACCGTTGCAACTAAGGTGAACTGCCCTAGGCTACATCAGCATAAGCAATTGAACGCACAAGTAAAGGTGTGTGCAATGTGAATCCCCCCCCACACTTAAGATGTACATTGTCCCCAATGTACGCATGCAAGCACTATAAAAAAAAATAAAACCATGAAAAAAAATTAGTGTGGAAGTGGGCAATTGAAACATTACTCCCCTGAACTCCAAGTGTTGCGTTTGATGGAGCTAGGTTCATTGAGAGATGTGTCTCAATGGTTTTGTGGGGCACACACGGTCCCATAACCGTGCCTATGACTGTTCCTCAAATTCCTTAAATCCAAGACCATCTGCACACATACGCAAGGGTTCAGTGTAGCTCAAGAAAAACCAAAATAAAGCTCAAGTATATAAAGATATGACATGAAATACAACTCGAGACAAAATAAAAGAAAAATAAAAGCAAACCCAGAAGGAGAGTCCTTTCTGGGTACTACAAGTCCAACAGAATATGAAAATAAAAAGTGTAACAGAAGAAAAATAAAATAAACTACGACGCCTCAGCGTCTGTGTTCTGCTGTGGATCCTCTGGTGCTACTGCTGCTACTGGTACAGGTGGATCTGATGCTGATGGAGACAGAGGTGGAGTCGGTGAAGGGACCTGTCGAGGTCGCACCACAGATCGCTCAAAGAACTGTATAACTGTGGCAATCTGTGCCGATAAATGAGCGAACTGCGATGCCTGAACGGCCCTCATCTCTGCTAACTAACGCTGCATGATACCCACAGCGCTCTCGAGGCGCTCAAATCTGTCCTGGCCTTGAGATGGAGAAAAGATGCGCACTGGAGGTGGCTCCGGTGCTGTGGGTGGTGCCTCGGCCTCTGCCCCTGCCTCTGTATCCACTTGGGTGGCTCTAAGGTTGCCTGTGACCCCTCCGCCTGATCTGGCTCTGTAGACTCTGAGTGGGAGATGATCAGTGTATAAACTCCTGGTCCTGCTCTGCGGACCATCCCCGTCTGTCTCAATGTCTTGATACTGAGGGGGGCTGGTATACTGATCTTCTCCACCCCTCTAATAGCATCTAGTAGTCCCATTCCTCCTATGAGCAACCTGGTGATGAAGGGTCTTGAGAAAATCACTCCGACCCGAGGATACTGGCTCTGGTGGTGCAGGTACTCAGCTGTTAGATGTCCCAGGTGGAGTGGTACTCCCTGCACCATGGAGTATAGATAAAGTAGCTCCTGTGATAATCGCTTGAACCGCTCCCTATGCTCTGGGTATTGAAAAATCTGTCTCCTCGGGAGGTGGAGTAGCCTGTCGTGGGTGCTTCCCTGCCGATTTCTTAGACCTAGAAGTCATATCTGCAAAGTTGCAAAAGAAAATTTTCAAAGATCAGTTCAAGAACTCATTCTGCAGAAATCCACACGGCCGTGTGTTAATTCCACACGCCCGTGTGGATCATCGGGCAAGCAGAGCCTAACGGCCGTGGGGCTAAAAATCCAAAATTTATACTTTAATTCATTCTAATTCTACTATAAGCATGTTCGCATAAGTATAAATCATTCAAAACAAGCGAAATAACTAAAAAGAATGAATCAAATCCAGAATTGACGAAGAAAAATGTTTTGAAATTCATACCGATGGTGAATATGAATAAGGTTGTGAAATCGGCCGGAAAATCCAACAAAACCTCAACAAATCACCGTAGAAGGTCGGGCGATGGCAAAAGAGAGTTGGAGAGAGGTTTGGAGTGAAAAAGAATCGAGACACCAATGAATTCCAAAAGAAAACACGCTGCTTTTGAAATTCTGGGAAATCACACGGCCGTGTGAGAATTCCACACGGCCGTGTGCCTCTGAAATTAGGGTTCACAGGGGCCAACACACGCCACTGTGTGCACTCTGTTCACTCTCTGGACTACTCCACACTGCCGTGTGAGAATCCCACACGGCCGTGTGCCTCCACAAGGAACTCCACAGGGGCTAAGACACGCCCCTGTGGGTTCACGAAAAAACACAGAAGTCTCTGAAAATTTCCACACGACCGTGTGTTAATTCCACACGGCCGTGTGCCCAACCTGGCCAAGAACACAAGGCCGCCCACAGGGGCACGTCACGCGCCCCTGTGGCCTCTCTGACTTGCCCGAGAAACCCTAAGTGTTCCACACGGCCGTGTGTTAATTCCACACGGCCGTGTGTTAATTCCACACGGCCGTGTGACTTTCACAAGTCCTCCCACGGGGGTAGCCACATGCCCCTGTGAATCTTCGGGAAAAAGAGAGGTTTCTACAGAGTTTTCACATGGCCGTATGTTAATTCCACACGGCCGTGTGCCATAGCACAAGGTTTCTCACAAGGGCACCCATACGCCCCTGTGGACTCTCTGGAACGAGAGCTTAAGTTCTGCAAAAAATCCACACGATCGTGCGTTAATTCCACACGGCCGTGTACCCCTTCTGAAGTTTTTCACAGGGGCAAGGTCACGCCCCTGTGTCTCCTCTGGTTGAGCCCTAATTGGTACCACACGCCCGTGTCTTAATTCCACACGGCCGTGTGTTTTCTCTGGTTTACTTAGAAAAATTCACAGACTTATGGAAAAATTCAGGAATTAAGATATGATACTTAGAGCCTGTAAACACTATCAAAACACGACCAGATTACCAAGGAAAACATGCTCAACCTACTTAAACTTCATCAATTATCATTTAAGCACACGAAAACATCAACAATCCACAAAAATTTTTGCAGCTCAAGCATTAAAAATTTAGGACACCAATACTAAGACTTTTATTCATGCTAAAAACTAACTAGATCCTAGAAAAGCATAAAAAACCTTGGGTTGCCTCCCAAGAAGCGCTTTGATAAGTGCTCGTGTTATAGTAATGCGAAGTGTTATTATCTTGCAATGAGCATTAATTTAATCAGATTTTATCACTAAAAAGTGTGCATTTGTTTACTTTTGTGCATTGAAGGGTTGTGGAGAAGATCTAGAGAAAAAGAAGGAAGAATAGGTTATGTTCGCCGTTGTTGAGGAGTTCTCGGACCATGCAAGGAACAAGGCACGAGTCTAGACTTATGGGTGTGTGCCAACCTCCATTGGAGGGGCACAAAGGCAGTCACACTCACAAAAGTCTATAACTCGTGTAGCATTGGAGAACTTCGCCAATGAAGAGAAATGAAGTAATCGACATAATCTACCGTTGATTGTGTGCCCAATTCAACGGCCTCGATGAAGAACGATGGATTCGGGAGTATTTCGGAGAAGTACTGTAGCAGATACTGTAGCAAAAATACAGTAAATGAATACTGTAGCAGATACTGTTCACATTTTGCCGAAATTCAGAATTCCAGAGAGTTCACACGGGCGTGTGGAAATTCCACACGGCCGTGTACTGTAGCAGGAATACTGTAGCAAAACACTATTCACAGGTGCCGAGAAATCACGATTCCAGAATTTCCACACGGCCGTGTGGAATTAACACACGGGCGTGTGGAATTTCTGGATTTTCACAGAAGTCCGATTTCATCCCGAATTCAGCCAGATTTCAGCCTATAAATAGCCCGTTTTCATATCTATTTGGGGACCCTTCTCTTCTATCACTTGGATATCTTTTGGGGGGCTTTCGGCTAGGGTTTGGAGCGGTTCTTGGAGGTCTTTGGAGGCGATTAAACGGCATCAACATCGACATCCTTTGGAAGAAAGCTATTGGGGAAGCTCTCATCGGCATTGATTTGTCGAGGTGTGCCTTAGGCTTGACAAAGGATTCGTTGGAGAAGACACGCGACTACACAAGACCATCGATACGATCTACAAGGGGGTTTTCTTTATGGTTTTCATGCATATGTTCTTAAACTATTTATTGACTTTGTATTGCTCCATGGAGAGCTAAACCCTAGTGGGTATTCGGACTTGTAAACCCTAGGATGATATTGTTTCTATGACTTTTATTATGCTTTCTTAATTTAATGTTCTATTATTGAGTTCCAATCTTGCATGACGATTGTATGAGATTTTCCCTTAGCCGTGACACTAGGGTTGAGAATCTATTAGGTTATCCTTTGAGGGTGTGACAACCTCTATAGGATTAGACTACACAAGGTTGGAGAGGGTTGAGAGGGAGAGTTGTGAGGTAGCGATGTACCCCTTTCCCCTCCGGTGTGGTTTCTCCCTACCTCCGTTTCCTTGATTCATTAGCGGTCGAGATAGAGTGAAGTGCTAGGTAGATAAACTCCCCTGGGGCTTAGTTACGCGAGTAACAGAGTGAAGGGTTGAAGTGAATCCTACGCACTGGGGCTTAATCTAGACTAGGGTTCTTCCACCTGGACCAAAGGGTTAGAACTACACATAGGAACAGGTTTTACCACTAGGAGTCCCTAGAACTTAATGCAATCCCACGTAGTGTGAGGCTTAGGTAGATATACTCCTCTAGGGCTTAGTTGACAGGTCAACGAGAGTCAAGAGTTGTAGTGAATCCTAATGACGGGGCATAGTGTTGGGGTTAGTCACGGTTGACCTTAGGTTTGGGACCGTGTGTTTAAAGATATCCTCGACTCAAATAGGCATCAATTGTAGAGCATAATACAAGTTTTGCACTAGAAGCATTAGTCATAGGGGGAACTTTGTCCGGATACCCCATCTTTATATCGATTACCTCTCCTACCCTCATTATTCTTCTTGTACTCTTTTATTTTCTTTTACATCTATATATAAATACTTTTCTCATCATCGATTCCCATCATAGCTAAATAGCGATTAACACTTGTTTCTAAACACTATTCCCTGTGGATTCGACTACCCACTCACCGGGGTAACTTTTATTGCTTCGACAAGGCCGTGCACTTGCGGTACGCACGCAAAAGGTCGTGTCAAGTTTTTGGCTCCGTTGCCGGGGAATAGGCGTTTTAGAGACATTTGTACTTTGCTATTTTAGCTATTCGTCATTCACTCTATTTCACCCTTTTCTTATTCTTCCGTCATTCTTATTTGTTTTCTTTTGTTTTGACTTACCTTTTCTTGCAAGGAGCCTAAATGGAGATTGATTCAATCATGGAGCTATATTCTCAAGTTGAAGCTCTCAGTACAAAGCTTGATCGAATTATTGCTTCACAACAACAAAGTAATCCATGCTACAACACATCTCATCCAAATGAAAGGAGCTACCAAAATTTTTTATGGAACAACGATGGACAACATTGGGAAGCACCTCAAGAGCAATTTCAAAAGGATGAGAGACTCGAAGAGGATGCACCTCCGTGGAAAAAAGTGCTAGACAATTTTATTGAAGCATCCGATGCCTCTTGCCAAAGTATGGAAGCCACACGAAAGTGTCATGAAGCCTCCAACAACAACCTTGAACATCAATTAGGATGGATACTTGACACACTCTCCAAGGAACATGAAGTATTTGAGCAAGTAACGCAAGACCCTTGTAGAGTTGATGTGGTAGTGAACGACAATGAAGAAATGAGACATACCGAGTACGTTGCTGTAGAAATTGAAAAGAAAGAGGAAGAACGTCTTGTTGAGAATTTGGATTGCTTGAAAGAACAGTGTGCTTGTGAGGAAGAAAATTTTCAAGGGGATTTGCTAGTGTCATGTTCCTTTCAAGATGAAAATACACAAGAAGAAGCAAACCCTAAAGTAATGGAACAAGCACCGCTCTTTGGGATTGATCAACTCATAAAAAGCAAGAAAGAGACTTTGGGAAGGGAAAACGATGTGGGGAGGATATTTAAACCATCCCATGACCCACCTATGCTAAGCTTGGACAATTCCCAACCCAAATTGTTTCCTTGGAGGCCAAAAGTAGGATGGTTGGACCCTCCAACAAATACTCCACCTCGGCAAGTCGATTTTTGGTTTAAAGGAAGTAGCTATGCAAGATCTTGTCGGGAGGAACACACTCTTTTCAAGCCGCCTTGAGGTAAGAAAGAGGTACGTCAAGCTTAGTGACGTTAAACAAGCGCTTCTTGGGAGGCAACCCAAGTTTTTAATGCTTTTCTAGGCTTAGTTTAGTTTTAGTATGAATAATTGCCTAGTTTCGGTGTTTTGATTTTATTATGCATGTGCTGTGATTTTCTCATGGATTATTGGTGTTTTAGTGTGCCTAATTGTGATTGTCGAAGTTTTGGGTCGTTTGAGTGTGTTTTCATAGATCTCTGGTCGTGTTTTTATCGTTTATACAGGCTCTAAGTGCTATGAATGTGTTTCTGAAATTTTCTGCAGAGCCTGTGATTTTTCTAAGTCATCGAGAGAAAACACACGGCCGTGTGGAATTTCCACACGGCCGTGTGAACTATCTCAGAGCTCTTCCCGAGCATCACAGGGGCTGTGTAGCTGCCCCTGTGAGCGACCCAGTGAAGGGCACACGGCCGTGTGGAATTTCCACACGGCCGTGTGAAATTCTGCAGAACATCAACTCTCAGCCCAGAGAGTCCACAGGGGCGTGTGGGTGCCCCTGTGAGTGCCCATGTGTTAAGGCACACGGCCGTGTGGCAAGTTCACACGGCCGTGTGAAATTCTGCAGAAACTTCCCTTACATCCCGAGAAAACACAGGACCGTGTGGCAACCCCTGTGAGAGAGCTCGTGAAAGGCACACGGCCGTGTGGATGTTCCACACGGCCGTGTGGAACACTTAGAGTTTTTCGGGATATCCCGAGAAGCCACAGGGGCGTGTGGGTGCCCCTGTGGCCGGCCTTGTGTTGGCTAGGTCGGGCACACGGCCGTGTGGAATTTCCACACGGCCGTGTGGATGTTCTGAGAAGCAAACAGAGGAAACACAGGGGGGTGTGACTGCCCCTGTGAACCCTACCAGTGAAGGCACACGGCCGTGTGGAAATTCCACACGGCCGTGTGGATGTACAGAACATGATAGGTTGTTTTTAATTTTAAAATCTTCTTTTGCCTTTTCAATTCTTAATGCCTCCATACTCAAGGGATGTTTTCCTCACATTTTCCCAACCCTCTCTTTGTCCATTTAAGGAGTTTTTAAGTTGTTTTCCGACCATATTCGAAGTTTTTGATTTTCACTTCGTCGGTAAGCATATTTTCTCCTTTTCTTCGTCGATTTTTTCTTTTTCAGCACCAGATCCACCAGTATTAGCACCGACAGCAGCACCGGAGATCGAAGAACGGACGACACCGACGCTTGAGGCGTTTTTAGCTTTAGTTTTCTTTTGTTTTATTTTACTTTTATTGAGCTTCACTGATCCCCCTTGTGTACGTGCAGATGGTCTTGGATGCAAGGAATTTGAGTACTAGTCATAGGCACGGTCATGGGACCGTGTGTCCTCCACAACCCGTTGAGACTCAACCCTCAATAAACGTAGCTCCATCAAACGTACCACTAGGAGTTCAGGGGAGTAATGTTTCAATTGCCTACTTCCACACTAATTGTTTTACAATTTTTAAAATTTTATTGTGCTTACATGCGTACATTGGGGACAATGTACATCTTAAGTGTGGGGGGGAGTTCACATTGCACACACTTTTACTTGTGAGTTCAATTGCTTTTGCTCATGTAGCCTATGGCGGTTCACCTTAGTTGCAACGGTTGTATTCTTATAGTTTAGGAGAATTTTTAACATTGTATCCTATCATGCTCTAGTTTCTACTTGAATTTTAGAAATTTTTTGCTCGATATTCTCATATTGCACAACTTACTCTTGGAATCTTTTGGAAACTCAATCTTGAAGTTTTTAAGGACAAGTTTATCGTTGTTCTTAGTTTTACTTTGGAAAATGCATATATAAGGAGAGAAAAAAAAAATGAAAAAAAAAAAAAAAGTGGAAAAATGAAAAGAGAAAAAGAGAAAAAATATATGAGTTTGTAAATATTAGCTTTGTTTTAATTATGCATTTGGGGTGGCAAGAGCTACCGCCTATGAAGTATGCAGCTACTCTCATAAGTCGGATACAAGTTATGCCCTAATGAGAGAAAGAGCTATCTCATGGGATGCGTGAAAGCTACTACCCCGGTAGAAAGAGCTACCTCCTCGAAAGAGTGAAAGCCACCTTTGGCGGCCGCCTAGGAAAGGGCTACCTTCAAGGATGTGTGAAGCTACTACTTCCACCACTATTTTTTGTTTTTGTATATAAATAAGTCCTTTCTAACCAAAGTTTGAGGAGTACTCGTCGGTTCTCTTGAGTAAGATCGCACACACTAACACATTTTCGAGTTTTTCTTCCTTTTTGATTCGAGTTTTTAGCTAGAGCAATGATAACTTTATGCAATGTTTTGATTTCCCCTTACTTGTAGAATGCTTCTTTTGCATACTTTTGGTGAACCTAAGGCCGAGCACTTTCAATTGTTCCTCCCAAGTACTTTCACGTTCTATTTTGCTTGAGGACAAGCAAAAGCTTAAGTGTGGGGGGGTTTGATAAGTGCTCGTGTTATAGTAATGCGAAGTGTTATTATCTTGCAATGAGCATTAATTTAATCAGATTTCATCACTAAAAAGTGTGCATTTGTTTACTTTTGTGCATTGAAGGGTTGTGGAGAAGATCTAGAGAAAAAGAAGGAAGAATAGGTTATGTTCGCCGTTGTTGAGGAGTTCTCGGACCATGCAAGGAACAAGGCACGAGTCTAGACTTATGGGTGTGTGCCAACCTCCATTGGAGGGGCACAAAGGCAGTCACACTCACAAAAGTCTATAACTCGTGTAGCATTGGAGAACTTCGCCAATGAAAAGAAATGAAGTAATCGACATAATCTACCGTTGATTGTGTGCCCAATTCAACGGCCTCGATGAAGAACGATGGATTCGGGAGTATTTCGGAGAAGTACTGTAGCAGATACTGTAGCAAAAATACAGTAAATGAATACTGTAGCAGATACTGTTCACATTCTGCCGAAATTCAGAATTCCAGAGAGTTCACACGGGCGTGTGGAAATTCCACACGGCCGTGTACTGTTCACAGAAGTCCGATTTCATCCCGAATTTTAGGTGCCGAGAAATTACGATTCCAGAATTTCCACACGGCCGTGTGGAATTTCTGGATTTTCACAGAAGTCCGATTTCATCCCGAATTCAGCTAGATTTCAGCCTATAAATAGCCCGTTTTCATATCTATTTGGGGACCCTTCTCTTCTATCACTTGGATATCTTTTGGGGGGCTTTCGGCTAGGGTTTGGAAAGGTTCTTGGAGGTCTTTGGAGGCGATTAAACGGCATCGACATCGACATCCTTTGGAAGAAAGCTATTGGGGAAGCTCTCATCGGCATTGATTTGTCGAGGTGTGCCTTAGGCTTGACAAGGGATTCGTTGGAGAAGACACGCGACTACACAAGACCATCGATACGATCTACAAGGGGGTTTTCTTTATGGTTTTCATGCATATGTTCTTAAACTATTTATTGACTTTGTATTGCTCCATGGAGAGCTAAACCCTAGTGGGTATTCGGACTTGTAAACCCTAGGATGATATTGTTTCTATGACTTTTATTATGCTTTCTTAATTTAATGTTCTATTATTGAGTTCCAATCTTGCATGACGATTGTATGAGATTTTCCCTTAGCCGTGACACTAGGGTTGAGAATCTATTAGGTTATCCTTTGAGGGTGTGACAACCTCTATAGGATTAGACTACACAAGGTTGGAGAGGGTTGAGAGGGAGAGTTGTGAGGTAGCGATGTACCCCTTTCCCCTCCGGTGTGGTTTCTCCCTACCTCCGTTTCCTTGATTCATTAGCGGTCGAGATAGAGTGAAGTGCTAGGTAGATAAACTCCCCTGGGGCTTAGTTACGCGAGTAACAGAGTGAAGGGTTGAAGTGAATCCTACGCACTGGGGCTTAATCTAGACTAGGGTTCTTCCACCTGGACCAAAGGGTTAGAACTACACATAGGAACAGGTTTTACCACTAGGAGTCCCTAGAACTTAATGCAATCCCACGTAGTGTGAGGCTTAGGTAGATATACTCCTCTAGGGCTTAGTTGACAGGTCAACGAGAGTCAAGAGTCGTAGTGAATCCTAATGCCGGGGCATAGTGTTGGGGTTAGTCACGGTTGACCTTAGGTTTGGGACCGTGTGTTTAAGGATATCCTCGACTCAAATAGGCATCAATTGTAGAGCATAATACAAGTTTTGCACTAGAAGCATTAGTCATAGGGGGAACTTTGTCCGGATACCCCATCTTTATATCGATTACCTCTCCTACCCTCATTATTCTTCTTGTACTCTTTTATTTTCTTTTACATCTATATATAAATACTTTTCTCATCATCGATTCCCATCATAGCTAAATAGCGATTAACACTTGTTTCTAAACACTATTCCCTGTGGATTCGACTACCCACTCACCGGGGTAACTTTTATTACTTCGACAAGGCCGTGCACTTGCGGTACGCACGCAAAAGGTCGTGTCACGCTTGTTTATCGTCACTTAGCTTGACGTACCTGACTTACCTTATGGAGGTTCATGAATGAAGGTTGACCTCTTTCCTACAACCAGAAAGTATGCATTACATAACCTTTGTAGAATAGAGGGAGAGTTAGTGATTCTTTTACCACACAAGGATGAACCACCCTTATTCCGTTCTTGTTCATCCCCACTTTTCTTGGGTCTTTTTGTGTGGTGCCTCCTTGCTCTCTTCATCCTTCTCCTCATCTTCTTCATGGCTCCCAGTTCCGGCTTGGCTTCTTTCTCTATTAGACCTAGTGAAAGTACTTCTTCCTTGTTCTCCATGTCTTGATCCGGCCAATCTTCATACGGATCTGGGTTCAATATTTCCTGCACACAATCATCAATTAGTTCATTGGTAGTGTCAAGAAAATATAAAGTATCATCAAAGTCAAGAGAGTGTCTCATGGCTTCGGCGAGGCGGTATGTACGCTTGTCTTCTCCCACTCGCAATGTGAGCTCTCCACCGTCCATGTCAATCAAGGCCTTAGAAGTACGCAAGAACAGTCTTCCAAGGATCAATGGAACCTCGACATCCTCATCGACATCCAACACCACAAAGTTAACAGGAAATATGTATTTGTCGACTTTTACTAAAACGTCTTCCACAATTTCCCTCGGATGCCTCACCGATCGGTCCGTGAGTTGAAGTGTCATCCGCGTGGGTTTAGGCTCGCCCAAGCCTAGCTTTTGGAAGAACGTGTAGGGCATGACATTGATACTTGCCCCCGAGTCGGCTAATGCCATCTCTTCACCCAAGTTGCCAATGTTGCATGGTATTATGAAACTCCCAGGATCTTTTCTTTTGCTCGGCATGTTCTTTTGCAATACAGCCGAGCAATTAGCATCAAGGATTATCGACGCGCTCTCCTCTAATTTACTCTTGTTGGTCAAGAGGTCCTTCAAGAACTTTGCGTACTTAGGCATTTGGGTCAATGCCTCCGCGAATGGTATGTTGATGTGCAATTGCTTGAAAATTCCCAGAAATTTCTTGTATTGTTCGTTCTCTTGGTCATTCTTCAATCATGAAGGATAGGGGATCCTTGGCTTGTAGGGTGGGGATGCCACCTCTTTTTCCTTTGTCGCTCCTTCCTCTACCTCCACTACCTCGGGTGTCTCTTGGGTCTTCTCTAGAGGGAGATTCTCCTATAGGGTTAGACTACTTAAGATTGAAGAGGGTTGAGAGGGTGAGTCGTGAGGTAGCGAAACATTGTCTTTTCCCTCCGGTGTGATTCTCCCTACCTCCGTGTTCCATGATTTCTTAGCGGTCGAGGTAGAGTGAGGTGCTAGGAGAGGGACTCCCCTGGGTTTTAGTTGCGCGAGCAACAGAGTGAAGTGTTGAAGTGAATCCTAGTGCTGGGGCTTAATTTAGACTAGGGTTCTTTCACCTGGACCAAAGGGTTAGAACTATACATAGGAACAAGGTTTATCACTAGGAATCCTTATAACTTAAAGCAATCCCACGTAGTGTGAGGCTTAGGAATACGAACTCCCCTAGGGCTTAGTTGACAAGTCAACGAGAGTCAAGGGTCGTAATGAAAATCTAATGCCGGGGAATAGTATTGGGGTTAGTCACAGTTGACCTTAGGTTTGGGACCGTGTGTTTAAGGATATCCTCAACTCAATTAACATCAATATGAAAGTATAATAGCATTGTCTTGCACTAGAAGCATAAGTCCTAGGGGTAGCTTGTCCTGGTACCCAACTTTACTCATTGCTTGTCCTTCTCTATTTACTCCTACTTGCACTCTCTTACCTTCCATCTTTCTATTTTATTTCTTTTCTCTTTATATTTTCTTTCACACTCACTCATTGATTCTCTTCACACTCACCGTACACCGCTTAGCTAAATAGTGAAATCTCGTGTCTTAAATCCCTATTACATGTGGATACGACTACCCACTCACCAGGGTAAATTTATTATTTCGACAAGCCCGTGCACTTGCGGGATACACGCAAGGGGTCGTGTCACTGTACATGTTCAAATGCTTCTTATTAATTATCCCATTCTGTATTTGTATTCTAGATTAGGCACATGTCTTTTATAATATGATGGTTCTTTCTTCTAATATTATTTTGTTTATTTTTTATATTCTTCAGTTTTTTTTCCTTGTCCTACAGTCTGTATCATAGCAAGTTTTGTTTTTCCTTGACCATATCATGTTTTTTGGAATCCTAATTCATTACGGAGTATGTATTATGGCATTATCTACTTGTACATGTTCAAATGCTTCTTATTAATCCCATTATGTATTTGCAATCTTGATTAGGTACATGTCTTTTATAATATGATGTTCTCTATCATTGTTTAACCCCATTCTTATTTATCACATTTTTTTTAATGTTCAGTATTAATTCCTAATTTCATGATTCCCATGTTTTCTGCCATTCTGTATTAATATCATGTTTTTCCATTATTTCCTGCTTTGTTCACTCTTCTGTATTCCTTCCATCTGGAGATTGTACCAGAGTTTACTGTGGTTTCCCTTGATTGACATGTTCTGTAGCATTGTTCTCTCTTGTGTTCATTATTCCAAATTTTGTTCACTCTTCATGCTTGATTGTTGGATATTTTCATGCACTATCTTATGATTCATTTTTTTCCTGGATCCTATTTCAATGCTAAAATTATATCATGAAATAATCTGGTTTAGCCATCTTCAACTGTCTGCTAGTCATCAACATGGTTTCTGAATTCCTAATTCAGTCATTCTTTTCTTTTACCATAATTCACTTTTGAATTGTTTTCTTTTCCATGGTTGCCTGCCTTGTCCACAACCAGCAGTTTAGAATTGACAGATATAAGAATCATACACAGTTATAATTTTGCAAAAAAAAAATCCATCTTCAATGGACGGTATTGATCGTGCAACTTCGAGGTCATCATCAAAGGCCTCTGGCAGCAAGCGCGGTACACCTAACAGGAGATGGAAGGCTGAATACGATCATTACTTGATCCCAATTCTAGTGGAATAAGTAAGAAAAGGCCTGAAATGTGACAAATCATTTAAACGAGCAGCATTTGTCTATGCTACTGTAGCAGTTAATTCTAGGTTTGATACTGAGTTCAATGCGGAGAATGTTGAAAATCATTATCGAACTTTGAAATCATGGTACACTAAGATAAAGAAAGTCAGAGATCTCAGTGGTGCATGTTGGGATGATGCCACCAAAACCATCACCCTTGATCCCATGGTTGCTTTAACCTACGTCGAGGTAACATGTTCCAACTTTAGTGCTAATATTCGTATGATGAAAGCATTTTTCATATGTACTTTGTTTTGTATGGAAATTTATTATAGGCCCACCCGGCAGCGAAGCCTTTTATAAACAAACCGATTAAGCACTATGAGGCATTGCGGGTTATATGTGGAGACGATAATGCATCAAGGGCGTAAGCTACTTCTGTGTTCGCTGATTTGAGGAATAATAACTCAAAAAATGAAGGCAACAATATGCATAACTTTGACGAAGTTCCCATACAATAACCAAGTGATGATGATGCCGATGCAAATTCTGCCCTACCCGTTCTAAGCAGCCCTGCTAGTTCATCCACCCAAGATCACAACGTTCAAGCAGGGGTTCAAAAAATTTATCAATGATGGTGATCTTATTATTGTGGTGGGGGAAATGGCATCTGCCATTAAGAACCCCACTCACTGGACAGAGAACTTGTATGCGAAGGTCATGGAGGTGGATGGCTTTGAGAAGAAGGAACTTGTTCAGGTGTTTGATTTTCTACAGTTTCATGAGATTGAGGCAAGAGGCTTCATAGAGAAGGATATAGACCTTAGGAAGGATTGGATTGAAGGTTTCCTATCCAGGATGGTTTGATCCAGCTCTAACCAAGCGGTTGCCTGACTTTATCGAACCCTGCTTTTATGAACTTCTTTATTTTATTACATGTTTGTGCATTTGCATGCATTATGACTGAGTATGGTTGCATCCATTCATGCATCTCTTTTGTTCTACCATCTACATTTGTTTTTGTCATGTGCTTGTGTGTGTTTTGAACTTGTTAATATGTGTGGCTGTCTGGACCTACTTATCTATATGCTCTATGATACTCTGCAAGGTTTAGTTATTATTCTGTTGTGACTAATATTTCTCTGTTTATATTTCTTTTTTGTTTGGATTTCAGGTTATGATAGTATGGTAATGATGAGAAGCAAATAGTGACATTGCACTGAGGCACAATTCTATAACATGACACAAAACTCCAAAGTGGATCGCTGGCGGGGCAAAATGATGGGCATTTCGATGCCAATCTTTTGTAGCCATTGCGCATCTAATTTGGGTATGTCTCAAGGTAGTAATAAATTAGTGTTATTCTGCATTTCCTAAATTGTTTCAATGTCTTCTGTGTTTGTATGTTTTTCTGTATTATCTTATTTTCAACCTTAAATTGTTTTTCCATGACATTATACAAGTGCGGCGAGGCAATAAGGAGGCACATTGTGCCACCATTGCAGCCGCCTTGTATTTGATACCTACAGTTGGTTTTAATAAAAGAACTTGTGCCAATGAAAGTGCTTAATTGTTGGTTTTGCTACTACCTGAGCCATGCCAAGCAAGAAGGACCTTTTTTATGTTGATAAGTGTCTAAATGTATATGTTTTAATATACGTATTTTGTACACTTAGCATGTATTTTGTTAAGAATTGATCCCCGTTTTGTGCTTAATCGACTATCATTTATGTTGTAGGACACAGGGGAGCCATGAGGAGCACGAGAATGCAATTTGGGCGAAAAAGGATGAAATTCAGGCGTCGCAGCACTGTAGCTGCTATAATGTAGCATATTTACTGTTGCAGTTGTTGTTGCACCTGTGGAGTTTTGGGCAGGAAATGATGGAAGTGCATAAGAGTGAACAGTGCAGCATACGGGGCCGTATAAGGGGCGGTGAGCATCAAAAGACAATGAATTTCAACTAGCTCTCACGGCCCCCTATCCACCCCGGGATCCATCTATCCACCCCCGAGATCCACATATCCACCCCGGGATGCACCGCCACATGAGACAAGTTTTGCCTTGTGATAAGTGCTTGAGTATACATGTTTTACTTACTTGTTTTATATGCATTGAGCATCATTTCACCATGGATTATGTCTCATAAAGTGTATTTTGGTGTTCTTTTATGCAATTAGGTTGTGAAAGTGTTAAAGAAGGAAAAGGAAGCAAAGATGGGTTATAAAGACATATTGTTGGGAACTTTTGTACAACACAAGTGTCAAGGCACAAGAGGGGGTCATGCACATGAGGGTGTGTGCCAACTTCCTGAAGGATTCAAGATAATTTATGTGATGGAAGGGCACAAAGGCAGTCACACCTTCATGTCCCAACTTGTGTGAAGATAGTTAAAGCTCTCAAATGATGATTCGAAGAAGAAGAAGTCTTATAACTCACCGCATGGACGTGTGCCCGGCCATGTGGCCTCAATATGAGAAAGTTTGGATCATGGTTATGAAGAGTACTGCAGCAAAAATACTGTTCATTTCACTGCAGCAGTACTGTAGTGGAATTACTGTTCACGCGACTGCGTCAAAATCCCACGCGACCGCGTGGGAATTCTGCAGCCCACGCGACCGCGTGGGATCTCACGTGGTCGCATGAAGACACGTGACTGGCACGTTTTCAGCTTATAAATATCCCTTTTTGCCGATTCTTTTGGTATCTTTTGTGTGGTTTTTGAGAGGCGAAGCGGCTAGGGTTTGGGGAGGAGGCCTTTGCCGAATTGGAGGGCCGTTCTTCACCAACTTTGATAGTTCTTTCCTCCGTCATAGCATCGAGGGAGTCATTGGCGACCTAGCTTCGGAGAAGGATCCTTCAAGACGTTGAGCGACCCATCAAGGCCATCATCACGAATTCAAGGGGGTTTACTTCCATGGTTTACATTGCTTTTCATTGTGTTATATTTTGCTTTGTAATAAGCCCCATGGAGGGCAAAACCCTAGTAGATACTTGGGCATGTGAACCCTATGTTTCGATTCATGTATTGACTTTCTTTATGCTTTCTTTTAAGTCCGAGTTTATTTGAGTTTTAATCTTGTTTAATCATTGCTTGCATGCCTTATTGATTCGTATGGTTGTTTGGTATGTTTGATTTGTTTCCTTGGTGAGAGAGAGGTCTCTATTAGGGATTAGAACATACAAGGTTAAAGATGGTTGAGAGGGTGAGTCTTGAGATAGAGGAGTGTCCCCTTTCCCTTCCGATTGAGTGTTTCCTATATCCGTATTCCCTAAGTTTTATGCAACCATATGGGGTGTGAGGCGTGAGATTGATAGATTTCTCCACCGGGACCTTTGTAGGGGGTTATGGATTTTCCGCCTAGAAGTAGGGTTAGATCTAATTTTAGGAATCGGTTTCACTCTTAGGTATCCCTAGAACTCATTGCGGTCATATGGGGTGTGAGGTGTTGAGATTGAGCGATTTCTCCTCCGGGTCTTTGTAGGGGACTAGTATCGGTGGCCTGGAGGCAGGGACCGATTATTCTTGGATTACCTCAACTCATAGAATTCGGTTAGAAGCATTTAGTTAGTCTTGCACTTCATGATAAAACCTAGGGGGAGCATTGCCCGGGTATCTCTTCTTCATTGATTGAGATCTCCCTTTATTTACCCTTTGCCTATTCATCTCTGGTATTAATTTCTATGCACACTAGATCACCACAAAATCACATTAGTCGTTAGGCTAGATTGCAGAGAAGAAGTTAGTACTAGTAGCCCTGTTCCCTGTGGATTCGACTACCCGTGCACTTGCGGTACACACACGCAAGGGGTGTGTCACCTTGTCTTTGCCTATCTATCCACCTCGGGATACTGCGGGAATATTTATGGATGTTTTTAGGGCACACAAAGGGGGACTTCTTGGCCGGCATCTAAAGAGAAGAAACGAAGAAATCTTTGTAGAGACAACGATTTGGAGCCAAAGAAGGAGGCAAGAGCATCATTTTGAAGGGGAGAAGCTTCACCATCAAGGAGGCAAGGATCCAAGCCAAGGGAAGCGTCATTCGGCATCTCTTGGAGCGGGAAAGTGTCATTCTGCCATACCTCCACCTCCTCCTTCATCATTTCATCTAGGGAGTGTCATTTATGAGTTTTTTAAGTGATTTACCTTGTATTTTTGTTGTTACTTGCTTGATGGCACACTAGACCCCCAAGGCCGCCGGATGTTGGTGAACTTTCGGAGGGGGGGGGGGGGGTTTATCAGGTATTTTGGATGATCTTTACTTAATTGCAAGCTTGGTTTGGTTTAAGATTTAGTTCATTGTGCTTCATGTCTAGAACTACCACATGGAGAGATCCGTAGTTCTTTCTTGAATTATACACGTAGATGTGACCTACTCTCGTGTATTAGGTCATTAATGAACTAAAAGGGGTTACTTGTATTGGTACACCGAGAAATTGGGTGTCGATAGCCCTCCAAGCTATAAGGATAGACTAGTGTTTAGTGTATCCTTATTTTGGGATCTCCTTGTACTTAATGCAATCGTAGGGATGTAGGTTAGGAAGAGATTCCAACCAATATCCGTATGTGACTAGGGTTCAATCACCGAGAAATTGGGGTTGATCTGATCTTGAGATCCTTCGGTCTAAATCAACCGAGCTACCTTTTATCTTTCATCCATGTATCATGATGACCCCTCAAGGGGATCCACATCCACAGGCCTTCACTCTTCATTGTAGTACTTGCAACAACATTGTATGCTTTTAAATTTGTTTAATCATATCGTATTTATTTCTTTGCTTTAGTAGAACATACATCCATGCTTGTGTTGTTAGGTTAGATAATAGGCGATGGAGGAGTAAGAGTAGCTCCTTAGCCCCGTGGAATACGATCCTCATGCTTCTGTACGAGGTATTACTTGGCAATCCCGTACACTTGCGGGGAAGCAATCATATGTTCTCCAATCAGACAGACAGCTAGATTACACCAAAGGTATGTAATCTTACTTTCAAAAATCATTACGGGCGCTACACTACAGGTATACACACTTTACCTTTCTCTCTAGCAAACTTGTATGGCTCTATTAATATGATTAGCTTTTTTATTTTTCAAATGCAGAATAATTTTGAAGATCTCTACAACCTTCTCTGCTTTTTATGAGTATATTCATATGTTTATATATTCAGGTGGCATAAACATATGAATATATGATGGGTCGACCGCAAGTGCACGGGTCGTCAAGTAATACCCCTCACGCGCACGCGAGGGGGTCGTATTCCCAAGGGCCCGAGAATCTACCCTTACTTCCTCTTCGTATGATTGTTTGGCCGATCAAGTCAAGTGTTGTGCAAAAGAAAGTAAAGAGATGATTAACATGCAAATAAAGTGTTCTAAGGTGGAGGCAATGAACGAGGGATAAAACAATATAAAGAGAGGGTCACGGATGAGGATTACCAAGGGGGCTACTAAAGTGCGGGGCTTGCCTTAACTAGCATGCAAATGGGTAGTTTGGACCGAGAAACCCGAAGTTAGACCAACCCGATGGTCACGGAAATTGGTCCCTAATCCGGTACAAGTATCGAATACGGAATTCCTTCCGCTCGAATCCTTACACGATTGCAAAGGGAGCAAAAGGTTTCTCAAGTTAGGGAGAAGACACAAACTAGGTCAACCCTAACAATTGGAGGGGTACAAATACCCGATGGTCACGGCGTATTCATACATGTATCCCTACCAAGCTTGGTGAGCCTAATACTAGGGCAATGGTCATGCTTCCTAGCATTATCTAAACAATGATACACAGAGTTCTCATGCATACCAAGCAATCAAATACACCAAACAAGGTTCACAAACAAGTCTCAAATGCATAAATCAAGTCAAGCAAGCATCCTACACAAGTTCACCCCCAAGGTTCACCTACATCCGGTGACCTTGGGGTTTAGTTGCCCATGAATACAAAATACACAAGAAAACACATCAAAACAACCAAATACATAGATGAGAACACCCCCTCAAAAGATAGAAGCCGAATGACGTTCCAAAGACGCCACCAAAGGGGTGGCTTCCCTTGTCGATTCTCCTCCAAACTAAGGATCAAGAGGGTGGATCTCGTCGTATGTCGCTCTCCTCGTCATTCTCTCCCCGTAAATGGCCTCTGACGGCAGCTCCTAGCTCCGATTTGAAGATGGTGGCAAGTTGGCTCAAGACCTAGGGCTCTTTTTTCCAAATGAACTCAAAACCCTTAAAAGAAACTTTTTCCAGTGGGTTATGCGGCCCCCTATGCGGCCCCGCATGCGGGGAGAGAAAATTCCCGAGAAAATCCCGAAATCGCGTAAGTTGCTACAGTGCCGCTACAGTAGGACTGCTACAGTATGGCTGCTACAGTACCGTATGCGGCCTCTGCAGTGCCCGCATGACAGCCCGCATGAACCTCCAGACATAGCCATTTTCACCAAAGGATTCGTGCTACAGGATCTGCTACAGTGGTCGCTACAGTACCCCCTATGAAATAGTGTTTTCGTTGCCGATTTCTTCTCAAATTCTATCAATGAGCTCAAAGGGGTCACATCAGTACCTGTAACACGAAAGAAACCAATTCAGACCAAAAACGGGTGCCAACTCATAGAAAAATACGTAATACATACACCCGAATACATGGAAAATACGTATGTTTAGGCGTTTATCAAACATCCCCACACCTAAGCATTTGCTTGTCCCCAAGCAAACAAACATGAAGAACAGGGGCAAGAAGATAAACGACTAAATGTACGACCTCAAGCTCAACAGTAGAGGACCCCACTAGCACAGATAGAAGGAAGGACAGATAATGAGTTGTTCTGTTGGCAACTGGGTATGGATGGTCTTGTTTCATCTAAAGTGCACTGGTGAGTGTGTGCTTACTTCCAACCTCATTCTCCATACTATTCACTCCACATACAATGAAAATGGCATTAATCTGTTAAAGACACCCTCAATACCCAGTTAAAAGTCCTTCGGGTCCTGAATGAAACTTTGGCTCTCGAGTGGTTGTGTAACAGGTTCCAAGGGATACGAATAAGATACTATATGCTGTATTTACATATTTGCAAAGGTTTTTTTTTTTTTTTTTTTTTTTTTTTTTGAGTTGAGTCCGACTAACGTAGACTGCACAAAAATCTTTCAGACGGATGCACATGCTGGCCAGGCACAAGAGCCACCCATCCTACTTGATTACAGTCCACATAGACGCATTCATGTTGTACTAGCAGAGGAATACTGTCATAGACTCCACTTTTTTTTTTTTTTTTTTTTTTTTACCTGTATACAATATATCTCGTATCCCCTGGTATAAAACCTGTTAACAAACTCACTTGAGGCTAAGGAAACAACAAAGGACCTCAAAAGCTCTTAAAAAGGCATTGAAAGTAGACATTAACAAATTAATGCCGAAAACATTGTAATGGGTTAGTTGGAGTGTATGAGGTGGAAGTACAAGTGTAAAAGTCTGTCAGTGCACTAAAGATAAAGCAGGACATCATTTAGGAACAATAATGAAATACAACTCATAACTGTCGAACCTTCATGCTAGGAAGTCCTAAACTAGGCGTCATTGCTATCATCGGTATAACAAGCATGTAAATAAGAGTAAAGCACTCCATCCCCACACCTAGAATCGTACATTGTCCCTAATGTACATGAATCAGCAGAACATGATGATATGTATGCAATAAAAATAAGGAGATGAAGCAAGAAGACTTCCCCAATTAGTTGATGCAGTGAATTCAAGGTGAACACAAACAGGGGTAAATCACTAGGGCCATGGAGTGTGAAGCATCCTCAACGATCAGCCCTGAAAGCAACAGGAAATGCATCACAACTCGATAAATAAATAAAGAGAGCGAACAAATAAAATCCAAACTACATAAATAAAAAGAAGAAGTTTAGTAGGGCCGAAACCCTAACTAACTGAACGATACAACAAACACCAAAATAAGTCTAAGTGCGCAAAAACAAAATACACACAACAAGAAAAGTAAAAACTGAGAGTCGGTGTCATGAGTCTAATGATTTGGTGGAGGTGGTGAAGCCATGTGATATGTACTCCCGGATGGTATGATCGAGGCTCAAAACCCCCAAGGTTTCCCAATCAATTTGTCGGACAACACCAAAATTCTTCCTCGACAAAGAGGGCATAACGGGTCTTGTGGGCATCGTCTGTGAATCTTGACTCAAAGACGGGCGGTGGAGAGCTCCTCCGGGATCGCTTTGAAGCCACATGCTTGGTTGACATCCCTACAAGACCATACAAGCTTCATCAAACCAAAAATATATGAAAAGAATGCACAATGGCATCAATGGGCTGAAATCTTATTGTTGCTACAGTAATTTCGGGAAAATTTTTCAAGAGTTTCTTCTTGTAAAAGTAGCAAACAAATTTTACAAACCTTGAAATTCAACACATACATTCACAAGAAACATTCACAACCACATTCCCAAGAAAATCAGCCCAAAAACACAAAGAAAAGCCCTAGAAATGGAGAGATATGGAACTTACTTCAATCTAGGGCACCAAAGTGAAAATGAAGTGGAATCCGGCTTAAAGCTTGATAAAACCTTGAAAATCTTCCAAAAATTCGTTTGCTAGGATGAGGAGAGTGTTTGGATGCAAAAAGAATGAAGGAAAATGGTGGAGAGATGAAGGAGAAAAGAGAAGAAGTTTGATGAAAATTGAGTGAATAGTGAGGAAGTGGGCTGAAGAGAGGGGGAAATAGGGGCTGGGTGACCATGCGGCCTACCATGCGGCCGCATGGTACCCCGCATAACTCTCTGGAAAATCCATGCGGCCTGCTATGCGGCCGCATGGTACCCCGCATAAGGCTCTGGAAAATCTATGCGGCCTGCTATGCGGCCGCATAGCAGGCCGCATTGCTCTCGGGAAAATTTGTGCGGCCCCTTGTGCGGCCGCATGACAGGCCGCACAAGGCCCAGGAATTTTTCAGCTCAAAACACTCTCAAATCAACCTTTGAACTCAACCTAGCACTCAAAAATTACATGAAAACAAAGCCGAAAACACTCAAAAATCATTGAAAACATGGAGATTGAAGCACCAACACTCAAGGAAAAATACAATGATCATCAAACCAAGGGTGCAACATGGTAAAATAAATTAAGGAAAACGACTAAACAACCACCACAATCAAAGAAATCAACAACACTCAAACTCAAAAGCACCACAAAAAATACGAAAAACACCCAAACACAACAACAACTAAGAAGAAAAAAAATAGATGCAATGAATTTAAAGACTTGGGTTGCCTCCCAAGAAGCGCTTGTTTAACGTCTTTAGCTCGATGTCTCTTACCTTGACATCATGGTGGATCAAAGGAAGTCAAATTACCTCCATTCTTGTGTAAAATGTTGTTACCCGAGAAATTCATGGAGAGGCATGAAAAGATCTTGAACTTCCCTTGATTTTCCATGAGTATGTCATCTACATCCATGGGCGGCGATGATACAACCTTCACAACTTTTGTAGGCTTTTTCTTTGTCTTCTTCCACATCTTCTTCAAGGCTTTCTTTTCTTGGTCATGAGGCGGAGGTCGAACCATTACTTGTGCAACTTGTTGCATCGGTATAGGTGTGGCATCACGTTTTTCAATCCCATCGTCATCTAACTCCCCCAAAATCTCATCCAACGGGTTTAAGGCAAGAACTTCCTGCACACAATCGGAAACAATAACATCAGTTAAATCAGTATAGTATAAACTGTCATCATGATCGAGTGTGTGCCGCATTGCTTCGGGGAGAGTAAAAACAACTTGCTCATCACCAACTCTTAATGTCATCCTTCCGCCCTTGACATCAATCAATGCACCCGAAGTATTTAGGAATGGCCGACCGAGAATGATGGGGACCTCAACATCATCATCAACATCAAGTATCACAAAATCAACGGGGATGATGAGCTTGTCAACCCTTACAAGGACATCTTCGACAACACCCCTTGGTCTCCGCACCGAACGGTCGGCAAGTTGTAGGGTCATTTGTGTAGGCCTTAAGTCTTCTAACCCTAGCTTCAAAAATAACTTGTAGGGCATCACATTAATGCTCGCTCCCGAGTCGGCTAAAGCATTCTCTTGTATTCCTTCACCAAGTACACACGGGATGACGAAACTACCGGGATCATTGAGTTTCTTTGGCAACTTCTTTTGAATCAAAGCGGAGCAATTCCCCGATAGTGTCACCGAGTCCACATCTTCTAGTTTTCTTTTGTTCGTGATGAGGTCTTTCATGAACTTGGCATACTTGGGCATTTGTGAAAGGGCCTCAACCAATGGAATATTAATGTGGAGTTGCTTGAATATGTTCAAAAACTTTTTAAATTGGGCATCCTCCTTGTCTTGTTTCAATCTTGTCGGGTAAGGCACCACGGGCTTGTACTCGCTCACCTTTGGGACCGGGGATTTTTGGATATCGTCACCACATTCCTTCCCATTATCCTTACATTCCTTCTTGTTCAAATGAGGGTCTTCCCGATCGGCTACCCTATCATTAGAAGCACTTGGACTCGTCTCGGCCCTTGCTTCCAATTGCTTTCCACTCCTCAGTGTAACGGCTTTCAAGTGTTCCCTAGGGTTGCTTTCGGTGTTGCTTGGCAAGCTACCCGAAGGACGATCAGAATGCGCTCGAGCAAGCTGTCCCACTTGGTTCTCAAGGGTTTGCATGGATGCTTGAACATTCCTCAACACAGTACCGAAGTCATCCAACCTTTTCTCGATACATTGAAACCGTTTTTCGGAATTGATCATGAATTTAGCCAAAACATCCTCTGTAGTAAACTTCCTTTCTTGTTGAGGAGGCGCCTGGAACTGACTTCCTTGGGGTGGTGGGGCTCTCTGTTGTGCTTGTCCCTGACTCCATGATAAGTTTGGATGGCCCCTCCATCCCGAGCTGTAGGTGTTGCCAAATTGATTCCCAAATCCTCTAGGTCCACCACCAACGTAGTCAACATTTTCCACAGGTGCTAAGGGAGCAATGAAAATAGGGCATTGAGAAGTTGCATGCCCGGCACCACAAGTGTCACAAGACATCACTGCCTTAGGAGTGGAGCTAGACCCGAGCATCAACTGTTCAACTTTCTGTGCTAATGTACTGACTAAGGCATTGTTGTATGAAACATTCTTCGATAAGGCTTCAACCTTAGCAGTCAACGCAGTATTCTCATTCACCTCATACAGGCCTGCAGCCTTTGGTGCCTTCTGCCGAGTACTCCAGTGACACTCATTACTAGCCATGTTTTTAATAAGAGCCTCAGCATCCTCAGGTAACTTTGCACTTAGAGATCCTCCTGCTGCAGCATCAATCAGTTGTCTCGCAGCGTAGTTCAACCCATTACAAAACATTTGCACTCTCATCCACGCAGGGAACCCGTGGTGAGGACACTTACGCAGGAGATCCTTGAACCGTTCGTGGGCCTCAAAAAAGTGTTTCTGAATCCCCTTGCCTGAAGGATGAAATTTCTTGCCTCAGTCGGGCCGCCCTGCTTGGTGGAAAATATCGGGCAAGGAATTTCTCGACCATCTCTTTCCAAGTAGTGATTGATCCGGGGGCCAAAGAAGTGAGCCAACGATATGCTGCTCCTCTCAAACTGAACGGGAACAACCTCAATCTTATGGCGTCATCGGACACTGAGTTAATCTTGAAAGTGGAGCATATTTGGAGGAAGCGGGACAGGTGGGCATGTGGGTCTTCATCGGCTAACCCATCGAACTGGACTGAATTTTGAATCATTCCTATTGTGCTTGCCTTGATTTCAAAGTTATTAGCTGGCACAGTTGGGGCTTGCACACTGAACTACTCACCGGTGAATTGGGGCCTCTCATAATCGGATAATGTTCTTCTTGGTTCAGCCATGACGGAGGGTTCACTAGACTCGACCCGAATTTCTTGTTGCCTTGAACTTTCTGTTGCTTCTCTCAATCGTTGATGCAAGGTTCGTTCAATCTCGTCGTCGGGTTCAACTAAATTTTCTTGACTAGCACGTGTTATAAGATGGGTACCTCGCAAAATAACAAGAGCCAAGACTTAGAAATTTAAGAAAGCAAGGAAATGAAAATGTAAAAGAAAAAATGACGAAATATATACAATGATGAAAAACACGAAACAAAATAGTGGCCAAATCAACCAACTCTAAGTTTTCCGGATATTTCTCGTGGTTCCCCGGCAGCGGCGCCAAAAACTTGATGTGTCGACCGCAAGTGCACGGGTCGTCAAGTAATACCCCTCACGCGCACGCGAGGGGGTCGTATTCCCAAGGGCCCGAGAATCTACCCTTACTTCCTCTTCGTATGATTGTTTGGCCGATCAAGTCAAGTGTTGTGCAAAAGAAAGTAAAGAGATGATTAACATGCAAATAAAGTGTTCTAAGGTGTAGGCAATGAACGAGGGATAAAACAATATAAAGAGAGGGTCACGGATGAGGATTACCAAGGGGGCTACTAAAGTGCGGGGCTTGCCTTAACTAGCATGCAAATGGGTAGTTTGGACCGAGAAACCCGAAGTTAGACCAACCCGATGGTCACGGAAATTGGTCCCTAATCCGGTACAAGTATCGAATACGGAATTCCTTCCGCTCGAATCCTTACACGATTGCAAAGGGAGCAAAAGGTTTCTCAAGTTAGGGAGAAGACACAAACTAGGTCAACCCTAACAATTGGAGGGGTACAAATACCCGATGGTCACGGCGTATTCATACATGTATCCCTACCAAGCTTGGTGAGCCTAATACTAGGGCAATGGTCATGCTTCCTAGCATTATCTAAACAATGATACACAGAGTTCTCATGCATACCAAGCAATCAAATACACCAAACAAGGTTCACAAACAAGTCTCAAATGCATAAATCAAGTCAAGCAAGCATCCTACACAAGTTCACCCCCAAGGTTCACCTACATCCGGTGACCTTGGGGTTTAGTTGCCCATGAATACAAAATACACAAGAAAACACATCAAAACAACCAAATACATAGATGAGAACACCCCCTCAAAAGATAGAAGCCGAATGACGTTCCAAAGACGCCACCAAAGGGGTGGCTTCCCTTGTCGATTCTCCTCCAAACTAAGGATCAAGAGGGTGGATCTCGTCGTATGTCGCTCTCCTCGTCGTTCTCTCCCCGGAAATGGCCTCCGACGGCAGCTCCTAGCTCCGATTTGAAGATGGTGGCAAGTTGGCTCAAGACCTAGGGCTCTTTTTTCCAAATGAACTCAAAACCCTTAAAAGAAACTTTTTCCAGTGGGTTATGCGGCCCCCTATGCGGCCCCGCATGCGGGGAGAGAAAATTCCCGGGAAAATCCCGAAATCGCGTAAGTTGCTACAGTGCCGCTACAGTAGGACTGCTACAGTACCGTATGCGGCCTCTGCAGTGCCCGCATGACAGCCCGCATGAACCTCCAGACATAGCCATTTTCACCAAAGGATTCGTGCTACAGGATCTGCTACAGTTGTCGCTACAGTACCCCCTATGAAATAGTGTTTTCGTTGCCGATTTCTTCTCAAATTCTATCAATGAGCTCAAAGGGGTCACATCAGTACCTGTAACACGAAAGAAACCAATTCAGACCAAAAACGGGTGCCAACTCATAGAAAAATACGTAATACATACACCCGAATACATGGAAAATACGTATGTTTAGGCGTTTATCAATATACTCATAAAAAGCAGAGAATGCTATAGAAGCCTTCTCTGAGGTTAGATCACTGACTTGAAATTATCCTCCGTTAAAATTTTATGGCTACAGAATGAGAGATTTATGTCCTTTAAATCTGCGATTTTCCAAGCAAGGGCAGACTTGTGTCTCTTCAGCATATTCACCAACTTAGCCTTCTGATCTGAAGATAGATCTGATGCTATAATCACGGGAAGCTTCATCTCTTTTGCTAGAAAGGCATATTCCAAGTGTTTTGGTAGTGTTTTCAACTCCAAGTCAGATGGTTCTTCAATAGATTGTCGCAGTCGACTCTCTTTTAATCGATCAATTTCTTCAAATTGAGTCCCTTCCTGTTAAATAACATAATTTGAATTATTCCCTGAAACATGACTATTGAGATGATCCTATGATTCCACTGCAACTCCTAACTCACAAGCTTCCTCAGTCAAATCTATAATTCCCACTGAAAAGACTTCTTGCCTGTGCTCCTGATAACATGATTCAAATTGGACAAGAACCTCTCTAGACTTTCTTCTGTATCACCACTTGAAAAAGCTAAAGCTGATTTCTCAAATTCGTCTAACACACTGCCCAATTCACAACTCATGATCTGCTCTTCATAAGATTGATCAACAATAGTATCTTTTCCTATAAAAGGAATGCCCACGGGTTGCTCATACTCCATAAAATTTGTAACCGACTGTATCGTGAACAACTGCATTTTCTGTTCCATATCCTTTACAATTCTTGTAAGTGTATCAAAAATCTCAGTTGTATCAAACATCCTTTCTGAGGCTGAAATCAAAGAAAAGAAAACAGGTGAGAAAAATGATAAACAAAGAAAGTGTGAAATAGAGAATGAAGTGAATAGCTAAAATAGCAAAAAGCAAGTATCTAAAATACGCCTAGTCCCCGGCAACGGCGCCAAAAACTTTGACAGGTGCCTGAAAGTGCATGGGTTGTCACAGTAATAATAGTACTCCGGTGAGAGGGTAGTCGAATCCACAAGGAATAGGGATTTAAGACATAAGAATTCACTATTTAGCTATGCTGTGTACGAAGAGTGTGAAGAGAATCAATGAATAAGTGCAAAACTAATTTTTAAAAAATAAGAAAGAAAAGAGAATTATGGAAGGTAAGAGAGTGCAAGCAAGAGTAAATAGAGAAGGAGTATCAATGAGTGAAGTTGGGTACCCGGACAAGCTACCCTTAGGACTTATGCTTCTAGTGCAAGACAATGCTGTTATGCACTCCTATTGATGTTAAATGAGTTGAGGATATCCTTAACCACACGGTCCTAAACCTAAGGTCAGCCGTGACTAACCCCAACACTATGCCTCGGCATTAGGCTTCACTACGACTCTTGACTCTTGTTCACCTATCAACTAAGCCCTAGGGGAGTTCATCTTCCTAAGTCTCACACTATGTGGAATTGCTTTCAGTTCTAAGGATTCCTAGTGATAAACCCTATTCCTGTGTATAGTCCTAACCCTTTGGTCTAGGTGAAAGAACCCTAGTCTAAATTAAGCCCCAGCACTATGATTCACTTCAACCCTTCACTCTGTTGCTCGGGCAACTAAGCACCGGGGGAGTTCATCTCCTAGCACTTCACTCTATCTCGACCGCTAAGAAATCATGTAACATGGAGGTAGGGAGAATCACACAAGAGGGGAAAGGGGACGTTTCGCTACCTCACAACTCACCCTCTCAACCCTCTCCAATCTTAAGTAGTCTAACCCTCTAGGAGTTGTCACACCTCCCAAGAATAACCTAGATTGTTCTCATCCCTACTGTCACGGCTAAGGGAAAACAATTACAAGATGCAATTAAGATTGAAACTCAATTTTATTCATCAATAATGGAAAAGCATAATAACAATATCATAGAAATAAAATCATCCTAGAGTTTACAAGTCCGAATACCCATAAGGGATTAAGCTCCTCATGGAGCTATACAAATCCATCAATCTAAGAGAATAAACACAAATTGAAAGCATAGATGAAAACCCTTTGCGTATAGTGTGGTCGTGGTCTTGTGCGGCCGCCAGACGTTGATGACGATGCCGATGACACGCTCCAAACATCCACAAAGTCCTCTCCGAAACCCTAGCCGCAACACTCCAGAAACCAATGAAAAGGATTGGCAAAAAGATTCAAAAAAAGTCTCCAAAACGGCCTTTTATAATGTTGAGTCACGGCTTTAAATTGCTGAAATCGGGATTTCACACGGCCGTGTGGAATTTTCACACGCCGGTGTGAAGCGTCTATTTTGCTTATTTTCGGCAGACAGTGAACAATAACTTGCTACAGTATATTTGTTACAGTGCTTCTACAGTGAATTGGGCACACAATCAATGGTAGATCGTGCCGATTGCTTCAATTCTCCTTATTGGTGAAGTTCTCTAATGCTACAAGAGTTAGACTTGTTGTGAATGTGACTGCCTTTGTCTAGACTCGTGCCTTGTTCCTTGCTTGGTCCGAAAATTCCCCAACAACGACGAACACGATCTAACTTTGCTCCTTTTTTTCAAACTAGCTCCACAAACCTACAATGCACAAAAGCACACAAATGCACACAATTTAGTGATAAAATCTGATGAAAGTAATGCTCATTATAAGATTTCATGGAGCTCATTGCAATCGTAGGTGGGTTAATACAGAGATTCCTATTAACACTTGTATGGGATTAGGGGTTAGTCACCGAGAGATCGGGGCTAATCTACTCACGAGGTCTCTAGGTCTCAACTACAATCAATGCATCTTTAATCATCCTAGTTTGAGCCTAAATGACAACCCTAGATGGATTCCTTGTCCAAACACTACCTTCTCTTGCTTAATTGACACGCCCCGAAAGTGCACGGGTTTGTCGAAGTAATAAAATTTACCCCGGTGAGTGGGTAGTCGAATCCACAGGGAATAGGGAGTTAAAGTACGAGATTTCACTACTTAAGCTATGTGGAGTATGGAAAGATAAGAATAGAATCGATGAGTGAATATGGAAGCAAATATAATAAAAGACAAGAAATTGAATAGAAAGATGGAAGATAAGAAAGTGCAAGTAAAAGAGAATAGAGAGAAACTGGCAATGGATGAAATAGGGTATCCGGACAAGCTACCTCTAGGATCTATGCTTCTAGTGCAAGACTATACTATTATACTTTCCTATTGATGTCAATTGAGTCGATGAAATCCTTAGATTCATGGTCCCAAACCTAAGGACAACCGTGACTAACCCCAACATTATGCACCGGTATTAGGATTCACGTCAACCCTTCACTCTGTCGCAGGCACGACTAAGCCCCAGGAGAGTATATCTACCTAAACCTCACACTACGTGGTATTGCTTTAAGTTCAAGGGACTCCTAGTGGTAAAACTTGTTCCTATGTGTAGTTCTAACCTTTGGTCCAGGTGGAAAAACCCTAGTCTAGATTAAGCCCGAGTGCATAGGATTTACTTCAACGCTTCACTCTGTTACTCGCGTAACTAAGCCCTAGGGGAGTTTATCTACCTAGCACTTCACTCTATCTCGACCGCTAAGAAATCAAGGGAACGGAGGTAGGGAGAAACAACATCGGAGGGGAAAGGGGACGCTTCGCTACCCCACGACTCCCCTCTAAACCCTCTTCAATCTTAAATAGTCTAATCCTATAGGAGTTGTCACACCTCCAAAGGACAACCTAGATTGTTCTCAACCCTAGTGTCACATCTAAAGGAAAACATTAACAAGATTAAATTAAGATCGAAACTCAATTTTTATTCATCAATAATGGAAAAGCATAATTACAATGTCAAAGAAACATAATAACCCTAGAGTTTACAAGTCCGAATACCCACAAGGGGTTTAGCTCCTCATGGAGCTATACATGTTCATCAAAATATGAAAGAAACCACAAAGTAAAGACATCAATGAAAACCCCCTTGCGTATGTTGTGGCCGTGGTCTTGTGCTGCCGCCGGACGTCGGTGACGATGCCGATGACGCGCTCTAAAGCTCCACGAAGTCCTCTACAAAACCCTAGCCGCCCTCCAGAAGTTGGGGAGAAAGATAGGTCAAAAGATATCCCAAATAGTCTCCAGATAGCCCTCTCCAATTGGACGTGTACTGTAGCAAAAGTACTGCAGCAAAACATTGTAGCAAGTTACTGTTCATAGCCAGGCGAAAATCAGCAAAACAGAATTTTCACACGGTCGTGTGGAAATTCTGCAGCCCGTGTGGAAAATCCACAGGGGCGTGTGGAACTCGGATTTCAGCCTATAAATAGCCCGTTTCAGATCTATTTGGGGACCCTCCCCTTCTACTTCTTGCCTATCTTTTGGTGGGCTTTCGGCTAGGGTTTGGAGAGGTTCTTGGAGGTCTTTGGAGGCGATTATACTTCATCGACATCAACATCCTTTGGAAGAAAGCTATTTGGGGAGCTTTCGTCGGCATCGATTCGGCGAGGTGTGCCCTAGGCTTGACAAGGGATTCGTTGGGAAGATTAGGCGGCTTCACAAGACCATCGATACGATCTACAAGGGGGTTTTCTTTATGGTTTTTATGCATATGTTCTTAATCTCTTTATTGATTTTGTATTGCTCCATGGAGAGCTAAACCCTAGTAGGTATTCGGACTTGTAAACCCTAGGATGATATTGTTTCTATGACTTTTATTATGCTTTCTTTATTGATGAATTTAATTGAGTTTCAATTTTAATTATCTTGTGCTATTGTTTTCCCTTAGTCGTGACACTAAGGTTGAGAGCAATCTAGGTTATCCTTTGGAGGTGTGACAACTCCTATAGGGTTAGACTTCTTAAGATTGAAGAGGGTTGAGAGGGAGAGTTGTGAGGTAGCAATGTACCCCTTTCCCCTCCGGTGTGATTTCTCCCTACCTCCGTTTCCTTGGTTAATTAGCGGTCTAGATAGAGTGTTAGGGCTTAATCTATACTAGGGGTGCTTCCACCTGGACCAAACGGTTAGAACTACATATAAGAATAGGTTTTATCACTAGGAATCCCTCGAGCCTAAAGCAATCCCACGTAGTGTTAGGCTTAGGAAGATAGACTCCCCTGGGGCTTAGTTGACAAGTCAATGAGAGTCAAGGGATGTAGTGAATCCTAATGTCGGGACATAATGTTGAGGTTAGTCACGGTTGACCTTAAGTTTTGGGACCGTGAGTTTAAGGATATCCTTGACTCAATAGGCATCAATTGTAGAGCATAATACAAGTTTTGCACTAGAAGCATTAGTCCTAGGGGGAGCTTTGTCCGGGTACCCCATCGTTATATCGATTACCTTTCCTACCTATATCGCTCTTTTTGTATTATTTTATTTTATTTTCTATCTATACATATATATTTCTTTCTCATCATCGATTCCCATCATAGCTAAATAGCGATAACACTTGTTTCTGAACACTATTCTCTGTGGATACGACTACCCACTCACCAGGGTATTTTATTACTTCGACAACCTGTGCACTTACGGGGTACACACGCAAAAGGTCGTGTCACTGGTACACGGCCCTGTGGATTCACGTTAAAACACAGAAGGTCTCTGAAAAATATCACACGGCCATGTGGGAATTCCACACGGCCGTGTGCCCAACCTGGCCAAGAACACAAGGACGGCCACAGGGGCACCCACACGCCCCTGTGGCATCTCTGACTTGCCTGAGAAACCCTAAGTATTCCACACGGCAGTGTGGATAATCCACACGGCCGTGTGCCTTTCGCAAGCTCTTCCACAAGGGCATACACATGCCCCTGTGTATTCAGAGGATGAATGGGTTATTTCTACAGAGTTTCACACGGCCGTGTGGGATTTCCACACGGTCGTGCGCCTTAACACAGTGGCACTCACAGGGGCACCCACACGCGCCTGTGGACTCTCTGGAAAAGAGTTTAAGTTCTACGAGATTTCACATGGCCGTGTGGAAATTCCACACGGCCGTGTGCCCCTTCTGAGGTTGTTCACAGGGGTATGGACATGCCCCTGTGCCCTCACTGGTTGAGCCCTAATTGGTAACACACGCCCGTGTAGAAATTCCACACGGCCGTGTGTTTTCTCTGGTTTACTTAGAAAAATTCACAGACTTACAGAAAAATTCAGAAACATAAATACGATGCTTCGAGCCTGTGAAAACTATCAAAACACGACCAGATACCATAGAAAACATGCTCAACCAGCTTAAACTTCATCAATTATCATTTAGGCACATGAAAACATCATTAATCCACAAGAAAAACACAACATAAGCACATGAAATTCAGGACACCAAACCTACGACTTTTATTCAACCTAAAACTAAACTAAGTCCTAGAAAAACTGTAAAAGCTTGGGTTGCCTCCCAAGAAACGCTTGTTTAACGTCACTTAGCTTGACGTACCTGATCTTACCTTACAAAGGTTCATGAATAGAAGTTGCCCTCTTCCCTACAACCTGAAAGCATGCATTACATAATCTTTGTAAAGTAGAGGGAGAGTTGTCGAATTTGTTACCACAAAAGGGTGAAACACCCTTACTCTGTGAATGCTCATCCCCCTTCTTGTTGGGGTTCTTCTTGTGGCGTCTTTTCGACCTCTTCATCCTCCGAAGCATCTTCTTCATACGCTCCCTTTCTATCTTGATGTCTGTCTTGACTGGACCAAGCGAAAGTACTTCTTCTCTTTCGATCTACACGTCTTGGTCAGGCCATCCTTCATATGGATCCGGGTTTAACATTTCCTGCACATATTCATCAATACACTCATCAGTACCATTAAGATAATATAGAGTATCGTCAAAATCAAGATAATGTCTCATGGCTTCGGCGAGGCAATAGGTGAGCTTATCATCTCCAACTCTAAGTGTGCGCTCTCCACCGTCCACGTCTATCAAAGCCTTGGAAGTGCGCAAGAACAGCCTCCCAAGAATCAACGGTACTTCTACATCCTCATCCACATCAAGCACAACAAAGTCCACCGGAAAGATGTACTTGTCTACATTCACCAACACATCTTCCACAATCCCCCTCGGATGCCTTACCGATCGATCCTCAAGTTGAAGTGTCATCCGAGTTGGTCTAGGTTCACCCAAACCTAGCTTTTGGAAGAATGTGTAGGGCATGAAGTTGATACTTGCCCCGGAATCGGCCAATGCCTTCTCTTCACCCAAGTTGCCGATATTACATGGTATTATTAAACTCCCGGGATCTTTCTTCTTGCTTGGCATGTTCTTTTGCAATACGGCCGAGTAATTTGCATCAAGGATCACATATGCACTCTTCTCCAATTTCCTCTTGTTGGTCAAGAGGTCCTTCAGGAACTTCGCGTACTTGGGCATTTAGGCCAATGCCTCCGTGAATGGTATGTTGATGTGCAATTGTTTGAAGATACCCAGAAATTTCTTGTATTGCTCATTGTCTTGGTCATTCTTCAATCGTGAAGGGTAGGGGATCCTCGGCTTGTAGGGTGGTGGTGCCACATCTTTCTCCTTTGGTGCTTCTCCCCCTACTTCTTCAACTTCGGGTGCTTCTTTTGTCTTCTCTAGAGGGAGATTTTCTCTCAACCTCTTTCCCACTTCTCAAGGTGATTGCCTTTAGTTGCTCCCTTGGATTAGTCTCCGTATTGCTAGGCAAGCTACCTTGAGGCCTTTCCGCCAATGTCTTCGTAATTTAGCCCCACTTGATTTTCCAAATTATGTAGGGAGGCGGTGTGATTGCGAAGAGTAGCCTCCACCGACTGAAACCTAGCATCGGATGAAGCAATAAACCTTGTGAGAGCTTTCTCAAGATCGGTCATCTTTCCTTCTAGCGCGGTCACTCGACCTTCTAAATTCGGTGCTTGTTGGCCTTGAAATCCAAGTGGTGTGTTATTCCTTTGTTGCAACTGCCCTTGATTGCTCCATGAGAAATTTGGGTGGTTCTTCCACCCCGGGTTGTAAGTACCACTATACGGGTTGCCTTGGCCTTGTCCTCTGTATGTATTGCCCACAAAATTAGCCTGTTCTACCATACTAGTGCCTCAAATAGCTATAGGACAATCACTCGAAGCATGTCCTCCCCCATAACCGTTATAAGTAGTGATGGCTGCAACTCTTGGTGAAGCTAGTGCATCTAGCTTCTTACTCAATGATTCCACTTGTGACGCCAAAGATGTAACCGCATCAACCTCATGAATTTCGTCAACCTTCTTTCGGTCCCTTGTGTTCCATTGATAGCTATTCATAGCCAGCTCTTCAATAAGGTGCCGGGCTTCACCGGGAGTCTTGCTTCCTAGAGTTCCTCCTGCCGCCGCATCTAGGAGTAGCTTAGTACTTGGATTCAACCCATTGTAGAAAGTATGAATGATCATCCACTCGGGAAATCCATGTTGCGGGCACTTACGAAGGAGGTCCTTGAACATATCCCATATCTCGAATAGAGACTCCAATTCCATTTCCATGAAGGATGAGATCTCATTCCGGAGCCTCGCTAATTTTCCCTGCGGAAAGTATCTAGCCAAGAATGCCTTGCCCATCTCCTCCCACATAGTGATGGATGCTCTCGGTAATGAATGAAGCCAATGTCTTGCTTTTCCCTTTAATGAAAATGGGAAGGCTCTCAATCTAATTGCGTCGTCCGTTACTCCATTGATCTTCAACATGTCGCACACTTCAAGAAAGTTCTCAAGATTGTTGTTAGGATCTTCATCGGCCAACCCATTAAACTGTGCGGATTGTTGCAACATTTGAATGAACGACGGCTTCAACTCAAAGTTGTTCGCGGTAATTGGAGGCCTCACAATGCTTGATTGGGCCCCCATTACCGCAGGTCTAGCAAAGTCGGACAACGTCCTTTGTTGATCATTTTGTTCTGCAATTGTTTCCGACCCTTCTGAATCTATGCTGGCTTGCTTGGATTGTTCTTCCACAGGCTCCTTCCTTTTATGGTGTGTTCTTCTACCAATGTCCGGGTCTCCTTCAACAAGAATTGAAGGGTTCCCGTGGGTCATAACATGAACCTAACACAAAGAAAAGAAAAATAAGAACAATGATAGATAAAGAAAGTGTGAAGTACAAAGTGAAGTGAATAGCTAAAATAGTGAAAAAAAATATCTAAAATGCCTATACCCCGTCAACGGCGCCAAAAACTTTGACACGCCCCGAAAGTGCACGGGTTTGTTGAAGTAATAAAATTTACCCCGATCAGTGGGTAGTCGAATCCACAGGGAATAGGGAGTTAAAATAGGAGGTTTCACTATTTAAGCTATGTGGAGTATGGAAAGATAAGAATAAAATCGATGAGTGAATATGGAAGCAAATATAATAAAAAACAATAAATTGAATAGAAAGATGGAAGATAAGAAAGTGCAAGTAAAAAAGAATAGAGAAAAACTGGCAATGGATGAAATAGGGTATCCGGACAAGCTACCTCCAGGATCTATGCTTCTAGTGCAAGACTATGCTGTTATACTTTCCTATTGATGTCAATTGAGTCGAGGAAATCCTTAGATTCACGGTCCCAAACCTAAGGACAACCGTGACTGACCCCAACATTATGCCCCGGTATTAGGATTCACGTCAACCCTTCACTCTGTCGCTGGCACAACTAAGCCCCAGGGGAGTATATCTACCTAAACCTCACACTACGTGGGATTGCTTTAAGTTCTAGGGACTCCTAGTGGTAAAACATGTTCCTATGTATAGTTCTAACCCTTTGGTCCAGGTGGAAGAACCCTAGTCTAGATTAAGCCCCAGTGCGTAGGATTCACTTCAACCCTTCACTCTGTTACTCGCGTAACTAAGCCCGAGGGGAGTTTACCTACCTAGCACTTCACTCTATCTCGACCGCTAAAAAATCAAGGAAATGGAGATAGGGAGAAACCACATCGGAGGGGAAAGGGGACGCTTCGCTACCCCACGACTCACCCTCTTAACCCTCTTCAATCTTAAATAGTTTAATCCTATAGGAGTTGTCACACCTCCAAAGGACAACCTAGATTGTTCTCAACCCTAGTGTTACATCTAAAGGAAAACATTAACAAGATTAAATTAAGATCGAAACTCAATTTTTATTCATCAATAATGGAAAAGCATAACAACAATGTCAAAGAAACATAATAACCCTAGAGTTTACAAGTCCAAATACCCACAAGGGGTTTAGCACCTCATGGAGCTATACATGTTCATCAAAATATGAAAGAAAGCACAAAGTAAAGACATCAATGAAAACCCCCTTGCGTATGGTGTGGCCGTGGTCTTGTGTGGCCGACGGACGTCGGTGATGATGTCAATGACGCGCTCTAAACCTCCACGAAGTCCTCTCCAAAACCCTAGCCGCCCTCCAGAAGTTGGGGAGAAAGATAGGTCTAAAGATATCCCAAATAGTCTCCAAAACGGGCTTTTATAATGTTGAGTCGCGGCTTTAAAACCACAGAAATCGGGATTTCACACAGCCGTGTGGAATTTCCACACGCCCGTGTGAAGTTGCTGGAATGCTGAATTTCGGCAAACAGTGAACAGTAACTTACTACAGTATTTTACTACAGTGCTTACTACTGTGCTGCTTCAGTAATTGTCCCGAAACTCTCTCGAATTCGTCGTTCTTCATTGAGGCTGTTGAATTGGGCACACAATCAATGGTAGATCGTGCCAATTGCTTCAAATATCCTAATTGGTGAAGTTCTCCTTGCTAGCATGAGTTAGACTTATTGTGAATGTGACTGCCTTTGTGCCCCTCCAAAGGAGGTTGGCACACACTCACAAGTCTCTACTCATGCCGTGCTCCTTGCTTAGTCCAAGAATCTTCCCAACAATGGCGAACATGATCTAACTTCATTCCTTTCCTTCACTTTATCTTCACAACCCTACAATGCACAAAAGTAAACAAATGCACACTTTTTAGTGTTAAAATCTGATTAAATTAATGCTCATTGCAAGATAATAACGCTTCGCATTACAATAACACGAGCACTTATCATTAATACTCCCTTGTTTGTTTACATCCGTGTGCTAGTTACCAGGCTATAGGATTAGTATAGGTTAGTTAGTTTGTTTTTATTTCCTCTCTCCTTATATCAGATTGTACGCTAGAAAATAGATGAATGGTGAGTAATAGTACTTCCTTGGCCCTAGTGGAATACGACCCCTGTGTCACTCACAGGGTATTACTTGGCGATCCCATACACTTGCGGGGAAGGAAGCACTCTCCCATGGAAAACTCACAGGAATTTGCTGAAAAAGTAAAGAAAATTGTCTCCAGCCACTCAAATCTCCAGAACTCTAGCTACTGTACCTTTTTTTGCAAAAGACTCTCCCCTTAGGACAAAAAACCTAGGGTTTATATAATGTTGAATAGGCTACGGCATCACCACAGGTGTTGTGATACTCGTGTTGAGTAAGTTATTACGTGGGCTCCAAGTCGCATCCTGGCACAGATTCTCTGGGAGTTGTGTGGGTAGATCACAATCGTGATGGGTTCATAACGGCTGTGGTGAGGTTGTTGTGGCTTAGTGTTGCTCCCAGTGATTCTACATTGTCACGGCTTGATAAAGACAATGTTGAGTCACAGGCTCCCCGAAAGTGCACGGGTTTGTCGAAGTAATAAAAGTTACCTCGGTGAGAGGGTAGTCGAATCCACAGGGAATAGGGAGTTAGAGTATGAGATTTCACTATTAAAACTATGCGAAGTACGGAAAAGTAATAATCGATTCGTGTGTGAATTGTGAGAACAACTATACTAAAAGACAGGAAATTAAATAGAGAGAGGTGAAAGATTAGAGAGTGCAAGAAAAAGAGATTAAGAAGGATTTAACAATGGATGAAGTGGGGTATCTGGACAAGTTACCTCTAGGATCTATGCTTCTAGTGCAAGACTATGCTGTTATGCCTTCCTATTGATGCTAATTGAGTCGAGGAAATCCTAAGACTCACGGTCCCAAACCTAAGGTCAACCGTGACTAACCCCAACATTATGCCCCGGTATTAAGATTCACAACAACCCTTCACTCTATCGCTCGAACGATTAAGTCCCAGGGGAGTACATCTACCTAAACCTCACACTACATGGGATTGCATTAAGTTCTAGGGATTCCTAGTAATTAAACCTGTTCCTATGTGTAGTTCTAACCCTTTGGTCCAGGAGGAAGAACCCTAGTCTAGATTAAGCCCTAGTGCATAGGATTCACTTCAACCCTTCACTCTGTTACTCGCGTAACTAAGCCCCAGGGGAGTTTATCTACCTAGCACTTCACTCTATCTTGACCGCTAATAAATCAAGGAAACGGAGGTAGGGAGAAATCACACCGGAAGGGAAAGGGGTACATCGCTACCTCACAACTCTCCCTCTCAACACTCTTCAATCTTGAATAGTCCAATCCTATAGGAGTTATCACACCTCCAGAGGAAAACCTAGATTGCTCTCAACCCTAGTGTCACATCTAAGGGAAAACAATAGCAAAATAAAATCAAGATTGAAACTCAATTCTTATTCATCAATAATGGAAAAGCATAATAACAATGTCAAAGAAACATGATAACCCTAGAATTTACAAGTCCGAATACCCACAAGGGCTTTAGCTCCTCATGGAGCTATACATGTTCATCAATGTATGAAATAAAACACAAAGTAAAGACATAGATGAAAACCCCCTTGCGTATGGTGTGGCCGTGGTCTTGTGCGGCCGCCGGACGTCGGTGACGATGCCGATGACGCGCTCTAAACCTCCACGAAGTCCTCTCCAAAACCCTAGCCGCACTCCCAGAAGTTGGGGAGAAGAATAGGTCAAAAGACATTTCAAAAAGTCTCCAAATCGGGCTTTTATAATGTGGAGTCGCGGCTTTAAATTTGCTGAAAATGGGATTTCACACGGCCGTGTGGAATTTCCACACGTCCGTGTGAAGTTTCTGGAATTCTGATTTTCGGCCGACTGTGAACAGTAACTTACTGCAGTGTTTTTGCTACAATATTTTTGCTGCAGTACTGTTACAGTAATTGTGCCGAAATGCTCCCGGATTCGTCGTTCTTCATCGAGCCCGTTGAATTGGGCACACAATCAACGGTAGATCGTGTCGATTGCTTCGAATCACCTAATTGGTGATGTTCTCATTGTTGGCATGAGTTAGACTTATTGTGAATGTGACTGCCTTTGTGCCCCTCCAAAGGAGGCTGGCACACACTCACAAGTCTATGCTCACGCCTTGCTCCTTGCTTGGTCCTAAAAGCTTCCCAACAATGCCAAACACGACCTAACTTCGTTCCTTTCCTTCATTTTATCTTCACAACCCTACAATGCACAAAAGTAAACAATTGCACACTTTTTAGTGATAAAATATGATTAAATTAATGCTCATTGCAAGATAATAACACTTCACATTACTATAACACGAGCACTTATCAAATCCCCCCACACTTAAGCTTTTGCTTGTCCTCAAGCAAAAATAGAACGTGAAAGTACTTGGGAAGAACAATTGAAAGTGCTCGGCCTTAGGTTCACCAAAAGTATGCAAAAGAAGCATTCTACAAGTAAGGGGAAATCAAAACATTGCATAAGGTTACCATTGTTCTAGCTAAAAACTCGAATCAAAAAGGATGAAAACTCGAAAATGTGTTAGTGTGTGCAATCTCACTCGAGAGAACCAACGAGTACTCCTCAAACTTTGGTCAGAAAGGACTTATTTATATACAAAAACAAAAATAGGGGAGGAAGTAGTAGCTTCACACATCCCTGAAGGTAGCCCTCTCCTAGGCGGCCGCCAAAGGTGGCTTTCACACTTTCGAGGAGGTAGCTCTTTCTACCGGGGTAGTAGCTTTCACGCATCCCATGAGATAGCTCTTTCTCTCATTAGGGCATAACTTGTATCCGACTTATGAGAGTAGCTACATACTTCATAGGCGGTAGCTCTTTCCACCCCAAATGCATAATTAAATCAAAGCTGATATTTACAAACTCATATACTTTTTTTTCTTCTCTTTTCCATATTCTTTTCATTTTTTTTATGCATTTTCCAAAGTAAAACTAAGAACGACGATAAACTTGTCCTTAAAAACTTCAAGATTGAGTTTCCAAAAGATTCCAAGAGTAAGTTGTGCAATATGAGAATATCGAGCAAAAAAATTCCTAAAATTCAAGTAGAAACTAGAGCATGATAAGACACAATGTTAAAAATTCTCCTAAACTATAAGAATACAACTGTTGCAACTAAGGTGAACGGCCATAGGATACATGAGCATAAGCAATTGAACGCACAAGTAAAGGTGTGTGCAATGTGAACTCCCCCCCCCACACTTAAGATGTACATTGTCCCCAATGTACGCATGCAAGCACAATTAGAAATTAAGAATTGTAAAATAATTAGTGTGGAAGTAGGCAATTGAAACATTACTCCCCTGAACTCCAAGTGCTGCATTTGATGGAACTAGGTGCATTGAGAGTTGAGTCTCAATGGGTTGTGAAGCACACACGGTCCCATGACCGTGTTTATGACTATTCCTTAGATTCCTTTCATCCAAGACCATCTGCGCACACATACACAAGGGTTCAGTATAGCTCAATAAAAACTCGAGTATATAAAATATGAAAATGAAATACAACTCGAGATAAAAGAAAAGCTAAATAAAAGATAAACTCAGAAGGAGAGTCCTTTCTGAGTAATACTAGTCCAAAATAAAATAGAAAATACAAGAATGAAAATCAAATAAAAATAAAATCTAAGACGCCTCAGCGTCAGTGTCCTGAATAGAAGCCTCTGGTGCTGCGGAAGGCTCTGTCGGTGATGGTGGATCTGCTGCTACTGGTGCTGGTGATGCTGGTAGTGGAGGAGTGGAAGCTCGGGATCGGACCACGAATGGTGAAGTCATGGCTCGCTCGAGTAACTGCTGTATGCTGTGTAATCGAGCCATGACCTCTGTGTGCTGCGCTACCTGTGTGGCCCTGACCTCAGCCACCTCTGTCTGTAGCACCCCCACTGCGCTCTCGAGGCACTCCAGTCGATCCTGGCCTCGGGAAGGCGAGAAGATACGCACCGGAGGTGGCTCTGGCGCAGTGGGTGGTACCTCGGTCTCTGTGTCCCCTGGAGGTGGCTCCAATGCTGCCTAGGGCCCCTCTCCCTGAACTGCCTGGGGGATGATCCATGTATATGTCCCTGATCCTGCTCTGCGGATCATCCCCATCATCCTCATTGTATCTATGCCCAGAGGAGTCGGTACACTGGTCTTCTCAGCCCCTCCCACCCCGTCTCTGAGCCCCAATCCAATAATCAAGCGTGTGATGTAAGGGCCTGCAAAGTTAACTCCTACCCTGGGGTACTGGCCCTGGTGGCGGATGTACTCGGCCACAATGTGCCCCAGGTGGAGTGGCTCCCTCTCCACCATCGAGTGCAGGTATAACAGCTCCTGGCGGCTCAGCACCCCTATACTGTCTCCTCTGCCACTCACTGATCTACTCAGTACGGCGTGGATGTATCTGTGAGATGCCCTGATCAAGCAAGTGGCCTTGGAGACCCCAGGCTCATACTGGCCCTGACCACATAATCGACTGTAAGCTCACTGGGGGGTCAAGGTGCCAGGGTAGTCTGTGGGGAGTAATGCGTACTCCTCTGTCTCGGTATACGCCTCGTTGTATAGCCCCATCCGCAGTGAGAACTGGGTCATACTCAAGGTGAAATGTTGACCGAGGGCCCGGAACTGGATAGTGGTGTTGTCAGTAAAACTCTGGTACCCTCGATCAAACTCGAATGTCGAGAGGACCTCTATAGCGAGTGGTCGGATCGCTGGGTCTCTGATCGATAGTAATCTGTCCCAGCTGCCGACCGTGAGCAGCTCACTGATCTCATCTGCAATGCTATCCCTCCCTGGATAGCTCTCACTGCGCTCAAGTATGTGTATCTCGTCTGTCCAAAGCGAAGTTTGGATAATCTATCGAATCGGGCCTGGTGTTCAGGTATACTGAATTCAGGCTCTGCAGGAGGGGGTGTGGACTCACGTGGCCTCTTCCCTACTGATTTCCTAGGCCTGGAAGACATATCTGCGAGATTGAAAAGAAAATCGATCAAAAATAGTTAAGAAACACAATCTGCAGAAATCCACACGGCCGTGTGGAATTTCCACACGCTCGTGTAGAGCTTCCAGCGGACAGAGCCCACGGCCGTGGGTCTCAAAATCCAAAATTTACAATCTAATTCGTTCTAATTCTTTCCTAAACATACTCGCATACTCATTAATCATTCAATATAGGTGAAATCATCAAAAAGAACGAATTAAATTGAGAATTGACGAAGAAAAGAGGAAGGGAGAGCTTACTGACGGTGTGAAGTGAAAACTAAGGAAATCGGCCGGAAAAACTCGTAAAAATCCTTCAAAAAGCTCGGAGAACGTCGGGGAAGGAGTAGAGCGGGTAGGAGAAGAGTTTAGAGTGGAAGAATCAAGAGGCACGAGTGAAATCTAAATGAAAACGCGCGGCTTTTGAAGTTCTGGGAATTCACACGGCCGTGTGCCTTTGAATTTAGGGTTCACAGGGGCCAACACACGCCCCTGTGTGCACTCTGGTTGCTCTCTGAACTAGCCAACACGGTCGTGTGAGCATCCCACACGGCCGTGTGCCTTCATAGGGGGATCCACAGGGGCACCCACACGGCCCTGTGGATTCTCAGGAAAACATAGAAGGTCTCCGAAAAATTTCACACGGCCGTGTGGAATTGCCACACGGCCGTGTGCCCAACCTGGCCAAGAACACAAGGCCGGCCACAGGGGCACCCACACGCCCCTGTGGCCTCTCTGACTCGCCCGAGAAACGCTAAGTATTCCACATGCCTTTCACAAGCTCTCCCACAGGGGCACACACACACCCCTGTGTATTCTCGGGAAGAAGGGGTTTCTCTGCAGAGTTTCACACGGCCGTGTGCCTTGGCACAGTGGCACTCACAGGGGCACCCACACGCCCCTGTGGACTCTCTGGAAAAGAGTTGAAGTTCTGCGAGATTTCACACGGCCGTGTGCCCCTTCTGAGGTTGTTCACAGGGGCACACACACGCCCCTGTGCCCTCACTGGTTGAGCTCTGATTGGGAAACACACGGCCGTGTGGAATTTCCATACGGCCGTGTGTTTTCTCTGGTTACTCAGAAAAATTCACAGACTCTTCCAAAAATTCAGAAACTCTTTTAAAACACTTAGAGCCTGTATAAACCATAAAAACACGACTAGAGACCATAGAAAACACACTCAACCGACTCAAACTTCGTCAATTAATATTAAAGCACACGAAAATATCAATAATCCACGATCGAATTTGCAGCACATGCATTGAAACTTCAAGACATCAACACTAAGACTTTTATTCATCCTAACTAAACTAGATCCTAGGAAAACTGTAAAACCTTGGGTTGCCTCCCAAGAAGCGCTTGTTTAACGTCACTTAGCTTGACGTACCTGATATTACCTTACGGAGGTTCATGAATAGAAGTTGCCCTCTTCTCTACAACCTGAAAGCATGCATTACATAATCTTTGTAGAGTAGAGGGAGAGTTGTCGAGTTTGTTACCACAGACGGGTGAAACACCCTTACTCCGTGAATGTTCATCCCCTTTCTTGTTGGGGTTCTTCTTGTGGCGTCTTCTCGATCTCTTCAACCTCCGAAGCATCTTCTTCATACGTTCCTTCTCCATCTTGACGTTTGTCTGAACTGGACCAAGCATAAGTACCTCTTCTTCTTCGATCTCCACATCTTGGTCCGGCCATCCTTCATATGGATCCGGGTTTAACATTTCCTGCACATATTCATCAATACACTCATCAGTAGCATCAAGATAATATAGAGTGTCATCAAAATCAAGAGAATGCCTCATGGCTTCGGCGAGGCGATAGGTGAGCTTATCATCTCCGACTCTAAGTGTGAGCTCTCCACTCTCCATGTCTATCAAAGCCTTGGAAGTGCGCAAGAAAGGCCTCCCAAGAATCAATGGTACTTCGACATCCTCATCCACATCAAGCACGACAAAATCCACCGGAAAGATGTACTTGTCCACTTTTACCATGACATCTTCCACAATTCCCCTCGGATGCCTCATCGATCGATCCGCAAGTTGAAGAGTCATCCGAGTCGGTCTAGGCTCACCCAAGCCTAGCTTTTGGAAGAAGGTATAGGGCATGACATTGATGCGCCCCCCCGAATCGGCCAATGCCATCTCCTCACCCAGATTGCCAATGTTGCAAGGTATGATAAAACTCCCGGGATCTTTTCTCTTACTCGGCATGTTCTTTTGTAAGACGGCCGAGCAATTTGCATCAAGTACTACAGCTGCACTCTCCTCCAACTTCCTCTTATTGGTTAATAGGTCCTTTAGGAACTTCGCGTACTTGGGCATTTGGGCTAATGCTTCCGCGAATGGTATGTTGATGTGCAATTGCTTGAAGATACCCAGAAATTTCTTGTATTGTTTGTTGTCTTGGTCATTCTTCAACCTCGAAGGGTAAGGGATCCTTGGTTTGTAGGGGGGTGGTGTCATCTCCATATCTTTTGGAGCTTCTTTCCCTACTTCTTCTACCGCGGTTGCTTCATTTGTCTTCTCTAGAGGGAGAGTTCTCTCGACCTCTTTCCCACTCCTCAAGGTAATTGCCTTAAGTTGTTCCCTTAGCTTAGTCTCCGTATTGCTAGGCAAACTACCTTGAGGCTTTTCCGCCAATGTCTTCGCAATTTGCCTTACTTGATTTTCCAAATTATGTAGGGAGGCGGTGTGATTGCGAAGAGTAGCCTCCACCGACTGAAATCTAGCATCCGATGAAAAAATGAACCGTGTGAGCGCTCTCTCAAGATCGGTCATCTTTCCTTCTAGCCCGGTCACTCGGCTTTCTAAATTCGGAGCTTGTTGGCTTTGAAATCCCGGTGGTGCACTATTTTTCTGTTGTGACTGTCCTTGATTGCTCCAAGAAAAATTCGGATGGTTCTTCCACCCCGAATTATATGTTCCACTATACGGGTTGCCTTGGTCTTGTCCTCTATATGAATTTCCAACAAAATCGGCCTGCTCTACCGCACTAGTGCCTCCAATAGCAATAGGACAATCGCTTGAAGCATGTCCTCCCCCACAACCATTACAAGTAGTGATGGCCGCAACTCTTGGCGAAGCAAGAGCATCTAGCTTCTTACTCAACGATTCCACTTGTGCCGCCAACGATGTAACCGCATCAACCTCATGAATTCCGGCAACCTTTTTCCTATCCCTTGAGTTCCATTGATAGCTATTCATAGCCATCTCCTCTACAAGGTGCCGAGCTTCATCGGGAGTCTTGCTTCCTAGAGTTCCTCCGGCTGACACATCTAGAAGTTGTTTGGTACTCGGATTCAACCCGTTATAAAAGGTGTGAATGATCAACCACTCGGGGAATCCATGTTGCGGGCACTTACGAAGGAGCTCCTTGAACCTATCCCATGTCTCGAATAGAGACTCCAATTCCATCTGCACAAAGGATGATATCTCATTTCGGAGCCTTGCTGACTTTCCCAGCGGAAAGTATCTAGCCAAGAATGCCTCGGCCATCTCCTCCCACGTAGTAATGGAGGCTCTTGGTAATGAGTGAAGCCAATGTCTTGCTTTTCCCTTCAATGAAAATGGGAAGGCTCTCAAACGAATCGCGTCGTCCATCACTCCATTAATCTTCAACATGTCGCACACTTCAAGGAAATTCTCTATATGACTGTTGGGATCTTCATCGGCCAACCCATTGAATTGTGCGGACTGTTGCAACATCTAAATGAACGACGGCTTCAACTCAAAGTTGTTTGCCGTAATTGAGGGCCTCACAATGCTCGATTGGGTCCCCATTACTGCGGGTCTAGCATAGTCGGACAATGTACTCTGTTGTTTGTTCTGTTCTGCCATTGCTTCTGACCCTTCTGTTTCAGTATCGGCTTGATTCGAAGCTTCTTGCACGGTTTCTTTTCCCTTGCGATGTGCTCTTTTTCCAATGTCCGGGTCTCCTTCAACAAGAATCGAAGGGTTCCCACGGGTCATAACCTGAAACCAAAGCAAAGGAAAGAAAAGTAAGAACAATGATAGATAAAGAAAATATGGAATAGAAAGTGAAGTGAATAGCTAAAATAGTGAAAAACAAATATCTAAAACGCCTATTCCCCGGCAACGGCGCCAAAAACTTTGACAGGCTCCCCGAAAGTGCACGGGTTTGTCGAAGTAATAAAAGTTACCCCGGTGAGAGGGTAGTCGAATCCACAGGGAATAGGAAGTTAGAGTATGAGATTTCACTGTTAAAACTATGCAAAGTACGGAAAAGTAATAATCGATTCGTGTGTGAATTGTGAGAACAACTATACTAAAAGACAGGAAATTAAATAGAGAGAGGTGAAAGATTAGAGAGTGCAAGAAAAGAGATTAAGAAGGATTTAACAATGAATGAAGTGGGGTATCCGGACAAGTTACCTCTAGGATCTATGCTTCTAGTGCAAGACTATGCTGTTATACCTTCCTATTGATGCTAATTGAGTCGAGAAAATCCTAAGACTCGCGGTCCCAAACCTAAGGTCAACCGTGACTAACCCCCTTGCGTATGGTGCGGCCGTGGTCTTCTGCGGCCGCCGGACGTCGGTGACGATGCCGATGACGCGTTCTAAACCTCCACGAAGTATTCTCCAAAACCCTAGCCGCACTCCCAGAAGTTGGGGAGAAGAATAGGTCAAAAGATCTCTCATAAAGTCTCCAAATCGGGCTTTTATAATGTGGAGTCGCGGCTTTAAATTTGCTGAAAACGGGATTTCACAAGGCCGTGTGGAATTTCCACACGCCCGTGTGAAGTTTCTGGAACTCTAATTTTCGGCCGACTGTGAACAGTAACTTGCTACAATGTTTTGTTACAGTGATTTGCTACAGTGCTGTTACAGTAATTGTGCCGAAACGCTCCCGGATTCGTCGTTCTTCATCGAGGCCGTTGAATTGGGCACACAATTAACGGTAGATCATGCCGATTGCTTCGAATCGCCTAATTGGTGAAGTTCTCATTGTTGGCATGAGTTAGACTTATTGTTGGAATGAGTTAGCACACACTCACAAGTCTATGCTCACGCCTTGCTCCTTGCTTGGTCCGAAAATCTTCCCAATAATGCCAAACACGACCTAACTTCGTTCCTTTCCTTCATTTTATTTTCACAACCCTACAATGCACAAAAGTAAACAATTGCACACTTTTTAGTGATAAAATCTGATTAAATTAATGCTCATTGCAAGATAATAACACTTCGCATTACTATAACACGAGCACTTATTATTGAGTATGGACAATGACAGTGGTGAGATATCACCATGGCTATTGTGAGCCATGGTGAAGCTCTGTTTTAGCAACTTAGTCCATTTTCCTCTAAAATGCCCTTTAATTCTCTTCTTTGTCCCTAAGAAATAATGCTCGTAGTGAACAAAAGAACGAATTTTTTGTACTAATTAGGTGCAAACATGTCGAATCTCATGCTAAATGTAGTATAAATGATATGTAAAACTGATAAACGCCTAAATATATGTATTTCCTATGTATTTGGGCGTATGTATTGCATATTTTTATATGAGTTGACGCTTGTTTTTGGTTTGAAGTGGTTTCTTTCGTGTTACAGGTACCAATGAGACCCCAGTGAGCTCTATGACAGAATTTGAGAAGAAAATCGGCATCGAAAAACACTGTTTCTGAGCCCAGGGGGTACTGTAACAACCACTGTAGCACGAAGACTTGAAGAATAACTTGATCAGGAGATCCATGCGGGCTACCATGCGGGCGCAGTGGAGGCCGCATGCGGTACTGTAGAAAATAATGTAGTGCCACTGTAGCAACTGACGCGATTTTCGGGATTTCTCGGAAATTTTCTCTCGCGGGGCCGCATGGGAGGCCGCATAGCTCGCTGGAATATGTTTTTAAGGGCTTTTAGGGCACATTTGAGAGGGGGGATTCTTTGAGACTCTTGGGCCGCCGCCCCAACCCTTTTGGCGGGGATTTCCGACTATCTACGACACAAAGCTTCACCAAGAGGGAGGCAAAATCGAAGGAGGAGATTGGAGGGAAGATCCAAGACATTAGGGCATATTTTCAAGATCTTCATCCATCAAGGGGTTCCAAGGCTAGAGGGAGTATTTCTTGCTTCATTTCTTGTTTTTGTGATTCCTTGGAGTTGTATGACTTTTCCTCTTTCATGCATTGTGTGATGTTTGATGAGTGCTATCCCGCAAGTACACGGGTCGTCAAGTAATACCCTGTGCGTGACACAGGGGTCGTATTCCGTGGGGCCCGAGAAGCTACCCTTACTTCCTTTTTATAATGTTGTTTGACCGATACAACTCAAGATTGTGAATATAATGCAAAGAAGCTAGATAAGTAAATAACCAAAGCTAACATACGAGGGCAAGATACGGGGTAAAATAGGGCTAGGAGTGGTCACGGATGAGGATTCCCTTAGGGGCTACTAAAGTGAGTAGGATGCTTGAACTAACATGCAAGTGGCTAATTGGACCGAGAAAACCCTTGACTAGGCCAACCCGATGGTCACGGAAGTCGGCCCCTAATCCGATACGGGTATTGGATATGGTACGTATACCGCCCAAGATTACCCCTACGATTGCAAAGGGTGAAGTGGTTTTCTCAAACTAGGGTTATAATACAAAAGAGTACTAAACCCTAGGAGTGGAGGGGTACAAATACCCGATGGTCACGGCATATTTATACGTATTTCCCTTCCAAGTTTGGTGAGTCTAACACTAGGGCAATGGTCATGCAACCTAGCATTTCCTAAGTCTTTTGATACATAGAGTTCTCATACATACCAAGCATGTAAAACACCAAACAATGGATCACAAACAAGCCACAAACAATAAATAGAAGAAAATCGTCCAAAACATCACAAGTTCACCCCCAAGGTTCACCTACATCCGGTGACCTTGGGGTTTAAGTGCTCATGTTCACTAAATACAACAATAAATGCATGGAAACAACAAACAAAGACATGAGAAGAACTCCCTCAAAGGATGAAGGCCGGAGAAGTTCCAAAGACGCCACTCCAAGGGGTGGCTTCCCTAATCTTCAACCTCCAAATGTAAGCCCTAGGATGTATAATCTTCCCAGAACCTTGCTCTCCTCGCAAAATCCTTGCCTAGATCGCCCTCCAAGAGCTTCTTCTTCCTCAATTCGAAGGTGGTGGTGAGAGGCCCTAAGAAAAAAACTCAAGATGCCCTTGAAAACCCAAGCCAAAGTCCTTTAAAAGATAAGTTCGGGCAAGCTCACGGGTGGCCTCACGGTCCATATATGGCCCGTGAGGGAGCCTGTAATACGGGCTACAAGAAACCGCAAAGTTGTGATTTTGCACAGTAACTGCTACAGCAATGCTACAGTAAAACTGCTACAGTAGACTACTACAGTGCTGCTCGCGTATGACCTCACGGCCGTGAGCCTACCCGTGAGGGTTTCCAGACTTCATTCTCCTTCCAACTCTTCGTGCTTCGGGCAGCTACAGTAATTCTACAGTACTCAGGACCCTAAAACGACAGTTTCAGTGCAGATTTCCTCTCAAATCGCGTCATTAGGGTCACCAAAGCATATAATGTACCTGAAACACGAAATAAAACAATTTAGACCACAAAAGGGCATCGAATCATCAACAAAATACGAAAAGCGTGCGCAAGTATACATATAAAATACGTACATTTAGACGTTTATCAATGTTTATTTGTTTTATGGAATCTTGTAGTTTGTGGTTCAAGCCTTGTGTACTTTGATGTGTTGGTTTGCATGAGAACTCTGTATTTCAACTTCTAGGTTGTACTCAGTTGCGTGACCATCGCCCTTGTACTAGACACACTAGGCTTGGAAGGGATACATGTACGAATACGCCATGACCATCGGGTATTTGTACCCCTCCAACCATTAGGGTTGAACCTAGATATTGTGTTTGACCCTAATTTGAGATCTCCCTAGGCGTAAGACAATCGTGTGAGGATTTGGGCGGAAGTGATTCTGTATTCCAATACTCATACCGGATTAGGGGTTATCACCGTGACCATCGGGATGACCTAGTTTAGGAATCTCTTGGCCCAACTTTCATCATAACATTTCATCCTAAATTCAGGGCTTAATGACAACCCTAGGGGGATTCGTTGTCCAAATCATGCCTTCGCATGTTTGATTCTCCCTTGTTTGCTAAATGTGTGTAGTAGTAGCCCGGATTTCATTATAGTTATTTCTTTCTCCATTTTGTAATTATTACCTGACAATCGAATTGCTAGGTTAGGAAATAGATAAAGGGGAAGTAATAGTAGTTCCTTGGCCCTTGGGAATACGACCCCCTCATGCTTTCGTGAGGGGTATTACTTGGCGACCCGTGCGCTTACGGTCAAGTCATCAAGTTTTTGGCGCCGTTGCCGGGGACTCAAAAGGAATACTAGAAAAACCTGTAGTCTATTGCTCTAGCCACTTTTCTCTTGTTGTACATACTATTTTATTATCTATTTTGTTTGTTTAGTTTTGCTTCGTTTCACTTTGTGTTTTCTTTTTTTTGTGCGAGGTACACTATTCTTGACAAATGCAAGCTCAAAATTGCCCTTCAAGTCCTAACCATGGAACATCGCAAGAAAAGAGATATACTGTTGAGGAGGTCTTGGCACGATTCATGATCACCACGGAGGCAAAGTTTGAGATGATAGAAAAAAGGTTTTATGAATTCGGCACAATTCTAAGGAATGTCCAAGCCTCTATTTATTCTCTTGAGAGCCAAGTTGGACATCTTGCTAGGGCCCAATCTGAGCAACACTCGGTCCTTGATGCCGAATATGAAGCTAGATTTGAGGTCGTTTATGCCGCACTTTCGGTTGTGCAAGCATCTCTCCACAAGCTTGAGAGCCGGGTTGAACAACAAATTCGTGAACCAGTAATGGAAGGCCCAACTACAACCTATAATGAAAAAGAAGAGAACTTTGGTATTTTGGAGGTTGAAGGAGTCAAAAGAGCACCATTGATAGCACTTGAGCAAGCCATTTGCATAAAAGCTAACAAGAAAACCAAACACAAGAAAGAATTATTTGGGACAAAAGAAATTGTGGGTTGGGGGTTGAAGCCATCCAATGACCCACCTATGCCGAGGTTAGACACGTCCCAACCAAAACTATTTCCTTGGAGGCCCAAACGATTCTTGTGGGTAATTAAAGGAAGATTGACATTGGTTGAAGAAGAAGATGTGGGTAGAAGGTTTACACCCCGGAAGGACCCACTCATGCCGAGTTTGAAATTTTTTCAACCTTACCTATTCCCTTGGAGGCCTAAACAAGCTTTGTGGATGCTCCAAGGAAATTCAGCCGGGACTAAAGTAGAGGCGGAGAGGAGGTTAAAGCCATCCAAGGATCCACCAAAGTTTAGATTGTGCAATGCCCGGCCCAAGCTCTTTCCATGGAGGCCAAATGGTAACTCATGCTTGGTCTCCACTTTGACACCATCGCGGAAGGTACGCTTCACTTTTCTTAGTAGTTCTTATGCCACTTCTAGCAGGGAGGAACACACCGTCTTCAAGCCCCCTTGAGGTAAAACACGTCAAGCTAATGACGTTAAACAAGCGCTTCTTGGGAGGCAACCCAAGCATTAAAATTCATAACATGTGTGTTTTCGTATTTTGGTATGTTTGGTTGCTTTAGTGTTCTTTGTTTTCAAGTGAGTGATTGTGGTGAGTTAGTCATTTTTCATAATTTATTTACTTGTGTTTGTTCATGGTAGTTGTGAGTTCTTTGTGTTATCATTCATCTTCATGCATCAATTATCATTTTTTGGGTGTTGTGGGTGAATTCAGCATTATTTTTATGTGATTTTGGGGTGTTTGGATGAGCATTTGATGCCAAAACTGGAAATCGCCCGTTTATTGACCGTATAGCAGGCCGCATAGGCATCTAGAGAGTTGTGCGGCCCCTTGTGCGGCCGCACAAGTGCCCGCATGGACTCTCGGGCTGAACTTTATAATGGGTATCCCTTCACCATTTTCTTCATAACTTTCTCATTTCTCATCCATTTTCCCCCATTATTTCACCGTTTTTCTCCATTTTTCTTCCTATACACGGATCTTCTACTTCCAAGGACTTAATTTGCATAATTTATTAGGATTTTTGCCATCATCTTCACCAATCTTCGCCGATTCAAGCTTTGAAGCCGTAACTTGTGTTTTGAAGCAAAATTGTTTCTTTTTATTGATTTTCATGCTTATCTTGCTTCAAACTTTGGGGGATGATGTATGAATGTGTAATATCTGATTTATTTGTATTTTGAGACATTATTTGTAAATTTTTGGACTTCAAAAACAAGGGGAAACTCTACCTCTTTTAAGACTGTGCTACAGTAACCTTGGCTGAAATTTCTCTTGAATTTATTTGTTCACTTGTAGCATCAATGTAAATATCCTACAACACTTGAAATGAAAAGAATTGGAATTCATGATCTTGATTGCACAAAGAACTTGCTTGGACTATCTCCTGTTTAATTGTTTTTGTTATGTTAGTTGTTTGCTTGCATGTTTTTGTGTGTTCTTGTTTCTTGTTGTACCCTCTTTTTGGGTGAGTGATGGATGCCTTGAGATGATGTTCTTTTCTATCTTGCAGGGTGGAATTAGGACATCGGGCACGCCTTCTTCTCCATTATCTACCGGAAGCTTTGGTGGTCACCCCGATCTTATGGACTTCAAGACTAATGTTTTGAGACTCGGGAAGTTCACGAAGCCCTCCTACTATGTTTTTATTGTCTATATTATTGCATCTTATTGCTTAGGCACATTGAGGGCAATGTGCATCTTAAAGTGGGGGGTGGATTTGGTTTTTCTCGTGAACTTTGAAAATTTCTTTGCGATTGCATGCTTGTTCTACCTATGATAGCAATGATACCTAGTTTAGGACTTCCTAGCATGAAGGGTTGACAGTTATGAGTTGTATTTCATTATTGTGGCTAAATGATGTCCTGCTTTATCTTTAGTGCACTGACAGACTTTTACACATGTACTTCCACCTCATACACCCCAACTAACCCATTACAATGTTTTCGGCATTAAATTGTCAAAGTCTACTTTCAATGCCTTTTTAAGAGCTTTTGAGATCCTTTGTTGTTTTCTTTGGCCTCAAGTGAGTTTCTTTAACAGGTTTTATACCGGGAGGGTACGAGATACAATTTATACAAAAAAAAAGTGGAGTCTATGACAGTATTCCTTTGCTATTACAGTATGAATGCGTCTATGTGGGCTGTAAACAAGTATGATGGGTGGATCTTGTGCCTGGCCAGCATGTGCATCCGTCTGAAAGATTTTTGTGCAGTCTAAGTTAGTCAGACTCAGAAAAAAAAACTATGTATATATGTAAGTAAAGAATAAAGTATCTTCTCTGTATCCCTTGGAGCCTCTTGCATAGCCACTTGAGAGCCAAAGTTTTATTCAAGACCCGAAGGACTCTTAACTGGGTATTGAGGGTGCCTTTAATAGATTAATGCCGACTTCATTGTATGTGGAGTGATTGGACACCTTTGGGTGATCCATGGTATACAGGTTAAGGTTGGAAGTCAGCACACACTCACCAGTGCACCTTAGATGAAACAGGACTATCTTTACCTAGTTGCCAACAGAACGACTCGTTATCTGTCTTTCCTTCTATCTATGCTTGCAGGGTCCTTTACAATTGAGCTTGAGGTCGTATGTTTAGTTGTTTATCATCGTGCCCCTGTTCTTCATGCGTGTTTGCTTGGGGACAAGCAAATGCTTAGGTGTGGGGATGTTTGATAAACGCCTAAATATATGTATTTCCTATGTATTCGGGCGTATGTATTGCGTATTTTTATATGAGTTGACGCTCGTTTTTTGTCTGAATTGGTTTCTTTCATGTTACAGGTACCAATGAGACCCCAGCAAGCTCGATGACAGAATTAGAGAAGAAATTGACATCGAAAACACAGTTTCTGAGTCCAGGAGGGTACTGTAGCAACCACTATAGCACGAAGACTTGAAGAATGACTTGATCAGGAGATCCATGCGGGCTACCATGTGGGCGCAGTGGAGGCCGCATGCGGTACTGCAGCAAATATTGTAGCGCACTGTAGCAACTGATGCGATTTTCGGGATTTCTCAGAAATTTTCTCTCCCCGCATGCAGGGCCGCATGGGAGGCCGCATAGCTCGCTGGAATATGTTTTTAAGGGCTTTTAGGGCACATTTGAGAAGGGGGATTCTTTGAGACTCTTGGGCTGCCGCCCCAACCCTTTTGTCGGCAATTTCCGGTGATCTACGGCACAAAGCTTCACCAAGAGGGAGGCAAAACCGAAGGAGGAGATTGGAGCGAAGATCCAAGACATTAGGGCATATTTTCAAGATCTTCATCCATCAAGGGGTTCCAAGGCTAGAGGGAGTATTTCTTACTTCATTTCTTGTTTTTGTGATTCCTTGGAGTTGTATGAGTTTTCCTCTTTCATGAGGAACTAACTTATTTGTGATTTGGACATGATGAACTTTGGGGTTGTTTGTTTGTAATTTGGATGATCATCTTTATTGATGCATTGTGTGATGTTTATTTGTTTTATGGAATCTTGTAGTTCGTGGTTCAAGCCTTGTGTACTTTGATGTGTTGGTTTGCATGAGAACTCTGTATTTCAACTTCTAGGCTGTACTCGGTTGCGTGACCATCTCCCTTGTACTAGACACACTAGGCTTGGAAGGGATACATGTATGAATACGCCATGACCATCGGGTATTTGTAACCCTCCAACCATTAGGGTTGAACCTAGATATTGTGTTTGACCCTAATTTGAGATCTCCCTAGGCGTAAGGCAATTGTGTGAGGATTTGGGGGGAAGTGATTCTGTATTCCAATACTCATATTGGATTAGGGGTTATTACCGTGACCATCGGGGTGACCTAGTTTAGGAATCTCTTGGCCCAACTTTCATCATAACATTTCATCCTAAATTCAGGGCTTAATGACAACCCTAGGGGGATTCGTTGTCCAAATCATGCCTTCGCATGTTTGATTCTCCCTTGTTTGCTAAATGTGTGTAATAGCCCGGATTTCATTATAGTTATTTCTTTCTCCATTTTGTAATTATTACTTGACAATCGAATTGCTAGGTTAGGAAATAGATGAAGGGGAAGTAATAGTAGTTCCTTGGCCCTTGGGAATACGACCCCCTCGTGTTTGCACGAGGGGTATTACTTGGTGACCCGTGCGCTTGCGGTCAAGTCATCAAAAATATGAAAGTTCTATCACTTATCAAATATCACCACACTTAATCGTTTGCTTGTCCTTGAGCAAATAGAAAAGATAAAAAAAATGGAAGACATTATAGGTGCTTGACCTTAAGCAACAAGAGATGGAGTTTCCATACTACAAGGGAACAATCAAATGCTAGATAACATAGGCATACTCTATAAATGCTAGTCTACTCTAAGGTAAAAATACTCTCCCAAGTGTTGTCTCTTAGTCCACTATCTTATAGTATAGATTGTGTTGTAAAACTTTACAGGGTTTTATTCAAACTAACTCTGTATTTTTCATAACTCTTTATACACAAACACACATTTTCTTCTTGTTTTCTCTCTTTTTTTCATAGTTAGTAGCTTTCACACTTCCCAGGAGGCAATCCTCTCTCCCACTAAGGCATACCTTTTGTATCCAACTTGTTGGCATCAACTACATACTGCAAAAGAGGTAGCTCTTTCTACTATAAACATATTTTAACTAAAACAAGAAAATAACAAACATTGATGATACCCCTACTATAAAACATCACTTTCTGGACATAAGGTGCATGGTGTACTCAAGAGGGACAAAAGATAGAGCAAAAACTCACAAAGCAGTCAAACTCTTGAGAAATAAAGAAAAATACTAGTCTAACAAAGATCATATCCTAAGACCAAAGAAACTCCAAGAAGTAAGTGCAATGCCTTCAAAGGTCAACACTGGGATGAATATAAAGCACAAGCACCATTTTTAAAAACATTTTCACAAATATAATAAAAATTTCCCACAAATATCCACAAATATCATAAAAAAAATATATCATACACTCCCTCCCCACACTTAAAGATGTGCATTGTCCCTAATGTACACATGCATACACAAGTGTAGTCAAATATAATAATAAAATAAAATGAAAGCGTGTATGGACACTAATACTCCACAGGTTAGTTTTGCCAATGGGGTGATGTAGTTACCCTTGTCCAAGCTTCGAATTATGTGGGCTAAAACAGCACCCGATAACCTTAAACCCTGATAAAGACATAAATGGAAACAATTAACTACAAGAATAAAGTAAAATACTGTAAAATAAAGTCCACTATGATCAAAATGTGAGTACAAAAGCACTAGGGAAAATGTCCCTTGCTAAAGTAAAAAATATAATATACAACTGAAATGGAAAATATAAAAGTGATAAATGAAAATCAAAATGGTTGTTATTGACATAAAAACTCTGTCTCTGTATAGAGTTGTGGAGGAGAGGTGGTGTCGGTGAAGTTAGAGGAGACCTCGGCGCCGCTGGAGCTAAGACTATAGGTGATGTGGCTGCCAAAGTGAATGAGGTTTCCTGGTGTTGCAGATTCGCAAGGATCTGTCAGAGGAGTACCTCAATCCTCACCTGACCCTCCTCAATAGCTAGTGGAATAGATGGATTTGGTGTCATGGTCGAGGAAGAAAAAGAAGCATCAGTAATAATAGGAGCTGGAGCTGGGATTAGAGGAACTACAGTGGCAATGGTCTCTGGGAGAGACTCCTCATCGTCCGAAGACTCTGAGTTAGACACATGACCACACAGTACTGCACCCCGTGGGGGTGTGCCCCGCTGCTCTATCATGCGGATTGCCCGGAGGAAGGTGACCCCAAGCGACTGCGTGCCTGCCTAATGGTCAATTAGCCCAAGGCTCCATGTAAGCCTTGTGATGTAAGGAGTAAGGAATATAGTCTGCAGGTGGGGGTCATGGGACTGATGACTGATAAGTGCTTGTGTATAAGTATTAATAAGTATACTTTTCTTACATTAAGCATCACTTTTATTAGATTTTATGGCTCATTCTTATGTATTTGTGCTCTTTTGTGCATTTAGGGTTGTGGAGACAAGTTTGGAAGAAAGGAAGCAAAAATAGATCATGGACACAATTCTTGAGGAAACTCTTGGACCAAACAAGGATCAAGGCACAAGTTGTGCTCATATACATGTGAGTGTGTGCCAACCTGCAAAATGCTCAAGTGAATATACAAATTGGAGAGGCACAAAAGCAATCACACTCATATGTTCCGACTTGTATAATATTGTTAAGAGCTTCATCAATGTGCTTGAAAGCAAGATGCGATGTGATCTATCACATGGTTGTGCGCCCAACTTGGCGGCCTCAATGAAAAAAATGAAGTCTGGAGCAACATAGCAAAACCAATATAGCAGTTACTGTTCACAACGCGCAGGAAAAATAAAGCCTGGAAATCAACATGCCCGTGTGGAATTTCTACAGGGGAGTGTGTTTATATAAAAAAAATTGCATGTCCTAATTCAAATTAAATAAATAAATAAATAATTAAAATCAAATATAGTCAAATCCTAATCAAATTAGGAATTCAGAAGACATTTTTGAAATAATCTAAAAAAAAAAAAAGAAATTAATTAATTAAACTAATTAATTAAAATTTGAAATTGGCGGAGAGCATATCTCAAGGCCACATGGCAAATTACATAATTATCCCCGAGAGCATAGATCTTGAAGCAATCAAAATATTTAAATCTCAAGATCAGCCGAAAGCTTAGATCTCGAAGCGATCTAAAATATCCAAATCTCAAGATCAGCTGAGAGCACAGATCTCAAAGAGATCTATTATATTCAAATCTCAAGATCAACCGAAAGCTCAGATCTCGAGGCGATCTAAAACTCTCAAGATCAGTCGAGAGCACAGATCTCGAGGCGATCTAAAATATCCAAATCTCAAGATCAGCTGAGAGCACAGATCTCAAAGCGATCTAAATATTCAAATCTGAAGATCAGCTGAGAGCACAAATCTCAAAGCGATCTAAAATATTCAAATCTCAAGATCAGCTGAGAGCACAGATCTCGAAACGATCTAAAATATTCAAATCTCAAGATTAGCCGAGAGTACAGATCTCGAGGCGATCTAAAATATTCAAATCTCAAAATCAACCAAGAGAACATATCTCGAGGCAATCTAAAATGTTTAAATTTCAAGATCAGCCGAGAGCACAGATCTCGAGGCAATCTAAATATTTAAATCTCAAGATTAGTCGAGAGCACAGATCTCGAGGCGATCTAAAAATATCAAAAATCTCTAGATCAGCCAAGAGCACATATCTCAAAGTGATCTAAAATGCAAATTACAAAGTTGGCCTTGAGGACATATCTCGAGGCAAACAAAATTACAAAATTGCCCCCGAGAACATATCTCGAGGCAAAATAACAAATTACACAATTGTCCAAAAAAAAATATATATATATATATCTCGAGGCAAAAAAAAGCAAAATTACAAAATTACCCCTGAGAACATATCCCGAGGCAAAATGCAAATTACAAGATTGCCCTTGAGGACACATATCTAGAGGCAATCTCAAATCTCAGGATTAGCCCGAATACATATCACGAGGCAACTTGAGGACGTGCAAATCACGAGGCACTCAAACACATATCCCGAGGCAAATTGGATTTGAATTTTGAAAAATTTAAATTTTAAATTTAATCCTATCCTCGTTTCGTTTTTTAAAAAAAAAATTCCGAATTTGATTTTAAAAAATAATAATAATAAAAAAAATTTTGAATTTGAATTTGATCTCATCTTTTTGGATCGGGAGTTGTGATTCGGCGGAGGGTGGTTTTGGATTGATGATAGGGGCGACGAAGCTTTTAAAAGGAGGGGATTCTTTTCTCACCAGAGGATTTTTTTCTTTCGCTTTGGTTAAAAAAGAAGAGATAAAAAAAATTCTCATTTCACAAAAAAAAAAAAAAAAAAAAAAAAAGCAAGGAAAAAGAGGAAAAAAAAGAGTTGTTAGAAGGTGAATTTTTCTTCTTTTCCCTTTTATTATTACTATTATTACTATTATTATTATTATTATTATTATTTTAAAGCCTTTAGAACCCCTCCCTTTTATTTATTTTTTTTATCGGGAAGCGTCACAGGGGACATAAGTAAACTTAGTTTGAGGGCTTGTGATGATGGGAGTTATAAGGAGTTAAAAAAAAAAAAGAGTGATATAAAATATTATATATTAATATATATCCTATAAAAAAATAATATATATATATATATATAAAAGGCAAAAAATAAAAAAATAAAAAATAAAAAAAATAAAAAATAGCCTGCCGCTGTCTGATATTGCCGCGTCACTACTGTCGCCGGCCGTTTGCCACAGTAACCAAAGGAAAATCACCGTCACCGGAAGAGATGCTGAAGCCGCTCGTTACCGCGTTGTCTGCGCACCCTTTGGTAGTCCTGTTGCCGTCATTCAAGATGACTCCAAGATCGTGTAGCTCCTCGCTGAGAAGCCTGCCGAGGAACTACCCAAGTCTTACCCTGCTGATGATGTGAAGAAGCCCGTCGCCTACCGCCCGAGCCGCCGCGCTCCGCCGCGACTCCCTCGGCTCTGCCCTCAAGTCTTCTCATCCCAAGAATGTCATCCCTTTCCACTGCTCCACCATCCGAGCCTCAAAATCCAGTCCTAAACTCCCCAACCGACATCTTCGCGTCGCCGTCATCGATGGAGGTCTGGCTGGTAGTGCTGTCGCCGAGACCTTAGCGAAGGGTAGCGCTGAGACTGTCTTGATCAAGAGGAAGTTCGATAGCTGCAAGTCTTGCGGTGGCGCAATCTTTCTCTGCATGGCCGGCGATTTCGACCTCCCTCTCGGCATCATTGATCAATCATTTGGTTACCAAGATCAAAATGATACCCCCCCTCCAATGCCACCGTCGATATTGGCCAAACTCCGAAGCCCAACGAGTTCATTGGCATGATCTACCGTGAGGTGTTCGAAGCCTACCGCTGTGACCATGCTACTGTATTAAGGGCCGAGGTTATCGATGGGCTCTTTCTCCAGCTCGGCACATCTTGCTGCAATGCGTGCTGATTAAGGAGGCCGTAATTCTCCTCTCTTCTGACCCTAATGCGAGGCTTCCGCTCTTGCCTTCACATGGTGCTGCTCGTGACGGTATCAAGAGTATTTGGAACGAAGCTGACTTTATCAAGGTTAGTGATGAGGAAGTGGCTTTCCTTACAGATGGAGATCCAGAAGATAAAAAAATGTTGTTCTATCCTTGTGGTTCGATGGTTTGAAGCTACTCATTGTGACCTATGGAGAGAAAGGATGTTGATACTTCACCAAGGACTTCAAAAGGGAAAGTTTCGGGATAATTGACACAACAAGAGCTGGTGATGCCTTTGTTGGAGCGCTCTCAGGATAGCTCATTTTTTTTAGAATGAAAAAAACAAGAAAACTTCGAGAAGTGCTTAAATTCGCTAATTCATGTGGTGCAATAGGCACAGCTCAGAGGGGTGCAATTCCTGCTCTGTCAACTCCATCTATGGCTCAAGAACTTGTCGCGACGACGAATTTAAAAAAAAAAACTCATTGTGTGCAGTTCTCTTACTTGGTGATCGAGTTGGAGATGCATTTAATGAACTTGAAGAATTAGTGCTTGTTTACAGAATAATGGCTAGACTTTTGGAGTGCTTTTGTAGCAACCAAGCTAGTTTGATGTTTAGCTGCTATGAGAATGTCTTGAGGAGGGATCCTATTGGTACTTAATTCTTTGAAAAGGTTGACCAAGATGCACAGAACTGGAAGCTACATTACATTGCTCTAAACCTGGAGGACTCCCTGAGTTCCTTAATAAGGGCCAGCAGATGCATGGCCTGGTAATAAAACAACGGAGTGGCCTCATTCGTGCTGGTCTGGAAAGCGCTTGTGACTGTGTATGCGAAATGCAAGTGCATAGACGATTTGTTCTGAGTTTGATGAAACCTCGGAGGATGCTGATAAGAAAAATTCCATCAATTGGTCTGCTGTGATCACTTGGTACTCCCAGAATGGTCACTTTGATAAGGCTCTGGAGTTGTGTTTTTTTTTTTAAGATGCATTTAACTGGAGCTCAACCTAATGAATTCACCCTGGTCGGCATGCTTAACACTTGCGCTGACAGGATTTCCTTACACCAGGGGAATGGAAGCTCACAGTTACTTGTTGAAACTGAGTGTTGAACTTCAAGAGTGTTCTTGTTCATATGTGCGCACAGAGGGGAGCGTTCCAAAGGCTGCACCATCATGAGGTTGATGTTGTTCGACAGCTGTGTACAGAATGGAGAACATGGAGAAGCTTTAGCATTGTATGGCAAAATAGAGATGGAGAATAGAGAATATCTCTCCTAATGATCTCACCCTGGCTATCTTGCTCAAGACTTGCTGCTTTGGAACAGGGAAAACAGATGCATGCTCGCGTTCTCAAGTACGGTTTCTCTTTGGAAGTGCTTCATCCATCATGTATGTCAAGTATGGGAGCTTGGAAAATTGCAGGCTTCTGTTCCAACGAATGCCTTGCTGTGGACCTTGCATTACAAAAAATGAGAGGGAAATGCCAAATGACATGAATGCTGCATGAAGCTACTAATATGAATTCTAAAAAAAACGTCAAACATAAGGGGTTGCTTTTGGGCTTCATGTGAAACCTTGAAGCAATTAAAGATGGGCCCGTTGACGAAATAAAGGTTGTCAGAAATATATATTAAAAAAAAGAGAGCATGCATACATGCATGATTCTTTAAAAAAAAAAAAAAAAAAATTTTAAATAATTAAAAATAATAAAAGCATGCATACGTGAATGGTTAGAAAGAAAATGAATGATAAATGAGAAAGGCATGCAATGCATATGTGCATGATTAAAATTAAAAAAAAATTATAAAAAAATAAAATGAGAGAAAGAATGGGAGAAGCATGCCATGCATACGTGAAAAAAATGAGAAAAAATGCTCATCAAATGGAAAGGGTCCCACCATGCATGAAAGTGATGTTCAAATATAAAAAATCAAAAAAAAAATCAAAAAAAAAATCAAAAAAATAAAAATAAAAAAATCAATGGCCACGTAAAGCAAAAATCATTTGAAAAGATTTGCGTCGAAAGGGCATGCATGGCGTTAAAAAAATATAATAAAGATGAGATGAATGCATACATGCATTTTTTTTTTTATAAAAAAATTTCTCAATTTATATTGCATGCATGATCACGTAAGGCAAAGGCATGAACCACTGTTAAAAGTGCATACAATTCTGCCATTTTTTAAAACAAAATGCATGGCATGAATGGGTACATGGCAATTAAAAAAACAAAGGGGGTTTACAGCTAGCTTGGTGACCAAAAAGAAATGAATCAAGTATGTTGGCTAATTGGGTGTCTCATTTTGGTTAACCCAACCGCTTTACTTGTCTCGAACTTAAACCAGCCCCTTCGATGATCAGATCCTGACCGTCCATCACGATCCAACTCTTAAACTTGCCTCGAATTTAAACTAACCTCTTTGATGATCAAATCGTGGCCCTCCATCAGAGTACCAATCTTGAGGATACTTATCTCAAGGCAACGATAAAATTTGTTCTGCAAATTGCAAAGGCAGTAATAAACACAAATTTTGAAATGGCAAATAAAAAATTCAAATTAGGTATAAATCCCGAAATAATGGTGAAGCACTTATCTCGTGATGGCTGATGAAACGGCGGCAAAGCATGTTCTTCAAAGCGGACAACGGCATCATAAAAAAATAAAAATAAAAATAAAAAATATATATAATAAAAAAATAAAAATAAAAAAATAACAATAAATAAATAAATAAATAAAAATATGTATGCCTGTATATATATAGCAATATTCATATGTAATGGATTAGCATATTTTTGGCAATAAATTTATTATTCTTTCCATAGCCTTTTCTATTTGTACTTTTGCCCTTAATCGGAGGTTCCTAAGACATTGTCTGGGGTAATTAATAATAGAGGCTTGCCTCTATTAGGAATGAAAGAACTCACTAAACAAATATGATATTTGTGCTTCGATGTGCCGTATGGTGTCTTCTTCATAAACAAGATACCAGACGCGTATTTTCGATCCCACAGAGTGTGGATGCCCGATTTTAGCCCTATAAATAACACTTTGAGAGTTTGATTTAGGGGGATCTTCATATCTTTTGCCTATCCTTTTGGGAGAGCGGGGCTAGGGTTTGGAGAGGTTTTTACTGGGATTTTGGAGTGGTTCTACGGCATTCGATATCGACGTCCTTCAGAGGAAAGTTATTGGGTAAGCTTCAAACGGCCTTGATTTGGTGGGGTGTGCATCGAGGATTTTACTCTTGTTTGTTCTCTTTTCTCTTTTACTTTTCTTTGCATTGATATCTTGCATCAAATCACAACTTAGTTTCCACTCTAACTAAATAGCAATACTTTGTGTTTCTGAACAACTATTCCCTGTGGATTCGACTACCCACTCACCATGGTATTTTATTACTTTGACGACCCGTGCACTTGCAGTACACACACGCAAGGGGTATGTCAAGGTTTTGGCACTATTGCCGGGAAATAGGGGTTTTTAAGCATTTGCACTTTGCTGTTTTAGCTATTCATCACTTGTTCTATTTCACACTATCTTATTCTTCCATCTTTTTTATTTATTTTTCTTTCTTTGATTACAGCTCTAGGTTATAACATGAGGCAACCCTTCGATATTAGTTGAAGATGATCCGGAAATTGGAAGAAAAACTCATAGACGGGGAAAGGAACCTGTACAAGAACAGTCAAATCAAGCTAAGATAGAAGTTGAAGGGTCTGATAATATGGTTGAACAACATGAGAAACAGTGGACACTCACAGATTATGCTCAGAGAGTATTGTGAGGCCACCGATCATAGCTCAGAGTTTTGTGCTCAAGTTAGGCTTCATCTAGGTGTTACAGCAGTCAGCACAGTTTAATGGGTTAGCCGATGATGATTCAAACAACCACCTTGAGAATTTTCTGGAAGTGTGCGATATGCTCAAGATTAACGGAGTCACGGATGATGCCATCAAATTGGGGGCTTTCCCATTTTCCTTGAAGGGGAGAGTGAAACAGTGGTCGTATTCATTACCTAGAGCATCGATCACTACTTGGGAGATGGTAGAAGCTTTCCTAGCTCGATATTTACCTCCTGGAAAATCTGTGAAGCTCAGGAATGAAATATCCTCTTTTGTGCAAATGGAATTGGAGTCTCTTTTTCAGACTTGAGATAGATTCAAGGATCTCCTGTGAAAATGTCCTCAGCATGGGTTCCCCGAGTGGATGATTATCCATACTTTTTATAATGGTTTAAACCCAAGCACGAAGCAATTACTTGATGCTCCAGCAGGAGGTACCTTAGCCAGTAAAACCCCCTAAGAAGCTCAATAGCAGTGACATCATTATCAGCCCAAGTTGAGTCTTTGAGCAAGAAGTTAGGCACTCTAACTTCTCTTAGAGTGGCGGTAGTGATGAGTTGCACTGGGTGTGAGGGTGGACATGCTTCAATTGATTACTCGATTGCTATTAGTGGTACAACTTCAGTGGAACAAGTTGATTTTATAGGGAACAAAATGAGATGTCAAGGAAATCCATATAGCAATACCTACAATCCGGGGTGGAAGAATCACCCAAACCTGTCTTGGAGTAATCAGGGCCAATAGAAGACTACTGCAGTTTTCAACAACAAGCCCCAAATATGGAGAACAGAGTTTTAGGGTTGGAAAACTGAATGACTGATTTGGAGAAGGCTTTAACCAAGTTCATTCAATCTTCAGACACAAGTTCGTAATCGCAACGCATCTTTACATAACTTGGAGAACCAAGTTGGTCAAATTGCGAAGTCACTTTCGGAAAGACCTCGAGGGAGTTTGTCTAGCAACGCGGAGACAAATCCAAGAGAATATGTTAAGGCGATCACTTTGAGGAGTGGTCGTGAAGTTGAGAGTAAGCTCCCTACTGAAAAGACAAGGATTAAGTCACTAAAAGAGGTGGAGGTTTAGGAAAGAGCTAAAGAGAAGAAGGTGGCACCCCCACCTTACAAGCCAAGAATTCCTTATCCTTCAAGGCTGAAGAATGACCAAAATGATGAGCAATACAAGAAGTTTTTGGGTCTATTCAAGCAGTTGCACCTCAACATTCCATTTGTGGAGGCGTTGTCTCAAATGCCTCGCTATGCAAAGTTCCTTAAAGACCTCTTGACCAACAAGAGGAACATGAAGGAGAGTGCATCTATGATCCTAAATGCTTCATGGTCAGCAGTATTGCAAAAGAATATGCCAAACAAGAAAAAAGACCCCGGTAGCTTCATCATTCCATGCAACATTGGTAATTAGGGTCAAGAGAAGACATTGACAGACTCAGGGGCTAGCATTAATATCATGCCTTATACATTCTTTCCAAAGTTAGGTTTGGGAGAACCTAGACCCACTCGGATGACACTTCAATTGGCCGATCGATCAGTTAGACATCCGAGGGTCATCATTGAGGATGTACTTGTGAAAGTTGACAAGTATATTTTTCCTACGGACTTTGTGGTGTTAGATGTGGATGAGGATGTTGAGGTCCCATTGATACTTGGGAAGCTATTCTTACGTACTTCCAGAGCTCTTATTGGTATGAACAGTGGGGAATTGACATTAAGACTTGGAAATGACAAGTTGACATACCACCTTGTCGAAGCTATGCGACATTCTCTTGATTTTGATGATACTTTGTATTTCCTTTACACCACTAATGAGTTAATTGATGACTATGTGCAGGAAATGTTGTGTCCGGAGCAATTGGAGGGGTGGCTAGACCAAAAAGCGAAGAATAAAGAAATTCCATCTCTTAGTTTAGTGGACATGATGCAACTTACCCCCGGAGTAATGAAGAGGATGATCCAAAAGTTCAAGAGGACAAGGAAACACCACAAGAAGCATCCCAATGCTAGTGGGGATGAGCATTCACGAAGTAAGGGTGGCAGACCCTTGTGTAGTAACAAATTTTATCATTCTCCCTCTAACTTGCAAAAATTGTGCTCATTATGCTTTCAAGTTGTAGGTAAGAGCGCAACTTTTCTTCATGAACCCCTGTGAGGTAAGTGCAGGTACGTCAAGCATAGTGACGGTAAACAAGTGCTTCTTGGGAGGCAACCCAAGTCTTTATTGCTATTCTAGGTATTAGTTTAGTTTTTGCATGAATAATTGCCTAGTGTCGGTGTCTTGAATTTTATATGCTTTTACTGTGTTCTTCCTTGTGGATTCTTGATGTTTTATAGTTCTTCATTGTAAATAATGAAGTTTTAGGTCATTTGAGCATGTTTTCATGAGTCTCTGGTTAGATTTTCATCGTATTTGCAGTTTTTGTAAGTTGTATTGGTTTTGTAGAATTTTTCTGAAGAAACTGCAGACTTTTGAGCAATCCGGAGAAAACACACAGGCATGTATTTCTGTTCAGAGCTCACCTTCTCCATCCTGAGAAGACACAGGGGAGTGTGAGTACCGCTATGAGCGACCCTGTAAAGGACAGCACACGCCCGCGTGGAATTTCCACAGGGGCGTGTGAATCCTTACAGACAAAAAATTTTCCATCCCAAGAAGACACAGGGGCGTGTGGCTGCCCATGTGAGTCCCCTTGTGAATTTCCACAAGCCCGTGTGGAATTTCCACAGGGGCGTGCGGGTGCCCATGTTGCTGGCGTTGTGGTTGGGCACACGGGCGTGGGTAATTTCCACACGCCCGTGTGGATGCATTCAGAGGCTACAGTAGCCATCCCGAGAGCACATAAGGGCGTGTGGGTGCCTTTGTGAAGCTTCCTTGTGGAGGCACACGAGCATGGGTAATTTCCACACATCCGTGTGGATGTGCAGAACGTAAGAGGCCTCAATTTTTCTTTAAAATCTATTCACACCTCTTCATTTCTAAACACTCTCACACTTAAAGAAAGCATCCTCTCGTCTCCCCGATTCTCTTTTCATCTATTTAAGGAGTTTTTGGGTTGTTTTCCGGCCATATTCGAAGTTTTTGATTTCCATTTCGTCGATAAGCCTCTTTTCTCCTTTACTTCATCAATCTTTTCTTTTCTTTTATGTATTTTAGTCGATTTTGCTTAGATTTCATGATTAGATTGTTGGTGAATGAATGTAAAATGAATGTAGATATATCTGACATGATTTGTATAGATTTTTGTGGAATTGGCTGCACTGTTGTCGCGCCCCAAAGATCTACACGATCATGTGGATTTCTGCAGATTTTTTTTAAGTTTAATTTGATCGATTTTTTTTTCAATTCTTGCAGGAATGGCTCCTAGATCGAAGAAAGCGGCCGGCAAATGACCTCGTGAGCCCTCACCCGAGTAGCTTGAGTTCGTGGTACTCGAACATCAAGCAAGGTTCGAGTGTTTGTCAAAGCTAAAGTTCGACCAATTGCATTTTCCAAACTTTAGCGCATTTAGTAAGATTCAATTGGTCGACAAGATGGTAAAGGACGTCGATGAGTTACTATCTGTGGATAGTTGGTGGTGTCTATTGTCTATCAGAGAGCCGGCTATCCATATGTTGATACTAGAGATGCTCGTATCATTCGAGTTCGACCGATCGTACAACAGTTTAACGAGCATCGACACCATTTAGTTCTGTGCATTCGGACAGTACGACAGCATGAGCGTGATGCAGTTTTCTGTCCTACTTGGGTTGTATGATGAGGCCTACAATGACACCGAGGAGTATGAGCAGTTACCGACCGACTATCCGGGCAGTTTGACTCCACAACACGCTCACAGGATGTTGTGTGTCTAGGGTCAGTACGAGCCAGGGATTTCCAGGGCTACGTGCCTTTCTCAATTGACCTACAGGTATATCCACACAGTTCTCAGCCGATCAGTGAACGGTCGTGGGGACAGTACTGGAGTTCTCAGTCGACAAGAGCTGCTGTATTTGTATTCGATGGTACAGAGCGAGCCTCTTCACTTGGGGCATATCATTGCTGAGTATTTGCGTCATCATTGCCAGTATGCCAAGGTTAGAGTATTATTCTCCGGCCCATACATTACTTAACTCATCATGGGGATAGGTTCACTTGACGCGATCAAAGGGGCCGAGAAGATCATCGTTCCATCCCTTCTCAGTCTAGAGACTATGCGATTGATGGGTATGGTCACTACAACAAAAATGAGTTTTTGTGACATTTGTTATGTGTCATAAAATAGCCACAAACCGTTGTAATAGCTTTATACCGACTTTTGTAACAAATGTCGATTATATGTTGTAATTGCCATAGTCGGTATACTTTGTTGTGACATTTCCATGAAACTTTGGTACCTATATATTCCGACATTTATTCTGATATTTTCCCAACATTTGTAAACAGTCTCAATATGAATTTTATTCCAACATTTGAATATGGCTTGAGAAACACTTTTTTTTTATTTTGTACAACATTTGCAGATGTTGCCATAAGTTTTTATTACATTAATTTTGAAATATTACAACATTTGTAATTGTTGTTATAGAGATTATATAATAACATTTGTTAAAGTTCTCTTAAATTACTTATATTGACCTTTTGTAAATATTGGTTTAACAAAATAGAAATTTTGAATCCCAATTTAAGTAGATATTTTTAAATGTTGGTAAAAGTTATTCATCATATCTAATTTTAAAATTAATTTTATTTATAAACATTTATACAAAAACTATTTAGTAATATTTATAAATGTTTTTTAAAACTCTTATATCGATATTTCATTATTGTTGTTTTCGCCATATAGTATTTGTGGATAACAACAAAATGCAACATTCGCAAATGTTAAAAAAATATTGTATAATTTTTCACAATACTAATTTAAATATATAAATATGAGATAAAATTTAAATTCTATAAAACTAATTTAGATAATATAACAAAATATTAATTAAAATTATTTATCAAAAATACAAAAATCCCACCTAGCACTAAAACACTAATTAAAATACTGATCTACAAATCTCAAAGAAATAGCTTTCAAATATTATAATAAAGCTAATGCTTCAATCATTCAAATTGTCTTCAAATTTATCATGGTGGTTTCTTATCTGCAAAATAAAATATGCAAATACATTAGTAGATATCAAAATCAATTTAAAAAAAAGTGATTAATACATAATAAAATTTAAATTTAAATTTGTAATTAGACAATATTATAAAAATCATAGCAGAATCGTTATCGTTATAATGAAATTGAGAAGTAATTAACTGAGAACAAGGACTACTTCTTGTATATCCAACCTACGATAATTTTTATATTTAACAAAATCAACATAATATAACTAAAAATTAAATTAAATTAAATATTAACATATATGATATATTAAAATCAATAATATACTAATTTGAAATATAAAAAAAAACTATGTGGAAGATATATAATTTGCATAAAAAGAATACAAATAACTTTTTTTATTTAAATGATGATATATGATTCGTACTATAACAAGAACCCTTAAAAAATTAAACTTAGGAAAAAAAACTAAAACATAAAACTTCAACAAACTTATCACCTATGTGTGGGTCATAATTATAACGATAACCCTATAAAAAATAAAAATTATATAAGGGGGGCAGATTGCAAAACTTCACCAAAGCAAAGAATGTCTCGTAGCAAGAACCTTATAAAAAATAAAAAATAAAATAAAAAAAAACATAGCTAATTTTAAAACTTCAACAAAATTAGGGTTAAATAAAAAAATAAATAAATAAATCTCAAGGGTTGAAGCCTTAGATCTATGCCATGACCACCACATGATATCATGACTTCCCCATCATCACATTGGCAAGGAGAAAAGCCAAAACACATTTTAATTTCCAAAAAAAATTGAGGATATTTTGGGCGATCTCATCCCAATTAAATTTAATCTTCTTTTCTTATAAGAAAAATATTCTCAAACCCTAGGATTAGATTAATAAAAATTCTCATACTTTTTTATAACAAAAACTAATTAAAAAATTAATCATCTATCAATCATCCATCAAAATAAACAAAAAAATAAAGAAATATTTAAATAATATTAAAAGAAAACAATGTCACAGGGGACCGAAAGTATACGGGTTGTCATAGTAAAAAAGTACCCCGGTGAGTGAGTAGTCGAATCCACAAGGAGTAGGGATTGCAGACACAAGAACTTGCTATTTAGCTAATGCGAAATACGGAAAGTGAGAACAAGATCAATGTGTGTGTGCAAGAATATTTAGAAGAAATAAGAAAATGAAAGAGAAGTATGGAAGACAGGAGAATGCAAGTATAGAGTAAAGAGAAACAATCAAGCGCAAAGTAGGGTACCCGGACGAGCTCCCGCTAGGATTAATGTTCTAGTGCAAGACAATGTATTATACTCTCATATTGATGTTTAATGAGTCGTGGACATCCTAAAGCACACTATCCCAAACCTAATGTCAACCGTGACTAATCCTAACATTATGACCCGGCATTAGGTTTCACTATGACCCTTAACTATTGTTAACCTGTCAACAAAGTCTTAGGGGAGTTCATCTTCCTAAGCCTTACACTATGTGGAATTGCATTACGATTTAGGGATTCCAAGTGATAGACCCTGTTCCTAAGTGTAGCTCTAACCCATTGGTCCAGGTGAAAGAACCCTAGTCTTAGTTAAGCCCCAGCACTAGGATTCACTACAACCCTTCACTCTGTTGCTTGTGTAACTAAGCCCCAGGGGATTTCATCTCATAGCACTTCATTTTACTTCGATTGCTAAGAACTCTTGGAACACAGAGGTAGGGAAAATCACACCAGAGGGGAAAAGCGACGTTTCGCTACCTCACGACTTACCCTCTCGACTCTCTCCAATCTCGAGTAGTCTAATCCTATAGGAGTTGTCACACCTCCAAAGGACAACCTAGACGATTCTCAACCCTAGTATCACGGCTAAGGGAAAATCAATACATCAAGCAATCAAGATTGGAACTCAATTAAATGCATCAATTAAGAAAGCATAATAGCATGTCATAGAAACAATATCATCCTAGGGTTTACAAGTTCGAATACCCATAAGGGGTTTAGCTCTCCATGGAGCTATACAAATCCATCAATGTGTATGAATAAACAAGAAAGATAAACATAGATGAAAACCTTCCTTGTGTAGCGTGGTTGTGGTCTTGTGCGGCCGTTTCGTCTCTTCACCAAGCCTTATGTCAAGCCTAGGGCACACCTTGCCGGATCAGTGCCGACGAAATCTCCCCCAATAGCTATCTTCCAACGGGCTTCGATGTCGATGCCGATGACGCGCTCCAATCCTCCACAAAGTCTTCTCCAAACACTAGCCGTGACCCTTCAGAAGATGGGCGAAAAGATCCTCAAAAACTCCCCAAAAAGGCCTTTAAATAGTCTGAATCACGGCTTGAAAATCGGCTGAAATCTAGCATCCACAAAGCCATGTGGAATTTCCACATGCCTGTGTGGATTTTCTGGATTTGGTTTTCTGGCGCGCAGTGAACAGTAAACCACTACATTAATTGCTACAGTGGATTGCTACAGTGCTCGCACATTAAATATTCTCGATTTCGTCGTTCTTCATCGAGGCCGTTGAATTGGGCACACAATCAATGGTAGATCATGTTAATTGCTTCATTCTCGTCATTGGCGAAGTCCTCCAACGCTACACGGGTTAGACTTTTGTGAATGTAACTACCTTTGTGCCGCTCTAAAGGAGGTTGGCACACACACACAAGTCTAAACTTGTGCCTTGTTCCTCGCTTGGTCCGAGAACTCCCCAACAACGGCAAACATGATCCAACTTTGCTCTTTCTTCACTAAGTTTACTCCACAACCGTACAATGCACTAAAGAACATAAATACACACTAATTAATGATTAAATCGGAGAAAAGTAATGCTCAATGTAAGACAATAACACTTCGTGTTAGTATAACACGAGCACTTATCACAATGCAAAAAATACTACAGAATAAAGAAAAATCGAGGTACTTACTTTTCTCCCGACAAAAACTTTACTTTTGGTCTTTTACATTATTATGTTTTCTTTCTTTTGTAATAAATCTTGTATATATAGGCCGCACATGTAGGTTTTGGCACTCATAAAAAAATTGCCACCTAATTTTTGGCAATCTTCAAATTCAAAATATTACCGATTTTATTTTTCATTAAATATCATTTTTTATTTCAAATTATCTTTCATATTTTTTGAATATATATAAATCGTAACTTAAATAACATTTTCAAATATGTCATAACAAATTAATGTAATAAAAATCAGATTGAATTATGACATTTGTTACATGAATCGTAATAAGTGTCTCAACAAATAATATTGTACCAACATTTATTTTAATGACCTTAAAATCTTCAAAAATATCGCAAAATAAAAACCTATTGTGACTATAAGTATAAATGTCACTATAAACGTAGGAACAAATAAAAGTATACTAACATTTATTACAACTATCGCTTAAAAGTCATTTTAATGGTTTATAGTAACAGTTATAAAAAATGTTGTTTCAAAATGTCACAATAAATCATTTTTGTTGTAGTGGGTGCATAGATATGGACTAAGCACATACGTGATGATCATGCCACCACCAGAGACGGCCGAGGGTGAGGGTGATGAGGTAGAGGGTTCTCAGCCTACCCCTCAACCGTAGCAAGAGCAGATAGAGACCGAGGTACCCCCTGCAGTACAAGAGCCACCTCCAGTGTGCATCTTTTCTGTCTCTCGAGCCCATGATCATTCTGAGAGGCTCAAGAGTGATGTAGGGGTACTACAAACTCACTTAACTGAGGTTCGGGTGACAGAGGCTACGAACCACACTGAGGTGATGGCGCGCTTTAACATGCACCCTTCAGCTGATTCTTAAGCATCCCCAGCACCACCAGCATCACTATCACCAGCAACATAGGGATCATCATCAGTAACAACATCAGCACCAGTAGCAAATGACACTGACGTTTGAGGTGTCTTTATCTTTTTTTTTTCTTTATGTTTTGTCGTTTTACTTCAGTATTTCATTTTGGACTTGTATTACTCAGAAAAGATTTTCCTTCTGAGTTTATCTTATTGCTTTTCAGTTTTATCGAGTTGTATTCCATTTTCATATCTTTATAGACTCAATTTTATTGTGTTTTGTTGATCTTTACTGAACCCCCTTTTATATATATATGCAGAGATGGTCTTGTGAGTCTTGGAATTGAGGAATGGTTATTGACACAGTTATGTGGCATTCTATATGGCCGTATGTGCTCCACAACCCGTTGGAACTTAACTCTCAATGAATATAGTTCCATCAAACGCACCATTGGGAGCTCAAGGGAGTATTGTTTCAATTGCCCATCTTCACACACAATGTTTTGGTTTTTATTTCTTTATTGTGCTTGTATGCCTACATTGAGGCCAATGTACATCTTAAGTGTAAGGGGGAGTTCACTTTACACATGCTCTATACTTATGCATTCATTGTTCATGCTCATGTAGCCAATGGCAGTTCACCTTAGTTACAACGGTTATATTCTTAAGTTTATGAGAATTTTTAACGTTGAATACTATCATTCTCTAGATTTACTTGAATTTTAGGGAATTTTTGCCTGATTATCTCTTGTTGCACTAGTCATTCATTAAACTTTGTGGAAACTCAAGTTCAACGCTTAAGGGACTATTTTAGCATTATTTTGGTTTGTGTTTAAAAAAAATTGTGTGTTTTGTTTGTGCAATGGAGGTGGAAAAAGCTACCACCTATGAAGTATGAAGCTACTCTCATAAGTCGGATACTAGTTATGCCCTAAGGAGAGAAAAAGCTATGTCATAAGATGAGTAAAAGCTACTACCCCGATAGAAAGAGCTACCACCTCGAAAGTGTGAAAGCCACCTTGGCGGCCGCCTAGGAAAGGGCTACCTTAGAGGATGTGTGAAGCTACTACCTCCTCTTTTTGTCTATATATAAGTCCTTTTTAATAAGAGCTTCTAGGAGTACATGTTGCATTGACTTGAGTGAGTTTACACACACTTACACAATATTGGGTTTGTTGTCCTCTTTTATTCAAGTTTTTAGCTAGAGCAATGATTTTTTCTATGAAATGTTTGAGTTTTTCTTACTTTTAGAATGCTTCTTTTGCATACTTTTGGTGAACCTAAGGCCAAGTACTTTCAATTTTTCCTCTTAGTGTGGGGGAGTTTGATAAGTTCTTGTGCATAAGTATTACTAAGTATACTTTTCTTACATTGAGCAACACTTTTATAAGATTTTATGGCTCATTAGTGTATATTTGTATTCTTTTGTGCATTTACGGTTGTGAAGACAAGCTTGGAAGCAAGGAAGCAAAAATAGATCATGGACGAGGTTTTTGGGGAATCTCTTGTACTAAACAAGGATCAAGACACAAGTTCTGTTCACTGGCATATGGGTGTGTGCCAACCTTCAAATGTGCAAGTGAATATATGAATTGGAGGGGCACAAAGGCAGTCATGCTCATATGCTCCGACTTGTGTGATATTGTCAAGAACTCCATCAATAGGCTTAAAAGCAAGATGCGACGTGATCTACCACATTGTTGTGTGCTCAACTTTGTGGTTTCAATGAAGAAAATGAATTCGGGAGTACTCTGGCAAAAGTGCTGTAGCTGTTTACTGTAGCAAAATTACTGTAGCAGTTACTAATAATCAATCAGTAGAATATGGAAAATGCAAAGCAGGATTAGACAATGGATGCACAACGTGTTCACCACGCCCATTATGTGGCCACAATGGTCACAACATGCCTGTAACCCTGGTCGTAATGACTCTCTGCATATGTACAACGAGCACACAATGACCCATTGTGTGATTCAGCATTTCTACTATGTTTTTCTCTCGGGCCACCACAAGCGCACAACGGTCGTGATGTGTCCGTTGTGTACTAAAAATGGGCAATGGGCAGACCCCGTTGCTAGACATTGCAAACACAAGATGAGCGTCAAAAAGTTAGTAACGACCTTACAACGAGCATACAACGCACATTGTGGCTTATTTGCCCCTAGTTTAAGAATTTGAACACAATAGTCTTCACAACGACAATTGTGAAGCCCGACTATGGTGAAAAATTTTCATACATGGTTCATGTTGATTGGAATTCAATCTAAATCATTCACCAAGAGTTTCTAAACTAGTTCATGCTAATTATACATTGTAAAAACAAAATTTTAAAAATTTCTTACAAAATCGGCCGAGAAGATAAGGTTGTTCTGCAGTAAAAATCAAGTGGATATTGTGCTAAATCATTCGGGAACAGTTCCTAGGCTATCATAATCAATAAATGATCGTCCCCGTGGAGGTCTTCGGTGATGTGGAAGAGAGAAAACAAAGGTTCAAGTGAGAAAAGCCAAGGGTCGGTGATAAGTGCTTTTATATAAGTATTACTAAGTATACTTTTCTTACATTGAGTATCATTTTTATCAAATTTTATGGCTCATTAGTGTGTATTTGTGTTCTTTTATCCATTTAGGGTTGTGGAGACAAGTTTGGAAGCAAGGAAGCAAAACTAGATCATGGATGAGGTTTTTGAGGAATCTCTTGTACCGAACAAGGATCAAGACACAAGTTGTGTTCACTAGCATATGGGTGTGTGCCAACCTTCAAATGTGCAAGTGCATATACTAATTGGAGGGGCATAAAGGCAGTCATGCTCATATGCTCTAACTTGTGTAATATTGTCAAGAACTCCATTAATAGGCTTGAAAGAAAGATGTGACATGATCTACCACATGGTTGTGTGCCCGACTTTGTGGACTCGATGAAGAAAGTGAATTCGGGAGTACTTTGGCAAAGTACTGTAGCTGTTTACTGTATCAAATTACTGTTCACAGAGCGCAGGAAATGAGAAGATTGAAAATTCACATACTCATGTGGAATTTCCACAGGGCCGTGTGGATGCCCGATTTCAGCCTTATAAATACCGCTTTGACAGTTTGATTTAGGGATCTTGGTTTTGTCTTTCGCCTATCATTTGGGAAGAGAGCAGCTAGGGTTTGGAGATGATTTTACTTGGATTTTGGAGTTGTTCTGCGGTATTCGACATCGATTTCCTTCGGAGGAGAGTTATTGGGGGAGCTTTTGTGGTGTTTCGGCCCTTTTTCTTTCTGGTGTAGAGCAAATTGTTTCGATCTTTCCTTAGTTGTTTTGGTTGTTTTCTCATTTTCATTGGTTTGAGGCTTCTTGCCGAGCATTTAAAAACTTGTTACCGAGTGTTTAGGTTGGTTTTAGGGTGGTTTTCACGTGTGTGGGCTGTGTACAGGCCGCACAGCCCCTTCAGGGAGCTGTGTGGTTCTCGGCCGCCATGAACCGCACAGGCCCCGGGGGCACGCTGGCAATGCGTGGCCGCACAGGCTGGGTTTTGGCCGTTTTAAAGCCCAATTGAACCCCAATTTGACTCATTTTCTTCAATTTCTTTTCCCCAGGCTTTCCCATCTTCTCCTCCTCTCTTCCTCTACCATTGTTTAAACCTTTGAGGGCTATTTTTGGTGCAATTTGTGGGAGTATTCTTGGATCCTAAGGTGTGATCTTCTCATGACTCAAGGTAAGCTTTTCTCCTCTTCTTCCTTTCTTCTTCCTTGGATGAGTGAGGCTAGGGTTAGTTAGTTGGTTTAGTTTGGAGCTTGAACCTTGTTCTCCTTCATGTTCTTTGTTAGTGAAACTTGAAGACCTCCTTCTTTCTCCTATGTGATGTTCTCCTTAGAGTTTTGAGAAGCTTGGAGGTATGGTTCTTCTCCTTCTTCTTCTTCTTTACTTCTCTCTTGTGGTTATTCTTGAATTCTTGGTGAGAAATCCTTGGTGAGTGGTTGTTTCTAAGTTTAGACTCTTGATTGGTTGTATTTCCTTGGTTTGATGAAAGATTATGAGAGAGGTCTTTCATCTCTAGGTTTGAGTTACTCTAGCTCCGGTGAGGTTTCTTTGTATTCTTGGTTTCCTTGTGTTAGAGAGGAGCTTAAACCCTTAGATTTTGTTTAGTAGCTTGAGGTGTTAGTGGAGCAACCCTAGAGCTAGTTAGGGTTGTTGGTAGGGAACCTAGGGTTTGTTTGTGTGGCTTGTGCTAACCTTGTTATTTGTGATGCTTTGGCAAGGAGGAGACTTATTGGCTTGAGAGAAGGGATTAGCCGAGGATTAACTTGCGAGGGAGACGAATCATCAATTCTGTGAGTGGGAATACCAAGCATAACTTTATTAGAAGAATGTGTATAGCTAGATATAAACAACAAATATATGTATTCATACATTTATATCATGTTTTAAGTATAGTTTTATTGATTTATGCTTGCTTGGCATTTTATTGAATGATAGTTAGTACTGAGAAGATCTTGAATGTTTTATTTGGTATTTGACTTTGTTATCACTCGATTTGTGATTAATTCAATTCAATGAGTTTGGGAAATCCTTGTTTTGTGTGAAACTTGGGATCAGTTGTGAAAACTTTGGTTTTGTGAAATCTAAGGTTTGAAAATCATTTTGAATTGTTGAGAGGTTTTTCCATGTTGTTTCTTGTGCTGGAATTTGTATATCACTTTGTGTTTAAAAGCTTGAGCTTCATTTGTGCTTTTTATCATTTCCTTGTGGAAATGCGGAGATGTTATTGATTGTTGGGTTTTTGTTGGCTACTATACTTCATGTAGAGTTGTGTGTATTGTTGGGTTTATGTGGTGATAACTTACTCCGGTAGGCGGTCTCTACGGGCAACCTATTGAGGTGGCGTGGTAGATTGGTTATTTACTACTAGAGCCAATTCAGGTGGAAGTGGAAGATCATGACTGGACATTTACTACGAGGCCCAGTTCAAGTGGGAATGGAGAATCCTGACTGGACATTTACTAGAAGGGCCAGTTCAGGTGGAAGTGGAGGATCCTGATTAGACATTTACTACACTCACCGGGAAGCTGGAGTCACCAACCAGTGTACCAGTTGGTCAACGTCAAGGGCATGAGCACCTTGATGGCCCTTAACCTAGCTATGGTCACAGCGAAGGCTAATGGATGCTTTTAGACTACTTTATAATGTGTGACTGCTGGGTATTATCTTTATACTGGGTTTGAGTTTTATTTCCATCGAGTTACTTACCTTGGGTCATCTTAAACTTGTGGTGAGGGAGCGAAGCCCAACTGTCGTTTCTAGGAAGGCATCCTCCCATAAGTTTGACTTGACTCGAGAGCTGAGTATTCTCGAGTTGGTGTTTCTTGCATTTGATTCAAGATTTAACCTGTTCTATTCTCTTTTGTTGCCACCTTGAATTTGTGGTGAGTGAGCGAAGCCCAACTGTTATTCCTCGGATAGCAGTCTCCCATAAATTCAATTTGGCACTATTTATTTTTTAAATTCACATTACTTATTTGGTTTGGCCGATGTTTTGAATTATTTAGAGTCTTATGAGTTGTGATTGATGAGTGGTTTGATGTTTAAATCTCTCTTTGTATTTGAACCCAATGTCCAGTATTTTAACAGATTTGAAGTCATTAAAATCTTGTTGAGGTATAAAGGGTTTCTTAACTCTATCTTTTTGTCATATTATATTAAGGTTGATATCATGCGTAATTATGATCTAAATGTTTATCTTGCTTTTGGTAAGTATTTATTTTGGTGTATTATTATTATTATTATCTTTGTTATTGGTGTTTTCTGGTGGGGTTATGTTAATTTCCCCTCACTGAGTAAGGCTAGTTGCTCATTCTTCTTTCTTTCTCCTTGACTGTTGCAAGTAGTAGGTGAGGCGGTGCGGCAATTTGCTGGTCATTTGTTGCGGTTCTCCTTTCTGTATTTTTCTCTCAGTTGTGTATGTTATTGCTTGTCATGAACATGTTGTTGGCCATATGGATCCGCTAGTGTGTAGTAAACTTTGTTGCATTTGTTTGTATCTATTCAACTTTTAAACCCTTGTGTATTAACACTTGTTTTTATTGTTGTTATAGCTTCCTTGTGCTTCTGTGACCTTGTCTAATGTTGTACATTCTTGTTGTGGTGGTTGTTTCCGCTATGTATCACTTTTATCTCTCCCCTGTGTCTTTGTGTTAAATATTGTGGTTTCCAGGTTTTTGGTTAGCCTTACGGTGTCCCGAGGGCTGAGAGGTGGTATATCCCTCCTCGGGATTGTCACGGCGGTTGTCGCGTCCCGTGGGCCGGCAGGTCGGGGCGTGATAGCTTTCGACGGCATTGATTCGGCGAGGTGTGCCCTAGGCTTGGCGGAGGAATCTTTGGAAAAGACGAGGCGTTTCTTGAAGACTATCAATACGGATGATAAAGGGGGTTATCTCTATGGATTGCTTGCACTTATTTTTTATTTCATATTTAATCTTGTATTGCTCCATGGAGAGCTAAACCCCTAGTGGATGCTTTGACTTGTAAACCCTAGAATGATTTTCTTTCATTGACTTGTATTATGTTTTCTTTAATTGATGTTTTAATTGAGTTTCAATCTTGTGTGTTTATTGATTTTATTTTCCCGTAGACTGACACTAGGGTTGAGAATCTATTTAGGTAATCCTTTTGAATGAATAACACTTCATTAGGGTTAGACTTAGTAAGGTTGAAGAGGGTTGAGAAGGTGAGTCGAGAGGTAGCAGACCATCCCATTTCCTTTCTGACGTGATTTATCCTACCTCCATGTTCCAAGAATTCTTTGCAGTGGTGTAGAGTGAAGTGCTAAGAGACAAACTCCACTGGGGTTTAGTTGCGGGAGCAACAAAGTGAAGTGTTGAGTAATCCTTAGTGCTGGGGCTTAATCGTGATTAGGGGTCTTTCTCCTGGACCAAAGAGTTAGATCTAAGTTATGGAAAAAGGGTTCATCACTTGGAGAGCTTCAAGCAGTCCCACATAGTATGAGGTGTTGAGAGTACCCCTTTCCGCCAAGGCATAGTATAGAGGGCTAGTCACGGTTGACCTTAGGTTTGGGACTGCGTGTCTTTGGATTTCCATGACTCATTAAACTTCAATTAGGAGGCATAATATTAGTCTTGCACTTGAAACAATAGTCCTAGGGTTGAGCATTGTCCGGGTACCCCATTTTATCATTAATTACCTCTCTTTACTCCTTTTGCTTTCTCGTTTCTCTTTTGCTCTTTGCATTAATATCTTAAATTCACTCATAATTGTTTTTCACTCTAGCTAAATAACAATACTTCTTGTTTCTGAGCATCTATTCCCTGTGGATTCGATCCACTCACCGAGGTATTTTATTAGTTTGACTACCCGTGCACTTGCGGTATACACACGCAAGGGTGTGTTAGTCGCCCGGCAGCAAACCTATATCACCACATAACGGTCTTGACAACAACCAAATAATGGTCGCTGTTCATCAATTCAAATCTTCAAAACACCGGTCGCTCTACCTTATTCGGCAAAAGAATCTCCCCTTAAGTTGTAAAACCTAGTGTTCATATAATGTTGAGTCCTCCACGGCCTCACCACAAATGTTGTGATGCCCGTGGTGAGTAAGTTATTGTGTGGGCTTCAAGTCTAGTCTTGGCAAGGCTTCTTTGGGGATTGTGTGGGTGGATCATGGTTATTATGTGTTCACAACGGCCGTGGTGTGGCCATTGTGATTTTTTGTGTTGCTCCTAATGATTCCACACTGCCACGGCTTGATAACAGCAGTGTTGGGTATGGACAACGGCCGCGGTGAGATGTCACCATGACCTTTGTGAGCCGTGGTAAAGCTTTGGTTCAGCAACTTAGTCTATTTTGCTATAAAACGCCCCCAAATTCATTTATTTATCCCTAAAACAGAAATAAAGCCCATAATGAACAAAATAATGAATTTTTGTACTAATTAGATGTCAAACATGTCGAATCTCATGTTAAATGTAGTATAAATAATATGTAAAATATAAACTTTCTAGCTCTTATCAACAACCCATGTACTCGCAGACACGTAAGACCTTCCTATTTCGTACACTACACTGTTGAAGAAGACGAACACTTTTAGTCAACTACAGATTGAATGCAGCGCACTTTTTACAAATTATAAAATTAAAATAAAACATTGGTAAAAATATAATTTACACAGATATTTAATGTATTTGGTCATAATTAAACTATGAAAGACGCAGGTTATAAAAGCCACATGTAACTCTTGGAAGAACCTTTAGGTTCTTTCCAGTTAAATAAATTTTAAGTTCTTGATAAGATTCAAGATTCAAACTATTAGAAACTCCATTATCCGGTCAATAACTTCTGCTAGGACTCAAAACTTGGAACTGACAGGATTCAATGCATTTAAATTGAAATTTTGACATTTTATTTTGATTAATTATTGAGAAAAATAATATTTGCAAATTTCATCAAATAATTTAAACTGGAATAATTTTTTATCAAATATAATTTTAGAAATGGATCCACCCGCATGAATGGATTAACGAGATTCCCACTGTCCCTGTCTACTATCCAGCGAAACCATAGCCAAGGGAACGGGCTTGGCGGAATCAGCGGGGAAAGAAGACCCTGTTGAGCTTGACTCTAGTTCGACTTTGTGAAATGACTTGAGAGGTGTAGGATAAGTGGGAGCCCTCGGGCGGAAGTGAAATATCACTACTTTTAACGTTATTTTACTTATTCCGTGGACTGGAGGCGGGGCTCCGCCCCTTCATCCCTTTCTAATTTTAATTTTTCAAAATAATTATATTTTTTAATTAATTTATACCTTTGTAAAATTTATTCCCCAAAACGATTATAATAGTATTCCATGAAAAATATAATTAAAAAATAAATTTTACAATTTTTGAAATGTATTTTAAGTTCCAATAGTTTTCACAATAATGTAATTGACAAGTGTATTTCGGTTCAAATTATGCATGTTTATAAACCCATATTTTATATCGTTAGAAGCTCACGCATAAATACTCTTACCTATAGTATACTTTTTTAACATAAATACCTATATATTTGAGTAGTTATAAATTTTCTAAATAGCTTAAAATAAAACAATTTTTTTTCATCAAATATAATTTTAGAAACGGATCCAAATTCGTTTCTATTGGATCTCTCTCTCTCTCTCTCTCTCTCTCTCTCTCTCTCTCCCTATATATATATATAATTATAGTTTCAAATTAATTTATATGTTTGCTAAATTTGTTTTTATAAACATTTAAAATATTATTTCATGAAAAATACAATTAGAAAGAAATTTTTACTAATTTCTAAATTTATTTCAAATTGCAATCATTAAAAAAAAATGTAATTAACTTGTGTCCAGAGTCATATATACATTCAGTCATATTTTAGTTAGTTAGAAGTTTATACATAAATAGTCGGACCAATAATATATTTTGGAACATAAATATCTATATATTTAAGTATATATATATAGTTTTTAAATAATTTACAACCAAACTTTTTTCATTAAATATAATTTTAGTAACAGATCCGGATCATATTCTAATTTTTTTAAAGAAAGTTATAATTTGGAATTAATTTATATATTAACCAAATTTATTTCCATGAACATTAATAATAATATTTCATGAAAAATACAATTGAACAAGAAATTTTACAAATTTCTGAAATTATTCTAAGCTACAATCATTCTGACAAAAATGTAAATATATTTTAAAAGCAATTTATATATTATTAAACTAACTACAATTTTAAATTTAATTATATTTTAGTAAAATTTAGTTTTGCAAACATTCACAATAGTATTTATGAAAAATACAATGGGAAAAGAAATTTTACAAATTCTTAAATTCATTTTAACTTACAATCATTCTCACAAAAATGGTAAGTAACAAGTGTGTCGGATTCAAATCATATATATTTATGAAGTCATATTTTACATTTTTTAAGTCAAAATATCTATACATTTAAGTATTTATAGATTTTGTACCTAATTTAAACTAAATCATTGTTTTTTTATCATCATTATTCTGTTTTTTATTATATATATTTTTTATATAACTATAATTTCCAATTAATTTATATATTCCGTAAATATTATTTATTTTTTGCTATTTTAAAATTATAAGTTGAAAAGAAATTTAAGATGTTTATTTTAAATCAAAATAAATTCAAAGTGGATTGAGATTTTGTTTCAAATTTAAAAACAAATATGCAGGAATGCAATTAGTTTCAGTTTCTAATTTAAAAACAAAACTTGATTCCCTTTCTAATTTAGAAGTCTTTTTTTTTTTTATTTGTTGAAAATCTTATACTTATCTCTGGCCAGATATACGAGCAAATTCGGAGAGATTAGTGTGAACTGGACTCTTGCTATGCAACACAACAAATAAAACATATATGAAACAAATAGTAGGACAAAGTGGACCAAATTGACCCTTAGAGAATTATTGGTAGAGACGTAAGTGAGGAGGGTAATCTCTGGTCCCTGTGGAACCCTTCCTTACGGGATGGAGATTCCCCGAAATAATCCCCCCGCGGGGCAGGGAAAACCCCGCCCTGCTCCCCGTGGTAATACCCGCGGGGAGCGGGATTCCCCGACTTGTAAATTATATATATATATATATATATATATATATATATATATATATATATATATATATATATATATATATATATATATATATATATTTATTTATTAAAAATAACTCATATGATTAATTTTATTTATTAAAAAAAACAATATTGATATAATATTATAATGTCCAAATATTTGGTTTTCAAAACTTTTTTTTATTTATTAATAATGTTTTAAATTTATAGTAAACTAGTGTTGCTCTTGTGCAATGCTCGAAGTTAATATATGAAAATTTGTTCTTAAAAATTTAAATCAATTTTTTTATTTTTTTATTATAGATAAATATATTATATTAAAATTAAGATCAGATAAAATAAAATAAGATAAGATATTTATCAACTTTACTTAAATCTCAACTTATAAAAGTAGAACATCTTCTTCTTAAATCTCAACTTTCCCATTTAGTAGTTCCCTTCTTAAGTTCTTCATGCTATCCATTACTTCACTAGTCTCCTTCTTCAGTTTTTCATACTATCCATTACTTTATTATTCTCCTTCTTCAGTTCTTCATAACATCTATTACTTGTTAGTATATTTCATTTTTTTCACCCAAAAGTTTTTTAAATTTTAAATTAAAGATTTTTGAAATATCTATAACATTTTTGAACTATCCATAAGATTTTCAAACTATCTATAACATTTTAAATTATTTATAAGATTTTTATGGGTAAGATTTTTATTAAATTTTGTCAGTACATTTCATATTTATTTATGTATATATAATAATAATAATAAATGTTGTTATAATAAAATGAAAAATATTATTATTATAGGAAAAAGGTGGGGCGGGGATTCGCAGACCCTGCGGAGATCCCCGCGGGGGAGTGAGTGGAGGTAATTTCTGCCCCGCGGGGAAATTTGAGGCGGGGAATCCCCGCCCCATGGGAAACGGGGACGGGGATGGGGATGGGAATTCCATTCCCCGGCCCACCTCGCCCCACTTGCATCTCTAATTATTGGAAGACACACCATTCATATGGTTATTGGAATGCACCAAATTACTCTTAACAATAATTTGGTTATAGGAAACTACCAAATTCTTTTATATATTCCTAAATGATAGTGGCACCGGGTGCCAAGTGACCCAAACGATCTTGAAAGGTGCTTGCTATCGTAAAGTCAACCTGTTTAACTAGTTTTTCTAAGACAACTACATAATCATATTGGAGAATTTGGTGAACAAAATATGTAACAAGTTACCAATTGCTAATTGTGTGCTATTCATGAACGCCCCATAAGTACAAGGGGTCATCAAGTAATATCTCTCGTGCAAGCATGAGAGGGTCGCATTCACTGGGCTTAAGGAGCTACCCTTACTTTTTCTTTATTCGTTGTCTAACCTACCAAATCACGTTTGGAAACTATAACTATTAATGAGACTAAAACTAAGTGAATTGGTGTCTACACTCCAAGTGAGAGGGTGAGAATCAAGGGATAAGGGTGGTCACGAATGTGGATCCCTCTAGGGTTACTAACACTAGAAAAATGCTAGAGTTGCTAAGCAAATGGTAGTTCAGGCCAAGAGAAATCTGAAAATAGATTACCCCGATGATCAACACGGTAACCCCTAATCCCATATGAGTATTGGCTCAGAATCTCTTCTGGCCAAATCCTCCTACAATTGCAATACGCACAAAGAAAACTCTAATTTGGGTCGATACTCAACCTAGGACGAGCCCTAATGGTTGAAGGGGTATGAATTACCCCATGGTCACAGCATATTCATACATGAATCACCATTAAGCTAAGCGTGTCTAGTACAATAGCGTTGGTCACGCAACCAAGTACAACCTAGAAGTTGAAATACAGAGTTCTCATGCAATTCAACACATCAAAGATTACCAAGCTTAAACCATGATGCAAACCAAATGTATTAAACAACTCAAGGCATTCAACTAAACAAGTTCACCCCAAGGTTTACTGACATTCGGTGACCTTGGGGTCTAGCCATTCATACAAGCAAATACAAGAGATAGGTTCATGAAAACAACTATAAAATGCATAATAAAACTCCCTCAAATGATGGAAACAAGAAGAGAAGAAGGAACGACGTTGAGGGTTTCCACGGAAGCCGCAATGGGGGTAGTTTCCCTCGTCATTTCCAAGCTTCCCAAGGATGAAATCGGTGAAGGTTTTGCCTAATAACACTTCTCCCTTCGATTCTGTCTCTCTAAATCACGAGATTTGGCATCTAAATGCCCTGGTGAAGTCGCCTCCTCATAAGGCTTTTCAAGTTTGAAGAGAAGGATCCCAAGCTTTGAATCCATAACTTTCTTTTTAAAGAGTTCCGCCCGAGCCCCACGGGCTGTATACGTGCCGCATAGTGCCCGTGACGCTCACTGCCTTTCTGCCTGTGAAACACGAGTCAGTGCTATAGTACTCTGGATATAGTTATTTTGCTACAGTAATTCATCTACAGTATTGGCCCCAAATTCTTTAGTGAGTCTCACGGGCTTCATGTGGGCGCATGGAGCCAGTGAGGTTTACAACCCATTTCCTGCAAGACCCGATTTCCTTGCTACAACGCCTACTACTATGTTCTTGCTTCAAAAACGTGATTTTTGGTGCTAATTTCTCGCCAACTGCATTCGCGAGCTCCTTCTCGCTTTCCTAAGGTCTATAACACAAATATAACTAATTTAGGTATAAAACAGGCATCGATTCCTTCAAAAATGCATGCAAATATGTATAAATCATACGTATAAATACATACATTTAGGCTCTTATCAGCTATGTCACAGGGAATTGAATTAATGGACTACCTATTCATTCACTATCCTTTTGTAGGGAGAATTTGAAACTATTGGGCTCAGTTCTTTAGGTTTCTTGATAAGTGCTTGTTTATACATATTTTAGCACATCGTTTATGTACATGAAGAAGGACTTTATTAAAATATTTTCACTAGTATCATGTATTTTGTGTTCTTTTACTCAATCAGGCATGTGAAAGAAATTTGTGAAAAAAGAAGAAAAGATAAGGGTGTGGATCATTTTCTGATATGTTTCTGTAAGGCACAAGAGCAAACACATAGGGTTGGAATATATACACGTGCGTGTGTGCCGACTTCTGAGATTTCTAAAGCCATTTGACATGTCCAGAGGATACGAGGGCAGTCATAAGCACGTGTACCATCCTGTGCATAATTTTTAAAAACTATTTCAGCTGTTTGGATGGCCAGGAAGCTATACACCTTTTCACACAGCCGTGTGCCCTCACACGGGCGACCACACACCCGCACTATAGAAGATTTACTGTAGAATACAACAAAATAGTACACGGACACCCACACTACCTTGTCAGAGGTCATGTGGAGCACCGATTTTTGGATATAAAAGGTCGCACAAGTGATTTTTAGGTATCTTTTTACCCAAGTTTGAGAGGGGAAAGCGGCTAGAGTTTGCAGAGTAGGTCTTTGTACTCAAGGCGGTGCTTCTTCACTAACTTTCATTGATTCCTTTTTTGTCATAGCTATTGGGGGAATCACCAACTACTTGATTCAGAGGTGGTGTGCCCTAGCTTCATCAGAGGGATTCTTGAAGACGTTGAAGCAACTCTTAAAGTCCATCATCGCATATCGAAAGGGGTTATATTTATGAATTTCATTTGTTCTCAGTCATTGATTGATTACACATTGTATTGCTCTATGGACAGCTAAACCCTTAGTGGGTACTTGGACATATGAACCATAGGCTTTAATCTTGTATCGACTTTTATTGTATTTCCTTTCATTGAGTTTTAATTTTGAATTTCAATCTCATGTTCTAATTTCCTTGCAATCCCTTTTTTCTATGCTTAGGTTGAGTGCATATTCTAATCACCTTAGTGACTAGAGAAATCACTGCTTAGATTCACCAAGATTGAAGAAGATGAGCCATGAGGTAACGGAGTTTCTCCATTACCTTCTGATGTGATTTATCTTACCTTCTTATTCCAGGAACTCTTTGCAATCCTATGTAGTGTGAGGCGTTGAGAGAACTTTCCATTTATCTTGACTGATTCCTCTTCACTCCTTTTATTACTTTGTTGCCTTTCGTTATTTACTTGCTTGTGAATTTGATCATATCACTCCATTGTTTAGGCTAGATAACGAGGTATATAGTTACTACTAGTACTCTTGTTCCCTATAAATTTGACTACCCAACCTATTAGGTACTTTATTACTAGACGACCCATACAGTTGAGGACATGTAAGGGGTATGTCACTGCTTGTATCCCTACTTCTTTGAGAGAATTGTGGAGCACTTGGAGGTTCCAACTTCAACCCCAATGCAAAGACACTTAGGGCGTGTTTAGTTTGGAAGTAGTCCACTAAAGTGGAGAAAATTTGAAAAGGCAACTTTGGTAGAAGTGTAAGTTTCAGCTAGAGGTGTATAGTTCCATGTGTTTAATTATTGGGAGCAGTGTCATATCATTAACCACTTAATGTGCTTGGTTGGTGGAAGTTAAAGTCTGTAAAATGCCACTTCGGCAGTTTATAGTGTTTGGTAGCATAGGAGTGGGTGAATAGCTACCAGTTCAGGGGGGAGGGGAGGGGGAGGGGGGAAGGGGTAAACTTATCCCCTTGCATTTGCAGAAAGGATAACAATTTGTGTTTTTATAATCAACATATTACTTACAAATGCTACTATGTGAAGTATTTTACTATCATAATTTTTTATGTTATTATTATTATTTTTTTTTGTAAAAAGGGACTCTCACTATCAAAATTATAATAATAGCTTAATTATTTATTTGAATCAACCCAAAGAGAATGAGGAGCTTTTTATCATATTTGAATTACTAACGAAATAACCTGCAAAGTGAAAAGTATGCAAATGAATTCATCTATCACTGCATTGCATTTATAATTGCTTAAAATTTGCAAGTAATTTAAAGCAAGTTATGCTTGAATACAAGTGCCGCAAAACACCTATTTTTTTATTACATATTCAAACAAGAGATCATACATCTCTTGAATACCAATAAAAAAAAACAACATACATACATATACTAGTGCTATTTTCTTTTTGTTTATTTCATACACAAATTGCATCCTATCCACAAGGATACTCCAAACTTAGCCTATGATTTAGCACACTACAATAACAACAACAATACTAGACAAAGCACTCCAAAGCTCGAGAGTCCAATGAATTAGGGGTTCCAAAAAGTTACAACAACCAAGCAAGCAGTTAACATGACTTATTTAACCTGTGCAAGATCAAGAAAATATCATAATATTTGAGCATCATATATTATTAATCAAAAAGGAGTTATAAATAGTTACATATAGACTTACATGTTTGCTTACATGTTTGAGTGATGATGAATCGAAGAAACACTAAATTTATTGGCATAGCTCAGGTAGCACAAGTGACAATTCAGCTTATTCATCGGCATATGTTCTATTTGTCCTCATTCATGTGTCATATTATAAAAACAACCGAAGAGATCAACACCATAAACAAGCGAGCAACATTGGTGATAGTCTTTGCCTCTTGATTGCCTCGCCACACTTGTAAAAATCAATTAAAAACAAAGAATCTCATGAAAAAAAAAAAACAATAAACTTGGAAATAAAACAATACAAAATCATACAAGTAGTGACCTAATGAACAACTTTGAAAAAATAGATATACATACTTTTAAAAAAATAACAATATGATACCATGAAAGAAAATAGAATGCATTGGCTCATAGGATAGGAAATCATGAAGATAACTAGCAACATAAACCATTTTTAAGAAAACCATTTTTAATACAACCTTGGCCACAAAGTAGATGGGATGCGTTGTGACTACAAAAGATAGGCAACAAAGGCTCCTTATTTTACCCCGCCAACACCCCATTTTCTTTATGGATCATATTACAGAATCATGCCTGTCACAAAAGGCCTGTACTTATCATTGTCATCCTACCTTAATATGAAATCAAACAAAAAAGAATGAAAAGTGCATTTGTTAGAAGCACGCATAGATCCAAACCAAGCATTCAACATAAAGGTAAGTAGGCCAACAAACACGTATACATGGCAGTGAGTATATGAATGACTTAGGTGCATGACAACATGAAATGTAGATAGTAAACAAAACTGAAATGAAGAAACAAGTGATAGCACAGCATAAAGTCCCATGCTTAGTCCAACCAACATAAAACATTATGCAGTCATGATGCATCAAATGCAGAAATGCATGTAAGAAAAAAATAGATACTAGAATAAAAAAGCAGTCCATTGAAGTTGACAAGTAAGCATGTATGGTAGATATTGATTCAATCCATCCTGGAGAGAAACTCTTCAATCTAATTCTTCATGAAGACCATCTTCTATACTATAAATCCCATGGCCTTACTTTCACATAGCTGCAAATAGTCAAACACATCAATGAGTTTCTTCTCGTTAAAGCTCTCCACCTTTATGACCATTGTGTAGAGGGTCTCTATCTAATAGGTGAGGTTCTTAATAGCATATGTCATTTCTTCAACTATAGAAATGATATCACTCATCATTGAAAGGTTCTTTTCACTCTTGTTGGAGCACTGTGACCTTCAGGCATATGATACAGTAGAGCTACTGATAAGTGCTTGAGTAGACATGTTTTCATATATGTTTTTACATGCATTAAGCATCATTTTTACCATGGTTTATGTCTCATAAAGTATATTTTGATGTTCCTTTATGCAATTAGGTTGTGAAAGTGTTGAAGGAGGAAAAGGAAGCAAAGATGGGTTATGAAGACATATTGTTGGGAGCTTTTGTATAACACAAGGGTTAAAGCACAAGAGGAGATCATGTACATGACGATGTGTACCAACTTCCAAGAGAATTCAAGCCAATTTGTGTGTTGGAAGAGCACAAAGGCAATCACACTCTTATGTTCCTGCTCGAGTGAAGATAGCAAAAGCTTCTAAAAGATGATTCAAGGAGGAAAAGTCTTATAACCCGCCATATAGACGTGTGCCCGACCATGTGGCCTCAAGAGAAGAGAGTTTGGGCCGCATTTATAAAGAGTACTATAGTAGGTTAACCTAGTAATTCACTGTAATAGTATTGTAGCAGAAACACTGTTTGCGCAACCGTGTGAAAATTCCACGCGACAGCATAGAAATTCTGGCGGCCCATGCGATCGTGTGAAATCTCACACGGTCGCTTGGAGGCAGACGACAGACGTTGTTCAAGTCTATAAATAACCCATTTTGCCGATTCTTTGGGGACTTTTTGCACACGTTTGAAAGCAAAAGAGGTTAGGGTTTCAAGGAGAAGGTCTTTAGCAGCGCTATTCAAGTCTATAAATAACCCTAGGATCATATTCATGTATTGATTTACTTTATACTTTCTATTAAATCTGACTTTATCTGAGTTTCAATCTTGTTTTATCATTACTTGCATGTCTTATTCATCCTTGTGATTGATTGATTATGCTTGATTCGTTTCCTTGGTGAGAGAGAGGTCTCCATTAGGGTTAAAACATCCAAGATTGAAGAGGGTTGAGAGGGTGAGTCATGAGATAGTGGAGTGTCCCCTTTTTCCTTCTGATTGAATCTTTACTATCTCTGTATTCACTAAGCTCTACGCAACTATATTTGGTGTGAGGTATGAGATTGATAGATTTCCCCACAGTGACCTTGTAGGGGGTTAGGGATCTTTACCTAGAAGTAGGGTTAGATCTAACTTTAGGAATCAGTTTCACTCTTAGGTATCCCTAGAGTTTATTACTATCATATGCGGTATGAGATGTTGAGATTGAGCGATTTCTCCACAGGGACCTCGTGGGGAACTAGTGTCAGTGACCTGGAGGCAGGGACCGATTGTCCTTGGATTACTTCGACTCTTATAACTCATTTTAGAAGCATCTAGTAAGTCATGCACTTCATGATAGATTCTAGGGGAGCATTGCCCGGGTACCTCATCTTTATTGATTAAGATCTTCCTTATTTTCTTTGTCTTTTTGCTTGTTTATGATTTTCATAATTTTTGCATTAAGTTCATTACATCATATTATTGATTATGACTAGATAACTAAGAATTAGCTATTACTAATACTTTCGTTCCCTGTGGATTCGACTACTCTACTCACTGGGTATTTTATTACTTTGACACCCATGCACTTGAGGTGTATACACGCAATCGGTCGTGTCGGCTACTAATAACATATGGGATATAGTTTTCATCGCCAACATCATCGCTAAGCTATTCTATTGGGGCTTCATCAGAGTTGTCGATATTGTTGTCTTCGAGTTCTAATTTCTTCCCAAAATTAGGAAATAGAGACATAAGTCACATATGAGCCAGTTTCATTGTCCTCACCACAGATAATCCTGAATGCTTCATAATTATCAATTGGTTTGTTTATAAAAGACCTCACAGTCCGGTAGGCCTATATTATAGTGCCATTGACAAGAAAAACACACACATGTAAATATGTTGACATCAAGGAGTTATTTATTGTGGAAGTTGTACCATCTTACCTCAATGTATACGAAGGAAGCCATGGGATCAAAGGTGATGGTCTTTATGGAAACATCCTTACCTACACCGCTGAGATCTTTCACCTTCTTTATCTTAACAAACCGCCTGTTTAGAGTTCTGTAATGATTTTCAACGCTCTCAGTATTGAACTCGCTATTGAACCATGCATCAACGATGATAGTGGCAGAGCCAAATACTACTCTTTTAAATGATTTGTCACATTTCAACCATTTTCTCACTTGGTCCACGAGTAGTGGAATCAACAAGTTGCATATTCAGTCATCCATCTTTTGTTGGAAGTCCCACGCTTGCTATCACAAGCCTTTAATGAGGATTTATCACTTGTAAGATTGAGACACTCAATAATTGTTGAATTCTTACTAGAAAAATGTCATCATGTAAACTAAATGCATCAAATTGATGGATAACTGCAACAGAAGCTTATTCCTGTTAGAAAAAATAGTTAAAAAAATAGATAGCTATTAAAATATCAGCTTAAGGATGACACAAATCAAACCATGCGTGGCAAAATGCTAAGTAACTAAATTAGATACATGTTCAAACTATTGGAACTAACTAACATAGCAAAAACATGTTTTTGCATCTGTCCATACCCAAACTATAACAAAACTACATATACTAACAAAAATAAAACATGTTAATTATCTACTCCTACAATTCTAATTGCAAAAATAATTCATGGACAAACAAGTGAATTTATTTAGAACCAAGAATAAATCATGTGAATTGTTTAGTCCTGAAATTATAATTGCAAAAATAAATCATGTAAATTTCAACTACAAAAATATATCATGTAAACTATTTAGTGTTGCAATTGTAATTGCAAAAATACATCAAGTAAAAAACAAGTGAATCATTTAAATTACAAAAATAAATCATGTAAACTATTTAGTGTTGCAGTTCTAATTACAAAAATTTATCATGTAAAAACAACTGAATCATTTCAATTGGAAAGAACATCTTGTAAAAAGAAGTGAATCATTTCAATTGCCGCAAATATAATAGCAAAAATGCCTCTTGCAAAAACAAATGAATCCTTTCAATTGCAAAGAGTATCTTGTAAAAATAAGTGAATCATTTCAATTGCAAAAATAAATCAAGTCAACTATTTTGTGCTGAGTTATTTCAATTTCAAAGAACATCCTATAGAAACAAGTTCAATTGCAAAAATAAATCATATAAACTATTTCGTATTGCAATTCTAACTACAAAAAAAATTATGTAAAACAAGTGAGTTATTGCTGTTTACAAAAGTAAATCATCTGAATTATTTAGTCCTACCATTCTATTTGGGAAAAAAACCATACAAAAAAAAGTAAACTAATAAATCATGTAAAATGATAAAGATGCTCTTAGTAATAAAGTAAACAAAGCAATAAAATCACATAGAAAATTCTTTCATAATAAAAGGAAATGACATGGCACTTGTAATAGTCACACAAAACCACTATATCGAGCCCACATGCTGTTTGCTATCGTGTCTCTAAGCTCGACCCATTACCTGTTTTCTTCACGTTGTTCTCACTATGCTCGGGTCTATGTTAACACAATTTGCTCATCATGGTGTATGCTTCCTTCATGCAAGATTAAGTCACTTGGGTCGATGCCTACTATGTAGTTATGATGTATGCAACATGCAAGAACTAATTTAAATTGAGTACTGAAGGGAAGGAACGTATGTTATGTAAGAATCTTGAAACTATTCTTCAAGATGGTGAAAGCTCACTCCACTCAAGACAATAGCATTGAATGTCGAAGGTTGAAAATTTTCTTTGGTGCCCTTCCACTATGCTCTTTTAAGTGACATCTATCACCTCGATAAGGCGCTATGAACCCTTTCATAGTGGTATAACTAGTGTCTACAAGATAATATTTCCCTGCAATAATAGCAAACCTTGCATAGTTGTGTAACTACTGTCTACAAGATAATATTTACCTGCATTAATGAAACCGTCAAATGGACTTTCTTTTAATATTTAAGATATTAAAATATAAGGTTTTCCTACCTTCTATCATCTTCAAGCCTTTGGGCTATGGTCCCGATAGTGCATCTTTTAGGATAATGAAGTTATTCACTGATCCTTCCTAGGCCATCGTCACGTTGGTGAACTACAAGTTAGAATTCACCATAGGCAAGACATCCTAGGTTGGGTTTCTTAGCCATGAAACTAGGTTATTTGGGCACATAGTATGTGTCTCGTCTAACAAACCTATGCAATCCTGCAAATGGGAATTGATTAAATTTTTGTTATATGTAAAGATATACTTTGGAAAAATGATACCATTTTGGGCTACTCTCAACTTCTGGGCAGCAAGTACCTCTAGGGGGTGAACAATGTTATCTCGGATGGTACAAATAGCTCTGAGGATGCTGCTAAAGTATCAACTAATGGTTTTCCCATAACAAACAACCTTAACTCTCATGGCCCTTCTTGGTGTTGTAGCCAACTATATGCAAGAACATGGCTAATTGTTTCTCGACCGATATATGTTGTGTGCCTACAAGGAGGTGCTTCTCACGCATGATTAATGAAAGATACATAAAAGGACTTACATCCATCCTATGATAGCTCACACAATAGCCCCTCACACTCCTTAAAATACTTTCCATGTGTTTTTTTTCCTAGTTAGGTCCTGAAACATTGATGGTTCCTTATTTTTCCCACCCCTAAGTGATATGCATTTCCCTAAATAAGCAGGAAACAATAACAACAATTGTAGTGAATGCTACAACCAATGGCCTCACACGCTCATTAAGAGTCTAGCTATCCATCTACATATACAAGGAACATGTTATTGAATGAAATAGGCAGCTACTCTAACTAAATTCAATGCACACAACTTATCAGTACATGCTATTCTATACAAGCAACAAAGTCCATCTATGTGTACCTAGAACCCTACATAATGGACATATCTAACAAATATTGTCATGAGTTGATAAGTGCTCATGTTATAATAATGCGAAGTGTTATTATCTTACAATGAGCATTACTTTCATCTAATTTTATTATTAAATTGAGTGCATTTGTATACTTTTGTACATTGTAGGGTTGCGAAGCTAGTTTGGAGGAAAAGAGCAAAGTTAGATCGTGTTCGCCGTTTTTGGGGAGTTTTCAGACCAAGCAAGGAACAAGGCTCGAGTCTAGACTTGTGGGTGTGTGCCAACCTCTTTTGGAGGGGCACAAAGGTAGTCACATTCGCAATAAGTCTAACTCGTGTTGCATAGGAGAACTTCGCCAATGATGAGAATTGAAGCAATCGGCACGATCTACAGTTGATTGTGTGCCCAATTCAACGGCCTCGATGAAGAACTATGAATTCGGGAGCATTTCTGCAAGAGTACTATAGCAGTAATGTAGCAAGTACTGTACCAAAAATAATGTAGCAAGTTACTGTTCACTGTCTGCCAAAATTCAGCAAAACAGAGACTTCACACGGGTGTGTGGAAATTCCACACGGCTGTGTGAAATCTCGATTTCAGTGATTTTAAAGCTGCGACTCAACAGTATAAAAGGCCGCTTTTGAGACTTTTTCTAGATCTTTTTGCCAATCTTTTTCCCTGGTTTCTGGAGGATTGCGGCTAGGGTTTGGAGAGGACTTTGTGGAGGTTCGAAGCGCGTCATCGGTATCGTCATCGACATCCGGCGGCCGCACAAGACCACGGCCACACTATACGCAAGGGGGTTTTCATCTATGCTTTTGATTTGTGTTTATTCTCATATGTTGATGGATTTGTATAGCTCCATGAGGAGCTAAACCCCTTGTGGGTATTCGGACTTGTAAACCCTAGGATGATTATGTTTCTTTGACTTGTTATTATGCTTTTCATTATTGATGAATAAAATTGAGTTTCAATCTTAATTGCATCTTGTATAGATTTTCCCTTAGCCGTGACACTAGGGTTGAGAATCGTCTAGGTTATCCTATGGAGGTGTGACAACTCCTATAGGGTTAGACTACTTGAGATTGACAAGGGTTGAGAGGGTGAGTCGTGATATAGCGAAATGTCCCCTTTCCCCTCCGGTGTGATCTTCCCTACCTCCTTGTTCCAAGAGGTATTAGCAGTCGAAATAGAGCAAAGGGCTAGGAGATGAACTCCCCTGGGGCTTAGTTACGCGATCAACAGAGTGAAGGGTTGAAGTGAATCCTAGTATGGGGCTTAATTGAGACTAGGGTTCTTTCACCTGGACCAAAGGGTTAGAGCTACACATAGGAAGAGGGTATATCACTAGGAATCCTTAGAACTTAAAGCAATCCCACGTAGTCTGAGGCTTAGGAAGACGGACTCCCCTAGGGCTTAGTTGACAGGTCAACAAGAGTCAAAGGTCGTAGTGAAATCTAATATCGAGGCATATTGTTGGGATTAGTCACGGTTGACCTTAGATTTGGGACCGTGTGTTTAAGGATATTTTTGACTCATTTAACATTAATAGAAGAGTATAATAGCATTGTCTTGCAATAGAAGCATAAATCCTAGGGGTAGCTTGTCCGGGTACCCTATTCATTTCATTGATTGTCCTTCTCTTATTACTCTTACTTGCACTCTTCTATCTCCAATATTTCTCTTTTACTTCTTGTTTTTCTAAATTACTTTTGCAATCACACATCGATTCTATTCTTATTTTCCGTACACCGCATTAGCTAAATAGCAATCTCTTGTATCTATTATCCCTATTCCCTGTGGATTCGACTACCCTCTCACAGGGGTACTATTATTACTTCAACAGCCCGTGCACTTGCGGTACATACACGCAAAGGGTGTGTTATGAGTACAAGACACCGTACTAATTCAGAGTTATTGAAGCAACAATCAACACAAGTAAGAATCAATAATATAACAAAAATAATAACACCTGAAATGAGGTAAATAATTTAATAAAAAATAATAAACAACTTAGTAAATTATCACACATGCTTATGAACTCCCAAGAACAATAACAGCTTCATCATCTTCAAAAGATGTAGGGGTCAACTTCATCATCAAAAAGTAGATCGCCCATAGGTATGTTGTCAAACATGTACGCTTTGATCAAAATAAATAGGCAACATGGTATTACAAAAAGGGTAAACACAAAGAAATATCTACATAAACAATATTGGTATAGAGTTAAGCAATAGTTATGCAAAGTAGACATGTTGTAAGCAGAAAAAAATATCATCTTAAATAAATAAATAAATAATTCAGACAATAGACAAGAAAAACAAAAAAAAGCACATATTAAATAACTTAAGAACAATATCATAAATAAACCATATTGGTATAGAATTCAACAAAAGCCGTATACAAACAGACATGTTGCGGACATGAAAAAGAACATAAAAGCTAAACAATTAGGTTAATGAGTAAAACAAACAAAAAAAATGCAACATCCAAGTAAAAAAATAAGAACATATGACATCCTCCCAATATGATAAAAAAAATAAAATAAAATAAGTACATAACCAAGTTGCCATAATCTGGGGGGAAACATCAACATGAAGGAAATACGAAAGCATAGTAATCTAATAAGAGTAGTTGACAGATGTTATCATGGTAAATAAGAAAGAAGAAAAAGGAACACATATTAAAAAAACAAAAATTCAAGAACACAATTAAAGAACTAAACATCATAAAAAAGAAAAAAAATAGTCAGGTTATTAGAACTTCAAGAGAAACAACAAATACATAAAAGGGAAAGATAAATAAGCAGTATTGTATGGAGAAAAGGGGGAAAAATAAATTGCAAAGTAAACTATATTGGTATAGAATGCAGCAACAACTCTATACCGACATTGATGTTGTGGGCATGAAAAAAAACCTAAAATCTAAACAATTAAGTCAATGCGTAAAATAAACAAAAAGAAATGCAACATAATAGGTAAAAAATAAAAAAGAAAAGTACAAAACCAAGTAGCCATAATCTGAGGGGAAGTATTGACATAAAGGAAATGCCAAAGCATAGTAATTTAATTGCATGTTATTATGGTAAACAAGAGAAGAGAAAAATGAACACACATTAAATAAATCAAGTAGAAGACAACAATTAAAGAGGCAGACATCATACAAAGGCAAAATGGTAGTCAGTTTCAGAGAACTTAAAAAAACATCAAAGATAGAAAAGAAAAGAATAAATAAATAAGCAGCATGGCATTCAGTATAGAAAAACAAAAGTAAATAGCAATGTAAACCATATTGGTATAGAATATAGCAACATGTCTTTACAAAAAGACATGTTGTAGGCATGAAAAAAAATATATAAACTAACCAATTAAGTTAATGAGTAAAAACAAAAAAACAAAATGAAATGAAAGACCATAGGGAAAAAAATAAGAACATATGACTTCCTCTCAATATGGTAAATAGGAGAAAAAAAATAAGAATATGCCAAGTTGCCATAATTTGAGGGAAACATCAACATGAAGGAAATACCAAACCAAAGGAAACAATTAAGTGTAGCTAAGAGCATGTTATCATGGAAAACATGAAAAGGAAAAAAAAAATGAACACATATTAATAGTTGAAGTATAAGACCACAATTAACGAACCCAAAGTAGTGGAAATTCATAAGTGAGGGGATGAGAGCCTTAAGAGAAATAACAAATCTATAAAGGGAAAAGGGAATAAGCAGGATGTTATCAGATAAGGGAAGCACAAATAAATAGCTAAATAAATCATATTTGTATCAAGTGAAGCAATGATAAACGCCTAAATGTATTTATTTTATACATACACATTTTGTACTATCCATGTATAGTTTGATGAATCGATGCCCTTTTGTGGTTTAATTGGTTCCATTCATGTTATAGGTCTCAAAGAAGCCTAGGTGAGCTCGACAACACAATTTAAGAAGAAATCAGCAACGAAAATAACATTTTAGAGCTCCGGCATTATAGCAATCACTACAATAAGTATTGTAGCACGGAGGACTGAAGAAACGCCATAGCCTCGGGTTTTGCTTTCGGGCAACCTTGGGCCCATGAGAATGCCACAAGCAAGCTGGAAAAATTGTGTACCTGTTACTATAGTAGATTTACTGTAGAAGATACTGTAGCACTTTACTGAAATTTTGACATAAATCCTAAGGGCCATGAGGGCATCCTTGCGCACACAAGCCAGCCCGTGAGGAATACCTAAGAAGACTTTAAAAGACGAGTTAGGGCATCATTGAAGGGGTCTTTGGCCATCCTTTCTCCACCATCATCTATTAAGGCTTCAAGGTAGCTAGAGAAGTCAGATTTGAGGGGCAAATCGAAGGAAGAAGAAGATCACACTTAAAAGAGGCCATCTAGGAGTTCGTCGGCATCAATTTGCCAAATTCCCATCACCATCTTCTGGTTAACACATTTAAGGGAGCTGTCTATAATTTTCCTCATAATTGCTATGTATTTTGAGATCTTCCTCTTATTCATGTTGAACTAGACTCCCAAGGTCATCGGGCATCTAGTGAACTTTAGGATGAACTTGCTTGTATTGATGCTATGATTTGTTTTTAGTGTATTTGGTTTGATTTGTGGTCCAAACTTTGTATTATTTGATGTGTTAGATTGCATGAGAAATCTGTGGTTCAACTTCTAGGTTTTATTTGGTTGCGCGACCTACACCCTTGTACTAGACTCACTTAGCTTGAAAGGGATTCATGTACGAATACACCCTGACCATAGGGTATTTTGTATCCTTCCAACCATTAGGGATGAACCTAGATATTGTGTATGACCCTAATTAGAGATTTCCCTAAGCATAATGCAATCATAGGAGGATTTGCCCGTAAGAGATTATGAGCTAATACTTGTATAGGATTAAGGGTTAATCACTGTGACCATCGGAATTAACTTACTTTATGATGTCTCTTGACCCAAAACCACTATTTTCTCTATAATTCTAACATCATTCTAGCTTTAGTAGTCCCGAGGGGATCCTCGCCCGGGAACCTCACTCTTTCATTGTTAGTAGCTTACTTAATGTGTTTATATGGTGTGCCTTAGTCTATTTGTTTATAGTTAGCTCTTTTTTTAGTTTTCTTATTTTGTTTTAAACTTATCTTTAGTAGGCTAGATAGTGTTATCTAGGGGGAAGTAATAGCAGCTCTTGGGACTCCAGGGAATATGACCCTCTTGTGCTGCATGAAAGGTTTATTATTTGATGACCCATGTGCTTGCGGACTCATCAAGCAACATATCCATGAAGAAGACATGTTGTGGCCATGGAAAACAACATAATAAATAAACAATTAATTTAGAGAGTAAACATAAACATAAAGCAAATACTTAACCAAGTAAACAAAAAAGAGCATCTTATACACTGTTATCATGATAAATAGAAAATAAGTCAAAAACCATAACTAAATAAATTGTCACGCCCCGACCCGCAGGTCTGCAGGACCCGACATACCACCGCGACAATCTTGAGGAGGGATACTCCTCCTCTCAACCCTCGAGACAGCGCAAAGGCTTCCTAATACACCTGGAATCAACAATATTAACACAAATGCCAAGTTTCAAGAACAACAATGCCCAGCGGAAGTAATATAAACAACAATAATAACAACAACAACAATGACGAAGACAACTACAACCACAATAAGAATAGAAGGTAGAAGTTCAAGAACACACAGAAAGATAACACTGACAATAATAGCAAAAGCTGATACACACAAGTTTAAGAGTGGTTTAAGTACAACACCATGCAATAGAGTTCTCGACATACTAGTGGATCCAAGACTCAAATAACATATGCATGATCCAAAAATAACATACACGAATGAAAGTGATACAAGGAAACAAGAAGGCAACAAATGCTCAGCACGCAGCCGCACCGCCTCACCTACTACCTGCAACAAAACTGGGAAGGAGAAAGAGGGGATGAGTAACCACAGTTACTCAGTGAGGGGATTAGCACAACTCCACCAGAAATATACCGAAAGATAACAATACCAAAACATAAATCAGTGAAGATACTTTACTAACAATATACTTGGTTTAAAACAATGAAACTTTGAAATACCAAACATAGGTTCAAGTTATAAAGCACACTGAACATTAAACAACTTTACCATGCTACAAATAATTCAATACAACACCAAGTTGTAAACAAGTATAGCAATTATAAGATACAAGGTTTATCAATTTGAACATGATGAAAATCCTCATAAGTTTGGGAAAATAAGGATAACACTTATCACATAAGAATACCATTTCCCTCATTGAAATACAAATAGAATTTTATAGCAATCAACAAGAAAACACATGCCATCCTGGACCTAGCATAAGCACAATTCTCATCGATCGATTCAAATATAAAGCTGTTTAGAAATAATTAACTCATCTATCATAAATCAACAATAATGTCCAGAATGGCCTAAAAAACTCTCCGTCGTTAATCGTGGCCCTGGTTAGGTCTGGAGCTACCATGATGCGCATATCTTGGCATTGGCCACTGGGAAGTTCGTGTGGTGACTCCGAACAACCCAACTATACCCATGTCAGGGATCTACGCTCCCACCTGACATGGTATAACCGATTTTGACAGTATTCCACGCCACCTCTATATAGGTCGGCCAGTAGAAACCATCCACTTCTTACTACAGTAAGTACTGGAGCTCGGCTCCTATGTCACCATCAAGAAATTTAAACAATAACTCAGTCCGTAGGCTTTATGAGTACAACAAGATAACATAATTCTCAATAAGAGACAATAAGTGTTCGCAATGGCAACTCTCACTCCAAGAGTGATCATTGATCATATCATTAACAATGAAACCATGTTCATCAAAAGTATCATATAAAGATGTCTTTCGAAAATACACCTTGTGCATTGCATTAATACCATGAAAATCAACTTGTTTTTACATGCCTTTGTTCAAATAAACAACATTTAAAACTAAACAACATTCCTTGAGCACTTGCTCCAATCATAGCCTTCGCAATAACACAAAATGTGTAACATAATTAGGTTACATGAATCCATTTGGATACGATAACAAAAGTCTCAAACCTTCAATTTGGAAACCATGAAGTCATAATAAAGCTTTCAAAACTTAAATTCAACATTTGGCAAACTTTGCAAATAAACTTATCGACGATTCAAATATGCCTTTTTGGTCATCAAATCAAACATCTCAAATCTCATAAGAATACACAATTTGAAATGTATACTTCAAAACATAGGATTTTCAAATCACAACAACATATATAAATACTTTAATAATACTTAGGAGATGAACCAAGTCACAATTTAATTATGGCTCCAAACTACCCAAAACGACATTTCAAAAGCCACTAATAATGCAAGGTATAAATCTGGTGAAACTAAACCAATTATGACAAAGGTGTGTGAAGTAATACAATCTATAGCCCATAGAATATCTAATCTTCACTTACAAATTCCTAATCACATAACAACTCAAATAACCATTCCTTTGAACGGCAATACTTTCAAGTAAGAAATATACATGCATATATATATATATATATATATATATATATATATATATAGGTATTCTTCGGATAGGATTATGCTTATTAGTCCCACTCACAACTTTGACGACTTCACTCCCTTCAACGATAGTCCTCGACAAGCTCTTTGCTTCAATCCAAAGCTTTTCCTCCTTGAGAAAGCACAAGAAACACCAATAAATTGTTAGGACAAAAGTCAAGCAAGAACCCTAAGTTCTTCTACCAAATAACCCTAATGAACTCTAGGGTTGCTCCACTCACAACTCAAGGTACTAAACAAACTCTAAGGGTTTAGACTCCTCTCTAAACCAAGGAAACCAAGAACACAAGGAAAGCTCACCGAGCTACAGTAACTCTAACCTAGGAAATGATAGATCTCTCTCAATCCTTCATCAAACCAAGGGAAATACAACCAATCAAGAATCTAAGCTCAATAACAACTACTCACTAAGGATTTCCCACCAAGAACTCAAGAAGAACCACAAGAGAGAATGGAAGAAGATGGAGAAGAACCATACCTCCAAGCTTCTCAAAATTCCAAGGAAATCTTCACAAGGGAGGGTGAAGGGGATTCTCAAGCTTCACTACAAAGAACAAGGAGGAGAACAAGGCTCAAGCTCCAAAATAAACAAACTAACAAACCCTAGCCTCATCCAACCAAGCAAAGGAGAAGGAAGGAATGAAGAAAAATTTACCTTGAAGAAACAAGGGATTGATTCGCAAGCTCTACAAACCAGCCCAAAATCTCCTCCAAAACAAGCCCTAAACTCCAAAGGAAAGTAGAGGAAGAGAGGAGGAAGGGATGAGGGGCTTTAGGGAGAAATAATGAGGTAAAATAAAGCCAAAATGGGACTTTTATAAGCAAAAAGGGTCGGTGTGTGGGCTGTGTGCAGCCCCGCACACCAGCCGCACACCCCTCTGCCTGAGGTGTGCGGCCTCTGTGCAGCCCCGCATAGCTTTGTGCGGCCTGTGCACAGCCCACTCACCCTCAAAACTTCTCCAAAACACTCTCAAACACCTGGCAAACAACTCCAAAGGCTCGACAAGAAGATTCAAAGAAAACTCAGTGAGGAATTGACCACAACATCTAGGATAACCAAAACAACAACCAGGGGCAAAGAGGACCGAAACACCACATAAATTATGTGCAAGGCAAAAGATAAAGTAACAGACACTATGAACAATAAAAAATGTAAGTCACTAAATAAGGATTCCATAGAAAATAACAAGTTTAAAGTAATCTATACAGGCAAAGGTATGCTGTGAAGATCGGTAGAAAGAGAGAGAGAGAGACAAAAAAAAAAAAAAAAGAATACCATAGTAAAAGGTACACGCTAGGAAGATTTGCAGGAAAATAGAAAATTTATCCTGAAAAAAATTAAATACTATAAAAATCTGCTGAGAAATAAATCAAAAATTAAAACAAACCATGGAAAAATACATGTTATGAAGATCTGTAGGGAAATAAAAAAAATACACCCTTACAGGTTCCCCGAAAGTGCACGGGTTTGTCGAAGTAATAAAAGTTACCCCGGTGAGAGGGTAGTCGAATCCACAGGGAAAAGGGAGTTAGAGTATGAGATTTCACTATTAAAACTATGCGAAGTACGGAAAAGTAATAATCGATTCGTGTGTGAATTGCGAGAACAACTATACTAAAAGACAGGAAATTAAATAGAGAGAGGTGAAAGATTAGAGAGTGCAAGAAAAAGAGATTAAGGAGGATTTAACAATGAATGAAGTGGGGTATCCGGACAAGTTACCTCTAGGATCTATGCTTCTAGTGCAAGACTATGCTGTTATACTTTCCTATTGATGCTAATTGAGTCGAGGAAATCCTAAGACTCACGGTCCCAAACCTAAGGTCAACCGTGACTAACCCCAACATTATGCCCCGGTATTAAGATTCACAACAACCCTTCACTCTATCGCTCGCACGATTAAGTCCCAGGGGAGTACATCTACCTAAACCTCACACTACGTGGGATTGCATTAAGTTCTTGGGATTCCTAGTGATTAAACCTGTTCCTATTTGTAGTTTTAACCCTTTGGTCCAGGAGGAAGAACCCTAGTCTAGATTAAGCCCTAGTGCATAGGATTCACTTCAACCCTTCACTCTGTTACTCGCGTAACTAAGCCCCAGGGGAGTTTATCTACCTAGCACTTCCTCTATCTTGACCGCTAATAAATCAAGGAAACGGAGGTAGGGAGAAATCACACCGGAAGGGAAAGGGGTACATCGCTAGCTCACAACTCTCCCTCTCAACCCTCTTCAATCTTGAATAGTCTAATCCTATAGGAGTTGTCACACCTTCAAAGGAAAACTGAGATTGCTCTCAACCCTAGTGTCACATCTAAGAGAAAACAATAGCAAAATAAAATCAAGATTGAAACTCAATTCTTATTCATCAATAATAGAAAAACATAATAACAATGTCAAAGAAACATGATAACCCTAGAATTTACAAGTCCGAATACCCACAAGGGGTTTAGCTCCTCATAGAGCTATGCATGTTCATCGATGTATGAAATAAAACACAAAGTAAAGACATAGATGAAAACCCTCTTGCGTATGGTGTGGTCGTGGTCTTGTGCGGCCGCCGGACGTCGGTGACGATGCCGATGACGCGCTCTAAACCTCCACGAAGTCCTCTCCAAAACCCTAGCCGCACTCCCAGAAGTTGGGGAGAAGAATAGGTCAAAAGATGTCTCAAAAAGTCTCCAAATCGGGCTTTTATAATGTGGAGTCGCGGCTTTAAATTTGCTGAAAACGGGATTTCACAAGGCCGTGTGGAATTTCCACACGCCCGTGTGAAGTTTCTGGAATTCTGATTTTCGGCCGACTGCGAACAGTAACTTGCTACAGTACTGCTACATTATTGTGCCGAAACGCTCCCGGATTCATCGTTCTTCATCGAAGTCGTTGAATTGGGCACACAATCAACGGTAGATCGTGCCGATTGCTTCGAATCGCCTAATTGGTGAAGTTCTCATTGTTGGCATGAGTTAGACTTATTGTGAATGTGACTGCCTTTGTGCCCCTCTAAAGGAGGTTGGCACACACTCACAAGTCTATGCTCACGCCTTGCTCCTTGCTTGGTCCGAAAATCTTACCAACAATGCCAAACACGACCTAACTTCGTTCCTTTCCTTCATTTTATCTTCACAACCCTACAATGCACAAAAGTAAACAATTGCACACTTTTTAGTGATAAAATCTGATTGAATTAAAGCTCATTGCAAGATAATAACGCTTCGCATTACTATAACACGAGCACTTATCAGATATCCTTAAACACACAGTCCCAAATCTAAGGTCAACCGTGACTAACACCAACACTATGTCCCGGCATTAGGATTCACGTCAACCCTTCACTCTGTCACATACGCAACTATGCCCTAGGGGAGTATTTCTACCTAAGCCTAACACTATATGGGATTGCTTTAAGCTTTGGGGATTCATAGTGATAAAACCTGTTCCTATGTATAGTTCTAACCCTTTGGTCCAGGTGAAAGAACCCTAGTCTAAATTAAGCCCCAATGCATAGGATTCACGTCAACCTTTCACTCTGTCACTTGCACAACTAAGCCCCAGGGGAGTTTATCTACCTAGCACTTCACTCTATTTCGACCGCTAATAAATCAAGGAAACGGAGGTAGGGAGAAATCACATCGGAAGGGAAAGGGGATACATCGCTACCTCACAACTCTTCCTCTCAACCTTCTTCAATCATAAGTAGTCTAACCGTATAGGAGTTGTCACACCTCCAAAGGATAACCTAGATTGCTCTCATCCTTAGTGTCATGGCTAAGGGAAAACAATAGCACAAGATAATTAAAATTAAAACTCGAATTTATTCATCAATAACAATGTCATAGAAACATAATAATCCTAGGGTTTACAAGTCCGAATACCCACAAGGGGGTTTAGCTCCTCATGGAGCTATACATGTTCATCAAAATATGAAAGAAAGAACAAAATAAAAGCATTGATGAAAACCCCCTTTCGTATGGTGTGGCCGTGGTCTTGTGCGGCCATCGAACGTCGATGTCGATGCCGATGACGCGCTTCAATCCCCCAAAAAGTCCTCTCCAAAACTCTAGCCGCACTCTCCAGAAGTTGGGGAGAAAGATAGGTCAAAAGATATGTTAGAAGTCTCCAAATCGGGATTTTATAATACTGAGTGCAGCTTTAAATTTTGGACTTATCGAGACTTCACACGGCCGTGTAGAATTAACACACGAGCGTGTGAAGTTTCTGTCTACTGAAAAATTGATTCGCACGGCCGTGTGTTAATTCCACACGCCCGTATGAATTCTCTGGAATTTTGAAATTCGGCCGAAAGTGAACAGTAGCTTGCTACAATGTTTTGCTACAGTACAGCTACATTTTCTGCTACAGTACTCACCGAAACGCTCCCGAGTTCGTCATTCTTCATCGAGGTCATTGAATTGGGCACACAATCAATGGTGGATCGTGCCGATTGCTTCAAGTCTCCTTCTTGGCGAAGTTCTCCTAAGCTACACAAGTTAGACTTGTTGTGAATGTGACTGCCTGGTGGCGCATGTACTCAGCTAAAACGTGCCCCAGATGAACTGGCTCGCTCTGTACCATGGAGTGTAAGTAGAGCAACTCCTGTCTACTCAGCACCCCTGTGCTATCCCCTTTGCCGCTCACCGACTTGCTCAATATGGCATGGATGTACCTGTACGCTGGCCGGGAAAGAAATGTCGTCTTTGAAACCCTCGGCTCGTAGTGCCTGTCCCCGCACAACGTCCTGTAGACCCTTTGAGGTGTCAGGGTCACTGGGTAATCGGTGGCAGTAGCGCGTACTCCTCCGTCTCGGTAAATGCCTGATCGTAAAGGCCCATCATGATTGAGAACTGGGTGATACTCAGGCTGAAGTGTCGACCGAGGGCCCAAAACTGGATCGTCTCGCCATTTGTGAAGCTGTCGTACCCTCGGTCGAACTCAAAGGTCGATAAGACCTCGAGTGTGAGTGCTCGAGTCGCTGGCTCTCGGATAGATAACAACCAAACCCAACTACCTACTGCCAGCAAGTCCTCCACCTCTGTGGCGATAGTGTCACCCCCCTGTATCTCTCTCAGTGCGCTTAGGTCTGGGTAGCGTAACTGTCCAAATCCGAGCACCAATAATCTCTTGAACCTTTCCCTGTGCTCCGGTAAATCAAAATCCATCTCTTCGGGGGGTGGGGTGGGCTCTCGTGGGCGCTTCCCTGCTGATTTTTAGACCTAGAAGTCATCTCTACAAAGTTGCAAAAGAAAACAGTTAAAATCAGTTCAAAAACTCAATCTGCAGAAATCCACACGACCGTGTGTTAATTCCACACGCCCGTGTGGAGCATCTGGCGGACAGAACCTCACGGCCGTGGAGCTAAAAATTCCAAATTTTCATCAAATTTCGTTCTAATTTCTTTATAAGCATGTTCGCATATATTTATATCATTCAATCCAAGTGAAATCATCTAAAAGAAAGAATCAAATGAAGAATTAACGAAGAAAAGAGGCTTAAAGTCCTTACCGTCGGAGTGAATGAAGAAGCTTTAGAAATTGGCTGGAAAACTCATCTAAATCCCACAAAAACACGATGAGAAGGTCGGGAAAATAGTAGAGAGGTTCGAAGAGAGTTTTTGAGTGATTAGATGGAGAGACACGAGTGAAATCTATAAGAAAACGCGCCGCTTTTGAAGTTTTGGGAATCCACATGGCCGTGTGCCTCTAAAATTAGGGTTCACAGGGGCTCACACACGGCCCTGTGTGCACTCTGGTTACTCTCTGGACTACCCTACACGGCCATGTGATAACCCTACACGGTCGTGTGCCTTCACAGGGGAGTTACATAGGGGCTGGTACATGCCCCTGTGGATTCACGGGGAATTACCGAAGGTCTCTGAAAAAACTTCACACGGCTGTGTGGAAATTCCACACGGCCTTGTGCCCAACCTGGCCAAGAACACAAGCCGGCCACAAGGGCACCTCACACGCCCCTGTGGTCTCTCTAACTTACCCGAGAAACCCTAAGTATTTCACACGGCCGCGTGAAATATCCACACAACCGTGTGCCATGCACAAGCACTTCACAGGGGCAGCCACAAGCCCCTGTGTATTCTCGGGAAAAAAAGGAGGTCTCTGCAGAGTTTTCACATGGCCGTGTGGAAATTCCACACGGCCGTGTGCCTTAACACAGGGTTTCTCACAGGGACACCCACACGCCCCTATGGACTCTCTGGAACGAGAGTTTAAGTTCTGCAGGTTTCCACACGGTCGTGTGGAAATCCCACACTGCCGTGTGCCCCTTCTGAAGTTTTTCACATGGGCAAGGTCATGCCCCTGTGCTCTCACTGGTTGAACCCTACTTGGTAACACACGCCTGTGTGGAAATTCCACACGGCCGTGTGTTTTCTCTGGTTTACTTGGAAAAATTCACAGACTTATAGAAAAATTCAGAAACATAAATACGATGCTTGGAGCATGCGAAAACTATCAAAACACGACCAAATACTATAGAAAACATGCTCAATCGACTCAAACTTCATCAATTATCGTTTAGGCACACGGAAAACATCATCAATCCATGGTAAAATTACAGCATATGCATAAAGAATTCAGGACACCAAAACTAAGGCTTTTATTCAACCTAAAAATAAACTAAGTCGTAGAAAAACTGTTAAAGCTTAGGTTGCCTCCCAAGAAGCGCTTGTTTAACGTCACTTAGCTTGACGTACCTGGTCTTACCTTACGGTGGCTCATGAATAGAAGTTGCCCTCTTCCCTATGACATGATCCCTTGCGTGTATCCCGCAAGTGCACGGGTTTGTCGAAGTAATAAAATTTACCCTGGTGAGAGGGTACTCGAATCCACAGGCAATAGGGATTTAGAATATGAGATTTCACTAATAAAGCTATGCGCCGTATGGAAAAGCAATAATAGGATCAATGAGTGGATATAGAATCAAACAGAATGAAAGACAAAAAATTAAATAGAAAGAAGGAAGATGAGAGAGTGCGAGTGAAAGAGAATAGAGAGGACTAGCAATGAATGAAATAGGGTATCCGGACAAGCTACCTCTAAGATCTATGCTTCTAGTGCAAGACTATGCTATTATACTTTCCTATTGATGTTAATTGAGTCGAGGATATCCTAAAACTCACTGTCCCAAACCTAAGGACAACCGTGACTAACCCCAACACTATACCCCGATATTAGGATTCACGTCACCCTTCACTCTGTCGCTCGCACGACTAAGCCCCAGGAGAGTATATCCACCTAAACCTCACACTACGTAGGATTGGTTTAAGCTCTAGGGATTCCTAGTGGTAAAACCTGTTCCGATGTGTAGTTCTACCCCTTTGGTCCAGGTGGAAGAACCCTAGTCTAGATTAAGCCACAACGTGTAGGATTCACTTCAACCCTTCACTCTGTTACTTGCGTAACTAAGCCCCAGGGGAGTTTATCTGCATAGCACTTCACTTTATTTCAACCGCTATGAAATCAAGGAAACGGAGGTAGGGAGAAACCACATCGAAGGGAAAGGGGTACATCGCTACCTCTTAACTCTCCCTCTCAACCCTCTTCAATCTTAAGTAGTCTAACCCTAAAGGAGTTGTCACACCTCCAAAGGGTAACCTAAATTATTCTCAATCCTACTGTCACATCTAAGAGAAAACATTAGCAAGATAAAATTAAGATTGAAACTCAATTTTTATTCATCAATAATGAAAAAGCATAATAACAATGTCAAAGAAACATAAAAACCCTAGAGTTTACAAGTTCGAATACCCTCAAGGGGTTTAGCTCCTCATGGAGCTATACATGTTCATCAAAATAGAAAAGAAAGTACAAATCAAAGACATTGATGAAAACCACCTTGTATATGATGTGGCCGTGGTCTTATGCGGCCGTCGAACGTCGGTATCGATGCCGATGATGCGCGCTAAACCTCCACAAAATCCTCTCCAAAACCCTAGCTACACTCCCCCAGTTGAAGAGAAAGATAGGTCAAAAGATATCCCAAAAGGTCTCCAAAATCCCTTTTTATAATGTTGAATCGCGGCTTTAAAATCGGACTTATCGGGAGCTTCACAAGGCCGTGTGGAATTTCCACACGCCCATGTGAATTTTCTGTCTGGCTGAAAAATCGATTCACATGGCCATGTGGAATTTCCACATGCCCGTGTGAAGTTTCTGTCTGGCTGAAAGATCGATTCACACGACCATGTGGAATTTCCACACGCCCGTGTGAATTCTCTGAAACCCTAATTTTTGGCAGAAATTGAACAGTAGATGCTACAGTGTTTTGATGCAGTAACAAACTACAACGCTGCTACAGTAACTTGCCGAAATGCTCCCGAATCCGTTGTTCTTCATTGAGGCCATTGGTTGGGCACACAAACAATGGTAAGTCGTGCCGATTACTTCAAGTCTTCTTTTTGTGAAGTTCTTCTAAGCTACACGAGTTAGACTTGTTGTGAATGTGACTGCCTTTGTGCCCCTCCAAAGGAGGTTGGCACACACTCACAAGTCCAAGCTTGTGCCTTGTTCCTTACTTGGTCTGAAAACTTCCCAACATCGGCGAACACGACCTAATTTCGTTCTTCTTCTCCAATTTAGCTCCACAAACCTTCAATGTACAAGAATACACAAATGCACGCTATTTAGTGATAAAACCTGATAAAAGATATGCTCAATGTAAGATAATAACGCTTCGCGGTACTATAACACAAGCACTAATCACCCTACAACCTGAAAGTATGCAGAACATAGTCTTTGTAGAGTAGAGGTAGAGTTAGTGATTTTGTTACCACAAGAGGACGAAACACCCTCACTCCTTACTTGCTTATCCCCATTGACTTTGAGGCCTTTGGTGTGGTGTCTTTTCGCTCTCTTGATTTTTTTTCTTATCTCCTTTATGAGCCCCTGTTTTGGCTCAACCTTCTCCTCGACTAGACCAAGTGTTAGCACTTCTTCTTCAATCTTCTCATCTTGGTTCGGTCACCCTTCATATGGATCTGGGTTCATCATTTCCTGTACATATTCATCAATACACTCATCAGTAGCATCAAGATAATATAGAGTGTCATTAAAATCAAGAGAATGTCTCATGGCTTCGGCGAGGCGATAGGTGAGCTTGTTATCTCCAATTCTAAGTGTGAGCTCTCCGCCGTCCATGTCTATCAAAGCCTTGGAAGTACGCAAGAACGGCCTCCCAAGAATCAGCGGTACCTCGACATCCTCATCCACATCAAGCACAACAAAGTCGACAGGAAAGATGTACTTGTCTACTTTTACCAACACATCTTCCACAATCCGCCTCGGATGCCTCACCGATCGATCCGCAAGTTGAAGTGTCATCCGAGTAGGTCGAGGTTCGCCCAAGCCTAGCTTTTGGAAGAACGTGTAGGGCATAACGTTGATACTTGCCCCGGAATCAGCCAATGCCATCTCTTCACCCAAGTTGCGGATATTGCATGGTATTATGAAACTCCCGGATCTTTCCTCTTGCTTGGCATGTTCTTTTGCAACACAGCTGAGCAATTAGCATCAAGGATTACAGATGCACTCTCCTCCAATTTCCTCTTGTAGGTCAAGAGGTCCTTCAAGAACTTCGCGTATTTGGGCATTTGGGCCAATGCCTCCGTGAATGGGATGTTGATGTGCAATTGTTTGAAAATACCCAGAAATTTCTTGTACTGTTCATTCTCTTGGTCACTCTTCAACCTCGAAGGGTAGGGGATCCTCGGCTTGTAAGATGGTGGTGTGATGGATCACCCGCAAGTGCACGGGGTCGCCAAGTAATACCCCTCATGCACGCGTGAGGGGGTCGTATTCCCAAGGGCCCGAGAATCTATCCTTTCTTCCTCTTTGCAATGTTGTTTAACCGATAAAGCTTGAGTTAAAGAATTTGATGAAAAACAAACAAGCAAATATAGAATAAATGCAAGATGACTAAGGCAAAATACGGGAAATTCAATGGTTAGGAGTGGTCACAGATGAGGATTCCCTTAGGGGCTACTAAAGTGCGTTTGAAGGCTTGAACTAACATCCATGTAGCAATGATGGACCGAGAAAACCCTAGACTAGGCCAACCCGATGGTCACTGAAATTAACTCCTAATCCGGTACGGGTATTGGAATACGGTATTTCCACCGCTACGATATTTCTACCGTCCAAATCCCCACATGATTGCTAAGGGTACAATGGCTTTCTCAAACTAGGGTTAAAGCAACAACTCGGTACTTAACCCTAGGAGTGGAGGGGTACAAATACCCGATGGTCACGGCGTATTTATACGTATTTCCCTTCCAAAGTTGGTGAGTCTAACACTAGGGCAATGGTCATGCAACCTAGCATTTCCTAGACCAATTGATACATAGAGTTCTCATACATATCAAGCAATTAAAACACCAAGCAATGGATCACAAACATGCCACAAACAATGAATTAGAACAAAGCATCCAAAATACACAAGTTCACCCCTATGGTTCACCTACATCCGGTGACCTTGGGGTTTAGTTCCTCATGATCAAGAAATACAACACAAAATACATGAAACCAAACACCAAAAGCATAAGAAGAACTCCCTCAAGAGATGAAGGCCGGAGAAGTTCGAAAGACGCCACACAAAGGGGTGGCTTTCCTTGTCTTCAACCTTCCAAATCCAAGCTCTAGGATGAAGATCCTTCCCAAAACCTTGTTCTCCTCGCCAAATCCTTGCCTAGATCGCCCTCCAAATGCTTCTCCTCACTCAGAATTTTAGTGGTGATGAGAGCTCTAAGAAGAAGACACTTGATACCCGTGAAAACCCTAGCCAAAGTCCCTTAAAAGATGAATTCGGGCAAGTTCACGGGTGACCTCACGGTCCATATACGGCCCATGAGGGAGCCTGTAATACGGGCTACAAGAAACCGCAAAGTTGTGACTTTGCACAGTAAACTGCTACAGCACGCCCCTCACGTCCGTGAGCCTACCCGTGAGGGTTTCCAGATTTCATTTTCCTTCCAACTCTTCTCGCTTCAGGCAGGTACAGTAATACTACAGTACTCAGGACCCTAAAATGATGGTTTCGGTGCAGATTTCCTCTCAAATCGCATCGTTAGGGTCACCAAAGCATATAATGTACCTGAAACACGAAATAAAATAATTTAGACCGAAAAGGGCATTGATTCATTAATAAAACACAAAAATACATGTACGTACATAAGTGTAAAATACGTACATTTAGACGTTTATCATGGTGCCACCTCTTTCTCCTTTGGTGCTTCTCCCCATACTTCTTCAACTTCAGGTGGTTCTTTTATCTTCTCAAGAGGGAGATTTCTCTCGACCTCTTTCCCACTTCTCAAGGTAATTGCCTTCACTTGCTCCCTTGGATTATTCTCTGTATTACTAGGTAAACTACCTTGAGGTCTTTCCGCCAAAGTCTTCGCAATTTGCCCCACTTGATTCTCCAAATTGTGTAGGGAGGCGGTGTGATTGCGAAGTGTAGCTTCCACCGACTGAAACCTAGCATCCAAAGAAGAAATGAACTTTGTGAGGGCTTTCTCTAGATCGGTTATCTTCCCTTCTAGTCCAGTCACTCGGCTTTCTAGGTTTGGTGCTTGTTGATTTTGAAATCCCGGTGGTGTGTTGCTCTTTTGTTGCGACTGACCTTGATTGCTCCATGAGAAATTCGGGTGGTTCTTCCACCCCGGGTTGTAAGTGCCACTGTGCGGGTTGCCTTGGCCTTGTCCTCTATACGTATTGCCCACAAAATCAGCCTGTTCCACCGTACTAGTGCCTCCAATAGCAATCGGACAATCACTCGAAGCATGACCTCCCCCACAACCGTCACAAGTAGTAATGGCCGCAACTCTTGGTGAAGTTAGAACATCTAACTTCTTACTCAGTGATTCCACTTGTGCCACCAAAGATGTAACTGCATCAGCCTCATGAATTCTGGCCACCTTCTTTCGGTCCCTTGTGTTCCATTGATAGCTATTCATAGCCATCTCTTCAATAAGGTGTCGGGCTTCACCGGGAGTCTTGCTTCCTAGAGTTCCTCCTGTGGCCGCATCTAGAAGTTTCTTGGTACTTGGATTCAACACGTTGTAGAAGGTATGAATGATCATCCACTCGGGGAATCCATGTTGCGGACACTTTCGAAGGAGCTCCTTGAACTTATCCCATGTCTCGAATAGAGACTCCAATTCCATTTGCATGAAGGATGAGATTTCATTCCGTAGCCTGGCTGATTTTCCCGGAGGGAAATACCTAGCCAAGAACGACTCGGCCATCTCCTCCCAAGTAGTGATGGATGCTCTTGGCAATGAATGTAACCAATGCCTCACTTTTCCCTTAAATGAAAATGGGAAGGCTCTCAACCTAATTGCGTCGTTCGTTACTCCATTGATCTTCAACATGTCGCACACTTCAAGAAAGTTCTCAAGATGGTTGTTGGGATCTTCATCGGCCAACCCATTAAACTGTGCGGACTGTTCAAACATTTGAATGAACGACGGCTTCAACTCAAAGTTATTTACGGTAATTGGGGGCCTCACGATGCTCGATTGAGTCCCCATCACTGCGAGGCTAGCAAAATCGGACAATGTCCTCTGTTCTTCATTCTATTCTGCCATTGCTTCTGACACTTCTGAATCAATATTGGCTTGATTGGACTGTTTTTCCACAGGTTCCTTCCCTCTTCGATGTTTTCTTCTGCCAATCTCCGGATCTCTTTCAACAAGAATCGAAGGATTCCCGCGGGTCATAACCTGAAGCCAAAACAAAGAAAAAGAAAAATAAGAACAATGATAGATAAAGAAGCGTAAATTAGAAAACGAAGTGGAATAGCTAAAATAACGAAAAACAAGTATCAGAAATATGCCTATTCCCCGGCAACGGTGCCAAAAACTTTGACAGGGGCCCGAAAGTGCACGGGTTGTCGAAGTAATAAAATACCTTGGTGAGTGGGTAGTCGTATCCACAGGAATAGGGATTTGAGATATAAGTATTCACTATTTAGCTAACGTGATGTGCGAAAGGAAATCAGTGAGTGAGTGCGAGAATAATTGGCAAAAGCAAGAATTAAAAGAGAAGTGTGGAAGATGAGAGAGTGCAAGTAAGAGTAGAAGAGTAGGACAAGTAATGAGAGAAGACGGGTATCCGGACAAGCTACCCCTAGGACTTATGCTTCTAGTGCAAGACAATGCTATTATACCTTCCTATTGATGTTAATTGAGTCGAGGAGATCCTTAAACATACGGTCCCAAATCTAAGGTCAACCGTGACTAATCCCAATACTATGCCCCGGCATTAGGTTTCACTACGACCCTTGACTCTCGTTGACTTGTCAACTAAGCCCTAGGGGAGTTCGTCATCCTAAGCCTCACACTATGTGGAATTGCTTTAGGTTCTAGGGATTCCTAGTGATAAACCCGGTTCCTTTATGTAGTTCAAACTCTTTGGTCCAAGTGAGAGAACCCTAGTCTAGATTAAGCCCCAATACTAAGATTCACTACAACCCTTCACTCTGTTGCTCGCGCACCTAAGCCACAGGGGAGTTTATCTCCTAGCACTTCACTCTATCTTGACCGCTAATGAATCACGGAACACGAAGGTAGGGAAAATCACATCGGAGGGGAAAGGGGACGTTCCGCTACCTCACGACTCACCCTCTCAACCCTCTTCAATCCTAAGTAGTCTAACCCTATAGGAGTTGTCACACCAACAAAGGATTACCTAAATTATTCTCAACCCTAGTGTCACGGCTAAGGGAAAACAATAACAAAATGAATCAAGATTGAAACTCAATTTTATTCATCAATAATGGGAAAGCATAATAACAATGTCAAAGAAACATAATAGTCCTAGGGTTTACAAGTCCGAATACCCATAAGGGGTTTAGCTCTTCATGGAGCTATACAAATCCATCAAAATAATAATAAGAACACAAATTGAATGTATAGATGAAAACCCCCTTGTGTGCGATGTGGCCGTAGTCTTGTGCCGCCGTCGGACATTGATGTCGACGCCGATGACGCGCTTCAAATCTCCACGAAGTCCTTTCCAAACCCTTGCCGTTCCTCTCTAGAAGTTAGGGCGAAGAAGAGCCAAAAAGATTCTCCAAATAGTCTCCAAAATGGGCTTTTATAATATTGAGTCGCGGCTGAAATTTGAACTTATCGGGATTTCACACGGCCGTGTGGAATTTTCACACGCCCGTGTGAACTTTCTGGTTTTCTGAATTTCGGCCGAAAATGAACAGTAGCTTGCTATAGTGTTTTGCTACAGTACTTGCTGTAGTGCTGCTACAGTACTTGCCGAAACGCTCCCGGATTCGTCATTCTTCATCGAGGCCGTTGAATTGGGCACACAATCAACGGTAGATCGTGCCAATTGCTTCAAATCTCATAATTTGGTGAAGTTCTCCTTGTTAGCACGAGCTAGACTTATTGTATATGTGACTGTCTTTGTGCCCTTCCAAAGGAGGTTGGCACACACTCACAAGTCTATACTCATGCCGTGCTCCTTGCTTGGTCCGAGAATCTTCCCAACAATGGCGATCACAATCTAACTTCGTTCCTTTCCTTCACTTTATCTTCACAGCCCTACAACGGACAAAAATAAACAAATGCACAATTTTTAGTGATAAAATCTGATTAAATTAATGCCCATTGCAAGATAACAACGCTTCGCATTACTATAACACGAGCACTTATTATTGTCGCAGTAATAATAGTACCTCGGTGAGAGGGTAGTCGAATCCTCAGGGAGTAGGGATTGAAGATACAAGTGTTCGCTATTTAGCTAGTTCGATGTATGAAAAGTGAGAATAGAATCAATTTGTGGTTGCAACAGTAATTTAGAAAAACGAGAAATAAAAGAGAAATTTGGAAGGCAGGAGAGTGCAAGTAAGAGTAATAAGAAAAGGATAATCCATGGGTGAAATAGGGTACCCGGACAGGGTACCCCTAGGATTTATGTTTCTAGTGCAAGACAATTCTATTATACTCTCCTATTGATGATTAATGAGTCGAGGATATCCTTAAGCACACGGTCCCAAACCTAAGATCAACCGTGACAAAACCCAACATTACGCCCCGGCATTAGGTTTCACTACGACCCTTGACTCTTGTTGACCTGTCAACTAAGCCATAGGGGAGTCCATCTTCCTAAGCCTCACACTACATGGGATTGCTTTAAGTTCTAGGGATTCCTAGTGAAAAACCCTGTTCCTATGTATAGCTCTAACCCTTTGGTCGAGGTGAAAGGACCCTAGTCTCAATTAAGCCCTAGCACTATGATTCACTACAACCCTTCACTCTGTTGCTTGCACAACTAATCCCCAAGGGAATTCATCTCCTAGCACTTCGCTCTATCTTGACCGCTAAGAACTCTTGGAATACGGAGGTAGGGAGAATAAAAAATATAGATGAAAAACCCCTTGTGTAGAGTGTGGCCGTGGTTTTGTGCGGCCGCTAGATGTCGATGTCGATGCCGATGGCACGTTTCGATCCTCCACAAGGTCCTCTCCAAACCCTCGTCGCAACCCTCTAGAAGTTAGGTCAAAAGATAGGCAAAAAGATCTAGAAGAAGTCTCCAAAGCGCCTTTTAATAGTGTTGAGTAATGGCTTTAAATCGCTAAAATCGGGATTTCACACGGCTGTGTGGAATTTTCACACGCCCGTGTGAAGTCTCTGTTTTGTTGAATTTTGGCAAACAGTAAACAGTAACTTGCTACATTGCTTCTACAGTACTTTTGCCGAAAAGATCTTGAATTCATCGTTCTTCATCGAGGCCATTGAATTGGACAGACAATCAATGGTAGACAGTGTCAATTACTTCAAGTCTCCTTATTGGTGAAGTTCCCCTATGCTACACGAGTTAGACTTATTATGAATGTGACTACGTTTGTGCCCCTCCAAAGGAGGTTGGCACACACCCACAAGTCTAGACTCATGCCTTGTTCCTTGCTCTGTCCGAAAACTCTCCAACAATGGCGAACACGATCTAACTTTGCTCTTTTTCTCCAAACTAGCTTCACAACCCTACAATGCACAAATGCACACTATTTAATAATAAAATCATATGAAAGTAATGCTCATTGTAAGATAACAACACTTCGCATTATTATAACACGAGCACTTATCAGCCACCTACGCCCAGGTGACTTGGGAGAAGGATGATTCATTTTTGTAGTAGAGAGAAGTTGAATCCCCTGTATATTGGACCTTTTCCCATTACTGAGAGGATTGGGGTAGTTGCCTAAAGCTTAGAGTTGCAACCAAATTAGGAGAAGATCCACAACGTCTTCCATACCTTTGTGTTGAAAATGTATGTGCCGACTCCATGAAGTTACTAGAAGACTTGAGCTTTACCGTACAACTAGTGAAGATTTTGGATCGACAGGAGAAGATGTTACATCGGAAAGTGATTTCGATGGTTAAAGTGCTTTGGATGAGTGACTTTGTCGAGGATGTGACTTAGAAGCTTGAGGTAGTATTGAAGTGAGCTCATGCTCATCTTTTCCAGAAGCAAGTTAAGCTAGAAATTTTGAGGACAAAATTTTCTTGAAGAGGGGGCTAGAGTGTGGTATTTTGCTCTTTTTGTGTGCATCGACTCAAACTCTTGTTCTTACATATTTGTTTTTTCCGTGATCATTTAGACCGGGTTCATCAGAATGCATTTGAGTCATTTTTGGACTCATGCAATTGAGCGTGAGCATGCGTGATGGCCTTCGTGACTTGGATCGAAGGCCAGGTCTCATACCTGCACCTATTGGGCAGCCATCAAACTGCTTGATACAAAGAGATGGGTGTAAGGCACAGCCTTGCGGAGTGCATGCACCAACTAGGTAGGCACCTGGCGAGCCCTGGCTGATTTTTAAGGCCTTTTGGCCATCTTTTTTTGCTGGTGTGTTCTCTTCCTCTTTTAGCACCCTCTCTTCCTTTACCCTTCCTCTCATCCTTGGCTACTCTTCGGAACAAGATGATAGGTTTGTTGGTCCTTGTCTTGCTAGTTTGGAGTTCCTAGATCCTTCATCCTTGCTCTTTGAAACCTTGAGGTAGGTATTTCTTTTCTTTGTCTTCCTTGTTTTGTTGATCGGATGAATGGATATAGGGTTATGGAGGAAGCTTGAAAGGCTTAATCATTGTTCTTCTTGGTTTCTTGTCACTATCCAAACTTGAGAGAATAATTTGCATTATTATGCTTCCTTAATCAATTGTATCCATGAACCAATTCTTCATAGGGTTCTTGGTCTTCTTTTTTGCCCTAGTCATTTAGGCCAAGTCCATTTGAGTGTGTTCGAGTCTTTAGTTTAGAGTGAAGCTCAAACCCTTACGAATCATTGGATACCCTGAAACCCAGTTTTAAGCTAACCCTAGGACCGATTTAGGGTTACTTTGCATGGTTGAACCTAGGGTTTATTTTTTGTGTTTCGTGGCTTATTCTTGCTTGTTTGTATGTGTGTGTGTGTGTGTGTGTGTGTGTGTGTGTGTGTTTTAGTTAGGTGGTGAGAGCTCAGCTTGAGGCAAGGAACTGTCCAAGGGATAGCGCACTCAAGGTTTAAATCACCTAAATTGTGAGTGGGTTTTGCGATTACATGATTCTATTAGAATAACACTTGAAAATATTCATTGTTTTTCTTGATAGTTTTCCATGTCTCTATCACAATGAATAGATGCTCTGCCTAGCTTGGAAGAATTTATATACTATTGAATTATATATGAACCCCTTAATGTTTGGATGAATGTGTTTATGATTATAATGGTATTTTGGAGTTGAAGTGATTTATGAACCCTTTTTTTATCTAAACATACTTCTAGCATGGATACTTGTGAATATGGATTCCATTCTCTATGTTTAAATATTGTCCTAAATATGGACCCTTTGATGAGATGTACATGTATTGATTGATTTGGATGGTGATGGGGTTGTAACCCACCTACAACAGTCGAGGGTCCACATGGACTAGCCTTTAGAGGTGGCGTGGAGGACCCATTTTCTTTGTCCTCTTCAGGTGGTGCGTAGAACCCTAATTGGAAGATACATTGGGAGTCCAAAGTCACCATACAAAACCGGTGGGTCAACAACAAGGACATGAGGGCCTTGAGAGCTCTAAAATTAACCATGGCCACAGCTAGAGTTCAAAGGATTTTCTAGACCAATGATTGATTGATTGAGACAAATTATCAATTTGGTTTTTATATTCTTTTAGAATTGTGCTAACCCACTCACTGAGTGACTTAGGTTCCTCACCCTCATCCTTCGTTCCAGGCTCTAACGGCCAGTCGCAAGGTGGTGAGATGGAGTGATGGGCATTTACTTTCCTTTTATCACTATTGATAAGTGCTTGTGTATAACTATTACTAAGTATACTTTTCTTATATTGAGCATCACTTTTATTAGATTTTATGGCTCATTCATGTGTATTTGTGTTCTTTTATACATTTAGTGTTGTGGAGACAAGTTGGGAAGAAAGAAAGCAAAAATAGATTATGGACGCAATTGTTGAGGAAATTCTTCGATCGAATAAGGATCAAGGCACAAGTTGTGCTCGTAGACATGTGAGTGTGTGAAAACCTCCAATATGCTCAAATGAATATACATATCGGAGGGGCACAAAGGCAGTCACACTCATATGTTCAGACTTGTGTAACACCAGTAAGAGTTTCATCAATATGTTTGGAAGAAACCGGCAAGAGTTTCATCAATATGTTTGGAAGCAAGATGTGACATGATCTACTGTATGAATGTGTGCCCAACCATGTTGCCTCGATGAAGAAATTGAACTCGGGAGCGCTATAACGGAATTTGATGAGTGATCCGCAAGCGCATGGGTCGTCAAGTAATACCCTGTATGTGACATAGGGGTCGTATTCCCTGGGGTCCCAAGAGCTGCTATTACTCCTCTCTAGATGACACTGTCTAGTCTACCAAATATAGTATTAAAACAAGATAAGAAGAGCAATAAAGAGAAAACTATAAACACATGGACTAAGGCTCACCACATAAGCATACTAAGGAAGCAAGTAACAATGAAAGTTCAAGGTCCCCAAGTGAGGATCCGCTCGGGACTACTAAAGCTAGAAGGATACTCGATTACACAGGCAAAGGTGGTTATTCCAAGAGATGTCCAAAGGTAAGTCACCCCGATGGTCACGGTGATGACCCCTAATCCGGTATGAGTATTGGAATATAGAATCACTTCCGCCCAAATCCTCCTACGATTGCATTATGCCTAGAGAAATCCATAATTAAGGTCAAACACAATATCAAGGCTTAACCCCTAATGGTTGGAGGGGTACGAAATACCCGATGGTCACGGCGTATTCATACATGGATCCTTTCCACTTGGTGGACCGGCCCGTAAAAAGGTGGGTTTCGGCCTTACCCACCGGTTTGTAGTTGTGCCCCGAGCCGGTTCCGGGTCACCCTAACCCATCATGTTCGCTGGTGTAACCCGACCCCGTGGGACGGTGCTATATACTAGGCGGCTTTTGGGTCAACCTTTGACTTCCTAGACCTATAAACATTATGACATTATTAAAATAAATTAGAACAATAAAAGGGCTAATTAGGGCACTATAAGGAGATTAGAACATTGTCTCATAACAAACTCCTCTAAGATGAAGACTAGAAGGTGGTGATGAGAACTTGATGGATCCGCGCCGACAAGCTCCTAGATCTTCTCCTTGATGGTACTCCTCTTCTCCCCTTGGATTTGCACCCTAGATCCGCCTTCTCCCACAACCTGGAAGCTCTAGATGACAATAGTGGAGAATGGTGGCCAAAGACATCAAACAAAAGTGCCCTAACCCTCTTTAAAAGCTATTCTAGGGATGCCATGCAGCCTGGCATGCGGTTAGCATACGGGCACTGTAGCGCCCCGAATTTTGTGTAAGAAGAAACAATAAAAACAAGTAAAAGACCAAAACAAAGTGTAAGGAATTGAATGCAATGAATAGAGTAGTGCTTGGATCGATTTCACTTGGGAATTTAATGAATAGGATGATTGCAATTCAATAAAGATTAAACCTTAGCTAACTAGAACAAGGAAAACCAAAAACACACAAAGTGCTCTCTCAAGACTCTTTAGTGTCTAAACCTATGCTGAGAATGGAAGTGAATCTCTCCTACTCCTACTCTCGAATGATTACAATGGGCTCTAGGATCTCCATGTCTAGAATCGGGGATGAACCACCAAAATTCCAATCGAAAGGTGCATGGCGCCCTTACTATTTCTAGAAAGCATAAATGATACCTACTCATCCAACTGTGATCTAATCACAAGGATCCCTCAATACACGAGAAATCCTAATGGTAAAGCCACTTTTCAATACATAAAACTAACAATTAAAAGAAGGATGAATCCAGAAGCAAAAGGTAAATCTAAATTAAAAGGCAATCAAAAAGATAAAGCAATCCCAAACTATATTAATCTCGGCACGTAAGGGAGTTAGCCCTCCATGGGGCTCATGTTCAAAAATACAAGGTAAATCTCAATCTCTAAAATACTAAACATATAAAGAAAAACTCCCTTTCTCAATACCGTGTGGTTGGAGATGATGTGAGCCACTATTGTCACCAATGGATCGTCACTCAAACAACTCCTTTGAACTCCTTCTTTAATCCTTTTAACCTCCTTCAACCACAGCCAAAGAACTCCGGAACTTTTTCCCCCAATTTCAGTGCAAAACTTAGATGCCCTAAAAAGCTCTTCAATCTTCTATTTATACCTACAGGGCCTAACCGTTATGCAAGCAGGTACACGGGCTTGCACCCTACCCGTGTATCTCTCTATTTGATGGTTTTGGCATCAATTTACTCTTGATTTGCTTTCTTTAGCTCTTGTTGTGCTTCTTCCAAACTGTGATATTAGTTTTGCACTTGAAACAATAGTCCTAGGGTGAGCATTGTCCTGGTAGTCCATTTTTATCATTGATTACCTCTCTTTACTCCTTTTGCTATCTCTTTTCTCTTTTACTTTTCTTTGCATTGATATTTTAAATCAAATCACAACTTTATTTTCACGTTAGCTAAATAGCAATATTTTTTGTTTATAAGCATCTATTCCCTGTGGATTTGACTATTCACTCACCAGGGTATTTTATTACTTCGACGACCCGTGCACTTGCGGTATGCACACGCAAAGGGTGTGCCAATTATTCATTTCCAATATCATGTATGTTATCCCTTTAACATGAGTATGTTGTATAAGGACATGGATCCACAAACATGTTCAAACTCTATATGCATGGTTTGTTTGCTTATCTACATTCTTGGAAATTTTGTTGTATTTGTGACCAGTATATTTCTTGAACTCTACTATTAGGTTATTATATTGTTGATGTTTCCCTTGCATATCTTTGTGTTTTCTATTTTATATATTCTATTTATTGTTGTTCATTTTAGGTTTTGTTAGCCTTGCGCCGACTGGAGGGTTTAGTGGTATGTGTATCTCGCCTCCAGTTGCCGCAGCGGTTGTCGCATGCCAAGCTCGCGGGTTTGGTTGTGACATCCTCGAAAAATATCCTAATTAAGTATACACTCCTTTCAATGGTGCAGACTAGTATAAATATATTATTAATTTAAAACCATAATCTTTTTTATAATACTTTTTGTGTATATTTTTATGAAATCTCTAAAATATTGTGTATTTTTAAACAATTATCATCATAAAATCATAATATTATTTGAAATTATGATTAATAAATAATTAACTTAAATTTTTTTAAATTAATAATAAAATTTTCATATAATTTAAAAAAATTAATTATAAAATTTTCATCTTAACAAGATATTCATCAAAAAGAATCTAAATTAGGATAAAAATATTCACTATAAGATAATGTTAACAACTATCTCATTAGGAACTGTGGCCCTGTGGGAGGGTTCGAGTATTTTAAATTACAATTCACTTTCTTGGTCCTCTGTGGTAGTTATGTGTGAGTAATGTCTCTCATTCTCCCTTTTTGTCCAGCCACCGTGACTGGTGCACTTCCGTTCCCCGTTTGTCCTTTGCTTTGTCAACTTTGTAAATTTTTTAGTTATTGTAATTTATATGAAATTATCTTAAAATATTTTTTAATTTCAAAAAATTAGATTGGATTTTTGGGGAAAAAATTAGCTTTAACAAAATAGTTAATGAGATTCGAATTCATGGCACCAACCATATAATATTAATAGTCTACTAAACCCACCAACAAATATTTTATTGATAATGTTCCTATACTGAACTATATAAACAATAAGTAAACTTTACACTATTAGTACATTCATAGTTCGATTTTGCTTTTGCATGTATTACTTCGATTGACGCGTAGACTTGTATGCATCTACTTTACTTCGATCAACTGTAATAAAAATGTTGATAGACTAAAACGACATCTAATTCGGAAGAGAGGGAGTAAGTTATTTGGTTGGAGAACATCTATATAAATTAGGGCCCATTACTTTTAATTGGTCTTGATTTGAAAACATTTTAATTGTCACACGGTTTTCCGCAATAAAGTAAGTACTATGAGCCTTTGATTACATCCACAAACTTCATTTCATAAAATTTAATTATTTATTAATTAATTTTTAAAGTTATTAACATTACTTTATTAACAATTAAAAACACATTTTTAAATATTAAATATTTTCCTCGTAGGCTCCAACAAGGAAGTATCCAGGTTGACTCCATAGTCAACAACGAAACATCCTTGCAAACTTGTTGACCTTTTATATGGTTGTTTGTCTGTACTCCATCTTTAGCCATTTCTCTCTCACCCCTTTTCTCATCCTTTATTTCAGTTCTTGAGGGTTTTGCCTCCTCATATTTGCTTTCATTCGTAAGTTGCGCTTCCTTGTTCTGTAAATGTTGTCTCCGAAGTCAGGAACTTGGGGCTTTTCTCTGTTTCTGAGATCATGTTGTATCTTGTCATATTTTATTTATTGCATCTAATTTTGCTATTATATATTTTCTCTTCATATCTTGTGTGGAAAGCAGATTTATCTTTTCATTATGAGTTATTTTGCCAAGTTATTATTCTAATTGAGCATTCTTTACTCTTAACTTTGTGTTAGTTTTTAATCATCCATGTTCTTTCATGTTGCAGAAATAGTTACTAAGGAAGAAAAATTGTTCGTTCAATTTATTGCAAGAACAAAAAATTTTCTTGCTGTGAGTCATTTCTGTTTCCATAGGAACAAATGAAGAATCTATGTTGAAAACCACAAAATGTCAGTAGTGGAATTGATACCAATTGGAACTCTTCTTACATTGCTCACAGATCAGGTTTTAGAAACCGCTGTAGCTGCAAGAGATGTTCTTATTGAGCAGAAGAGTTTCAAGTCTTTATCAAAATATCTATTTGATATAGAACCAGTTTTGAAGGAATTGCAGCTTCGGGAGCTTAATGACACTGAAACTGCAAGGCAGGCTTTACAATTTCTCGAAGAAGATGTTAAAATGGCAAAGGACTTGGTAGACAAGTACAAAAATCGTTCCTGTTTCTATTTGCTAGTAAAATGCCGATCAATAGTAAAGGAGGTACAAGATGTTACTAGGAATATTGGAAGATCTCTAGCGGCATTATCACTTGCAAGCACGGAAATTCTTTCAGACATAGCAGATAACGTAAATAAGTTACATGGAGAGATGCAAAGAGCCGTGTTTGAGGCTTCTCAGTCACAGCTCAGAGTTGTTGAGAAGCTGGAGGAAGGTCTTCGTGAGCAAATAAGAGATCAAGGGTTTGCGAACATCATGCTAGAAGAAATTGCAAGAGCAGTAAGTGTGCCTGTGGAGCCGTCGGAGATAAGTGAAGAGTTAGCAAGGTTGCGAAATGAAAAGGAAGAAGCTGCCGAGCGTAAAGAGAGAGTGGAAGCACACTTTCTAGAGCAGGTTATTGAGCTTTTATCTCGTGCTGATGCCGCAAATAATTTGGAGCAAATCAGGAGTCAGTATTACCGTCGAATGGAGACTGCAGAAAAGTTTGTTTCTGGTGAATACATTCCGCCATTGGAAGCATTTCTTTGTCCTATTGAGGGTACTGTGATGGTTGATCCTGTCAGTCTTTGTACTGGAACTACATGTGAAAGAACAGCAATCGAAGGTTGGCTTCAAAGTGGAAAGATTTCTGATCCTGTCACAAACCAACCGCTTGATGAATTCACAATTAGAAGTAACATTCTTTTAAGACAATCCATAGAAGAGTGGAGAGAACTGAATTATTGCCTTAAAATTAGATCTGCCAAGTTGGGTTTCACTGATGGTTCTGATTTGGCTTGTGAAAGGTCTTTTGTCATATTGCAAGAAATTATCAAAGAAAACAAAGTCAATAAAGATTGGATTGCTATTGATGGCCTTATTGAAGTAATTCTTTCATTTATTGGGACCTCTCATAATAAAAACTTGAAGAGTAAAGCATTGGTTACATTGTTGGCCATCACTGAGCAGCATGAACGAAATAAGGTAACATGCTTTAAAATGCAATTCTTTTTCTGTCATATGTAATTGAGTAATTCATGTAAACTTTTGGCAAGAATTATTTGATCATGTTGCTTTGCTTGACTACGATTAAAAATTTTCTTCTGCTATATAGACTTGAGAAGTGGTTATCATTGTAGATCATTCATGAAATTTAACCTTGTTGTGCCAATGAATTATAATATTTTGGAGCTTTAACTTCTGCCCTCTTATGTGCTCCTAATTTGCCAGCAAAACAATTACATGATGTCAATTATTTGTGAGCTATCAGAAATATAGATTTCCTAAATTGTGTTACTGTTCTCAATATTAATTTCTCTGTGAGATAATCAAAGTAATAGTCCTTGGAGATCTCACCCTTTTATTTCAATTGCCATTGTTTCCACCAATGCATTTAACTAAACCCACCGTCAATAATCAAGATTGTTAGCTTTCCATATTTCAATTGCTACTTATAAGATCTATATTGAGTGTTCACCAATTTGCTTACCATCAGTTCTTAAGTGGAACTAGTACGACATTGCAGTTTTTTATCAATGGAGGACGGCTTATAATTCTAGGAGACACCCTTATATCGGTTTCTATTTTATTCTGTAAATGTTCTTACATTGAGAGAATGCAACCACCCCAGATGAAAACTTAGTTGCACTATCCTTTCCTGCTATCACTATGAAGTTGACACATTCAACTGCCGAACATCACCCAGTATCACATTTAAATAACCCTTTAGCCAACATAACACAATGCTCATCTTGCGCTTATAATAACAATTATTCGTTCCTGAACAGGATAGGGTTGTTGAAGCAGGAGGAATTGATCACATAGTACTCTGTTTGAGTCGTGGACAAATTATGTCAAAGCCTGCGATTTCACTGCTGTTTGAGATTCTTCATGTCAGTACCAAGTGGAATGATTCTGTGTGTGGAAAGCTGAAACAACATAATAGTGTTGTTCTATTTTTGGTGATGCTAATGAAAAGTACAGATAGAGAATCAGCCGAGAAATCTGAAGCTATACTATTGAAGCTTTGTGATGATGATGACGAAATAGTTTCACGTGCAGCTGCTGCAAATTGGTATATGCCATTGATTGACCGTCTCTGCAGAGGTTTGACAATTTTTTTTTATTCTGCACGATCTCTATGGTACTTGTTGTTTCTTTGTTCATTTGGCAGTTTACTTTTTATCCTGAAATTGCATAAGCTAATCATTTGACTGTTGATTAATATATTTCCCAATCTTGTTAAAGCAAACTATGCTTCTTGTTATCAATGTTGTTTTTTTTAAGACAATTTGAAATGAATTTATCTTAATCAAAGGTACTAAGTTCACATATCATCTAACCTCAAAATGAATAACATCATGTTGCTAAATTTTTTTCTAATTTTTAGTTGGCCAACGCATAACTTGGTTGAATGAATGGACTTGTAGATGTTGGATGCGTTACTGCATAAAATTTATCAAACTTGTACATGAGTTTAAGATGCTATTTGAAATGATATTCAGGACCAGAATCATCAAGAATATGCATGGCGAGAGTCATCACAAAATTGGAGTTGATTGATCAGAATATCCAACTCCTTGGCGAAGAAGGTGTTATTCCTCCGTTAGTTGAAATGGCATCTGAAAATCTTGAATCCAAAGAATTGGCTTTATCTGCATTGGCTAAACTCTCAAGCGGCCTTGAGAACAGAACACGTATAATCACTGCTGCTGGACTTCGTCCTATTCTTGATCAGATGTTTTCTTCAAACTCTCCCACAATTATCACAGTTAAGTGCTCTGAAATTCTTGAAAGGCTCTCATCTGTAGAAAGCATAGAGCTCTTTCTCGATAACAATGGTTTGCGACTTAAATTAGGGCCGATAGTAACCAATTTGGTTGAGATGCTTCAGAAATCTTTTCTTTCTGCCAGAATAAAAAAACCAGCATTGCACATACTTCTTAATCTTTGCAAATTTGGAGAATTACAAGCTGAGGAGATGCCTGCTGCCTCAATGGTTCTTCATTTGCTTGAAGCCCCAGACCGGGAAATTCGAGAGGTAGCACTTAAGCTTATTTATCTTCTTGCTCGGTACAAACCAGAAGGCATTTCAGAGTTCCTACTTGCCAAAAGAATGCTCGAGACATTCGCTGCCTTCCTTGAGGATGAAAACCGAGGAGATTTACAGATAGCAGCAATAGGTATTTTGGCATTTATTCCAAAATCTGAAGTGGCACTTACTGAATGCATGACAAACCTAGAAATGCTGCCTCTGCTACTGAACATTCTAAGAAATGGCGCAATGGAAGCCAAGGAAAACACACTTAGTGTTCTCTCAAGATTCGTAGACCCTTCTGACATCAAAATGCAGCTTATTGTAGCAAGAATGGGGCTTTTCTCATTGCTTGTAACTTTGCTTATGTCTGGTAGTATAACAGCGAAGGCCCGAGCGGCCACTTTGCTTGGTAACTTATCATTAAATAGCTCAAAATTAACAGTGCTGCCTGCTAAAACAGGATGCTGGTGTTTTAGAAGACCGTCTGTTCCTGTTTGCCAATTGCATGGTGGGATCTGTGATGCTACCTCCACACTCTGCTTGATACAAGCAAATGCATTGCCGTCACTTGTTAAATTATTGCGAGAAGTGCACGATCATGTTGCAACCTATGAAACTCTTAAGACATTGGGAACATTAGTACAAGAAGATGCACCATATCGAGGGGTGAAGGTTCTGCATGATGCCGGAGCCATTGCTCCTATGTTGGATGTTTTCAAATGGGGATCACCGGATTTGATAGAACTCGTTCTTGGGATTCTTGAGAAATTATTTAAGGTTCGCGAGGTTGCTGATTCTTATTACCTTGATGCTAAGATACCTCTTATTGGTTTGTCGACAAGGAGCAATGAAAATGGAATTCTTGGCTTGAAGGCTGCCAGTGTATTGGCCGAGCTTGAGCAATACTCAAAATCAAGATCCATGCCACTTTTAGGTGCTTAAAGTAAGCAAGACTTACCATTATCATTTGCGAGAAAGAGGAAAATAATTTCACATAAAGAGAAAGCGTGGCTCAACTCTCCTATAAGAAGGTATGGATTTTATTTTATTTTTAAACATGAGTTTTTTCCTTATTTGGAAGATAATTTGTATGGAAAATTTTGGTGTAAATAGATTGGAGTGGTAAAAGATTTGACTCCTACGTGATGAAAGGTTGAGGGTTTGACTCATTTTCTATGCGTAGTTAAGATATAAATAGAATGTATGTGAGGGTGTTTTATCTATATTATAAAAAAAAGTTGTGTTAATGCATGTTTATTCGTGAATTAAATCAGAAGCTTCGACTATATTACCACACACATTGCTGCATGCCAACTGATCGACTAGTGTGTAGTGAAGAGTGGTTTGGTTCAATACGAACTTAATTGGAGACACAGTGGTCATACCATCAAGGAATATATATATATATATATATATATATATATATATATATATATATATATATATATATATACACTCGTGTGGCTGGCTTGAGTTCGATCAGAGTAATTTCTGGTGGGTTTTTGGGAGATGAATTGGATTTGAGAGGTCTTTTGCCATTGTTGTTTGATCCGTCAATCTGAAAAAAAAAATAATGTATTAGTTTTTTTTTCGTTAAGTACTGTGAAGTTGTTAATTGGGAAGGTATACTAAAAAAAAGATGCTATAGTTACTAATGCATGGATCGATTGGTGTTACATTTGTTATTCATGATAATCAGAGTAAATCAATTAGTTATTGATTTTGTTTTGTATTTTTTAATTGATATGCAAATATTATTGTTATATGTGTTTTTTTTCATAAGTCATGATCAGGCTAGGATGCATTTGTAGTTAACTTGATATTTTCACATATTTAAATTGAACTTACATTTTTTTGGAAGTGTTCTAGTTGCTTATAGTTCCAATTTAGTTTTGATGACATTTGTTCATGACATGGGTAGTAGTCCTTTCATTTCAGTAGAATTTTTCACGCATTAGTAATAATTATTAACATATTAATATTTTGGAAATTGTTTTAAAAAACATTTGTAAAAATTTATTTCGAGTTTTTGAATAAGTTGCTTTGCATTTGAAACACACAATGATATGTCTTGCACTTGGGTTGATGAAACCTTCTTCTACAGCTTAGTCAATGAAAGAAAGCAGTGAGTTGTAGTAGCCATTACTATTCAATAATCCAACCTAAAACAACGAATAAGTTTGTCATAATTTGGTTATAATTTCCATTATGTATGTCTATAATTGCCATTGACTTACTGACTTGCTATGTATGCCTAATTGTGTCCACGTAATCACTTCAAAAAGTTCTTCAAGAGTACCATAACCTTCTGCATAATAATTTCAATTGAGATTAATTAGTTTTTTTTTTTATTTCAAGAGAAGAAATTTATGACTTGTGAGAGGATATATATATGATGAATGATAACAATATGATACCAAAATCAAACAATGTTAGTGAATATATCATAAATATGATATGTAGATTGTGTACTGACCAGGCATAGCAATAAAAGCATCAGCATTGCGAGTCATCTCTGCTTATATATATATAATGAATGATAACAATATGATACCAAAATGTTAGTGAATATATCATAAATATGACATGTAGATTGTGTACTGACCAGGCATAACTGTCACGCCCCGACCCGCAGGCCCACGGGACGCGACAATCGCCGCGACAATCCCAAGGAGGGATGCTCCGCCACTCAGCCCTCGAGACAGCGCAAGGCTAAACAACCACCTGTAATTCCACATTATTTAACACAAAGATACCGGAAAAAAATGCAACTATGCACAGCCAGAATAACAACATCAACCATGACAACAATGATAAAATACAATAGTAACAAGATCACAAATACACAGGGTAGCTATAACAGCAACAACAAGTCTAAATACACCAGAGTTTAAAAGTTGGGATAGATACAAAACATACAACAGGGTTTACTACAAACTAGTGGATCCATAAGTCAATACTACATGTCCATGTCCAAAAGATACATACATGAAACAGAAAGATACACAGAAGATAGAGCAGCAACAAATGCCCAGCATAGTGCGCACTGCTTCACCTACTACCTGTAACAGTCTAGAAGAAGAAAGAGAGGAGAGCAACTAGCGTTACTCAGTGAGGGGAGACTAGCACAACCTCACCAGAAATACCAATAACAAAGATAACAATAAAGCATCAAAATAAGAATTTTACCAAATATAAGATAAGTACTTAGAACATAAAAGTATAAGATAGCAAACTTAACATAGATAGATTATAATCACCTCAAATCCGATAAAATATTGAACGTTGATTCAATATAAAGAAGAATAAGTCAAACATCAACCCAAACATGCCCTCGTAGTGAATGTCCACTCTGAGCTGGCCTTCGTAGTAAATTCACTAACAAAACCAACAATACAAACAATTGCCACACGAAGAACAAAAGCTAACAAAAACACCCAACCAATAACAATACTTTCGCATTCCCGCGAGGAATCAATAAAAGCACAATCGAAACTCAAGTTTTTAAATACAAGGGGATAAGCAAATCCCAATACAAGGAATAACATAGAAAACCTCAACAAATTCCAAAATAAGTTCCAAGCCTTAGAATCCTCAAAAACCCAATAATTCCACAACAAATCCTAAGTTTAACACAAACAAAGGTTTCGCAACCTCGATGAAGTGATAATCCAACACAACCCGAACATTTGTGAATCAATTATCAAATAAGACATTCAAGATCAACTCAATAGAAATTATCATTCACCAAAATGCCAAACAAGTATTAGTTAAGAAAACACTACTCAAAACATGATACGGTTGTATATGAATGTAATATGAGTGTGTGCTCATGAGTTATATCTAGCTATCGGCATTCATCCAATAAGGCAATGCATAAATATCCCACTCACAGAATTGGCGATCCACCTTCCTCGCAAGCTACTCCTCGGCTACTCCCTTGCCTTGAGTCAAAGCATCTTTTCCTTGCCAAAGCACCACAAACACAATGTTAGCACAAGCAACACAAGGAAATCCTAGGTTTCCCCTACCAACAACCCTAACCGGCTCTAGGGTTTGCTCCACTAACCCTAGAGGCTACCAAAGAGATCCTAAGGGTTAAAGCCTCACTTTCTAACCCAAAGAAATCAAGAAACAAGGGGAGAGGGCCGGAGCTACAGTAGCTCCAAAACAAGCAAGAAGAACACTCAAGGGTTCTTGAGATCAAAGGCAAGCAATCAAGCCAAAAGCTTCTCTCAAGATCCACAAACAATAAACAAGGATGAAAACAAGGATTAAACTCCTCTCAAGGTTCCCAACAAACCCTAGACTCATCATCCAAAGAAGAAGAAGAAACAAGAAGCAAAGAAGAGAAGAAGAGCTTACCTAGAACAACCAAGGGATTGGTATGCAAGCTCCACAACCAAGCCCAAAATCTCCTCCAAAACCAGCCATAAACTCTCAAGAATGGTGGAGGAAGAGAAGGGGAAGGAGTGAGGGGTTTTAGGGAGAAGAAATGAAGAGAAGAGTGTTAAAATCTGGTTTATAAAGGGAAAAACGAAGGGTTGTGCGGCCGGTGTACGGCCCCGCGCAGTGGCCGCACACCCTTCTGCCAAGGGTGTGCGGGCGCTGTGCGGCCCCGCACACAGGCCGCACAGGCCAAAAAAATGGCCTGTGCGGGCTGTGTACAGCCCGCACACCCCCTATGCGGCCTGTATACGGCCCGAACCCCCTTTAAAACCCTCAAACTCGACCTAAAACCCTCGACAAGCCTCACCAACTCAAAACAAAGAAGAACTCACCCAAAACTACAAGTAATTAAACAAGGAACGATCGAAAAACATCGATCAACACAAGAGGCAAAAACCCGAAATACTACAATAACAATAAAAGCATCAGCATTGCGAGTCATCTCTGCTTTTCTTTGGTGCATATTTTCAACTGGTTTTACTTCTCCTATAGTGACGCCAGTGATCTGACAAATTTTCAAAACAATATGTTACTAAATAGGCATTGGTATTTGTGGTTTGATTTTTTTTCCTTGGAATAGTTTGTCATAAAATTCAATAATTTTTTGTTATACCTCTTTATCCATTAGAGCTTTGGGAATGATACTGAGTATGTGGAGAAAAAATGTTAATAACTTAATTTTGTTTCAAATAAATATTGTATTAAATTTTTGTTTTTTTTTTTACAATAAACCATACCCAAGAACTTGTCTTCCACCATTAAATACTGTTTGAGATATCAAACCCATTAATCTAATATTGCCTCTTCCATATACTAAATTAATGTTTCCATCACCTGAAGGGATTTGCAAGGTTATTTCATATTTTTGTAGTTGAACATACACAAATGAGTAGGCTATATGATTACAAGAACAATAACAAAGAAAGAAAAACAACATCTTGATAACTCTTTTGCTTTTCTAGGTTGCTACCGCAAAAAACACAAATTGTCTTGGATTTGGATGTACTCATTCTATTTCTTTTGTTTTGCTTTACTAACACTGCAAATTGCATTAAATTATAATAAGGAAAGATAAATTCAAAATGCAAGTATTATATTCATCATGGTTTGTCGGATTTTCTGATAAAAAATATTTTTGTTTTCAATTCGTATGTTTTTTTTAAATGTAATTTAAAATGTTAAAATTCTGATAACATCCAAAAGAAGAGTAGATTTTTATACCAATCCAGCCAAAATCTAGCAAACCCTACTGTTTTGGATCCCGATGAAAAAATTTCATTCCAATCCTGGCATAAGCTAGCAAACCATTATATTTTTTTTTATCTTAATGATTAATGTGTAGATCTGTGCCGAATTGTCTTCTTGATTGGATGGGAGTAATGAACAACATATATTGTGTTATAACATATAATGGGCAAAGACCAAGAAGTGAAGCTCAAATACAAAAAATTGATCTAACTATTTCATACCATGCTTAAATGATTAGTTGTCGATCTTGACATCCATACCCATTTTTAAATTAAATTAGATTTGAATTAAATATTATACCCTTAAAAACTTATGAGGATCCTTTCATTCAAAATCTATAAAAGGTACCTACTTTATTTTTTTCATTTATAGTGTAGAGGGTGCGGCATAGTAATAATGAGATTTTATAGACAAATGTGAAAAGGAAATTATAGATAGAATGGAATTAAAGAAAGGACGGTTTTTTTTTTGCACGATCTCACAAGCAACCTTCATCAAGCCAAGTTTTTTTTTTTTTGAAAATTCATTAATTTTCACATAACTCACTTGGTTTATATTATCAAGTAAGTCCAACAAAAGTTATATTTGAATTTGTAACTTGTGCTCTTGTTTGAATACGTAACTTGTTGAAATGTGTTTTTATTTGGATTTATAATTGTGTTCTTGTAATCTAAATGGGGTTGCAAAACTGAATAATTGCTCAATTTATAGGATGGTTTTTTTCAATTAAAAGTGATTTGGATATCATTAGTTTGGAAACTAAAATCCCAAAATTATATATTACATAACGAATTTTTTTTTTACCATATTACAACAACATTTTTTTTATTATGCTTTCATTTTATTTGATGGAGGGTTTATTTCTTGTTTACTCAGTATCCTGTGCTTCGGTTATTGCATTATCTTTATATGTTATAAAAGTTGAGTTGTGAGATTTTGTTAAGTTATTTCCACAGATTTTTTCTACTAATCCAATAACCTTGGATTTTCTCATTTGGTTTTTGGTTTTCTTTATGTTTGATAGAATTACATTTGAATTTTTATTGTTCATATCAACGTTCAGATTTTCTTGAGTTTTTTGTAGCGTTATATATAGATACTTTCCTTGTGTTTCAATTCTCATTTGAAGTATCTTTTCCATCTGTAGAAGAAGCATGGATTAATCTTTGGTTGTGATAAAAAATAGTATTTGATTCAATTGTACATCATCATAAACTTACATAATTTGTTTTGCATGAGAGAGAGAGAGAAAGAGAGAGAAATTATGTGTGTTGTTTTTTTTTTATTATTTCTCTTCTTACTGGCATGGTTTTCTAGACACAAATTTTCATATTATCTGTTTACTGACAGGGGCCCAAAAGTGCATGGGTTGTCGCAATAATAATAGTACCCCGGTAAGAGGGTAGTTGAATCCACGGGGAATAGGGATTAAAGACATAAGTGTTTGCTATTTAGCTAGTGCAGTGTACGAAGAGTGAGAATAGAATCAATGAGTGGTTGCAAAGCAATTAAACGAAACAAGAAATAAAAGAGAAATGTGGAAGGTAGGAGAGTGCAATTAAGAGTAATAAGAGAAGGACAATCAATGAATGAAATAGGGTACCCAGACAAGCTACCCCTAGGATTTATGCTTCTAGTGCAAGACAATGCTATTATACTCTCCTATTGATGTTAAATGAGTCAAGGAAATCCTTAAACACATGGTCTCAAACCTAAAGTCAACCGTGACTAACCCCAACATTATGCCCCAGCATTAGATTTCACTACGACCCTTGACTCTTGTCAACTTGTCAACTAAGCCCTAGGGGAGTCCATCTTCCTAAGCCTCACGCTACGTAGAATTGCTTTAAGTTTTAGGGATTCCTAGTGATAAACCCTGTTCCTATGTATAGCTCTAACCCTTTGGTCCAGGTGAAAGAACCCTAGTCTAAATTAAGCCACAGTACTAAGATCCACTAGAACACTTCACTCTGTTGGTCGCGCAACTAAGCCCCAGGGGAATTCGTCTCCAAGCACTTCACTCTATCTCGACCGCTAAGAACTCTTGGAACACGGAGGTAGGGAGAATCACACCGAAAGGAAAAGGGGACGTTTCGCTACCCTCGACCCTCTTCAATCTTAAGCAGTATAACTCTATAGGAGTTGTCACACCTCCAAAGGATAACCTAGATGAATCTCAACCCTAGTGTCATGGCTAAGGGAAAATCGATACAAGATGCAATTAAGATTGAAACTTAATTTTATTCATCAATAAAGAAAAGCATAATAACATGTCAAAGAAACATAATCATACTAGGGTTTACAAGTCCTAATACCGACAAGGGGTTCAGCTCCTCATGGAGCTATACAAATCCATAAAACTATAAGAATAAACACTAACATGGGCCCGAAAAGTGCACGGGTTGTCGCAGTAATAATAGTCCCCAGTGAGAGGGTAGTTGAATCCAAAGGGAATAGGGATTAAATACACAAGTGTTCGCTATTCAGCTAGTGCGGTGTACGAAGAGTGAGAACAGAATCAATGTGTGGTTGCAAAATAATTAACTGAAACAAGAAATAAAAGAGAAGTATGGAAGGTAGGAGAGTGCAAGCAAGAGTAATAAGAGAAGGACAATCAATGAATGAAATAGGTTACTCGGACAAGCTACCCCTAGGATTTATGCTTCTAGTGCAAGACAATGCTATTATACTCTACTATTGATGTTAAATGAGTCGTAGATATCCTTAAACACACGGTCCCAAACGTAAGGTCAACCGTGACTAACCCCAACATTATGCCCCGGCATTAGGTTTCACTACGACCCTTGACTCTTGTTGACCTATCAACTAAGCCCTAGGGGAGTCCATCTTCCTAAGCCTCACACTACGTGGGATTGCTTTAAGTCTAGGGATTCGCAGTGATAAACCTTGTTCTTATGTATAGCTCTAACCCTTTGGTTTAGGTGAAAGAACACTAGTCTAAATTAAGCCTTAACACTAGGATTAACTACAACCCTTGACTCTGTTGCTTGCGCAACTAAGCCCCAAGGGAGTTCGTCTCCTAGCACGTCGCTCTATCTCGACTGCTTAGAACTCTTGGAACACGGAGGTAGGGAGAATCACACCGGAAGGGAAAGGGGACGTTTCGCTACCTCACGGCTCACCCTCTCGACCCACTTTAATCTTAAGTAGTCTAACCCTATATGAGTTGTCATACCTCCAAAGGATAACCTAAACGATTCTCAACCCTAGTGTCACGGCTAAGGGAAAATCGATACAAGATGCAATTAAGATTGAAACTCAATTTTATTCATCAATAAAGAAAAGCACAATAACATGTCAAAGAAACATAATCATCCTAGGGTTTACAAGTCCGAATACCGACAAGGGGTTTAGCTCCTCATGGAGCTATACAAATCCATCATACTAGAATAATAAACACAAATCAAAAGCATAGATGAAAACCCCCTTGCGTAGAGTGTGGCCGTGGTCTTGGCAAAAAGATCCAGAAAAAGTCTCAAAAGCGGTCACACGCCCGTGTGAAGTCTCTATTTTGCTTAATTTCGGCAAAAAGTGAACAATAACTTGCTACAGTGCTTCTACAGTACTTTGTCGAAACGCTCCCGAATTCATCGTTCTTCATCGTGGTCGTTGAATTGGACACACAATCAATGGTAGACCATGCCGATTGCTTCAATTCTCCTTATTGGTGAAGTTCTCCTATGCTACATGAGTGATATTTATTGTGAATGTGACTGCCTTTGTGCCCCTCCAAAGGAGATTGGCACACACCCACAAGTCTAGACTCGTGCCTTGTTCCTTGCTTGGTCCGAGAATTCCTCAACAACACCGAACACGATTTAACTTTGCTCTTTTTCTCCAAACTGGCTTCACAACCCTACAATGCACAAAAGTACACAAATGCACACAATTGAATGATAAAATCTGATGAAAGTAATGCTCGTTATAAGATAATAACACTTCGCATTATTATAACACGAGCCCTGTCCTAAGGTAGTAGCTTCACACAACCTCTAAGGTAGCCCTTTCCTAAGGGGCCGCCAAAGGTGGCTTTCATACTTTCCAGGAGGTAGCTCTTTCTACCGGGGTAGTAGCTTTCACGCTTCCCATGAGATTGCTCTTTCTCTCATTAGGGCATAACTTGTATCCGACTTATGAGAGTAGCTACATACTTCATAGGATGTAGTTCTTTCCACCCCAAATGCAAAAAATAAAAGTTAAACAAATATTTACAAGCTCACAAATTTTTTTTTTTAGCAATATAGAACTTAAAAACTTACTAAAAACAATGCTAAACTAGTCCTTAAAACTTCGAGCTCGAGTTTCCAAAAGATTTCAAGAGTGAGTAGTGCAATAAGAGATAATCAAGCAAAAATTCCCTAAAATTCTAGTAAAACTAGAGCATGATAGGACATAATGTTAAAAATTCTCCTAAACTCTAAGAATACAACTGTTGCGACTAAGGTGAACCGCCACGGCCTACATGAGCATAAACAATTGAATGCACAAGTAAAGGTGTGTGCAATGTGAACTCCCCCCACACTTAAGATGTACATTATCCCCAATGTACGCATGCAAGCACAATAAAAAGAATAGCAATGAAAACAAGTAATGGGGAAGTGGGCAATTGAAACATTACTCCCCTGAACTCCAAGTGCTGCGTTTGATGGAGCTAGGTTCATTGAGAGTTGAGTCTCAATGGGTTGTGAAGCACACACGATCCCATGACCATGCCTATTACTATCCCTCAAATTTCTTACATCCAAGACCATCTGCACACATACATAAGGGGTTCAGTATAGCTCAAGAAAAACAAAATAAAACTCGAGTATATAAAGATGAAGCAATGAGATACAACTCGAGGAAAAATAAAATCAACATAAATGATAAACTCAGCAGGCGAATCCTTTCTGAGTGCTACAAGTTGAAAATATTAAATAGAAGTACAAAAGACAAAAAACTAAAACAAACTACGACGCGTTAGCGTCGGTGTCCTGTGGTGGAGCCTCTGGTGCTGCGGTAGGCTCTGAAGGCACTAGTGGATCGGCTTGTGATGTAGGAGAAGGCGGTGGGATCGAGGCTCTGGGCTAGACCAAAAAAGGTGATGACACGGCCTGCTCGAGTAACCGCTGTATGGTATCAAGCCGTGCCATCGTCTCTGAGTGCTGTGTGGTCTGAGTAGCTCTCAGCTTGGCCACCTCAGTCTGTAGTACACCCACAGCACTCTTGAGGCGCTCAAGTCTGTCCTGGCCTCGAGAAGGCAAAAAGATGCGCACTGGAGGTGGCTCGTGCGCTGTAGGGGATGCCTGTGTATCTGCCTGTGCTGGAGGTGGCTCTAAGGTCGACTGCGAGCCTTCTGCCTGCTCCCCCTCGACCTCGGTGTGCTCTGGCTAGGGTATGATGAATGCATAAGTCCCTTTAAAAACTTTCTACAATCATTCACAAAGTGTGTGCGCATGTAAATCAAGTGAAAGATTGCAAAATAGATCAATTAAATCAAGATTGATGAAGAAAGAGGGATTGAAGTTCTTACCGACGGTGTGAATGAGGAAAGCTTTGAAAGCGGTCGAAAAATGACTTCTAAAACCCAAGAATCGAATGAAAAAGTCGGGAGAGCAAGAGAAGAGTTTAGAGAATCTTTGAGAGTGAAAAGATCAAGAGGCACGAGTGAAATCTAAAGAAAAATCGCGGCATTTGAAGTTCTGCAAATCCACACAGTCGTGTGAAAATTCCACACGGCCGTGTGCCTCTACAATTAGGGTTCACAGGGGTAGACACACGCCCCTGTGCGCACTCTGGTTGCTTTCTGGACTATCCCACACGGCAGTGTGAGAATCCCGCAGAGCCGTGTGCCTTCACAGGGGAGCTTCATAGGGGCATCCATACACCCCTGTGTGCTCTCAGGAAAACGCCTAAGGCATCTTCTCAAACCCACATGGCCGTGTGGAAATTCCACACGACCGTGTGCCCAACCTGGCCAAAAACACATGGCAGGCCACAGGGGCATCCACACGCCCCTGTGGCATCTCTGGATCGCCCGAGAAACTCTAAGTGTTCCACACGGCCGTGTGGATAATCCACATAATCGTGTGCCATTCACAAGTTCTCCCACAGGGGCGGCCACACACCCCTGTGTTTTCTTGGGAAAGAAGGGAACGCTCTGAGATGAATCACACGGCGGTGTATTTTCTCTGGATGACTTAGAAAAATTACAGGCTTTGCAGAAAATTTCAGAAACAAATTCATAACACTTAGAGCCTGTATATATGACAAAAACATGACCAGAGATCCATGAAAACACACTCAAACGACCCGAAACTTCGTCAATCAACATTTAGGCACACAAAAACATCAACAATCTAAAAGAAAATTACATCACATGCATGTAAAACTCAGGACACCAACACTAAAAATTCTTATTCCTGCTAGAACTAAACCAAATCCTAGAAAAATAGTAAAAGCTTGGGTTGCCTCCTACGAAGCGCTTGTTTAACGTAACTAAGATTGACGTACCTATTTAAACTCATGGGGGCTCATAAATGAATGTTGCCCTCTTTCCTACCACCTGGAAACATGCATGACATAGCTTATGTAGTTTAGAGTGGGAGTTAGCGATTTTGTTACTACACAAGGGTGAAACACCCTTACTCCTTGCTTACTCATCCCCATTGACCTTGGGGCTTTTTGTGTGGAGCCTCCTTGCTCTCCTTATCTTCCTTCTCATCTGTTTCATGAGTCCCGGTTTCGGCTTGACTTCCTTCTCGACTAGACCAAGTGATAGTACTTCTTCTTCGATCTCCACATCTTGGTCCGGCCACCCTTCATACGGGTCCGAGTACATCATTTCCTGCACATAATCATCTATTAACTCATCAATGGTGTCAAGGAAATACAAAGTATCATCAAAATCAAGAGAGTGTCTCATGGCTTCGGTGAGACGGTATGTAAGCTTGTCATCTCCAACTCGCAATGTGAGCTCCCGACCATCCATGTCAATAAGAGCCTTGGAAGTGAGCAAGAAAGGCCTTCCAAGGATCAACGGCACCTTTATGTCCTCATCAACGTCTAACACCACAAAGTAAACAGGAAATATATACTTATCTATCTTCACCAACACATCTTCCACAATCCCCCTCGGATGCCTCACCGATCGAGTCCGCAAGCTGAATTGTCATCCGAGTTGGTCTAGGCTCGCCCAAGCCTAGCTTTTGGAAGAAGGTATAGGGCATGACATTGATACTTACCCCAGAATCGGCCAATGCCATTTCTTCACCCAAGTTGCCAATGTTGCAAGGTATAATGAAACTTCCGGGATCTTTTCTCTTACTTGGCATATTCTTTTGCAAGACGGTCGAGCAATTGGCGTCAAAAACTACAGCTGCACTCTTTTCCAATTTTCTCTTGTTGGTCAAGAGGTCCTTCAAGAACTTCGCATACTTGGGCATTTGGGCCAATGCCTCTGCGAATGGTATGTTGATGTGCAATTGCTTGAACATACCCAGAAATTTCTTGTATTGCTTATTTTCTTGGTCATTCTTAAAACATGAGGGATAAGGGATCCTTGGCTTGTAAGGCAGGGGTGCCACCTCTTTTTTCTTTGACGCTTCTTCCTCTACCTCCATGAGCTCTGGTGCTTCCTTTGTATTCTCTAGAGGGAGATTTCTCTTGACCTCTTTTCCACTTCTCAAAGTAATTGCCTTCAATTGCTCCCTAGGATTGGTCTCCGTATTACTAGGCAAGCTACCTTGGGGTCTCTCGGCCAATGTCTTCGCAATTTACCCCACTTGATTCCCCAAGTTGTGTAGTGAGGCGGTGTGGTTGCGAAGTATAGCTTCCACCGATTGAAACCTAACATCCGACGAAGAAACAAACGTTGTGAGGGCTTTCTCTAGATCAGTTATCTTTCCCTCTAGCCCGGTTGCTCGGCTCTCTAAGTTCGGTGCTTGTTGATTTTGAAATTCTGGTGGTGCATTGCTCTTTTGTTGTGACTGCTCTTGGTTGCTCCATGAGAAATTCGGGTGGTTTTTCCACCCCGGGTTGTAGGTTCCACTGTACGGGTTGCCTTGGCCTTGTCCTCTATATGCATTGCCAACAAAATCGACTTGTTCCACTGCATTAGTGTCCCCAATATCAATAGGGCAATCGCTCGAAGCGTGACCTCCCCCACAACCGTTACAAGTAGTGATGGCCGCAACTCTTGGTGAAGCTAGAGTATCTAGCTTCTTACTCAATGATTCTACTTGTGCCACCAACGATGTAACCGCGTCAACTTCATGAATTCCGGCCACCTTCTTTTGGTCCCTAGTGTTCCATTGATAGCTATTGGTAGCCATCTCTTCTATAAGGTGCCGGGCCTCAGCGGGAGTCTTGCTTCCTAGAGTTCCTCCTGCTGTTGCATCTAAGAGTTGCTTGGTGCTCGGATTCAACCCATTATATAAAGTATGAATGATCATCCACTCGGGGAATCCATATTGCGGGCATTTTCGAAGGAGCTCCTTAAACCTGTCCTATGTCTCGAATAGAGACTCCAATTCCATTTGCATGAAGGATGATATCTCATTCCGGAGCCTCGCTGATTTTACCGAAGGGAAGTATCTAGCCAAGAATGCCTCAGCCATCTCCTTCTAAGTAGTAATAGATGCTCTCGGTAATGAATGAAGCCAATGTCTCGCTTTTCCCTTCAATGAAAATGGGAAGGCTCTCAAACAAATCGCGTCATCCGTTACTCCATTAATCTTCAACATGTCGCACACTTCAAGGAAGTTCTCTATATGGTTGTTGGGATCTTCATCGGCCAACCCATTAAATTGTGCGGACTGTTGCAACATCTGAATAAATGATTGCTTTAACTCAAAATTCATTGCTGTAATCGGGGGCCTCACAATACTTGATTGGGTCCCCATAACTGCGGGTTTAGCAAAGTCGGACAAAGTCCTCTATTGTTCATTTTGCTCTGGCATTGTTTCTGACCCTTCTGTCTCTATATCGGCTTGATTTGAATGTTCTTGTACAGGTTCCTTCCTTTTTTGATGTGTTCTTCTACTAATGTCCGAGTCTCCTTCAACAAGAATCGAAGGGTTCCCACAGGTCATAACCTGGAGCCGAAAACAAAGGAAAGAAAAAAAACATAAGAACGATGATGAAAAAAGAAAGTGTGAAATAGAAAATTAAGTGAATAGCTAAAATAGCAAAAAGCAAGTATCTAAAATACGCATATTCCCGGCAACGGTGCCAAAAACTTTGACAGGGGCCCGAAAGTGCACAAGTTGTCACAGTAATAATAGTACCCCGGTGAGAGGGTAGTCGAATCCACAGGCAATAGGGATTAAAGACACAAGTGTTCGTTATTTAGCTATTGCGGTGTACGAAAAGTGAGAATAGAATCAATGCGTGGTTGCAAAGCAATTAACTAAAACAAGAAATAAAAGAAAAGTATGGAAGTTAGGAAAGTGCAAGCAAGAGTAATAAGAGAAGGACAATCAATGAATGAAATAGGGTACCCGGATAAGCTACCCCTAGGATTTATGCTTCTAGTGCAAGACAATGCTATTATACTCTACTATTGATTTTAATGAGTCGAAGATATCCTTAAACACACGGTGCCAAACCTAAGGTCAACCGTGACTAACCCCAACATTATACCTTGGCATTAGGTTTTACTACGACCCTTGACTCTTGTTGACTTGTCAACTAAGCCCTAGGGGAGTCCATCTTCCTAAGCCTTACACTACGTGGGATTGCTTTAAGTTCTAGGGATTCATAGTGATAAACCCTGTTCCTATGTATAGCTCTAACCTTTTGGTCCAAGTGAAAGAACCCTAATCTAAATTAAGCCCCAGCACTAGGATTCACTACAACCCTTCATTCTGTTGCTTGCGCAACTAAGCCCCAGGGGAGTTCGTCTCCTAGCACTTCGCTCTATCTCGACCGCTAAGAACTCTTGAAACACAGAGGTAGGGAGAATCACACCAGAAGGAAAAGGGGACGTTTCGCTACCTCACGACTCACTCTCTCGACCCTCTTCAATCTTAAGTAGTCTAACCCTATAGGAGTTGTCACACCTCCAAAGGATAACCTAAACGATTCTCAACCCTAGTGTCACGGCTAAGGAAAAATCGATACAAGATGCAATTAAGATTGAAACTCAATTTTATTCATCAATAAAGAAAAGCATAATAACATGTCAAAGAAACATAATCATCCTAGGGTTTACAAGTCCAAATACCCACAAGGGGTTTAGCTCCTCATGGAGCTATACAAATCCATCAAACTAGAAGAATAAACACAAATCAAAAGCATAGATGAAAACCTCCTTGCGTAGAGTGTGGCCGCCGGACGTCGATGTCGATGCCGATGACACGTTTCGATCCTCCACAAGTTCCTCTCCAAACCTTAGCCGCAACCCTCCAGAAGTTAGGTCAAAAGGTAGGCAAAAAGATCCAGAAAAAGTCTCCAAAGGGGCCTTAAATACTGTTGAGCCGCGGCTTCAAATCGGCTGAATCGGGATTTCACACGGCCGTGTGGAATTTCCACATGTCCTTGTAAAGTCTCTGTTTTGCTGAATTTCGGCAAACAGTAAATAGTAACATGCTACAGTATTTTTGCTACAGTGCTGATACAGTAGTTTTGCCGAAACGCTCCCGAATTCATCGTTCTTCATCGAGGCCATTGAATTGGGCACACAGTCAACGGTAGACCGTGTCGATTGCTTCAATTCTCCTCATTGTTGAAGTTCACCTATGCTACACGAGTTAGACTTATTGTTAATGTGACTGCCGGGCACACATCCACAAGTCTAGACATGTGCCTTGTTCCTTGCTTGGTCCGAGAATTCCCCAACAATGGCGAACACGATCTAACTTTGCTCTTTTCCTCCAAACTGGCTTCACAACCCTACAATGCACAAAAGTACACAAATGCACACAATTTAATGATAAAATCTGATGAAAGTAATGCTCATTGTAAGATAATAACATTTCGCATTATTATAACACGAGCACTTATCATTTGCATATGTCATTAGAGATATCAAGGATTTTGTTGTTGATTTTTTTTCTGAGGTAAGATTTTATTTTAATTTTCAAAAATTTTCATCAATTCATATATTTTCCTTTTCCCTTATTTGGTAAACTTTTTTTTTAGGTATTTGATGGTTATATCATTTTTCATAGGATTTTGTTGTTATAGGCATTTGTATTTTACTTTTCTTTGTCTCAATTTAACAATTGATGGTCATTGTTTTTCAAACATGATTTTTTTTTTGTAATTTGTTTGCATCTTTCGACAAAGATAATAAGGATTATGTTATTAATACGTTGTACAAGAAGATAATATTTTCTTTTGATTTTCAACATTTTCAATAAGTAAAAATATGAACGAATAAATATTTTTTTAGTTATTTTGGTCAAAGGATTTTCTTAAGTCTTTAGTTGGCTCTTTGCAAAACCTAAAATGATCTGGCAGGACAAATTAATAAAAAGTAATGCTCGGCTATGCTCACTCGCGGGTGTTCCTAACATTATATTGTTGTCGGCTTCTCATTGGCCCGTTGACTAACAATAGGAAATCGGGAATGATGTTAAAGTGGGCAAGCAGAAGTATTGATGATAGAGGAGATTGTGATGCTTTGGTTTTATTAAACTAATTAAAAAGACAAAACACTTAACCAATAAGAGATGGCCACATATCTAACAAAGACATTTGCTGTTTTGATGATGATGATGATGATGATGATGATGATGATGATGATATGCTTTTGATTTGAAAAAGCATTTGCTGTTTTGATATGTTTTGTAAGGTTGGTATAATGCATAGAGACAGGATACATAGTGATGATTTGATGAAGAGATAATGAAGATAGAGAAGATGACAGAAGAGAGAGCATTGTTAATCAACAATGGTGAAAGAATTATTTCATGTTGTCTTAATTGTGCTCTCTGCTCTATCTGTCATCATTATCATATCTCTTTCCTTTTTTTTTTTTATGGTGTTTTCTTTGTTTATATATATATCAATATATATACATCCATTTCTAACAACTTAGGTTGGGAGTTTGGAATTGTGCCAATCTTTCTTCTCTAGTTTGTTACAACAGTTTTTTTTCCATTATTTAGGTTTAAGTTTTTGTTTTTTATGTATTTTTCTTCAATGTTTGTTATTTTTCCTTTGTCTTCTATTTGCTTTCTCAAATTCTTAACGATCATTATTTTTATTATGTTAGAATGGGAGAGAAGTCTTGTAACTATTTTCTTGAAGTTATCCCTCAAGATATTATTGAAGAAGTCATTGAATACATTGCTTCAACATCTTCTAGATCTCTTCATGATCTAAAAATGTTATGCGCTTGGTAATGTCATTGATTATTCATAGCATTAAGCTCATTATTGTTTTCTTGCATTATGAATACATATATTAATATATTTTTAAAAATATATTTATTTGCAGTTGTAAAAGTTTTTATGTAGCATCTAAAAGCCGCAAAGTTGGCCAATTTATGCGAGTTGATAATTTTTGGTGTCTTGATATGAAGGAGTACATTATTTTTATTCAAAATTGTGTCCGGAGAGACAATTTGAAAGGTCTTTTGGTGTTTGGATTGGTGAAAAACTTTTTATTTTTTTGTTTTCGTGTTAGATAAGTTATAGTTGTCATATTGTTTTATTTTTTTTAGATCAAATGTATTCAGTTGAAAATGGATTCAGGCATCCAACATCTAACAAATGCAGCTTTTAAAGGTCATTTACTTGCTGACTATGTAGGGGGATTCTTTTGTATAATAATCAAGAAACACGTCATTCTGGCATGGCAATGCTTAACATGGTTGCTGATGGAAGAGTTGATCATGCCTCAAAACTATTTGAAAGCAAAAAAACTGGTATTATAGGATCAATAATTGCAGATATTCTGCGGCAAAATTATTTAGAGATATTGTATGGAGTATAGACTATAAATGGATAGAAAAAGAGGGATGGGAGTGTGAGAGCCATTTGTGTAGTCAAAAAGTAGATAATATCCTTTGTAATGAATGGTTAGGTGAAGATGGATTAGTGAGAGAGTTTTGTATTCAAATTTGTAGATGAAAATATGAATTTAATTTTTTTACAGAACTTCTTTAATGGATCTTATTTGTAATGGTATTTCGAAGCAATATTTAAAATTTCATTGTTTGCATTCATTTATATGTTTAGTAATTTATTTATTTTTTGGGGGAAAATATTTTGGACTTAGGCTAACATGTTCTTCATGATGATTTTCATTTAAGTGTTGAAAACATGTTTATAATGTTGTTCTTCATGTCTTTGTCTTTTTGCATGCATTTCATTGCTCTAAAAGTGTTGAAGTTGTTGATACTCACAATTCAGTTTTTTTTTCAACTCTTTCATCAAATGAAGTGTAATCTTGTTATCACAATGAAATTATAGGCAATCAACAATAATTGTCAGAAACTTGATATTTATTTTTGTATTAGGTTTCATAGAATTTTTTGACAAAAAACATATGAAATTTTCATTACTCAACTAATTTGTCAATATTTATTGATTTAAACTCTTATTTTATCTTATTGTTGTAGTTGTTAGAATTATGTTAAAATTTTGACTTGCAAATCTTTCTCAAATTTCTCATGGATGATGGATTCTTTTAATTTTTAATCTTTTATTGATAAAATAGGTATGATTATTCTTTTAACATAATGTGATGGAGATGATAAGTTATCTTTTCTAATTGTTTTATTTTTGTTTTTCATTATATGATGGTTGTGAAAAAATGGCTAAATTGGATCTTGATGAAAAAAAATGCACTCTAATCTTGTTAAAAGCTAGTGTATATATATATATATATATATATATATATATATATATATATATTGTCTGCATTTCTTTGTCAATCTTTTCTTGTTGAATTCCAATTTATTGAATCAAGTCCAAATTAAGTTTGAACATGATTTGATATGTATCACCATATCTTCTTTGTCAAAGAGGATATGCAAAGGATGCAAACGATTATGCTGAGATTATTTGAGATAATAAATACGGAAAATTTAAAAAATATATATATAAATGATGAATAACATGATGAGAAAGAGGGAAAAAAATGTTTCAAATTGTGTGTTCTATAAAATGAACTTGTTGTGATATTAAAGTTATAGAATAATTTAGTGCAATAATATACAATTATGGAATAAATTATGTTATAATTTTGTTATAAATTTGTCAATTGTGCTGGTTTTATTGGTCGAATTACTGTTGATATTCATCAATTTAGTATTTTTTTTTTTAATGTGGATTGAAATCAACTGACGAATGGAAGTTGTAAGAAATAACAGATGTGTAAATGTATGTAAATTAGTCAAACAAATATTATATATATGATATGATTTGTATAGTTTACTGCTTTTTTTTTTATATATGGTTTGATTTGTATAGTTTACAAATATTATTTTTATTTGATATGATTTGATAGTTTTTTTTTACAATTATTTTAAATGTGTGATTATTTTTTTTTTAACCAAATCATATATGAGAAGTGTTTTTTTTTTAACTAAATAGCCAATAAGTTGTATAATTTTATATTAAGGTATTATGTTAGAAAAGAAAATATAATTTAAAAATTTATTCAGTAATTTCATATTGTTAGGCCAGATTAGAGTTGTGTGTGTGTGTGTGTGTGTGTATTTATTTATTTATTTATTTAACAAAATAATTGTTTATATATGTATGGGAAAAAAATATTAAAACAAATAAGAAAATGGCTAAGTGAAAAGGTTCAAACATCTTCATTATTTTGCACTTTCTTGTTAAAGAAGAAGACAATGGCATTATTTGAGTTGTTGAAAAGAAGGGGGGTTGGATATAATGCATGACCTATGAGTTGGATGGTTTTTTTCCCTATTAAATTCATGATGGTTAAAATTGCTAATTTTTAAATTATTTTTAAATTTGAAAATTTTGTCACGATATCTTTGTCTATCTCATATTCTCACTTCTCATGAGTTGGTTTTTTAATTTGTGTGAAGCTTTATTTGGAATGATTTTCTTATCCGACTTTGTTGGTAATGTTATTTTTTTTTAAAACAAATAATGACCAAAGTATTAATATTATTAGAAGAGATTTTAGGGATTATGAAGAGGGGAAAAAATAATGGAAAAAAGTATACAATCAAGACATTAAGCTTAGGTAAAACGAATAAATATATTTATTTTATACTATATCTAGTTTGATGTTCAAATATAATTTCTAATTCAATTAAATTTCATTGGAATTATATATAACATTTTTTTTCAAAAGGCATGTAGATGCTGTTTTCCAAAACCTTTAAAAAAAATTTCTTTTCCTTCATTTTTTTAGCGCGAACGATTTGTCATACATTTTTTCCTCAATAAGTACTTTATTTGTAAAATTATGATTTAAGTTTTTTACAAATATATATATATATATCTGTGTGTGTGTGTGTGTGCGTGCGTGTGTATAATGACATTTTATGTTTAAAATATTATAGTAGCAAGTTATATAGAAGAATTAATGGAAAAAAATTTATAATTTTATTAAAATCTTTCAAAGCAAATTTTTGCTTTTATAACCTTAAGTTTCAGGAATATGAAATTATATAACATAGAGTTTGTATCCGCCATACACTAAAAGTTTGTTGTTAAGATTCTAAATAAAATGGATATATATATATATATATATATATATATATATATATATATATATATATATATATATATATATATATCATGTAATTTTTAGGTTTCTTGAATAGAACAATTATATTCTTTTTTTTTTTTTAAAAAATGTAGTAGTGAATTAAAATAGAGCAGTGCATGGAATCATGTATGATGACGATTAATGTAAGTTTTAAGACATTTTTTTTAAATACAACTAAGAAATATTTTTAATAACATAGATTTATTAAATATTTCAATTGTAAATTTTATAAAATGGAAGCATAAAATTTTGAACGTTTATTACAAACCTATATAATAAATTATGTCTGCTATAAACTTAGGTTTGAACAACATGGAAACTTGCAATATTGTAATGGCATGAACAACATTTTTTTTTTTTTGCTTTGAAAATTTAGATAAACCATTATCAAAAGTAAAACCATTGTGTAGTAACAATCTCATTGTTATGAACAATCTGGGTTATGAGCTGCAATAAATAAGGAAAGAATTAGATTCAAGAATACTAATGTGATCAATATTATCATAATAATAGCTTTACTTTAGTCATGTAATAGCAGAGCAGTTTTTAACTTAGGTATGTAATACGAAGATTTACTTATTTAATTCTTAATTTAACAAATTATGAAACAAAGAAAACAACAAATATAACTTTTTTTTAAAAAAAAAATTGTTTCATTTAAGTCATGGTTTTTAATTTTTTTTATTTTTGTGTAAATAACAACAGTTACTTAATATATGCAATATTGAGGACATGAAATTGTTAATAAAGTGGAAAATATGAAGAATAGAAAATTGATAAACACATATATTGAACAACATTATCACAATGTAAAAAAAATAATACTCTTTGGTTTATTTACTTATAAAAAAAATTGCATGAATTCAATTAATGTTGGCATAGATGTGCATTGTGTTGTTTGGATAATAAGTGCGAAAACATGAGTGTGAATGTACTTAGCATTAGTTATTTACAATTTTTTTAAAAATAAATAAGAAAATACATTTTAAAAATATCCAATAAATATATAGAAAGTAAAAATCATTTACAAGATTTATTTTCATATTTGTAACATTTAAAAAAATGCATTGGCATAGGTCTAGGTTTAAAGTTAAGATATTTGGAAAATGTAGGTCTTATTTCTATATTTTTTTCAATTGTAAAATAAATGAAAACGGGTTGTACAGATAATTTCTCAAAATATTATATATATATATATATATATATATATATATATATATATATATAAAAGAGTGCTTACCTTTTTTTTTTCATGGAGGAATGATTTTTTGTTTTTTTCCTGCGTTTTCTTCTAGGTATGAATTGTCTAGTATTTCAAGTTGTGATGTCGATTCTATAATTTCAGCAGTATCATCTTTATTAACTGGATCTTCATTTTCTGGTTTTTGTTTCTTGCTTGCCTCTTGTAGTGTCAGTTGTGAAGTTGTTCCTATTGTAGAACCCTCTCCATGTGAAATAATAGGTTTGGATCTATAAATTCTGTAATTGAGGAGATCATCTCTAACTGATTGTTGTGAAAGACCAACAATCAATGTAAACTTTTTGTTAATAATGTTGTTTATTTTTTCTGGAATTTTAGTTTTCGAAATTTCTTCTATGGCATTCATTAGAGCAATATTGATATTTGTCATCAACTTTGCTTATTTATCAAAGGCTGTTATTTCCATATCTCCAGTTTCATCTTTGACGATTACTGGCAGCTTCATCCTGTTACATAATTATTTAGTTAAAGAGCTTTCAAAATTAAGGGAAATAACTATATTTTAATGATGTATGTATGTACATTAACTTTGGAATTTGAGTTACATGATCGTGGCATGAGTAAGTATCATGTAAGTCATTAAGTCTTTTTTTGCAAACATTGCAAGAGTGATAAAACCATCCTTGTGATGTATCAACCTTTTCAATTGATATATCACATTTGAACATAGTTGCCTGGGAAAAAAAACAATTTAAATACTAAATGAGAGTTTTATAGTAACATATATATATATATATATATATATATATATATATATATATATATATATATATATATATATATATATATATATATATATATATATATATATATATATATATATATATATATATATATATAATACTATAGTTAGAAAGGAAATATTATAAAAAATATTAATATTTACACCGATTGTTGTTCGGTTGTAATTCAGTAGTTCGTTAATTGTTGCATATTTATCTTGTTCAATCCATTGTTGCAATGTTGGACCTTCCCCTTGTGTTTGAAGTAATTGAACATGTTGGTCTTGCATCCCTTGCCTGTTTTTTCATAGGTATTGTTTTATTATTATTTTTTAAATAAAACTATTTAAATTATATATTGTTTAACTTACTATTTTTGAATGGCTTTTGTTGCCGGTATATCTCGATTTACATAGATCTTTGTTGCAAAAGTAGAAGCCAAATAAATAGTGCCTGAATAAAATTTTTAAATATTACCACATTTTGTTTACATATGTGAATATTGTTAAGCTTTGAAACTTACCTTGAAATGTTTTAACCATAGTCCCAACAATAAGAAGAACAGTCCTTGGTTGCATTTGAAGTAGTTCCTCTTCATTTAATTGAGTAAAACATGATTCCCATATAGTTATCTTAAGTTCCTGTCCACTTTTTTTTTCAAAAAAAAATTATCCAAATGTATGTATGTATTATGGATAAAAATAATTAAAATGGTTTGTATTTATTACTTTGTCTCTTTGATGAAAATGTCTCTCTTTTGTACTGTCCTCTCGAATTTTGCTAGTTGAATAGTGTCAAGTGAGCCTATTGAAATTAAAGTACCAATAGCATCTACATCTTTATAAATAAAGATGTACATGTTAGACACATTAACAAAATATTGTAAGATGTAGTAAAATATTTAAATTTGAAAGAAGAATTTTCTTTTTATCTACTAAATACTTATCAGAATTTGCATAAACTTCTATCTTTTCCCTATTAAGATATTGGAAATAATATCGTGGATAAGGCGTAGGATCATCAATGATTGGCTTCAATATTGTGTTAGCAGTGAAAAAAAATCATGAATTCTCGTGTGGTTGATAAATTCCTAAGATTTTCTTTAACCACTTGAAATCTTGAAATTTGATATATTTGTCCTTCAATTAGTAGATCATGAAAGCTTGGACAATCATTTTCTCGGATTTGAACATGAATTGCATCAGCCTAACAAAAGTATCATTGTGATTAGGAGGGGTTTTCGAAAAAGACAATTTATTTGATATTAATAGAATAAATTATTTGAAATACCTTTGCATTTGTTGCTAAGAATGCCATACTAAGGAATTTTTGTGAAGTTGGAATATAACAATTCCATATTCTTGTGATCCTCAGTTTTATTGTTTGATTTTATCCTGGAGGCCTCAATTGTGATATGTTCTTGAGAGTCATAATAATTTGTGTGATAATAATAATAATTAGTAAATAATATTTTTCAATAATATTTAAGAACGAAAATCATAGCACATGACAAACTTATAAATATCAATATAACAATGGTAAAATAAGGATAGAAGTATTTGATTTATATGCTATCAAAGATTTCTTTGTATACAACATTCTTGGTGTTCTTTGTATTTTTTCCAATATCATCAAGTATCAAAATTTTTAATCCTGTTGCAGAAGTCACTCTAGATAATGCTACATAAAGTTGTCCATGCGTATACTGGCTTTGATAAGAATAAGCCTACTGTGTCAAGTGTTTGCCCTTGGCTTTTATTTATAGTCATGGCATATGAAAGTTTAACTGGAAATTATTTTCTCCACATGACAAATGGTAATTTTGTATCTTCTATTAACATAATTATTCTTGGAATGTAAACTTTATCACCAATGTTAGATCCCAAAATAATTCTTCCCTGTAAAATGTTTGGATATATTTATGTAATTATTAATCTTGTTCCATTGCAAAGACCATTTCCTTGGCTAATGTTCCTTATAAGCATTATTTCACTGCCTAGTTTTAAGTTTAACTCATGATCAGGTACATTTGTAAACTTCAATGCATTTAAAAATTCAGTTAAGTATAATGATTCATGAGCATTAATAGAAGTTGAAGACTTTGATATGTAGTCAGAACTTACATATTTTTGTTTAGGAGCTTCAATTTTTTTTGCTAATTATTCCATTTATTAAATCAATAGTTTCATTGTATACTGTAATTATATCTCTTTGTCTAAGATATTCTGGATTTGAATAATTTTTTTGCAATTCGAGATAGACAGAATCAATGATGTTGTATTGCATCTTTTGAGTTTTCAATCAATAGGTTTTTTGGAATTTCACTCAAATGTTCATCTTCATTATCATTCTCATTTGTTTCTATATATGAAATTGCACGATCACCAATTTGTAATATCCATTGTGCGATTTCTCTCATTTGGTTTCAACTTTGTTCATCAATGTTGCTTCTATGTAATCTCTTATTATTTTCAAGTTTAAATACTTTGCATTCTTTCCATAGCAAGGAATGTGTTATAGTTGCATTTATGATATCTATTTTGGTTTTATTTTGAACAACTGGTAGAATTTGTCGAAAATCTCCACCAATTAATTTTGTTTTTCCTCCAAAAGGTTTTGTTGATACAACTATTATTGTTTCTGAAAAGGATGTCTTGTAAAGTTCTATTTAATTCTTCGAGATAATTCCTATGAATCATAGGACCTTCATCCCAAATAATTAAAGTTTTCTCTGTAATTAATCTTGCAAGCTGAGTTTGTTTAGGAATTGTACATGTAGAATATTCTTCAATATTTATTGGAATTTTGAATCGAGAATGTGTTGTTTTACCACCAGGAAGTAAAAGTGATGCAATTGATAATGAGGCAACGGTTAATACAGTTTTTCCTTCAGATTGAATGCCATTAATAATAGTATTCCATAGAAAGGATTTTCCAGTCCCTCCATGTCCATATACAAAAAACACTCCTCCTTTATTATTATTCACAGCTTGTTTTTTTTCATTATATATAATTAATTGTACAGGATTTAACTTTGAAAGCATTAATAGATGATCTTTGTGTAGTTGTGAAATATTGTAGTTCAATTCTTCATGAAATAAACAATTGGTTATATTTGTCATGTTCAATGATTGTGGTTGAGGCAAATTATTTTCTTTAAAAGATGAAGAGTGGTTATTAAGAAGATCTTCAAGAGTAAGTAATAGAAAATTCTTTAAATAATCTTGTGGAATATTGTAATTAGATTTATTTACATTTTTTGTTAGTCGATATTGCACGTCTTCTGCTAAAAGTTGCCAAGTACTATCAAACAATGTTTTCTTGTTTGCTACATCACAAAATAAGATTATGGTTACAAAAAGTTGTCTTAATTGTGCACCGGTAGCCCAATAAGATGTTTGAGTCAAAGCATTGAGCCATTCTGAATCATCTCCTAATATACCCAAAGCAAAGCAAGTTTCTTTATAGGTTGTATATGTAATTCCATTGATTGTTCGTAGATCTTCGTAGCTTGTTGCACCTTTGATTTCATTAAGTAATAAGCATAACTAATACTACTCTCCTGCACTTGGATGAACATAAATTATTCTTCCAATTGATCTACCATTTTTTCTATACTCCCATTTTTTGTATTTTTGGTACCAGGTGAATTTTGTTGGGAAATCAGCATATAAAAGTGATCTTCCTCTTTCATCTATTTTGTTTGTAACCATCCATTCTTTGAACATTGTCTTCTCAATATTAGGATTTGAAATTATACCAGGAATTGATTGTTTATCACTAAAGTAAATATTATGTTCTTCTGGTAAATGAATTAACAATCTTTGGACAGAAGGTTCTCTATGATATAATGGAAATTAAAATAATCTCCAACAACTTTCATATGCAGATAAGTATCGACAATCTAAGTACTTTTTTATTTCATCTGTTTTGTGCAATGATGTTGAGTCTTCAAATAAATATCTAGCTCTATCTAGTCCTTTATTGATATATTTAAACAAATATTTGATTGCTCTTGTATTGTTGCAAACTTCCACATTAATATGAGCTTGATAGCTTATAATCAAGTCAACATTATGAGGAACTACGAAACAATTATCTAATTGAACATCATTATGTATTGCAATTGATGAAGTGTCTCTTCTTCGATATTGAGGAAATCCATCTTCATTAATTGTTGTTGAGTTGCGAAAAGGCTTTGGGTAAAATTTTTGCATTTTCTTTTTTCCATACATAGTTCCTGTACATTTACCAATCCACATGGCCCGCGCACTATAAATGAACTTATAGCATCATATGTTATGGGGTCAAATTCTTTGTTAGGGAGCTCCACGGAAACTATACTATCAATCTCTGTTGCTATCATAGGATTATTTCCCCCTTCTAACTAGAGCAAAATGTGTACATGTTGTAGGCCTCGCTTTTGGAATTCAACTGTATAAACAACTTTTTAAAAGGGTACATATGTATTTAGTATGTGGAAAAAACCTATTATGTAAATTTTTAAATTAAGAAAATTTAGGTTTTTAAACTAACTTGCTTTTGTAGGGCCAAAATGTTGATTCCTTATTAGATCATTCATCAGGTGACGTAATTTTATTCTGAAAACCCTTGAAACTAAGTTAGGCCTATCTTCAGGCTTTTACCTCTTAATACTTCTTAATGCATCTTGATGAGTGCATTTTATATCATGTTTCTTTATAGTCCTATCATTTTATAGTCTTTTCTCTGTCCTTAAGCATATTTACTGATTGGAATTGGTGCTATTTAAGGTATTCTTATTCCTTGTGCAGGAATCTGGGGCCCGAGTCAATTTGGTGTGAAACCGAGGGTGTCTCCCGCATGTGTAGTGACCAGAAGTTCAGAACTGGCTGACACAGGCATGACACGCCTGTGCCCCAAGTGCTGCAAGTCCTGGCCTGGAGTGTAGAAGAGTTAAAATCCTGACACGGGAGTGTCCCAGGGAGGACACGATCACCACACGCCCGTGCCTCAAGTGCTTCAAATCTCAGGAGATGTTCTCTCATGAACGACACAGACATGGTGCCTAGGACACGGTCGGGTGCTAGGTAACACGGGGGACACATATTTGTGCCCCAACTACTGTAAATCTCAGGAGTTTCACCCCAAGATTTTCGAGAAGAGTACACAGTCTAAACATGCCCGTGTCTAGACAGTGTCGGGCCCCGAATCAGCCTTTTTAACTCCAGAAATTAGGGTTCTTTCTCATCTTTTGTTCGGGGATTCATCTCTCCACCGGGAGGACGTTGATGAGATCGAAGATCAAGCTTCACCAAACTGCCTAAGGAGATCAAGGACTAGTAGGAGGCATTGCAAGAGGTGGAGAGTTGGCGCAAGGACACTACAAGGGAGGACATCTTGAGTATTGAAGGGGGTTCTTTCTCTCTTCCTTTATTCCATCTTTTGCCTTACCTTGTGTGCCTTCCCTCAGGGGATAACTGGCCATAGTGCCTTGGTTATGGACAATCGTCAGATTGTATTGCTTATAAACTCATTGTATTTGGCTATGGAGTTCTAATTGATGCTTGTGTTTAATCTTGTATTGCATAACTGTAGTGTGTTTGGAGTGCATAGTTGTTAGGTTATCCTAGCAAAACTGCAGTGTATCTATGAACACATAGATGCAATATTGCTTGTGAACACACACGAATGTCATTGGAATGTACCGAGGTAGTCAACTAGGATGAGATAGTATGCACGAGTCATTGGAGATTTCCGTAGGGACTTACTCTTGTGATTGTTGAATACTTAGTCTTAATCTCCCCCATTATCATCACCGTTACCTTTTATTCATTGTTCTTATGATCCCATACCTTTTCTATTTGTTTCACTAGACATCAAAGGATCAACGAGTACTTTAAGTACAGTTCCCTGAGGTTCGACAACCCTACTCTTAATTGAGTACCACTTTATTACTTCTTGCGACCCGTACACTTGCGGAGAGCGCATCACATCTGATATTTCTTTCCATCGAGGATTGCAAGTGAGTGTAATAAAAAGGTTAGGATATCCAAAATATCTGCAAATAGCCATTGCATCTTGATACTTTTCAAACATATATCTTGGCCCTGGTATAAAGCTTGCAGGTAAAATAATTCGTTTTCCAATAGGACTACCACATATATCTTCTTGACTAATTGCGTCTCTAACATTCTTAAACACTTCTGTTCTCAATGTTTTTTGATGCTCTCATATATATCTTAATCTTGTTTCTTCAATTATTGCATAACAGTCAACTATAAATTGTTGAAAGAGACGACCTCCTCTTAGTAAAGTATTATCATTAACAGTTCTTTGCTGAATTAAGTAAGCATAATATTCTCTTATGGTCAAATATTTTCTTAATAATTTATTTCTTATTGGAGATTCTTCATAACGTATGTTCAGATGAAAACAATCTTCACCATAAGGGAAAAGCAATGGATATTGAAGTGGCTTAAATAAAGGGTGTAAATCATTAATTCTTTTCAAACCTTCTTCTCGATGCTCTATTATAATATCTTTGCCATGATCACTAATCCCAATGTCACCAACAATTAGAGTAGCAATTTCAACACTTGTTGGCGAAGAATAATTGTGGTCTTTAGGATTTCGATGTGCAAGTAATTTTATTTTTATTGGTAATTCTTTAAATTGTTTTTGCATATTTCTTGCAGTGCGAAATTTTTTGTACAATTTTATTATGCTTGTCTAACATGTTTTTTAATCCACATACAATTTCACTATCAAGTCCTTCAATATCATTATTATTTTCGAAGCATGTTGTTCGATAACTTAATTCAGCATCAGATTCGATCATATAAAGTTGTGCAAATTTAGGTCTTTGATTGTTCATTGGAAGTAAAGATCCCATTCTATGATAATTTTGTCCTGAAAGCTTGAATACATAAGGGCCATTCCTGTGATTAATGCTATTATCAACTATGGCTCCTAATGAAGTAAATTGAAAAATTGAATTGTATATCCGAATTCGTTCTTTAATCTACGAACATCTTGATCAACAATCACCATCTAATAATTCTCTTAAAAAGGATGTCATTGGTTTATTAAGCGGAAGATGAATAAGCCCTTGTTTGCAGCACATATTAAATCTAGGAATAGAAATCGATTTAGTAATTTCAATTGATTCGTCATACCACATATATGCACTACAAAAAGAGCATTTAAATTCCGGACCACCAAAATATGAAGGTTGAAAGCATGTTCCTGTCAGAAACATGACAATTATTAAAATTAAGCATAATTTAGATGAGAATAATATTTTCAATAGTTATGAGAGGTCTTACTTTTATGTTGATTGTTTGTAATAGTGATGCATTCATTCAGGTCCAATTGATTGAAAGAAAAAGTCGTACTACAATTGTGTGGGTCATTTTGAGTAATATTGCTTATTAACTTAGATCCTGAATGTCCAAACATATATGTTGATTTACTTGTTGAAGCACCAGGGTCAGAATACCCTTCACTGAAATTAGAAGGTTAACCACTGTTGAAATGGGCTTTAAAATGATCAACCTCACCATAAACTAATCGGTTTGTTGTTTCAGTTGTAATTTGACCATTGCTTTGAACAATTGAATGTGAACAAATATGATCGATAATTCTAGCATCACTATGTGTAGCTGTAGGTTTTTTGCGTCTTTGTTTTTTATTCTGTATTTTTTTAGTGCATAATCTCAATCGGTTTTCTTTTGTTGCTTGTGGCGTCTAACTTATTGAATATAGGTAATAAAGCAGGCTTTTTGACTTGATGGGATTTAGTCATTGTAAAGTGCAATAAAATATTCCTTCGTAATAAAATTAGAACAATTAAATTACCAACATAAAATTGTAAACGGATAATAAAATTATGATTTGAATCTAACTATGCAAATAAAATTAAGAATTTATATACCAAAGAGGAAATAATATGAAACACATGTGATTAATAAATTTAAAATGCACAAATGTAATCAAACAAAATTACGTAGACATAATGTAATAATTTAGCATTTAAAAAGAACATATTGAATAATTGATATATTTGAATTCAATGCATAGTAGATGAACACATACAAAAAGAAAATAACCAAACAATGTTAATTATTAAAATTCTCACATACCAATTTATGCTTTATCGAAAGTTTAATATGGATAATTTGAGAACTGCAAAATTAAAAAATTACATTATATAGATAAACATATATTATTTAAATATCTCTTATGGTACCATTGGTTTGATTTTGATTAACCTTTTTATTATTATTATTATTATTATTATTGTTATTATCTTTAGTTTAATGTATCACACTCCATACACCTTTTTATTTTCAATAAATATATTGTATTAATATTCTATATTTATATCAAAATATATTATACTATATTATATTATACGGTCACTTATAATAATATTCTTATTTTTAAAAAATTTTAATTTTTTAGTTTTTAATTGGTTTTTGTCCATTAAAAAATTGAATTCTAAAACACAATATTTAACAAACCAAATCAGTTGAAAATTTTAATATATATTATTAGTTATTTCATAATAATAATAATAGTAATAATTAAAAAAAAAAAAGTTAAAACTCTTTACAAAAGCTTAGTAATCGAGTTTATTATAGACTTAGGCAAAAACCAAATCAGTTTAAATTTTTAAAGTAGATTATTAATTATTAACATAAATAATTTAAAATGAAACAAATAATGTTTAACACACAAAAATATTTTTTTAATAGATTATCATTATTAATTAACATAAGATTAATCTTAAATGGGTACATTTATGGATATAATTAGTATATTTGGATATGACTGTTTTCCTTAACTTGGTAAGGTTTGATTATTGGATTGACATTTATCAAAGGTTTTCAAAAATAAAAAATTTAAAAAAATAATGCATTAAAAAAATTGCATCACTGCATTTTTGCAATTTTGTTTTCTTACAAATTATCTTGAAATTAAAGTTAACAATTCAAAAGATAAGAATGCTAGGATTGAGGTTTATATATATATATTCAGTTTTTTCCAGTTTTCAACCTTATTAATTATTATTTCATATATTTTTTTGTTTCAAATACATGTATATATATATGTTTATTTTAGAATATTATATTATTTATTGTTATGTAAGATAATATATAGTAAATATCTAACATGTACTTTATCTAACTCATTGAACTAAAAAAAACGAATTGTGTATATTTTATCTAGAAGATAAAAAAAATATATATATATATATTAAAGTAAATATCAAATATTAATTCTCTTAAATGTTACTTGTGACTGTTTGTGTAGCTCATATAATCGTAAATCTGTATAATATGTATATATTTGGAGTACACTATAACAATATAAATATATATATTTCGTTTTTTTTTAACACTAAATGGTTACAATTATATATATATACAGAAACAATTATTTTATGTAATATATAATACTATATATATTGTAATATATATAATACGGATTGTTAGAGCTTTTGAAATTTTTTCCAACAATATCTGTATTATCCTTTTTTTAAAAAAAAGTTAAACATACAATATATATGGATAAACCAAACCGTTACACCCTTTGTTATCTTGTTTTTAGGGTTTTTTTTTTTTGGATTTTTTTAAAAAAATATCTATATATAATCTTTAAAAGAGAAATGAAGCAATGAATAACAAATAACTTTCAGCCTATCTTATATAATTGTAAATATGTCTGCTATACATATATTCTGAATACACTATCATAGAGCACAAAGTAGACTATAAGAAAGTATATCATCCTTATATTATATTATAATAATCTAAGTACAATATTAAATGTACATTCAATGATATGTACCTGATTTGTTTGATCTTTATTTGATTTTGTTGATGTAAATTGTAGTTTTTTTTTTAACTCTTGCTAACTTTCTTTAGCTGCATAAGAATTGTAAGTGTTAGTTTATGAGCTTAACTATAAATTAATGCTTTCAAATAAAAGTAAATATAAGTAAAAGGAAGAATCTTAAATAATACAAAGACCAACTAAAAGAAGAACCTGAACCTTGAGTGGTAGATTTGTTCATCAAATGAACAAAGCACAAGAGATACTAATGATAATAATATATAGACAAACCAAAACATGCAATTATATGAATAGTAGGAATCTATAACAATTTAGAGATAAGGTTATGCTTATATCTTTTCATCTCAAATGTTAGTTTGCATGAGCTGGCTTGTTCTGGCACAAATATCAAAATATTTACTAATAATTATGTCATTTAAAAAAAAAATCTGACACGTTGATTCAAACAGTGTATCAAATAATAGAATTTATTTGAAAATAAATTAATTCAATCATGCATCTAACCTGAAATTTTTTTTTTTATCATACTCTGACAGAGATAATTTCATTTATGGGGAAAAACTTTGATTTAGAATTTAGCAATTAAATGATTAAGAAGGTGGAGAAGAAGGTGGAAGAAATGAACATTAATGACAAAACTGAATCAAGAGCATCAAATTATTAATTACATTCATCAGTTACCCTATTTGCATCAAAACAGGAAATCCGTACATGAAAAATTAACTCTGAATGGACATAGATAATGTTTCTATAAAATCAGATATTGACATACATAATAATATTTGCCAAATAAAATAAAATTTAATTTTCTCAGTTAAAAAAAATGTCGAACAACGACAGCTCAAAGACTTCATTATCGTTTTGGCTAACAACGCAAAGAATGAAGGCAAGGCGGAGCAAGAACCGAAGAAGCGAAGCGAGAAAGCGAAGCTCAAAACTGGAAGCAATGACTCGAGAGACCATTAGAATGACGCTCTCCTGCGCCAACCGAGTCTAATACCTCTTCGTTGTCACCACAGACCTCCTCGCAAGCATTCGAAAGTTTCCCAATCGTCTACTGCCGCTGAGCTTATTCCCAAAAGAAAGTGAGCAATGAAGAGAACCTAATTAAGATGCAGAGAGTAAAGGAAGTGACAAAGTAAAGACAATGTCATTATTGGAAAATCTAAGTTAATGCCAGGCAAAAGGAACTGTTTTGGTTTTTTTTAATATTTGAAATTTTCGTACGAATGTTTTTATCTATCTCATATTCTCATGAGTTGTATTTCAACAATAAATTCATGTCAGGAAAATTTTCACTATTTTGCTTATCTTTATATTTAAAATTTTCGTCAGAATGTTTTTGTCTATGTCATGTTCTTGGATTCCATTTTACTGTCATTTCTACATAAAATATATATATGATTTTCTTGTAAAAGAAAGTGACATAGAAAGTAGTGGCCATAGGCAATCATGTACAAAAAACTCCTTAAGGAAATAGTGGAAATAGTAATTAACTAATAGCAGTAAAATCAACAATGTCAAAACAAATAGTTTAATCCGAAGACGACAGGGCAATAGTATTGTACGCATTAACATCTTGTATCAGAACTCTTGCGCTCGTGAATGGCATATTAAGAAGAAAGTAGATGTGCAAAGATATATTTAGAAAGTGTGTAATTATACGGTATTAAAATCATTATCTACAAAAATGATATGTTATTTTAAAAAAATTAAATAGACAATAATAAATATATTTAAAATTTTCGTCCACATCATTTCATCTATCTCATGTTCTTGGATTCCATTTTAGTAAAGCAATTCCAAACAAAGTTGGTACATGATTTGATATATATTGATGTGGACATCAAGGCTAAGGATCCAATTCAAGTCCCAACAGGACCAGTGACGAGAGCTCGAGCTAGAAGATTTAAAGAGGAGCTTAGCAACTTGGCATGGAGAATTCTACAACAGGAAGAGAGTGTGATCACTACTGATGGTGAACAAAAGCTGGTCCTACTCATCCAAGCCGATTCCACTTAGACGCTTGATGAAGATTTGGTTGTCATTTATTTTTGAGTTTAATATGTGAACTAGAGTCTTTTGTAATTGCTTAGTCTTGTTGTTGGGCTTTGTGGGCTTTTGGGCTAAAGTTGCTCTTTAGTTGGTTGTTTACTTTTTTTATCTTTAAGGGTAGTTTTGAACTTTTACTTCTTAGAAGTTCTCTAGGGTTTTGGGCTATATATATAGCCCCTTGTAGCAGCCATAAAACACAACTTTGATCTATGAGTATTTGTGAGGTTTTCTTCTTGTTTTCTTGAAGAAACTTTTTAAGAACTTATCAAGGGTTTTCCTTGTGGCGTTCAAACCGACTTATCAATTGGATTTTCATCTCCTTTTGTGGCGTCATCTGTGTACCGAGGTTCGTGCTTTGCTAAGCATTGGGTCGAGGTTTTCCATCCCTTCTTCTTGAATCCTTTGGCTTTTCTTCTTCGTGCCAAATTTGTTTTAGGTTTCGTCACAATCGTTGGCGAGGTTCGTATCATATATCACCATATTTTTTTCTGAAAGAAAATATACATATCATGCAGATGAGTCAGCTGAAATTATTTGAGTTTTCCTGTAATCACTAATCAGCTTAGTTTTTGATGAACAAATTTTGTTTGATGCTTAACTTTGCTGTTAAAGGTTCTCTTTAGTCTCTTTTCCTTATTTTGTATATATATATTTTTCTATATATATATCTCTATAAATAAGAATTTTTCTAAGGTTGGTTTCTATAATGCTTTTTTCCCTTTTTTTTTCAATTTATTTGTTCTTTATATATATTCATTGTTTATGTTTTTGGCGAAAAATACATGTGATTAATATTTTATTTGATGATAATTGTTGTTCATTAGAAGTGTTGCAGTAAATTTGTGGAAAAAAACACATCTAATTTGTAAGCATTTGTTCATGCATTAAATATAGGCAAAAGTTCAAGTTTTTAATGTCCATTCAACCTAGCAACATAAAAGGGTACAAAATAGTAAAAAAATAAGAAATATTTCTTAATAGTATTTTTAACCGCACTATTAACATTGTTATAGACCGTATTGCCCATGATGATCAATTTTTATTTTTTTTATTTTTTTGAAAAAGCCTTTGCTAATGTTTTAAAAAAAACAATATATATATATATATATATATATATATATATATATGCAATTTCATAATTCTCTCTCTAACTACATGGTTGGATGCTCCACACTGTCTTCACAACTTATAACTATAGTTAATGCAAGTGGTGATGATAGTAATAAAATGATAAAAATCTTTGACATAAATATTTAATTGAGTAAATGCGAATGACATGTCTGACAAATTGAATTGCTCTTAAAAACTAATAGAAAAAAAACCCAACTTTCCTATGATTAATGGAAAATAACAAAAAAACACATAGAAATTATTTATGTATGAATAATCCTTCCAAAATGTATGCAGACAAAATGGGGGGCGGGGGAATAAAAACAAACCCGCAGCATAAGCGCAGGCCTCCACACTAATATTTATGTACCCATACTAACGCTGTGGGTTGACTATATTTAAAAGGAAGATTGCAAAGATAGTATAAATTTTGAAAAAAAATTTTTGTTAATGTCATTTTTTTTGTAGATCGTTTTCATTATGGAAATATGAATTTAATTTACTTTTTGAACTTATGTAATATTTATGTTGTTTAGTTTTTTTTTTGTTATAGTTTTCTGTATTTGTAATCTTGTATTATAGATGTACTTTTTTTAATGAATGTTATGTGTAATATATTTTGAAGTAGAAATTCATTGAAGTTTCTATTAAAGTAACAAAAGAAAAATTCAATATATAGATGTGTATATGCTAAGCTAATGTTCTCCAAGCAAAGATGGGAATATACAATAGCAAATGATAGGTGCTGGATAAATCCCTACCTGGAATCAATAGATGGGAAAAACATAATAGATGAATCCATCTGTGTAAAAGGTAATATATTATACTACTATCATATGGTTGATGAATATGTTTTTATGGTACAAATGCATTTTATATTTTTTGAATAGACATTATAGTATACAATCATTAATTTTTACATTACTGTGCTTATATTTTTCCTATCTAAATTTCTAAATTGATTAAATTACATATATTCAATGAGTATATATGAAAGAATATGATAGTATATATATATATATATATTCCAATAATCATCATGATTGTTAATCTCAAAGTCATACTTAGAATAATACTCCTCCTTCTCCGACGGAAGAGGTACCGGAGGTGGTAGTGGAGTAGGTGGCGGAGGTGGTAGTGGAGGAGGTGGAGAAGGCATAGTAGGAAACATATTGGAAAAATTAGTTTGAGCTTTATCGATACCACTAAAGATAATTGATGACATGTCATAAGCCAATGTTGCTTCCTCTGGTGTATCAAATGTGCCTAACCAATGTATCTTCCTAGTATGAAGGTTTATAATCTCTACTGCATAACGTCCTAATGGTCTCCTTCATACTCCTAAGTATCACACTGATCTTCTCGATCGTCTTCTTTGGTGACGGGGTAGCCTGATGCATTGTAAGTCAGGTATGTCCATAGATATGCAATGTTAATTGTTGCAAGATTGTTTTGTATCTTATCTCTTTATATATAGTTTCATGCAATCATATATGTATATATATAGTTTGGAAAAACAATTGAATTAGGGTTTTCTAGAGTAATGTAGGTGTTGTTAGGTTGCCATACAACATCTACGGTGGATGTCCTTAGATTTAAAATCGATGGTTGCACTTAGATTACGAATCCTCATATATATGTGTATGTGTGTGTGTGTGTGTGTGTGTGTGTGTGTGTGTGTCTAAGCAAAGATCTCTTGTCGATTATTTCATACTACTAAAGATAGCTAGACATAGCTGGTAAAAGACAAAGTGAGAGAGATATATTAGAGATTTCTTAATAATCATTAATGGAAACACTTTTTCTTTTATCAATTACTGTTTATGCTTGAATATGCTATACATTTCTAAATATAATGCTACACAGAAGATTTCTATATTACTTTTCTTACAGAAATCTTATGTTTTTTTTTTATTTTTTCCCCCTGTATAAAGGTGTGAAAAGTCAAAGATAAATCACACAAAATCTACTTTACAGGTTGTAATGTTCAATGAATTTCACATAAATGTACGATTCTAGCTGAGAAGTGTCAACAATTATGGCTTAATTATACTCTCATGCAAACCGGCCCATATCCGAAAAAAAAAAAAAAAAAAAACATAGGACATTAATATTTCAACAATGGTGAAATAATCATTCCATGTTGTCTTAATTGTGCTCTCTGCTCTATCTGTCATCATTATCATATATCTTTCCTTCTCTGTCTATCTCTCTCTCTAACACTATATCTCCTTATTTTTTTAAGGTTTCATTCTCTATATATTTCTATTAAACTTTAATATATATTTCATATAAATATATTCAAAGATAAATTTGTTATATTTATGGTTAAAGTGCTAAGGTAACAATAATGCATGTAATCCTTTTTGCATCTCTTCTCTCTTTTTTTAAGCACATGTTTTTGTTTCAGAATTATTAACAAAATTATTTATATTGTTATTGCTTGGATTTTGCGGATATACACTTGAATTAATGCTTTTCAGATGTCTTTATCCAGAATCTTAGGAGCGTCTTTCTTTTAATGGTGTTTGCTATTAAGAGGTGGATTTAGTCAATGCATTATTTTTTTTTATTTGTTTTTCTTTTGCTTTTGTGTGGATGTTTATGTGAAGTATATTGTATTTTGTGATTGTAATCTATTTTGTTTAGTATTAATATATATATATATATAAGAAAATTCTTACCTCAACAGAATTTTGCAAAGATTCGAATCAGCTTATCATTTTTACTCAAGATTTCCAATTTACATAATATGATTGCATTTATAAACAACTAATCAAATTTGCAAAATAAACACAATAGCATAAATTAATTACATATTTTAATTAACATATACAGTAAGGCTATTATGCATATAAATGGCGAAGAAATACAAAACACACCTTTTGTTACATATTTAATATTATTAGACTTACATTAAAATACACATTAAAATATTAAACACATAATATTTATACTAAATTAAAATTTATTTTAATAACTAAAGAAACTTTTTTTTTGGGACATATTTAGGAGAGGAGTCATCTATTGAAGCAGATCTACCTTTCTATCAACTCATATTACTTTCAGACTGTTCTACTTCATTCAATCTTATTTTGTCCTTCAGCTCTTCTAATTCAGTAGTTATCCTTTAGCTCATCTAATAATATATCGTTAATATCCTTTAGCTCTTCTAATTCATATTTAATGTCACGTAGTTCCTTCTCATGCACATCCTTAATAATATCATAAATATTTTTCAGATGCTTTATGGCATGTAATGCAGCATAATTTTCGGCATTTTTTTTTTTTTTTGTATTTTCTTCTAATCCAACTTGTTCATGAATTCCACAGCTGTCTTCAGATATGATTTTGCATGAAAAACATGGTTTGTGATCTGGACCATGTTTTTCACATACATAAACTGTAGGTGGGCGGTAATCTTAATTTTTCATAATTTCCTTAAGTATTATCTTAAATTGTACATCAACAATTATCTGCAAGTTGACTTTCATTTTTTCCACCTATTGTGATGTATTAAGAACAGATCAAAGTTTCCATTAATAAATTGATCTTAAAAACATAGGATAAGCTAAACTTATGAGCTATTTAGTACATATGACATAATATCATAAACTAATTCTATATCAAGCCAATTATTATCATATAGTGCATTTTACATGAAGAAAATATACCTAGCCAAGAATGTTTACATATACAGACATTTTGATATTAAGCAAATAAACAACTACAAATAATATCTTAACAATCATCATTTGCATAAGATAGAAAAGTAAGGAATTTGAATTCCTCTACCAATTAGAATGAACAACCTAACATATCCATTTTATTAAAAAATAATAATAATAAAATTCATTTAATTCACCTTACTCGTTTATATTTTTTTTTTTAAAAAAATCATTACTTGAAAATATATCTTATTTAAATTATTATCTCTCTTTTTATATATATATATATATATATATATCAACTGGTTATATTATATTCTTTATAAAAGAGATATGAAAAAATTTTATTAAAGAAATACATAATTTAAATTTGTCAACAAACTATTTTTTCCCACTTAGCCCTTGTTTGGTTCAAAGGGGGGTGAGGAGTATGAAGGGTTTGATAATATATTATGTCTAGTTCATGGAGGAGTGTGGAGGAGTAATTTATTATTATTTTTTGTTTGGTTGAAAAGAGAAGTGAGGAGGAGAGAGAAAGAGTGTAATGTGTCTTTTACTATTTTATCCTTTATAGTATATGATAAACATTATAAAACATATTTATACATAATTCAATAATTAGGAAAAAATATTTATTTGAAAAAAATTATGAGGAGTCATAACATAATACAAAAAAAATGGAACTTTACAATAATAAAAAAAATAATAAATGACAATAATAAAAAGCATATATGATAGGGTTATAATAAGGAGGATGTAATGAGAATTATGCAAATATGTGAGGGGTATTATTGACATTTTGTATTATTTAAAAAAAAAAAAAAAAAAAAAAACACCCCCCCCCCCCCTCATGAGGGGTGAGGAGGGGTATTATCTATAAGAAAGATATCAAAAAATTTATTAAAAATAATACACATAATTACAATTTGTAAACAAAATATGTTTAATATATATATACATAATTACAATTTGTAAACAAAATATGTTTAATATATATATATATATATATATATATATATATATTATTATTATTATTATTTTTATTTTTAGTTGAATGTATCACACTACATACACCTTTTTATTTTCAATAAATATATGATATTAATATTCTATATTTATATCAAAATATATTATACTATATTATATTATATGTTCACTTATAATAATATTCTTATTTTGTAAAATTTTTAATTTTTAGTTTTTAATTGTTTTTTTCTATAAAAAAAAGTCTCTTTTAATCACCATATTGAATAAATGAGCATCTTGAGATCTATATTTTGATTATATTAAAAAAAATCTATATCTTGATATATTCGAAAAACCAAATTTCTATACATTATTTTTTAAAAAAAGAAATGTTTGGATTATATGGAATATTCTTTTGCTTAAATAGGAAAAAAATTCGATTGGTTGTGTGTACTAAAATATAACAAAAAAATTGGCATGACAAAATTTGTTACTAATACAATTTTATAAAATGGACATCTCAGTATTTTATATTTTTATAACAATATTTAAAAAAATTGTTCATTAATACAACTTATTTTTTTTACTAATATTAAAATATTTATAAAAATATAAAAATATAAATAAAAAATAACAAAACACTATTTAATACATAATTGTTGGCCAAACATGTTTTGTATTTTTTGGTTTTTGAAACATACAATAACTTTTGTATCCAAACAAGTTTTTGTTTTTAAAAAATTGACAACAAAACAAAAACAAAACAAAGGAAAAACAAAAATAAAAAACAAAAAAGCGAAAACGATGCCAAATGAGCCCTAGTAATCGAGTTTATTATAGACTTAGCCAAAAACCAAATAAGTTTAAATTTTTAAAGTAGATTATTAATTTAACATAAAAAATTTAAAATGAAACAAATAATGTTTAACAGACCAAATTATTTTTTTTAATAGATTATCATTATTAATTAACATAAGATTCAGCTTAAATGGTTACATTTATGGATATAATTAGTATCTTCGGATATGACTGTTTTCCTTGAGTAATTTCACATTGGAATTAACTTGGTAAGGTTTAATTATTAGATTGACATTTATCAAAGGTTTCCATAAAAATGTTTTTTTAAATAATGCATTAAAAAAATTGCATCACTGCATTTTAGCAATTTATTTGCTTAGAAATTATTAAATTTGGTTACAAATTATCTTAAAATTAAAGTTAACAATTCAAAAGATAAGAATGTTTGGATTGAGGTTATATATATATATATATATATATATATATATATATATATTATTAAGGTATTTCCAGTTTCAACATTATTAATTATTATTTGATGTATTTTTTTGTTTCAAATACATGTATATATAAGTTTCTTTTAGAATATTATATTATTTATTGTTGTGTAAGATAATATATAGTAAATATCTAACATGTACTTTATCAAACTCGTTGAACTAAAAAACAAATTGTGTATATTTTATCTAGTAGATTTAAAAAATATATTAAAGTAAATATGAAATAGTAATTCTCTTAAATGTTACTTGTAACTGTTTTTATATCTTATATAATTGTAAATCTGTATAATATGTATATATTTGGAGTACACTATAACAATATAAGTATATATATTTCGGTTTTTTTTAACACTAAATGGTTAATTATATATATATATATATATATATATATATATATATGTTAAATATAGATACAATTATTTTATGTAATATATAATACTATATATATTGTAAAAATATAATATGGATTGTTAGAGGTTTTCAAATTTTTAAAACAATATCTATATTATCTTTTTTTTTAAAAAAAAATTAAAACATACCAATATATATGAATAAACCAAACCGTTACATCCTTTGTTATCTTGTTTTTTGGGTTTTTTTTATTTTTTTTCTTAAAAATATCTATATATAATCTTTAAAAAGGGAAAAGAAGCAATGAATAACAAATAAATAAATAAATAAATATATATATATATATATATATATATATATATATATATATATATATATATATTTATTTATTTATTTATTTATTTAACTCTTGCTAACTTTTTTTTAACTGCATAAGAATTGTAAGTGTTAGTTTATGAGCTTAACTATAAATTAATGCTTTCAAATAAAACTAAATATGAGTAAAAGGAAGAATCTCAAATAATACAAAGATCAACTAAAAGAAGAACCTGAACCTTGAGTGGTAGATTTGTTCATCAAAGCACAAGAGATACTGTTAATAATAATATATATAGACAAACCAAAACATGCAATTATATGAATACCAAGGAAATATTTAATTACAATCTATAACAATTTAGAGATAAGGTTAGGCTTACATCTCTTCATCTCAAATGTTATTTTGCATGAGCTGGCTTGTTTTGGCATAAATAAGGAAATATTCACCAATAATTATGTCATTTTTAAAAAAAAATCTGACACGTTGATTCAAATTAGTGAATCAAATAATAGAATTTAATTCAAAATATATTAATTCAATCATGCATCTTACCTGGAATTTTTTTTTATCATACTCTAATAGAGATAATGACATTTACAGGGAAAAAAACTTTGATTTAGAATATAGCAATTAATTGATTGAGAAGGTGGAGGAAATGAACATTGATGACAAAACTGAATCAACAACATCAAATTATCAAGTCCACGCATCAGTTACCCTATCTGCATCAAAACAGGGAATCCGTACATGAAAAATTAACTCTGAATAGACATAGATTATGTTTCTGTAAAATAAGATATTGACATACATAATAATATTTGCCAAATAAAATAAAATTAAATTCTTTCAGTTACAAAAAATTGTGGAACAACGACGGCTCATAGACTTCGTTATCTTTCTGGCCAACAAACCAAAGAACGAAGGCAAGGCGAAGCAAGAACCGATGAAGCAAAGCTCAAAACTGGAAGCAATGGCGCGAGAGACCATTAGACTGATGGTCTCTTGCACCAACCGAGTCTAATCTCCTCTTCTTTCCTCTTTCCATCGTTTCTACTTCTTCGGCTTTGTTCAACCTCACCAACTATCAGCTTTTGCTTGCCTTGACGCTTGGTTCCGTCTCACCTCGAGGTCCAAGCTTATAGCCTTTCAGGAACACCAGAGAAACCTCTTTGTTGTCACCACAGACCTTCTCTCAAGCATTTGAAAGTTTCCCAATCATCCGCTGGCACTGAGCTTATTCCCAAAAGAAAGTGAGCAATGAAGAGAACATAATTAAGATGAAGAAAACAAAGTAAGTGACAAAGAAAAGACAATGTCATTATTGGAAAATCTAAATTAATGGCAGGAAAAAGGCACTATTTTGGGTTTTTTAATATATGAAATTTTCGTCCGGATGTTTTTGTCTATCTCATATTCTCACAAGTTGTATTTCGACAATAAATTCATGTCACGAAAAATGTCATTGGTTTGCTTATCTTTATATTTAAAATTTTCGTCAGAATATTTTTGTCTATCTAATGTTCTTGGATTCCATTTTACTGTCATGTCTACATTACATATATATATATCTAATTTTTTTTGTAAAAGAAAGTGACATAGTTAGCAGTGGCCATGCAGACAGTATTAGGCAATCATGCACAAAAAACTCCTCAAGGCAATAGTGGAAATAGTAATTAAGTAATAGTAGTAAAATCTACAATGTCGAAAAAATAGTTTAATCTGAAGACGACCGGACGATCGCATCGTACGCATTAACATCTTGTATCAGAACTCTTGCATAGCAGGAATCAATCAAGGTTGACATCAGAATAAAGTAGGGTATCTCTCGTGAATGACATATTAAAAAGAAGGTAGATGTGCAAAGATATATTTACAAAGTGTGTAATTATACGGTATTAAATTTATTGATCTACAAAAATGATATGTTATTTTTAAAAAATTAAATACACAATAATAAATATATTTAAAATTTTTTGTCCACATCATTTCGTCTATCTCATGTTCTTGGATTCCATTTTAGTAAAGCAAGTCCAAACCAAGTTGGTACATGATTTGATATATATCACCATATTTTTTTGTGAAAGAAAATATACATATCATGCAGATGAGTTAGCTGGAATTATTTTAGTTTTTACTGTAATCACTAATCAGTTTAGTTTTTGATGAACAAATTTTGTTTGATGCTTAACTTTGCTGTTAAAGGTTCTTCTTGGCCTTTTTTCCTTATTGTGTATTTGATGCTTTGGGACATGCATGTACTACATTCTTATTTAGTTTTTCTTTTATGACATGCATGAATTTCTGCCAACTTGCTCTATTAATTATACATACTTTAATTAAATCAATTATGTCAACCTTTTGCTTTGATTATTGGCTTAGCAAAATATTTATAGTATTTTTTTTATTATTGTCCCATCATTACAGTTATCTCGACCTATATTTTCTAATATTGACTTAGTTTCCGATTTGACCATCATGCTCAATTTTCATTTTAGCAAAGGTTTTTTCACTCTTTTCCTCTCTACTTGCACCATTAGTAAACTTTTATACATATTATTTACATTGTTATATATATATGTAAAGAAATATAACTTCTTATGAGCTTATATTGGAATTCAAAATTTCTTATGCATACTTAACTTTTAATGTGTGAAAGAATTTAATAGGATCATATGAAAGAATAAATACGGGAATAGAGAAAAAAAAAATTGGGAATTAGTGTTTTTTTTAAAGTTTTTTGTCCTTTTGATTTTGGGTGGTTTTTTAATTTATTTATTACATTGAATTGCACAAAGACTCCTTGGTTAATTTTAAACTATATTTTATTGGTGTAGACTTCTTGGACTTATTTGTGAGTTTGAAAAGAACACTTGGTTTGAGATTTTCTTTATAATTTTATATTTATCCTTGATAAAAATATAAACAAAAAAATTTAAATGAAAACTTTAAAGTATATATATATCATGGATCTTAGGATGTATGATTTATATAATTACATATTTTAAATAATTACAAATACTCTTACAGAAATTATTGTCAATTCCAATAAGCATTTTTTAAATGTCATATTCGCCAAGGATGGAAATAATTTCAAAATTTTAAAAACAACGTTATATTTAGTAAGCTATAATAATTACATTAATTAATACAAAAACTATTTCAGATACATTTTTGCATAATAACAACTAAAAAAAATAATTCGTAAATCATAATTACAATTTGTGGCAAGACTATTTATTCATTTCAACCCTCCATACTTTAGCTCTCATTGTCTTTCTGTTTCTTAGCTTTTGTTCAGAATTTCCCACCTCCAACAATGCTAACGATTCAGACGATTGTGAAACAAACACTTCATGTGTGTTTTGGTTCACACAAATACAATTGTTATAGTCATTGTTTTTAATCCCATCTAGAAATACATTGAGCACATATTCCAATCGGCTAACGACACCCTCGAACTGTTGCAATTGCTCATCAAAATGTTCTAATTAATCCTTCCCTACTCCTTCCATGGATACTCTCTCTTGAGTTTATTTGCGAAGTTGTAAGGCCATAAACAGCAGCAGAAAAAAAATATTAGAGTTAATTTTAACATACAACCAAAGGCAAGCATACATTCATGAAAGGGGAAGAAACTTTTCTTTTCAAGTTAATAATTGTTCTTATTTTATAAATACATGATAAATGAGGTATATAGAGCTTTTATATTCAAGTTTATACATATACATGTTGTCAATCACGAAGTCCTTTTCATATAGAATTATTTTAACAATAAAAACCATCCTATAACCACCCATTCAAATTTAACCATTATTTTTAAAATTTTTCTATATTTAATTCACATTAATTAAACCAATTAAACTTTTCATTATATCTAAATATATCTCTATAAATAAGAATTTTTCTAAGGTTGGAATTGAATCCGGCAATTGTATATCATCAATTGAATTTAAATCCAATAACAACCTATCATATAGTGTTATTAGTAAAAAAAGAAAAATTCTTAATAGTATTTTAACCGAACCATTAACATTGTTATAAACCGTATTGGCCGTGATGATCAATTTTTATTTTTTATTTATTTATATTTTTTTAAAAAGCCTTTGCTAATGTTAATATATATATATATATATATGAAATTTCATAATTCTCTATCTAACTACATGTCGGAAGCTCCACACTCTCTCTCTCTTCTTCTCTTCTTCTTCCTCTTCTTCTTCTCCCCGTCCCACTCACTCCCATGCTCTCCATGTCCCACTCCATGTCCTTCGTTCCTCTCCTCTCCATCCTTCCCCTTCTCTTCCATTATCTCCTTCTTTATCCATCATCATCAACTCCATCCCTTTCCTCATCCTCTCCATCTCCATCCCCTCCAAGTCCGTCCATCTCTCCCCTCTTCTCCCTTCCCCTCCATTCTCTCACTATCCTTGTCTTCTTCTTCATCCCATCAACCTCTCTTCTTCCCCTTTCATTTTTTTCCACAATGTTTGTCACTTTCTCCCTTGCACTCTCAACTTCTTTTCCTCCTAATTCAAGTTGCATAACTTGTTTGTGCACTTGTATGGTTTTATATATAATACAATTATTTGTTATACTGCAAGTTGGAATGAAAATATATATGATAAATCTGTTATGAATCACATGCAGCATGCTAAGTGAGTGGAGCAATTTACCTGCTACTGATGTTTACGATTGGATGCCAATGTATTTACTCATGTTTTCGCCAGAGATCTTGGTTTATTTATTTATTTATTTTTTGTGAATTATTGAATCTAAATTTTTGACTGAGGGGGAAGGGGAGGAAGTTTTGATTGGGATCTTGATTAGGGTTGGGATTTTTCTTTCAGACTAAATAAATTTACTTGAAGAATAAAAATGGCAAGATTTGGTGTTGATCCAAAAAAAAAAAGAAAAATAACCAATACTTATGTGACAATTGGTCTATTAATAAGGTTTAAAATTTTGTTTCTGTTAATTATGTTTCTCTGAAATTAATTGTGTTTTAATTTTCCAAATTTCATTTGGAGAAGGCCAGGGCTATTGAGTACTTTCATTATGGTTTATGAAACCAATCTTGACAGTCCAAATGTTAGCTGGAGAGCTTATGAGGAACTATCCACTAAGATTTATATATATATATATATATATATATATATATATCAAAAATAGAGTCAAATATGTATATAAATGTAGGCATGTATTTGACTCTATTTCTGATGCAGAACAAGAAGTTATGCAAAAAAGAAATGAATATTTTTGTTTGATTGTATGAGGTGGATGTTGCCCAGTTCTATCATAAGGCCCGGGGGAGTCCTATTGGAAAGATTTTTAAAATTATCCTTTCTTCTTGTTTAATGAGTAAATTGAACCTATTTGAATTTTTAATCAAAATGAAAATAAAATTATAATTAAAGGGTTTAACAATGTTCCAAATCTTTTTCTCTCAATCAGCTCAAGGGATGGAACACCTGCTTTTATAGATTTCAGTCCACGCATTCACCATTAGAAAATTGGACTTATTTAGTTTTGACAGAGAACACAAAACTCTTTCCTTGATCATCTTAGTTATGCATTCCTTGTGTCATGTTCTTTGTTACATATTTGCACAATAGTAGAGAATAAGACAATGAATAAGAGAATTTCATGTCTCAAATTGTGATGCTAAGGACATTTCTTTGGTTTTGTCTTTTATTTTCTTGGTGTGTTTTTGATAAGTGCTTGAGTATACATGTTTTACCCACTTGTTTTACATGCATTGAGCATCATTTTACCATGGATTATGTCTCATAAACTGTATTTTGGTGTTCTTTTATGCAATTAGGTTGTGAAAGTGTTAAAGGAGGAAAAGGAAGCAAAGATGGGTTATAAAGACATATTGTTGGGAGCTTTTGTACAACACAAGTGTCAAGACACAAGAGGGGATCATGCACATAAGGGTGTGTGCCAACTTCCGGAAGAATTCAAGCTGATTTGTGTAATGGAAGGGCACAAAGGCAGTGACACCTTCATGTCCCGACTTGTGTGAAAATAGCTAAAGCTTTCAAATGATGGTTCGATGGAGGAGAAGTCTTATAACTCACAACATGGACGTGAGCCCGACCATGTGGCCTCAAGATGAAGAGAGTTTGGATCACGTTTTATGAAGAGTACTGTAGCAAAACACTGTTTATCGGGGTCTTTGGCGATATTGGGAGTCGTTCTTCACCAACTTCGATAGATCTTTCGACGAGATAGCATCGGGGAGCCATTGGTGACCTAGCTTCGGAGAAGATTCCTTCGAGACGTTGAACGATTCATCAAGGCCATCATCACGAATTCCAGGGGGTTTATTTTCATGGATTACATTGCTTTTTATTTCATTATCTTTTGCTTTGTAATAAGCCCCATGGAAGGCTAAACCCTAGTAGATACTTGGGCATGTGAATCCTAGGTTTCGATTCATGTATTAACTTTCTTTATGCTTTCTTTTAATTCCGAGTTAATTTGAGTTTTAATCTTGTTTAATCATTGCTTGCATGCCTTATTGATTCGTATGGTTGTTTGGTATGCTTGAATTGTTTCCTTGGTGAGAGAGAGGTCTCCATTAGGGATTAGAACATACAAGGTTAAAGAGGGTTGAGAGTGTGAGTCTTGAGATAGAGGAGTGTCCCCTTTCCCTTCCGATTGAGTGTTTCCTATCTCCGTATTCCCAAAGTTTTATGCAATCATATCAGGTGTGAGGCGTGAGATTGATAGATTTCTCCGCCGGGACCTTTGTAAGGGGTTAGGGATCTTTCACTTAGAAGTAGGGTTAGATCTAATTTTAGGAATCGGTTTCACTCCTAGGTATCCCTAAAGTTCATTGCGGTCATATGGGGTGTGAGGTGTTGAGATTGAGCGATTTCTCCGCCGGGACTTTGTAGGGGACTAGTATCGATGGCCTGGAGGCAGGGACCGATTATTCTTGGATTGCCTCGACTCATAGAACTCGGTTTAGAAGCATTTAGTTAGTCTTGCACTTCATGATAGAGCCTAGGGCGATCATTGCCTAGGTATCTCATCTTCATTGATTGAGATCTCCTTTACCTTTTCCTTTTACTTGCTTTCTTTCTTGCGATTTTCTTATTTTACACATTACATCCATTGCTTCATATCATTGATTCGACTAGATAACTAAGAATCAGTCATTACTAGTACTTTCGTTCCCTGTGGATTCGACTACCCATTCACCGGGGTAATTATTACTTCGACAACCCGTGTACTTGCGGTACACACACGCAAGGGGTGTGTCAGTTTTGTAGTATTTTGTTTGGTCTAGGGAGTACATGGTTGTATAATAGTCATTTCTACATTTTTTACTCTACAAAATATAAGGCCAGAAAATTGCAAAGTACTGTAATCATGAAACTCTTTGGAACGTCAGAACATGGGTCGGGAATTACATGGTCGTGTACATAAGCATGTAACAATTTACCTGCCCATGTAACTATCTAAAAAAACTCAGAAATTGGTTAGAAAGATATACGGGTATTTAGCTGCTAATTTAATTCTCTGAAAAATAAAAAAAAATTACATGAGTGTGTACACGACCTTGTAACTGTATTCTCGCCCGTGTAACTCTGTAGGATTCAAAGTTTGGTACTATAGCAGTAACACTGTAGCGATTTTCTCCGTCTTGAGCCCAAAACACTGTAGCGACATGTCTTTCCCGACCAGCATACAGATATATTGATGCCATCTTGAGTAGATCAGTGAATGACCAAGGTGATAGCACCAGAGTTCTGAGCCGTCAGGAGTTGCTCTATTTGTACTCCATGGTACAGGGCATGCCACTCCACCTAGGCACATTCTTGGAGAGTATATACGCCATTAGGGACAATACGCCAGGATCGGAGTGATCTTCTCGGGCCTGTATATCACTCGACTTATCATGGGATTGGGTCTCTTGGATGTGATTCGAGGGGTCGAGAAGATTGTCATACAATCAGCCCTTGGCCTAGAGACGATGAGATTGATGGGCATGATCTGCAAACACATAGATGGGGTTTACATCATGACCATGCCCTCACCAGAGATGGATGAGGGTGAGGATGACGAGGCGGAGGTTCGCAGCCAGCCTTGCTGCCACCGCCAGAGCAGACCGAGGCAGAGGTACCATCTACATCGCAGGAGCCACCTCTGATTGGCATGTTTTCTCCGTCTCGAGCCCATGATTGATTAGAGAGGCACGAGAGCACTGTAGGGGTGCTACAGGAAGATGTATCTGAGGTTAGAGCTACCTAGGCTGCGCACCACTGTGAGGCGATGTCGCAGTTCGATGCTCAAGAGCAGATACTTGAGCGAGTCATGACCTCGTAATTCATTGTGTGACCGTGATCATCCCCAGCAGCATCATGATAAGTGCTCGTGTTATCTTGCAATGAGCATTACTTTCATCAGATTTTATCATTAAATAGTGTGCATTTGTGTGCTTTTGTGTATTGTAGGGTTGTGAAGCTATTTTGGAGAAAAAGAGCAAAGTTAGATCGTGTTCACCGTTGTTGGGGAGTTTTGGACCGAGCAAGGAACAAGGTACGAGTCTAGACTTGTGGGTGTGTACCAACCTCCTTTGGAGTGGCACAAAGTCAGTCACATTCATAATAAGTCTAACTCGTGTAGCATAGGAGAACTTCACCAATAAGGAGAATTGAAGCAATCGGCATGGTCTACCATTGATTGTGTGCCCAATTCAACGGCCTCGATGAAGAACGATGAATTCGGGAGTTTTTTTGCCGAAAGTACTATAGCAAATTACTGTTTACTATTTGCCGAAATTCGTCAAAAAAGAGACTTCACACGGGCGTTTGAAAATTTCACACGCCCGTGTGAAATCCCGATTTCAGCCATTTAAAGCCACGACTCAACACTATTTTAAGGAGTTTGGAGACTTTTTCTGGATATTTTTGCCTATCTTTTGACCTAACTTCTAGAGGGTTACGGCGAGGGTTTGGAGAGGACCTTGAGGAGGAGCGAAGCGCGCCATCCGTATCGACATCGACGTCCGGCGGCCGTACAAGACCACGGCCACACTCTGCACAAGGGGGTTTTCATCTATGCTTTTGATTTGTGTTTATTCTCATAGTTTGATGGATTTGTATAGCTCCATGAGGAGCTAAATCCCTTGTGGGTATTCGGACTTGTAAACCATATGATGATTATGTTTCTATGACATGTTATTATGCTTTTCTTAATTGATGAATAAAATTTAGTTTCAATCTTAATTGCATCTTGTATTGATTTTCCCTTTGCCGTGACACTAGGGTTGAGAATCGTTTAGGTTATGCTTTGGAGGTGTGACAACTCCTATAGGGTTAGACTACCTAAGATTGAAGAGTGTCGAAAGGGTGAGTCATGAGGTAGCGAAACGTCCCTTTTCCCCTCCGTTGTGATTCTCCCTACCTCCATATTCCAAGAGGTCTTAGCGGTCGAGATACAGTGAAGTGCTAGGAGATGAACTCCCCTGGGGCTTAGTTGCATGAGCAACAGAGTGAAGGGTTGTAGTGAATCTAGTGCTGGGGCTTAATTGAGACTAGGGTTCTTTCACTTAGACCAAAGGGTTAGAGCTATACATGCGAACATGGTTTTTCACTAGGAATCCCTAGAACTTAAAGCAATTACATGTAGTGTGAGGCTCAGGAAGATGGATTACCTTAGGGCTTAATTGACAAGTCAACAAGAGTCAAGGGTCGTAGTGAAACCTAATGCCGGCATAATGTTGGGGTTAGTCACGGTTGACCTTAGGTTTAGGACCGTGTGCTTAAGGATATCCTCGACTCATTAATCATCAATAGGAGAGTATAATAGCATTGTCTTGCACTAGAAGCATAAATTCTAGGGGTAGCTTGTCCGGGTACCCTATTTCACCCATTGATTGTCCTTCTCTTATTACTCTTACTTGCATTCTCCTACCTTCCATATTTCTCTTTTATTTCTTGTTTTTCTAAATTACTTTTGCAACCACACATTGATTCTATTCTCACTTTTCGTATACCGCACTAGCTAAATAGCGAACACTTGTATCTTCGATCCCTACTCCTCGAGGATTTGACTACCCTCTCACCGGGGTACTATTATTACTATGACAACCTGTGCACTTTCAGGCCCCTGTCAAAGTTTTTGGCGCCATTGCCAGGGAGTAGGTGTATTTTAGATACTTGCTTTTTTGCTATTTTAGCTATTCACTTCGCTTTCTATTTCACACTTTCTTTGTCTATCATCGTTCTTATTTGTTTTCTTTTCTTTGTTTTCGTCTCCACGTTATGACCCGCGGGAACCCTTAGATTCTTGTTGAAGGAGACCTGGACATTGGTAGAAGAACGCATCAAAAAGGGAAGGAACCTATACAAGAACATTCAAATCAAGCCGATATAGAAACAGAAGGGTAAGAAACAATGACAGAGCAGAATGAACAGCAAAGGACCTTGTCCGATTTGGCTAGACCCACAGTTTTGGGGACCCAGTCAAGCATAGTGAGGCCCCCAATCACGGCTCAGAATTTCGAGCTGAAGCCGGGTTTCATCCAAATGTTGCAGGAAACCGCACAGTTTAATGGATTGGCTTATGAAGATCCTAACAGCCATATTGAGAACTTCTTAGAGATGTGCGACATGCTAAAAATCAATGGAGTAACTGATGATGCCATCAGACTTAGAGCTTTCCCATTTTCCCTGAAGGGAAGAGCAAAGCAATGGTTACAATCATTACCTAGGGCATCTATTACCACATGGTAGGAGATGGTAGAAGCATTCTTGGCCCGATATTTCCCTCCCGGTAAATCAGCAAAACTTCAGAATGAGATCTCTTCCTTCATGTAAACCAAATTGGAGTCTCTGTTTGAGACGTTGGATAGGTTCAAGGAGCTCCTGCGAAATTGCCCACAACACGGATTTCCCGATGGGATGATCATTCATACCTTCTACAACGGGTTGAATCCAAGTACCAAACAGTTATTAGATGCGACAACAGGGGGTACCTTAGGAAGCAAGACTCCTGGTGAAGCCCGACAACTTATAGAAGAGATGGCTTTGAATAGCTATCAATGGAACTCAAGGGATAGGGTGAAAGTTGCCGGTTTTCATGAGATTGATGCGGTTACATCGTTGGCGGCCCAAGTAGAATCGTTGAGTAAGAAGTTAGACACTCTAACTTCACCAAGAGTGGCAGAAATCACAAATTGTAACGGATGTGGGGGAGGACATGCTTCAAGTGATTGTCAGATAGCCATCGGTGGTAGTACTTCTTCTTCGGTTGAATAAGCGGATTTTGTAGGGAATGCATTCAGAGGCCAAGGGAATCCTTACAGTAGCACCTACAATCCGGGGTGGAGGAACCACCCTAACTTGTCATGGAGCAACCAAGGGCAGTAAAAGAGCAACGCACCACTGGGGTTCCAACAACAAGCGCCGAACTTGGAAAATCGGGTGACGGGGCTAGAAACCAAGATGACTGACTTAGAGAAATCCCTCACATGTTTTGTCCAATCATCGGACGTGAGATTTCAGTTAGTAGAGTCTACACTTCACAACCACACTGCATCGTTGCACAAGTTGGAGAACCAAGTTGGCCAAATCGCGAAGTCTTTATCCAAGAGGCTACAAGGAAGCTTGCCTAGTAACATGGAGACGAATCCGAGGAAGCAATTGAAGGCAATTTTCTTGAGAAGTGGCCGAGAGGTTGAGCATAGTCTCCCTCTTGAAAAGAAGAATGATGAAGCACCTCAATTGGTGGATGTGGAGGAAGCATCAAAAGAAAAGGAGGTGGCACCCCAACCTTACAAGCCAAGAATTCCTTATCCTTCCCGCTTGAAGAATGACCAACAAGACGAGTAGCACAAGAAATTTTTGGGGTTGTTCAAGAAGTTGCACATCAACATTCCGTTCATGGAGGCATTATCCCAAATGCCTAAGTACGCAAAGTTCTTAAAGGACCTCTTGACCGATAAGAGGAGGATAGTGTATCGGTGATCTTAGATGCCACTTGCTCGGCGGTGTTGCAAAAGAATATGCCGAGCAAGAGAAAAGACCCCGGAAGCTTCATCATTGCATGCAACATTGGTGATATGGGTGAGGAGATGGCATTGGCAGATTCTGGAGCAAGTATTAACGTCATGCCTTACTCATTCTTCAAGAAGCTAGGCTTGGGAGAGCCTAGGCCCACTCAGATGGCACTTTAGCCCGCTGATCGATCAGTTAGGCATCCGAGGGGCATAATCGAAGATGTGCTCGTCAAGATAGACAAATACATCTTTCCTGTGGACTTTGTAGTGCTTGATGTGGATGAGTGATAAGTGCTCGTGTTTTTTTTTTTTTTTATATATGCATTTTCCAAAGTAAAACTAAGAACAACGATAAACTTGTCCTTAAAAACTTCAAGATTGAGTTTCCAAAAGATTCCAAGAGTAAGTTGTGCAATATGAGAATATCGAGCAAAAAATTCCTAAAATTCAAGTAGAAACTAGAGCATGATAGGATACAATGTTAAAAATTCTCCTAAACTATAAGAATACAACCGTTACAACTAAGGTGAACCGCCATAGGCTACATGAGCATAAGCAATTGAACGCGCAAGTAAATGTGTGTGCAATGTGAACTCCGAAAAAAAAAAAAAATAAATAAAAACAAAAAAAAAACAAAAAAAACAAAAAAAAACAAAAAACAAAAAAAAATAAAAATAAAATAAAATAATAAAAATAAAAATAAAAAATAAAAAAAAGAATAAAAAAAAATAAAAAAAATAAAAATAAAAAATAATAGCATAGTCTTGCACTAGAAGCATAGATCCTAGAGATAACTTGTCCGGATACCCCACTTCATTAATTGTTAAATCCTCTTTAATCTCTTTTCTTGCGATTTCTAATCTTTCACCTTTCTCTATTTAATTTCCTGTCTTTAGTATAATTGTTCTCGCAATTCACACACAAATCGATTACTACTTTTCCGTACTTCGCATAGTTTTAATAGTGAAATCTCGTATTCTAACTCCCTATTCCCTGTGGATTCGACTACCCTCTCACCGGGGTAACTTTTATTACTTCGACAAACCCGTGCACTTTCGGAGATCCTGTCAAAGTTTTTTCTCCGTTGCCGGGGAATAGGCGTTTTAGATATTTGTTTTTCACTATTTTAGCTATTCACTTCACTTTCTATTCCATATTTTCTTCATCTATCATTGTTCTTACCTTTCTTCCTTTTGTTTTTGGTCTTAGCTTGAGAAGAAAGGGGATGTTTGATGCAACTGAAATTTTTGACACACTTACAGGAATGGTGGAGATGGTGGAACAGAAAATTCAATTGTTCCCAGTACATGTGGTTGTGAATAGCATTGAGTACGGGCAATCATTTAACAGTACCTCCATGGAAAGAGAAATAGTTGTCGATCATCCTTGTATAGGACAGGCCATGGAGTGTGAGTTAGGCACTGTGTTAGATGACTTCGAGAGATCGGCTTTAGCTTCTTTGAGCGAGGATTCAAAAGAGAATTTAGAAAGAGTCCTTGTTCAGTTTGAATCAGGTTATATCGAACAAAGTCAAGAGGTCTTTTCAGTGGGAATCATAGACTTAACTAAGGAAGCATGTGAGATAGAGGCTACGAAGGGAACCCAAGAACATCTCAACAGCCAGGTTTTATAGAACATCGCAGAAAGTATTGGGAAACAAGGAACGATTCAGTTTGAAGATATTGATCGATTGAAGGAAAGCCGTCTGCGGCCATCTATTGAAGAACCACCTGATTGGGAATTAAAGACATTACCAACACATTTGGAGTATGCATATCTAGCAGAAGAAATGAAACTCCCCGTTATCATAGCTTCTTCTCTCTCCCCGGATCAGAAGGGAAGGTTGGTTGAAATGTTGAAGAAGCACAAATCTTCCATTGCTTGGAAAATCTCAGATTTGAAGGGAATAAATCCTTCATTTTGTACAGATAAAATCCTAATGGAGGACAATTTCAAGTCAGTAATTCAACCTCAAAGAAGGCTAAATCCAAATATGAAGGACGTTGTTAAGGCAGAAGTGGTGAAACTGTTGGATGCAGGGATTATCTATCCTATCTCTGACAGCGCTTGGGTGAGCCCAACGCAAGTGGTTCCAAAGAAAGGAGGGATGACAGTGATCAAGAATGAACGAAATGAACTCATTCCAATGAGAACAGTCACCGGATGGAGGGTGTGCATTGATTACAGAAGGTTGAATGACGCAACCCGAAAGGATCATTTTCCACTGCCTTTCATTGATCAAATGTTGGAGCGGCTGGCCGGACATCAATATTACTGCTTCCTAGATGGGATGTCAGGTTATTTTCAGATCCCTATAGCCCCAGAAGATCAAGAGAAGACAACTTTCACTTGTCCCTATGGGATGTTTGCATATAGAAGGATGCCGTTCGGACTGTGTAATGCACCCGCAACATTCCAACGGTGCATGACTGCTATTTTTGATGACTTTCTGGAAGATATAATGGAGGTATTCATGGATGACTTTTCAGTGTTCGGTGATTCCTTTGATCTATGCTTGAAAAATTTGGAAAGAGTGCTAACGAGGTGTGAAGAAACAAACCTTGTACTTAATTGGGAGAAATGCCATTTCATGGTTCAGGAAGGTATTGTTTTAGGGCACAAGATCTCTCGGCAAGGCATGGAGGTAGACAAAGCCAAGATCGAAGTGATAGACAAGCTACCACCACCAGCAAATGTTAAGGGGATTTGGAGTTTCTTGGGTCATGCAGGATTTTATAGACGGTTCATCAAGGACTTTTCGAAAATCACACAACCATTGACCAAACTCCTCGAAAAAGATGATCCGTTTGATTTCAATGAGGAATGTACGATGGCCTTCAATGTGCTTAAACAGAAACTGGTGCAAGCCCCAATTCTAGTTACACCTGATTGGAACGAGCCATTCGAGCTCATGTGCGATGCAAGTGATCACGCTATTGGAGCAGTTTTGGGGCAAAGAAGGGGTAAACATTTCCAACCTATCTATTATGCAAGTAAGACTCTCACAGGGGCTCAAGAGAACTACACCACCACGGAGAAGGAGTTGCTAGCAGTGGTATTTGCCCTCGACAAATTCAGACCGTATCTCATCCTGTCGAGAGTCACTGTTTTTACAGACCATTCAGCTCTTCGTTACCTCATGAGCAAAGCAGACGCGAAGCCAAGGTTGATCAGATGGATACTGCTACTGCAAGAGTTTGACATGGAGATAAAGGATAAGAAAGGGACTGAAAACGTGGTGGCAGATCACTTGTCTCGGTTAGAGGGAAGTGCTGGACAAGAGCCATCAAGTAAGGAAATCAACGATTCTTTCCCGGAGGAACACCTATACTCACTTGAGAATTCAGAATTATCATCAGATGAGGTCCCATGGTTTGCAGACTTTGCCAATTACTTGTCAGGGAAGGTGCTCAAACAAGGGCTGACATTCCAACAGAAAAAGAAATTCTTTAGTGATCTGAAGCATTATTTCTGGAATGATCCATACCTTTTTCGTATTTATGCAGACCATGTGGTTCGGAGATGTGTCTCGAGGAAGGAAGGATGGGATATCCTTGCTCACTGTCATTCTGGACCGGTTGGAGGCCATTACGCATCAAGTAGAACTGCAGAGAAAGTTTTGGCTGCAGGGTTCTATTGGCCGACTTTATTCCAGGATGCTTACCAATTTGTCCTTCGATGTGATAGCTGCCAGAGGTCAGGAAATTTGTCACGGCGAGATGAGATGCCTCAGAACCCTATGCAATTTTGTGAGGTATTTGATGTTTGGGGCATCGATTTCATGGGGCCGTTTCCGAAGTCCAATGGGAACCAATACATATTGGTGGCAGTCGATTATGTTTCAAAATGGGTCGAAGCTCAAGCACTGCCGACTAATGATGCTAGGACAGTGGTAAAATTTCTAAAGAGGCTGTTTGCTCGATTTGGGACCCCGAGGGTTATCATCAGTGATCGAGGAACACATTTTTGCAACTTCCAATTGGAGAAAGTGCTTAAAAGATATGGAGTACACCATTGCCTTGCGACCCCGTACCACCCACAAACTAGTGGACAAGTTGAGGTGACCAATAGAGAACTCAAGAGGATTCTGACGAAATCTGTAGAGCAAGGAAAGAGAGATTGGTCTGAACGGTTGGATGATACACTCTGGGCTTATCGAACAGCATTCAAGACTCCGATAGGAACTACTCCATACAGTTTGGTTTATGGGAAGTCATGTCATTTGCCAGTGGAGCTCGAACATAAGGCATATTGGGCAATAAAGGCGATGAACTTTGATTTGAGCAAGACCGGTGGGCAAAGATTGCTCCATCTTAATGAGCTTGATGAGTGGAGGTTGAAAGCATATGAGAATGCTCGAATCTATAAAGAAAGGATCAAACGGTGGCACGATAAACACATTAAGTCACCTAAAGAATTCAAAGTGGGCGACAAGGTATTATTGTTCAACTCACGGTTGCGACTCTTCCCGGGGAAATTGAAATCGAGATGGTTTGGTCCTTACACGATTACGCATGTATCACCCAATGGGGCAGTTGAAATCACTCATCCGGAGAAGGGTACGTTCAAGGTGAATGGGCATCGGTTCCCATACTCCTCCGTCTCTGTATATGCTTGATCATATAAACCCATTCGAATAGAAAACTGCGTCACGGACATGTTATAATTGTGACCAAAGGCCCTGAATTATATAGTGTCGGTACTTGTCAAGTCTCTATGTGATTTGTTGAACTCAAAGGACGCTAGTACTTCCAAAGAGAGTGAGCGATTCGCCTGTTCTTTAATAGTCAACAGATGTTTCCATCGCCCAGCCGCTAAGAGTTCTTTAATCTCATCTGCCATTTCGTCTCCCCACTCAGCTGTCCTTAAACAACTCAAGTCTATGTATCGAGATTGTCCAAACTTTAGCTTCTCCAATCTATCATATCTCGTTCGGTGCTCGGGCTTGGCGAAGGTAATCTGCTCCTTAGATGGCTCGAAGGGCCTCTTGCTAGCTGCTTGCCGTGTCCTGGCTGCCATTCCTGAAAAGAAATAAATTAATCGGTCATTAGATTCAATTCCTCAGGATCCTACACGGCCGTGTGGAAATTCCACACGGCCGTGTGGATTTCCAGGCGGACGCACTGCACGGTGATGGAGTTAGCATATCAAATTCTTATAAAAGTTGTTCTTGAAACCTTCGGGATTGTATTCGTATGCCACTAAATCATGCAAATCAAATTAAAGCATAACAAAAACGGAATGAATTTGTTGTTGACGAAGAACAAGGGTTTGAAGTTTTTACCGGTGATGTTGATGAAGAAAAACTTAGAATCGGCCGGAGGACTCCAAATAAACCTCAGAAAAGATCGGGGAAGTGATAGAGAGGGTCGGAAAGTGTTCCAGAGTTCAAAACAAAACGAGGCACGAGTGGAATCCACAATGAAATGCATAACTTTTGAAGTCCTGGGAATCCACACGGCCGTGTGGAAGTATCACACCGCCGTGTGCCTCTGGAATTATGATTCACAAGGGCCAACACACGCCCCTGTGTGCATTCTGGTTGCTCTCTGAACTACCCCACACGGCCGTGTGAGACACCCACACGGCCGTGTGCCTTCACAAGGGGATCCACAGGGGCACCCACACGGCCCTGTGGATTCTCGGGAAAACACAGAAGGTCTCTGAAAACTTTCACACGGGCGTGTGCCCAACTTGGCCAAGAACACAAGGCCGGCCACAGGGGCACCCACACGCTCCTGTGGCTTCTCTAACTCGCCCGAGAAACACTAAGTGTTTCATACGGCCGTGTGAATACTCCACACGGCCGTGTGCCTTTCACAAGCTCTCTCACAGGGGCTCACACACGCCCCTGTGTATTCTCGGGAAGAAAGGGTTTTCTCTGCAGAGTTTCACACGGCCGTGTGGAATTTCCACAAGGCCGTGTGCCTTAGCACAGTGGCACTCACAGGGACATCCACACGCCCCTGTGGACTCTCTGGAAAAGAGTTGTTGTTCTGCGAGAATCCACACGGCCGTGTGGAATTTCCACACGGCTGTGTGCCCCTTTTGAGGTTGTTCACAGGGGCACACACACGCCCCTGTGCCCTCACTGGTTGAGCTTTGATTTGGTAACACACGGCCGTGTGGAATTTCCACACGGCCGTGTGTTTTCTCTGGTTACTCAGAAAAATTCACAGACTCTTCCAAAAATTTAAGAAACTCTTTTAAAACACTTAGAGCCTGTATAAATCATAAAAACATGACCAGAGACCATAGAAAACACACTCAACCGACTCAAACTTCGTCAGTTAACATTAAGGCACACGAAAATATGAAAAGTCCACAAAGGAAACCGCAGCACATGCATTAAAAATTCAAGACACCAACACTAAGACTTTTATTTATCCTAAAACTAAACTATGTCCTAGGAAAACTGTAAAACCTTGGGTTGCCTCCCAAGAAGCGCTTGTTTAACGTCACTTAGCTTGACGTACCTGATCTTACCTTATGGGGGCTTGAGAAATAATACCTCCTTGCTGTCATCGCACACTTCACTACCAAAATAAGGCTTCAACCGATGCCCATTCACCTTGAACGTACCCTTCTCCGGATGAGTGATTTCAACTGCCCCATTGGGTGATACATGCGTAACCGTGTAAGGACCAAACCATCTCGATTTCAATTTCTCCGGCAACGGCGCCAAAAACTTTGACAAGATCCCCGAAAGTGCACGGGTATGTCGAAGTAATAAAAGTTACCCTGGTGAGAGGGTAGTCGAATCCACAGGGAATAGGGAGTTAGAATACGAGATTTCACTATTAAAACTATATGAAGTACGGAAAAGTAGTAATCGATTTGTGTGTGAATTGCGAGAACAATTATACTAAAGACAGGAAATTAATTAGAGAAAGGTGAAAGATTAGAAATCGCAAGAAAAGAGATTAAAGAGGATTTAACAATTAATGAAGTGGGGTATCCGGACAAGTTATCTCTAGGATCTATGCTTCTAATGCAAGACTATGCTATTATACCTTCCTATTGATGCTAATTAAGTCGAGGAAATCCTTAGACTCACGGTCCCAAACCTAAGGTCAACCGTGACTAACCCCAACACTATGCCCCGGTATTAGGATTCACAACAACCCTTCACTCTATCGCTCGCACGATTAAGCCCCAGGGGAGTACATCTACCTAAACCTCACACTACGTGGGATTGCATTAAGTTTTAGGGACTCCTAGTGATTAAACCTGTTCCTATGTGTAGTTATAACCCTTTGGTCCAGGAGGAAGAACCCTAGTCTAGATTAAGCCCCAGTGCATAGGATTCACTTCAACCCTTCACTCCGTTACTCGCGTACCTAAGCCCCAGGGGAGTTTATCTACCTAGCACTTCACTCTATCTTGACCGCTATTAAATCAAGGAAATGGAGGTAGGGAGAAATCACACCGGAGGGGAAAGGGTTACATCGCTACCTCACAACTCTCCCTCTCAACCCTCTTCAATCTTAAAGAGTCTAATCCTATAGGAGTTGTCACACCTCCAAAGGAAAACCTAGATTGCTCTCAACCCTAGTGTCAAATCCAAGGGAAAACAATAGCAAGATAAAATTAAGATCGAAACTCAATTCTTATTCATCAATAATGGAAAAGCATAATAACAATGTCAAAGAAACATAATAACCCTAGAGTTTTACAAGTCCGAATACCCACAAGGGGTTTAGCTCCTCATGGAGCTATACATGTTCATCAATGTATATAATAAAACAAGAAGTAAAGACATAGATGAAAAACCCCCCTTGCGTATGGTGTGGCCGTGGTCTTGTGCGGCCGCCGGACGTCGATGACGATGCCGATGACGCGCTCCAAACCTCCATGAAGTCCTCTCCAAAACCCTAGCCGCCCTCTCCAAAGTTGAGGAGAAAATTAGGTCAAAGATTCTTCAAAAAGTCTCCAAATCGGGCTTTTATAATGTGGAGTCGCGGCTTTAAATTTGCTGAAATCGGGGTTTCACACGGCCGTGTGGAATTTCCACACGCCCGTGTGAAAATTTTGGAAAACTGATTTTCGGCCGACTGTCAACAGTAACTTGTTACAATGTTTTGCTACAGTACTGCTATAGTATTGTGCCGAAACGCTCCCGAATTCGTCGTTCTTCATCGAGGCCGTTGAATTGGGCACACAATCAACGGTAGATCGTGTCGATTGCTTCGAATCGCCTAATTGGTGAAGTTCTCCTTGTTGGCATGAGTTAGACTTATTGTGAATGTGACTGCCTTTGTGCCCCTCCAAAGGAGGTTGGCACACACCCACAAGTCTATGCTCACGCCTTACTCCTTGCTTAGTCCGAAAATCTTCCCAACAACGCTAAACACGACCTAACTTCGTTCCTTTCCTTCATTTTATCTTCACAACCCTACAATGCACAAAAGTAAACAATTGCACACTTTTTAGTGATAAAATCTGATGAAATTAATGCTCATTGCAAGATAATAACACTTCGCATTACTATAACACGAGCACTTATCAATGAGGATGTCGATGTACTACTGATTCTTGGGAGGCCGTTCTTGCGCACTTCCAAGGCTTTGATAGACATGAACGGTGGAGAACTCACTTTGAGGGTTGGAGATGACAAGCTCACCTATCGCCTCGCCGAAGCCATGAGACATTCTCTAGACTTTGATGATGCTCTCTATTATCTTGATGTTACTGATGAACTTATTGATGAATATGTGCAGGAAATGATGAATCCAGACCCGTATGAAAGGTGGCCAGACTAAGACGTGGAGATTAAAGATGTACTAGCACTTGGTCTCATCGAGGAAGTAAAGCCGGTCCCAGGAGTCATGAAGAGGGTGATCCGGAAGATGAGGAGGTTGAGAAGACGCCACAAGAAGAGACACAACACAAATGGGGATGCGCATTCAAGGAGTAAGGGTGTTTCGCCCTTGTGTGGTAACAAACTCGACAACTTCCCTCTACTCTACAAAGATTATGTTCTGCATGCTTTCAGGTTGTAGGCAAGAGGGCAACATTTATTCATGAACCCCCATGAGGTAAGGCCAGGTACGTCAAGCTAATTGACGTTAAACAAGCGCTTCTTGGGAGGCAACCCAAGCTTTTACTGTTTTTCTAGTTTCTAGTTTAGTTTTAGTATGAATAAGAGTCTTCATGTTGGTGTCCTGATTTTTATTTGCATGTGCTGTGATTTTCTTGTGGATCTTTGATATTTTTGTGTGCCTAAAGGTTGATTGACAAAGTTTTGGGTCAGTTGAGTGTGTTTTCATGGATCTCTAGTCGTGTTTTTATCGTCTATACAGGCTCTAAGTGTTATAAATGTGTTTATGAAATTTTCAGCAGAGTCTGTGATTTTTCTAAGTCATCCAGAGAAAACACATGTCCATGTGGAATTTCCACACGGCCGTGTGAACCATCTTAGAGCTCATCCCGAGTGTCACAGGGGCCGTGTAACTGCCTTTGTGACCGACCTTGTGAAGGGCACACGGCCGTATGAAATTTCCACACGGCCGTGTGAATTCCTACAGAACTTAAACTCTCATTCCCAAGTGTCACAGGGGCCGTGTGGGTGCCCCTGTGAGTGCCCATGTGTTATGACACACGGCCGTGTGGAATTTCCACACGACCGTGTGAAATTTTGCAAAGAGGTCCCTTCCTTCGCAAGAAACCATAGGGGCGTGTGACCGCCCATGTGGGAGAGCTTGTGAAAGGCACACGGCCTTCCTTCCCAAGAAACCACAAGGGCGTGTGGCCTCCCTTGTGGGAGAGCTTGTGAAAGGCACACGGCTGTGTGGATTTCTCACACAGCCGTGTGGAACACTTAGAGTTTCTCGGGTTGATCCAGAGAGGCCACAGGGGCGTGTGGGTGCCCCTGTAGCCGGCCTTGTGTTCTTGGCCAGGTTGGGCACACGGTCTTGTGGAATTTCCATACGGCCGTGTGAAAGTTTACAGAGACCTTTGTTGTTTTCTCGAGAGTCCACAAGGGCGTGTGACTGCCCCTGTGAACCCTCTCACTAGAGGCACACGGTCGTGTGGCCCTTCCACACGGCCATGTGGTTGTGCAGGTTTCATAAAAGGCCAAAAACTTCTTTCATACTTTGTTTGGCCTTTCACTCACAAGCACCTCTACACTTAGATAAACACTCCCCTCCACATTCCCAACTTTCTTATCGACGATTTCACTGGTTTTGGAGGACTTTCCAGTTGTGCCCTATAGTTTGATTCTCTATTCATCGGTGATCCTCCCTTTTTTCTTTTACTTCGTCAATTCAATTATTTTAGATTATTGGATTGGTTTCCACCGGATTTACAGGCATATGTACCTCATTAAAGATTGTGGAATGTTTCAAAGCGATCAGAGATGATTCGTATTTTGGCCTCACCGTCATGTTTCTTCTGCGCCCCGACGTTCCACAGGGCCGTGTGGAATTTCCACACGGCCGTGGGGAATTCTTCATAATGATGCTTTAATAACTACGCGATCTATTCTTTTAACTTTTGCAGGGATGGCACCCAGGTCAAAGCAAGTGGTACGTGTTTGAATCGCTCACCCGCAAGTGCACGGGGTCGCCAAGTAATACTCCTCACGTGAACACGAGGGGGTCGTATCCCCAAGGGCCCGAGAATCTATTCTTACTTCCTTATCAAAATGTTGTTTAACCTAATCAATCACTTGGAAGAAGATCTAGAAATAACCTACTAAAGCAAATAACATGCAAATGGCAAGTATAAATACGGAGGAAAGTATCAAGGAAAGGAAGTGGTCACGGATGAGGATTCCCTCGGGGGTTACTAAAGTGTTATGGATGCCCTAACTAGCATGCACGTGGGTGGTTTGGACCGGGAAACCCTAAATTAGACCAACTCGATGGTCACGGTGTTGGTCCCTAATCCGGTACGAGTATTGGAATACGGAATTGCTTCCGCCCAAATCCTTGTACGATTGCAATGGGTTTAGTGGATTTCCCCAAGCAAGGGTTGAAACACAATCAAGGACAACCCTAACAATTGGAGGGGCACAAATACCCGATGGTCACGGTGTATTCGTACATGTATTCCCTTCCAAGCTTGGTGAGCCTAATACTAGGGCAATGGTCATGCAACCTAGTATTGTCTAGGAATTGATACATAGAGTTCTCATACATACCAAGGCATTCAAGAATCACCAAACAAGAATCACAAACCACACCAAATGCATAAAACTAGAACAAGCATTCAAAATACACAAGTTCACCCCCAAGGTTCACCTACATCCGGTGACCTTGGGGTTTAGTTACTCATGGTCACAAAACAAGTATGAAAATACATGAAAATAACCAAAAGCATAACAAGAACACTCCCTCAAAGGATCAAGGCTGAATGACGCTTCCAAGGACGCCACCAAAAGAGTGGCTTCCTTTGTCAATCTTCCTCTCAAATGTGAATCGAAGGTGTAGACTCGTCGTGTCGTGCTCTCCCCGTCGTCCTCTCCTCAAGAATCGCCTACAAAAGCCGGCTTCAAGCTCCCAAAGAAGGTGGTGAGTGAAGCTCTCCTCAAGACCTAGGCTCTCCCTTCAAAATGCTCTCCAAAAACCCTTGAGCCCTTGAGACCTAGGCATTTATCAGCAAGTTACCAGTAAGAGACCCCTTGAGCCCTCTACCGAGCATATTAGCTTCGCCAAACCCGAGCACCGAGCAAGATATGAGAGGTTGGCGAAGCTCAAGTTTGGACAGTCTCGATATAGGATTTGAGCTGTTTAAGAACAGGTGAGTGGGGTGACGATATGGCGGACGAGATTGAAGAGCTTATAGCAGTGAGGAGTTGGAAGAGCTTCTTGTCTATTCGAGAACCAGCTAACCGCTCACTTACTTTGGTGGTGCTTGCGTCTTTTGAGTTTGACAGATCAAGTAGAGATTTGACGAGTGCCGATGCTATACATTTTAAGGCTTTTGGGCACAGTTACAGCATGTTAGTGACGCATTTTTCCATCTGATAAGTGCTCGTGTTATAATAATGCGAAGTCTTATTATCTTACAATGAGCATTACTTTCATAAGATTTTATCATTAAATTGTGTGCATTTGTGTAGACTCTTTAAGATTGAAGAGGGTTGAGAGGGAGAGTTGTGAGGTAGCGATGTACCCCTTTCCCCTCCGGTGTGATTTCTCGCTACCTCCGTTTCCTTGATTTATTAGCGGTCGAGATAGAGTGAAGTGCTAGGTAGATATACTCCCCTGGGGCTTAGTTACGCGAGTAACAGAGTGAAGGGTTGAAGTGAATCATACGCACTAGTGCTTAATCGAGACTAGGGTTCTTCCTCCTGGACCAAAGGGCTAGAACTAGACATAGGAACAGGTTTTATCTCTAGGAGTCTCTAGAACTTAATGCAATTCAACGTAGTGTGAGGTTTAGGTAGATGTACTCCCTTGGGCTTAATCATGCGAGCGATAGAGTGAAGGGTCGATATGAATCCTAATACCGGGGCATAATGTTGGGGTTAGTCACGGTTGTCCTTAGGTTTGGGACCGTGAGTCTGAGGATTTCCTCGACTCAATTGGCATCAATAGGAGAGTATAATAGCATAGTCTTGTACTAGAAGCACAGATCCTAGTACTGTAGCATTACTGTAGCTGCCCGAAGTACTGTAGCATTACTGTAGCTGCAGGCTCACGGCCGTGAGGTCATCCGCGAGCAGTACTGTAGCAGTTTACTGTAGCAGTTTACTGTGCAAAATCACAACTTTGCGGTTTCTTGTAGCCCGTATTACAGGCTCCCTCACTGGCCATATATGGACCGTGAGGCCACCCATGAGCTTGCCCGAACTCATCTTTTAAAAGGACTTTGGCTTAGGTTGTCAAGGGCATCTTGAGTTTTCTTCTTAGGGCCTCTCACCACCACCTTCGAATTGAGGAAGAAGAAGCTCTTGGAGGACGATCTAGGCAAGGATTTGGTGAGGAGAGCAAGGTTTTGGGAAGATTCTACATCCTAGGGCTTACATTTGGAGGTTGAAGACTAGGGAAGCCATCCCTTGGAGTGGCGTCTTTGGAACTTCTCCGGCCTTCATCCTTTGAGGGAGTTCTTCTCATGCCTTTGTTGGTTGTTTCCATGCATTTATTGTTGTATTTAGTGAACATGAGCACTTAAACCCCAAGGTCACCGGATGTAGGTGAACCTTGGGGGTGAACTTGTGATGTTTTGGATGATTTTGTTCTATTTATTGTTTGTGGATTGTTTGTGATCCATTGTTTGGTGTTTTACATGCTTGGTATGTATGAGAACTCTATGTATCAAAAGACTTAGGAAATGCTAGGTTGCATGACCATTGCCCTAGTGTTAGACTCACCAAACTTGGAAGGGAAATACGTATAAATACGCCGTGACTATCAGGTATTTGTACCCCTCCACTCCTAGGGTTTAGTACTCTTTTGTATTGTAACCCTAGTTTGAGAAAACCACTTCATCCTTTGCAATCATAGGGGTAATCTTGGGCGGTATACGTACCGTATCCAATACCCGTAACGGATTAGGGGACGACTTTCGTGACCATCGGGTTGGCCTAGTCTAGGGTTTTCTCGGTCCAATTAGCCACTTGCATGTTAGTTCAAGCATCCTACTCACTTTAGTAGCCCCTAAGGGAATCCTCATCTGTGACCACTCCTAGCCCTATTTTACCCCGTATCTTGCCCTCGTATGTTAGCTTTGGTTATTTACTTATCTAGCTTCTTTGCATTATATTCACAATCTTGAGTTGTATCGGTCAAATAACATTGTAAAAGGGAAGTAAGGGTAGCTTCTCGGGCCCCAGGGAATACGACCCCTGTGTCACGCACAGGGTATTACTTGACGACCCGTGCACTTGCGGGATAGCACTCATTAAGTTTTTGGCGCCGTTGCCGGGGACACACGAGAAATATTCGGAAAACTTTGCGTGTGTTTATTTGACCACTTTCTTGTTTTGCATTTATCATCCTTTGTATATATTCCATTATCTATCGTTTTACATTTTTTATTTTCTTACCTCTCGTCAATTGCTAATTCTTGACTCTGGTTTTGCAAGGTACCTATTTTATGACACGTTCGAGTCAAGCAAACCTAGTTGAACCCGACAACGAAGTAGAGAGAACTCTGCATCAAAGGTTGAGAGAGTTGGGTGAGAGTTCGAGACAAAGAGGACAAGAGTTTATTGTGGAATCAAGTGAACCTACCATTATGGCCGAACCAAGGAGGACCTGTCTGATTATAAGCGGCCTCAATTCACCGGTGAAGACTTCAGTGTTCAGGCACCGGCTGTTCCGGCTAACAATTTTGAAATTAAAGCGAGCACGATTGGAATGATTCAGAATTCGGTTCAGTTTGACGGGTTGGCAGATGAAGACCCGCACGCTCATCTATCTCGCTTCTTACATATTTGTTCAACCTTCAAGATAAACTCGGTATCTGATGATGCCATCCGGCTGAGACTTTTTCCATTCAGTTTGAGGGGAGCAGCTTATAGGTGGCTCACATCCTTGGCTCCCGGCTCCATCACCACTTGGAAGGATATGGTCGAAAAATTCTTGGCCCGATATTTTCCTCCTAGCAAAGCAGCGAGGTTGAGGCAAGAAATATCATCCTTCAGGCAGGGAGATTCGGAGACACTCTTTAAAGCACATGAAAAGTTTAAAGACTTGTTGCGCAATTGTCCTCACTATGGATTTCAGTCTTGGATTAGAGTGCAAATGTTTTGCAATGGGCTGAACTATTCAACAAGGCAACTGATTGATGCCATAGCAGGTGGATCCTTGAGTAACAAACTGCCTGAAGAAGCTGAAGCTTTAATTGAAAGCATGGCCAGTAATGAGTGTCACTAGAGTACTAGGCAGAAAGCACCAAAGGCTGCAGGCCTATTTGAGGTGAATGAAAACACAACATTGACAGCTAAGGTTGAGGCCTTGTCAAAGAATCTCTCGGACAGTAATGCTTTGGTCAGTTCATTGGCACATAAAGTTGAGCAATTGATGTTGGGGTCTAATTCCACCCCTAAGGCCGTGATGTCATGTGACACATGTGGAGCGGGGCATGCAACGTCACAATGCCCTATATTCATTACCCCATCTGCACCTGTGGAGTCCGTTGATTATGTTGGAGGTGGATCTAGAGGACCGGGAAATCAATATGGTAATACATACAATCAAGGTTGGAGGAATCCCCTGGACATGCCCTGGGGTCAAGGCCAAGTTCAACAGAGGCCCCCTCCACCTCAAGCAAGCCATTACCAAGCACCACAGCAACAAGAAAGGAAGTATACCACGGAAGATGTTTTGGCAAAATTTATGATTAATACCGAAACACGGTTTCAGGGTATTGAGAAAAGATTGGATGAGTTCGGCACTTTATTGAGGAATGTTCAGGCATCTATGCAATCCCTTAAGAACCAAGTGGGACAGCTTGCTCGAGCACAGTCTGATCGTCCTTCGGGTAGCTTGCCAAGCAACACTGAAAGCAACCCGAGGGAACACTTGAAAGCTGTTACACTAAGGAGCGGAAAGCAATTGGAAGCAAGGGCCGAGATGAGCCCAAGTGCTTCTAATGGTAGGGTAACCGATCGGGAAGACCCTCATTTGAACAAGAAAGAATGCAAGGATGATAAGGGGGAATGTAGTGATGATGTCCAAAAATCCCCGGTCCCAAAGGTGAACGAGTACAAGCCCGTGGTACCTTACCCGACAAGATTGAAACAAGATAAGGAGGATGCTCAATTTAAAAAGTTTTTGAACATATTCAAGCAACTCCACATTAATATTCCATTGGTTGAGGGCCTTTTACAAATGCCCAAGTATGCCAAGTTCATGAAAGACCTCATCACAAACAAAAGAAAACTAGAAGATGTGGACTCGGTGACACTATCAGGGAATTGCTCCGCCTTAATTCAAAAGAAGTTGCCCAAGAAACTTAATGATCCTGGTAGTTTCATCATCCCTTGCGTACTTGGTGAAGGAATACAAGAGAATGCTTTAGCCGACTCGGGTGCGAGTATTAATGTGATGCCCTACAAGTTGTTCTTGAAACTGGGATTGGAAGATTTAATTCCTACACGAATGACTCTACAACTAGCCGACCGTTCTATGCAGAGACCAAGGGGTATTGTTGAAGCTGTCCTTGTAAGGGTTGACAAACTCATCATTCCCGTGGATTTTGTGATTTTAGATGTGGATGATGATGTTGAGGTCCCATCATTCTCGGTTGCCCATTCCTAAACACTTCAAGAGCATTGATTGATGTCAAGGGCGGAAAGATGACATTAAGAGTTGGTGATGAACAAGTGGTCTTTACTCTTCCCGATGCAATGCGGCACACACTTGACCATGATGATAGTCTTTATTTCATGGATAAAACTGATGCAATTATTTCTGATTGTGTGCAGGAGGTTCTGGCTTTGAACCCACTTGATGAAATTTTGGATGAGCTAGAGGAGGAAAAGAGAGAAGAAAATGAAGCCCCTCCTCCACCAATGCAACAATTTGCTCAAGTGATGTTTGACTCCCCACTACATGACAAGGAGAAGAAACCCATGAAAAAGGTGTGGAGAAAAACAAAGGAAAAACCAAAGAAAGTTGTAAAGATTGCGACGGCATCACCCGAGGTAGTACATGACATACTCATGGAAAACCAAGGGAAGTTCAAGATCTTTTCATGCCTCTCCATGAACTTTTTGGGTAACAATGCATCATCAAAGGTTGGAGGTAAATTTCCTCCTTTTGTCCCACCATGATTGTTGAGGTAAAACACATCAAGCTAACGACGTTAACCAAGCGCTTCTTGGGAGGCAACCCAAGTTTAAATTCATTGCAATTTCATTCTTTTGTTGTTTGAGTGTTTGTGTTTCTCTTTTTCGTATTTTTGTTCTGTTTTAGAATGTTAGCTCCCTAGGGTTTGTTCTTGTGTGCTCTTATTGTTCATCATTTTGTTTAATTCATATTTGCATGCTTGTATGTTGTTGTGAGTTGTCTAATGATTAGAGTTCATGAGATTCATGTTTTGATTGCTTTCATGCTTTGTTCGGCTTTAATTTGAGTGTTTTTAAGCTTTAGAGGAGTGTTCTTCATTCCTAAATCGAGTTGAGAGCCAATTTTTGTTCACAAGTGTGCCTTTAAGCAAGGGAAAGAACCCTTGCGGGCAAGCTCACGGCCGTGAGCTTGGCCGTGAGCAAACCCGAGAGCTCTCACGGGTGAGCTCACGCCCGTGAGCTCACCCGTGAGGCTTTTCGGGACTTAGGTTTTTAAACCCCTTTTGGCCATTTCTCCTATTCATCATCCTCTCCACTTAACACTCTCACTTCCCTCTCATTTCTCCTCCATTTTCTTCCATTTTTCTTGCTTTAAAACACTCTCACTCTCCTCTAAAAACATTTGGTGCTTAAGATTTGAAGAAAAACCACTCTTTTGGCCGGATTCAACCCAAGTTTCACTCCAAAAACCCTAGGTTTTGAGGTGAGTTTTTGATCTCATGAACTTGGTATTTCCATGGTTGTGTGGGCTGATTTTCCCATGGTTTATTCTCTCTTTGGCTTCTACAAGCTTGTATTATTATTTTGGAATGTTTGTATTTTGAGATCATCAAGTTTTCAAACAAGGATCTTGAAAAAAATTTCGGAATTACTGTAGCACTGAGAATTTTTCATCATTCCTTCATTTTTCAAGACTTTTGTTGCTTGTAGATTGTCTAATTGAGCTTCCATTAATTTTGTAGGATGAGAACTAAGAAGGTTTCCTACAAGAGAGCCCGGAATGACCCTCCTCCGCCTCACGAGCAACCCAAGTTTAAAAAAGAAGAACACAAGAATCGATTTGCGCTCCTTTCGCGCAAGAATTTTGGGACGATCAAGAAGATTGATTGGGATGTTCTAAAAACCCTGGGTTTGGATGAAACAATTTTGGAGCTCATCACACACGACGGTTGGGATAAATTATTCTCCATTGACGAACCCACATACAAGGAATTAACTCTTGAAGTGTTAAGCACCTTTGAAATCTATCACTTGAATCTATTTTCTCGCCAACCCGGATATGTGTCATTTCGTGCCTTCGGAAAGAGCCACAGAGTCACTCAAGATCAATTGGGCATTTACATGGGATTCTACACAGAAGCATTCACCCAAAGGCCGGAATTCAAGGATTTAGGCAGGGATTTCCCTTATCCCGTGACCAATGTTACATATTGGAACACTATTGCTAACTGGTCACATACCAAGAAGGCCTCCCAGTTGAAAGACCCCGCCCACAGATACATTCACGCCCTACTGACTCGGAGCATTGGGGGTCAACTGGATTCTACCGGCGTAGTATCGCGCATGGACTTACTGATGCTGTACAGCATTATACAGCGGTACCTCCTCCACATGGGTCATTTGGTCGCCGATGTCTTTGCCCACCAAGGCAAGTTTGTCCGCCTGGGATCCATTTACGCCGGGCCCTACATCACACGCATGATCAAGGGTATGGATCTTCTTGAGGGAACCCAGGGCATGACAGTTGTGGGTGCAGTCATCCCACTCAGTTTGCAGACATTGGTATGCATTGGTATTGTTGAGCGGCGGGGCAGTACACACAGGATAGTGCAACGCCAGTCTGACCCCGGCCCATCTCATGACACCGAGTCTGAGTCTCGATTCGAGTCCGAGTCGGACGATACTATTGCACCCACGGCACCTCGACATTCGCTGGAGGAGAGATTTGACACTTTCCGTGCTGAGGTCTGTGAGCAGTTGCAGATGCTGACTGCCTCCGTGAGCCGTCTTGAGACCGCCTCTGCCGACATTTTAGCGTTTTTGCGCAGCTCGTCATCGTCAGTCTGCACCACTTCAGCGGCCACCACCTGTGCAACACTGTCATTCCCTTCCGGCCCTTAGACTCACATTGCATGCTTGCTATGTTACTTTGTTGTTTTTTATTCCCTTTTTCGCTGCATTTTCTGTTTCATGTTGTACTTTGTACTCTTGAGTTAGCTAGGGCTTCGCCCTGCTAAACTTTTTCTGGTTGTTTTGAGACTTTTGTTATTTGCTCTCTTCTGTTATTTTTAATTTCTGTAGTTGTGATCTATGCTTCTTGTGCTTTCAGGAGAATTGTTACTGAGTTTCAAACTCCGCGCCCTCAGTATTCTTTCGCCCCACCAACCTTGAGAACCGCATGACATTCTTCATTAGTTGTTGGGGAAGTTTCTTTTACTTCATTTACTTGTGCTTACCATGTTTGTCCCATCCTGTTCTGCTGACTTATGTACATTGGGGACAATGTACAGCTTTAGGTGTGGGGATGGATTTTTGGAGTATTTTTATTCTGTGCATGCTTTGATTACCTATGATAGCTATGATCTACATGTTTAGAATTTCCTGGCTTGGTAGAATGATAGTTGTGAGCTGTACCTTTACATGTGCTTGAATGTAGTTCTATTTCACCTTTAGTGCAACCCTATACCTGTACACGATAGCTTCTACCTTGTACACTCCAACCAACCCATTATAATGATTTTGGCATTAAATTGTTAAATTCTATTTTCAATACTCTTTTAAGAGCTTTTGTGTTCCTTTATTATTTCTCTAGCCTATTGTGAACTATTGTAGTGGGTTTAGCCAGGGGATTTGAGAGTTAATCTGTACATATATATATCTAAAAAAAAAAAAAAAAAAAAAAGGAGTCTATGACAGTATTCCTCTGCTAGTACACCATGAATGCGTCTATGTAGACTGTAATCAAGTAGGATGGGTGGCTCTTGTGCCTGGCCAGCATGTGCATCCGACTGAAAGATTTTTGTGCAGTCTATGTTAGTCGGGGAAAAAAAAAATGTGTATATTTGTATATATGTAAGAGTTAAATATCTTGATTCCCTGGAGCTTGCTACATAGTCACCTCAGTGCTAGAGTCTTGTTCAGGAACCGAAACACTTTTAATTGAGTATTGAGGATGCTTTTAACATTTTAATGCCATTTTCATTGTATGTGGGGTGAATGGCCAGCCTGGGGTAATCCAGGGTGTGGAGGTCAAGGTGGAAGTCAGCACACACTCACGGGGCACTCTAGGAGAAATAGAACTAGTATTACTTGACTATTCATTGATCAGCTCACTTCTTGATTTCTGTCCATTCATGCTTGTGGAGTTCTTTACTTTTGAGCTTGAGGTCGTACATTTAGCCGTTTATCTTCTTGCCCCTGTTCTTCATGTTTGTTTGCTTGGGGACAAGCAAACGCTTAGGTGTGGGAATGTTTGATAAACGTCTAAATGTACGTATTTTATACATATACTTGCGCATGCTTTTCATATTTTGTTGATGATTCGATGCCCTTTTGTGGTCTAAATTGTTTTATTTCGTGTTTCAGGTACATTATATGCTTTGGTGACCCTAACGACGCGATTTGAGAGGAAATCTGCACCGAAACTGTCGTTTTAGGGTCCTGAGTACTGTAGCATACTGTAGCTGCCCGAAGCGCGAAGAGTTGGAAGGAGAATGAAGTCTGGAAACCCTCACGGGCAGGCTCACGGCCGTGACTTCATTCGCGAGCAGTACTGTAGCAGTTTTACTGTAGCAGTTACTGTGCAAAATCACAACTTTGCGGTTTCTTGTAGCCCGTATTACAGGCTCCCTCACGGGCCATATATGGACCGTGAGGCCACCCGTGAGCTTGCCCGAACTCATCTTTTAGAAGGACTTTGGCTTGGGTTTTCAAGGGCATCTTGAGTTTTCTTCTTAGGGCCTCTCACCACCACCTTCGAATTGAGGAAGAAGAAGCTCTTGGAGGGCGATCTAGGCAAGGATTTGGCGTGGAGAGCAAGGTTTTGGGAAGATTCTACATCCTAGGGCTTACATTTGGAGGTTGAAGACTAGGGAAGCCATCCCTTGGAGTGGCGTCTTTGGAACTTCTCCGGCCTTCATCCTTTGAGGGAGTTCTTCTCATGCCTTTGTTGGTTGTTTCCATGCATTTATTGTTGTATTTAGTGAACATGAGCACTTAAACCCCAAGGTCATCGGATGTAGGTGAACCTTGGGGGTGAACTTGTGATGTTTTGGATGATTTTGTTCTATTTATTGTTTGTGGCTTGTTTGTGATCCATTGTTTGGTGTTTTACATGCTTGGTATGTATGAGAACTCTATGTATCAAAAGACTTAGGAAATGCTAGGTTGCATGACCATTGCCCTAGTGTTAGACTCACCAAACTTGGAAGGGAAATACGTATAAATAAGCCGTGACCATGGGGTATTTGTACCCCTCCACTCCTAGGGTTTAGTACTCTTTTGTATTGTAACCCTAGTTTGAGAAAACCATTTCACCTTTTGCAATCGTAGGGGTAATCTTGGGTGGTATACGTACCGTATCCAATACCCGTACCGGATTAGGGGCCGACTTCCGTGACCATCGGGTTGGCCTAGTCTAGGGTTTTCTCGGTCCAATTAGCCACTTGCATGTTAGTTCATGCATCCTACTCACTTTAGTAGCCCCTAAGGGAATCCTCATCCATGACCACTCCTAGCCCTATTTTACCCCGTATCTTGCCCTCGTATGTTAGCTTTGGTTATTTACTTATCCTACTCACTTGTTCATCCCCCACTCTTAAAGTTATCTTACCACCCTTAACATCATTTAAAGCACCAGAAGTGTTAAGGAAACGGCGGCCAAGAATTATGGGAACCTCCATGATAAGTGCTTGTGATATAGTAATGCGAAGCGTTATTATCTTACAATGAACATACCTTTTATCATATTTTATCACTAAATAGTGTGCATTTGTGTATTCTTATACATTGTAGGTCTGTGGAGCTTATTTAGAGAAGAAAAATGAAGTTAGATCGTGTTCGTCGTTGTTGGGAAGTTTTCGGATCAAGCAAGGAACAAGGCACGAGCCTAGACTTATGAGTGTGTGCCAACCTCCTTTGGAGTGGCACAAAGGCAGTCACATTCATAACAAGTCTAACTCGTGTAGCTTAGGAGAACTTTACCAAGAAGGAGACTTGAAGCAATCAGCACGATCTACCAATTGATTGTGTGCCCAACTCAATGGCCTCGATGAAGAACAACGGATTCGGGAACGGTTCGGCGAGTTACTGTAGCAAGCTACTGTTCACTTTCTGCCGAAAATCAGGATTCCAGAGAGTTCACACGGGCATGTGGAAATTCCACACGGCCGTGTGAATTAATTTTTCAGCAAGCCAGAAACTTCACACGGGCGTGTGGAAATTCCACACGGCCGTGTGAAGCCCCGATAAGTTCGAATTTAAAGCCGCACTTAACATTATAAAAGCCCGATTTGGAGACTTTTTAAACATCTTCGGACCTAACTTTCTCCCCAACTTCTGGAGAGTGCGGATAGGGTTTCGTAGAGGACTTCGTGGAGGTTTGGAGCGTGTCATCGGCATCGTCATCGACGTTCGACGGCCACACAAGACCACGGCCACACCATACGCAAGGGAGTTTTCATGAATGCCTTTACTTTGTGCTTTCTTTCATATTTTGATGAACATGTATAGCTCCATGAGGAGCTAAACCCCTCGTGGGTATTCGGACTTGTAAACCATAGGATTATTACGTTTCTATGACATTGTTATTATGCTTTTCCAATATTGATGAATAAATTTGAGTTTCAATTTTAATTATATTTTGCAATTGTTTTCTCTTAGCCGTGACAATAGGGTTGAAAACAATCTAGGTTGTCCTTTGGATGTGTGACAACTCCTATAGGACTAGACTACTTAAGATTGAAGAGGGTTGAGAAAGTGAGTCGTGAGGTAGCGAAGCGTCCCCTTTCTCCTCCGGTGTGATTTTTTCCTACCTCCATTTCCTTGATTTCTTAGTGGTCAAGATAGAGTGAAGTGCTAGGTAGATAAACTCCCCTGAGGCTTAGTTGCGCAAGCAACTGAGTTAAGGGTTGACGTGAATCCTAAGCACTAGGGCTTAATCTAGACTAGTGATAAGTGCTCGTGTTATAGTAATGCGAAGCGTTATTATCTTGCAATGAGCATTAATTTAATCAAATTTTATCACTAAAAAGTGTGCATTTGTTTACTTTTGTGCATTGTAGGGTTGTGGAGCCAATTTGGAGAAGAATGAAGCAAGAATAGGTTATGTTCACCGTTGTTGAAGAGTTCTTGGACCAAGCAAGGAACAAGGCACGAGTTTAGACTTGTGGGTGTGTGCCAACCTCCATTGGAGGGGCACAAGTGCAGTCACATTCACAAAAGTCTAACTCGTGTAGCATTGGAGAATTTCGTCAAAGAAGAAAAATGAAGTAATCGACATAATCTACCATTGATTGTGTGCCCAATTCAATGGCCTCGATGAAGAACGATGAATTCGGGAGCATTTCGGCTAAGTACTGTAGCAAGCTACAGTTCACTGTTGCCGAAAATCAGGATTTCAGAGAGTTCACACGGGCGTGTGGAAATTCCACACGGTCGCAGCTGTAGCAAGAACACTGTAGCACGTACTGTTCGCAGTGCCAAAAATCACGATTTCAGAATTTCCACACGGGCGTTTGAAATTCATGGTTTTTCATAGGGCCGTGTGGAATTAACATAGGGGCGTGTGGAACTCCGATTTCAACCTATAAATAGCCCGTTTTCAGATCTATTTGGTGACCCTCCCCTTCTATCACTTGGATATCTTTTGGGGGGCTTTCGGCTAGGGTTTGGAGAGGTTCTTGGAGGTCTTTGGAGGCGATTAAACGGGATCGACATCGACATCCTTTGGAAGAAAGCTATTGGGGAAGCTCTCATCGGCATTGATTAGTCGAGATGTGCCTTTGGCTTGACAAGGGATTCGTTGGAGAAGACACGCGACTACACAAGACCATCGATACGATCTACAAGGGGGTTTTCTTTATGGTTTTCATGCATATGTTCTTAAACTATTTATTGACTTTGTATTGCTCCATGGAGAGTTAAACCCTAGGATGATATTGTTTCTATGACTTTTATTATGTTTCTTAATTTAATGTTCTATTATTGAGTTCCAATCTTGCATGCCGGTTGTATGAGATTTTCCCTTAGCCATAACACTAGGGTTGAGAATCTATTAGGTTATCCTTTGAGGGTGTGACAACCTCTATAGGATTAGACTACACAAGGTTGGAGAGGGTTGAGAGGGAGAGTTGTGAGGTAGCGATGTACCCCTTTCCCCTCCGGTGTGGTTTCTCCCTACCTCCGTTTCCTTGATTCATTGGCGGTCGAGATAGAGTGAAGTGCTAGGTAGATAAACTCCCCTGGGGCTTAGTTACGCGACTAACAGAGTGAAGGGTTGAAGTGAATCCTACGCACTGGGGCTTAATCTAGACTAGGGTTCTTCCACCTGAACCAAAGGGTTAGAACTACACATAGGAACAGGTTTTACCACTAGGAGTCCCTAGAACTTAATGCAATCCCACGTAGTGTGAGGCTTAGGTAGATATACTCCTCTAGGGCTTAGTTGACAGGTCAACGAGAGTCAAGAGTCATAGTGAATCCTAATGCTGGGGTATAGTGTTGGGGTCAGTCACGGTTGACCTTAGGTTTGGGACTGTGTGTTTAAGGATATCCTCGACTCAATTAGATATCAATTAGAGGGTATAATACTAGTCTTGCACTAGAAGCATTAGTCTTAGGGGGAGCTTTGTCCGGGTACCCCATCTTTATATCGATTACCTCTCCTACCCTCATTATTCTTCTTTTGCACTCTTTTATTTTCTTTTACATATATATATATATATATATATATATATATATATATATATATATATATATATATATATATATATACTTCTTTCATCATCGACTTCTTTCATAGCTAAATAGCGATAACACTTGTTTCTAAACACTATTCCCTGTGGATACGACTACCCACTCACCAGGTTATTTTTATTACTTCGACAACCCGTGCACTTGCGGGGTACACACGCAAGGGGTGTGTCAACTAGGGTTCTTCCACCTGGACCAAAGGGTTAGAACTACACATTGGAACATGTTTTATCACTAGAAATCCCTAGAGCTTAAAGCAATCCCACATATTGTTAGTCTTAGGTAGATAAACTCCCCTAGGGCTTAGTTGCGAGAGCGACAGAGTGAAGGGTTAACGTGAATCCTAATGCCGGGGCATAGTGTTAGGGTTAGTCACGATTGACCTTAGGTTTGGGACCGTGAGTTTAAGGATATCCTCGACTCAATTAACATCAATAGGAAAGTATAATAGCATAGTCTTGCACTAGAAGCATAAGTACTAGGTAGCTTGTCTGGATACCCTATTTCACCCATTACTAGTCTTTCTCTTTTCACTTCTATTTGCACTTTCTTGTCTTTCGTCTTTCTATTTAATTTCTTGTCTTTTATTATAATTAATTCCATAATCCACTCATCAATTCGATCATCACTTTTCGTACACCTCATAACTAAATTGCGAAATCTTGTGTTTTAAATCCCTATTCCCTGTGGATTCCACTACCCACTCTGATAAATGCCTAACATACATATTTTCTATGTATTCGGGCGTACATATTGCGTATTTTTCTATGAGTTGACGCCCGTTTTTGGTCTGAATTGGTTTCTTTCGTGTTACAAGTACCAATGAGTCCCCTTTGAGCTCGTTGACAGAATTTTAGAAGAAATCGGCATCGAAAACACTGTTGCTGATCCCCGGGGGGTACTGTAGCGATCGCTGTAGCATGAAAACTTGGAGGACTTGGTCAGGAGATCCATGCGGGGTTCCATGCGGGCGCTGTTGAGGCCGCATATGGTACTGTAGCAGTTTCACTGTAGCATTTACGCGACTTTCGGGATTTCTCGGAGATTTTCTCTCCCCGCATGCGGGGCCGCATGGGAGGCCGCATAGCTCGCTGGAATGGGTTTTTAAGGACTTTTAGGGCATAATTTCTCTTGTCTTTGGCCATCTCTTCTCCTCCATCATCACCTAGGACATCAAGGCTGCGGGAGAAGGCATTTTTGAGGAGCAAATCAAGGGGAGAAGGAGATCATACTCTAGGGAGAGCATCTAGGAGCTTGTCGGCGCTTATCCGACAAGTTCTCGTCACCACCTTCTAGTCTTCATTCGAGGGGAGTTGTTATGAGCTTCATCTTGTATTTCTTGTTTTGTATACATTCTCCTTTGTTGACGATGAACTAGACTCCTAAGGTCACCGGGCATCCGGTGAACCTTGGGATGAACTTGCTTGTTTGTATGTTTTGAGTATATTTTTGGTATTTGGTTTGGTTGTGGTCTAAGCTTTGTGTTCTTCATTGTATCAAATTGCATGAGAACTCTGTGGTTTGAATTCTAGGTTGTACTTGGTTGCGTGACCATCGCCCTTGTACTAGACATGCTTGGCTTAGAAGGGATACATGAACGAATACGCCGTGACCATCGGGTATTTGTGCCGCTCCACCCATTGGGGGAAGAACCTAGATATTAAGTTTGACCCTAATTAGAGATTTCCCTAAGCGTAATTTGATCGTAGGAGGATTTGGGCGGAAGAGATTCCGTATTCCAATACTCTTACCGGATTAGGGGTTATCACCGTGACCATCGGGGTGACCTACTTTTGGAAGTCTCTTGACCTAACCACCATTACCTTCATTACTCTAGCATCCTTTTAGCTTTAGTAGTCCCGAGGGGATCCTCACCCAGGGACCTCGAACTTTCATTGTTACTTGCTTCCTTAGTATGCTTATGTGGTGAGCCTTAGTCCACTTGTTTATAGTTTTCTCTTCTGTTATCTTTCTTATCTTGTTTCAAAGCTATATTTGGTAGACTAGACAGTGTCATCTAGAGGGGAGTAATAGCAGCTCTTGGGACCCCAGGGAATACGACCCCCTCGCGCTTGCGTGAGGGGTATTACTTGGCGACCCTTGCGCTTGCGAATCGATTCAATTAAGTTTTTGGCACCGTTGCCGGGGACTTCCAAGGATGCCAGGAAAACCTTTAGTTCACTGATTTAGTCATTTTTATTTCCTTTTGTAAATATTTGTCTTTCTATGTGTTCCGTATTCTTTTGTGCATATTTGTTTATTTCCTTTTTCTTTTAAGTTCCTTGTTAGCTTATTGATTTTTGTTTTATCTATTTACACAGGGCCGTGGATTTTCAAGAAAAACTTTTGGCCGCAAAGATTTTTGCACTTGAGGAACAAACGGCCAGGGGCTTTCAAAATATCTATGCTCTTCAAACGAAGATAGAAACTTTTCTTGCCATGAAAGTAAGCCAAGGAAATCCACAACAATTGAATCTACCACAACCCCAAGTTCCCCAATTTCAGCCCCAACCACATCATGAGAGAAAGTACACTACTGAAGATGTCTTGGCCAGATTTATGATCCACACAGAAATAAGGTTTCAGAGTATAGACAAAAAGTTTGATGAATTGTGCAACGTATTGAGAATTGTCCAAGCTTCTATTCAATCTCTCTAGAACCAAGTCGGGCAACTTGTTATTCCAAATTCTGAGCCTTCTTCGAGTAACCCAATTGAGCACCTAAGAGCCATCACTCTTATGAGTGGGGAACAAATAGAGGTGGGGATTGAAGATTGCACAAGTGTTTTGGAAGACGGGGTAAGGCAAGACAATGTGGAGATCTTCATGGCTATGGAAAAACGTGAGGAGGTGGAAGAAGCTCCATCGACCACATTTGAAGACACTACTTGCCTCAACATTGATCATTCAGCAAACGAATCTATAATCTTCAAGTGCAGGAAAGAGAAAATTCCGGGAATTGTATTTGATGATGTGGGTAGAAAGCTAAGGTCATCCTTGAACCCACCAATGCCGGGCTTGGACAATTCCCAACCAAAAATATTTCCATGGCGGCCCAAGCATATTTTGTGGGATATTTGTGCTCATTCAAGAGTGGTTGAGACAAGAAATGTGGATAGGATGTTTAAGCAACCAATTAATCCACCCATGCCAAGCTTGACAAGTTCTCAACCCAACTTGTTCCCTTGGAGACCCAAACAACACTCATGGGTAGTTCAAGGCCATCTAATAAGTGTCGAGGAAGAAGATGTGGGTAGGAGGTGGAAACCGTCCAAGGACCCACCCATGACTACCTTGAACTGTTCTCGACCAAAACTTTTTCCATGGAGGCCCAAGCAACTTTGTGGTGGGGTGCTCAAAGGAATTCTTGCCGGGAACAAAAAAGAAGCGGGAAGGAGGTTCAAGCGGTCTAAGGATCTGCCCAAGTTTAAATTGCACAACTCTCGGCCCAAGCTTTTTCCATGGAGGCCAAAAGGTAGCTGGTAACGCGCTTGAATCGCTCACCCGCAAGTGCACGAGGTCGCCAAGTAATACCCCTCACGCGAACACGAGGGGGTCGTATCCCCAAGGGCCCGAGAAGGTATTCTTACTTCCTTATCACAATGTTGTTTGACCTAATCGATCACTTGGAATAAGAACTACCAAAAATCTACTAACACAAAGAGCATGCAAATAGCAAGAATAAATACTGATAAGTGCTTGTGTTGTAGTAACGCGAAGCATTATTATCTTACAAATGAACATACTTTTATCAGATTTTATCACTAAATAGTGTGCATTTGTGTATTCTTGAGCATTGTAGGTTTCGTGGAGCTAAGTTGGAAAAGAAGAATGAAGTTAGGTCGTGTTCGCCGTTGTTGGGAAGTTTTCAGACCAAGCAAGGAACAAGGCACGAGGTTAGACTTGTGAGTGTGTGCCAACCTCCTTTGGAGGGGCACAAAGGCAGTCACATTCACAACAAGTCTAACTCGTGTAGCTTAGGAAAACTTCACCAAGAAGGAAACTCGAAGCAATAGGCACGATCTACCATTGATTGTGTGCCCAATTCAATGGCCTCGATGAAGAAACAACATATTCGGGAGCATTTCGGAGAGTTACAGTAGCAACACTGTAGCTTGTTACGGTAGCGAATCACTGTAGCAAGTTACTGTGCACTTCTGCCGAAGAGTCAAGGTTCCAGAGAATTCACACGGGCGTGTGGAATTAACACACGGCCGTGTGGATTGATTTTCCAACAAGCCAGAAACTTCACACGGGCGTGTGGAATTAACACACGGCCGTGTGAAGTAATTTTCAGGAAAGACAGAAACTTCACACGGGCGTGTGGAAATTCCACACGGCCGTGTGAATTCCCGATAACTTCAAATTTAAAGCCGCACTCAGCCTATTTAAAGCCGATTTGGAGACTTTTTGAAGAATCTTTTGACCTATCTTTCTCCCGAACTTCTGGAGAGGGCGGCTAGGGTTTCGGAGAGGACTTTGTGGAGGATTGGAGCGCGTCATCGGCATCGTCACCGACGTTCGACGGCCGCACAAGACCACGGCCACACCATACGCGAGGGGGTTTTCATTGATGTCTTTAGTTTGTTCTTTCTTTCATAAATTGATGAACATGTATAGCTCCATGAGGAGCTAAACCCCTCGTGGGTATTCGGACTTGTAAAACTCTAGGATAATTATGTTTTTTTGACATTGTTATTATGCTTTTCCATTAATTGATGAATAAATTTGAGTTTCAATTTTAGATTTCTTGTGCTAAACCCCTGTGGAATTCAGACCAAAAACGGGCGTCAACTCATAGAAAAATACGTAATACATACACCCGAATACATGGAAATACATATATTTAGGCATTTATCAAACATCCCCACACCTAAGCATTTGCTTGTCCCCAAGCAAACACACATGAAGAACAGGGGCACGATGATAAACGACTAAACATACGACCTCAAGCTCAACAGTAAAGCACTCCACTAGCATAGGTGAAAAGAAATCTAGAAAGTGAGCTGTACAGTGAGTGATCGAGTAATGGTAGCCCTGTTTTATTCTAAGTGCTTCCGTGAGTGTGTGCCGGCTCCCAACCTTAACCTCCATACCCTGGACCCCATATATGGTGAGAGTGGTATTAGGCAGTTAAAGACCTCTTCAATACTCAGTTAAAAGTCTTTTGAGTTCCTGAATAAGACTCTAGCACTTAAGCGACTGTGTAACAAGTTCCAGGGGACGCAACAGAGATACTTATTTACCTATTCACAAATATACAGAATTGTTTTTTTTTTTTTTTTTTTCTGAGTCCGGCTAACATAGACTGCACAAGAAATCTTTCAGAAGGATGCACATGCTGATTAGGCACAAGAGCCACCCAACCTACTCAATTACAGCCTACATAGACGCATTCATGCTGTGCCAGCAGAGGAATACTGTCATAGACTCCACTTTTTTTTTTTTTGACTGTACACACTGTATCTCAGTCCCTTGGAAACCTATCACACAAGTTCACTTAAGGCTACAGAAAACAAAAAAGGAACTCAAAAGCTCTTAAAAGAATATTGAAGAAAGAATTTAATAGTCCAATACCAAAATCATCATAATGGGTTGGTTATAGTGTACAAGGTAGGAGCAATCACGATAGAACATGAAAAAGCACTAAAAATAAAACAGGGCATCATTCAAGCACAGTATAAGAATACAACCCACTTCTATCATTCTTTCAAGCTTGGAAGTACTAAACACTAAGATCATGGCTATCATTGGTATTCATGCATGCAAAACTAGTAAAGTACCCCATCCCTACACCTAAAGTTGTACATTGCCCTCAATGTACATAAATCAGCAGAGTAAGGTGCGAGGCATGCCAAAAAAGAAATAAAGGAATGAGGTAAAGAAACTTCCCCAAATGGTTGATGAAAGGAACATCCAAATATGCATGAACTGGGGAAAGCTGAGGGGCGCAAGGGGTGCGGAGCTTCTACAGCGATCAGTCCTGAAAATAGAAAGAAAGCAAATCACACCCCAAGAAATAAATAGAGAGCGGGACAAGTAAGCACGAATCAAAAACGGGGAAGTACAGTTTAGGAGGGTCAGGATCCTTACTAACTGAAAAGTACAATAATACAAACCAACAAGTCTAGAAATAAAAACCAGTACAAACAACAGAAAAAACTAAAGTGGTGCTGCGAGTCTAGAGATCTGGAGGAAGTGATGGTGCAAAGCACGTGGTAGCTGTGGAGGAGGTGCCGACAGAAGATGAAGCGCCGCGCATGCATGATAAGATCTCGGCCATGCTGCTCTCGATGCGGCCCTGTGATATGGCTAAATCTCGCACTGATGCTGACAACGCCTCCTGAGAGGTCCCAAGGGTCTGCAACTGCTGACGGACCTCGATGCGGAACTCCGCGAAACTCTCCTCAAGTGATGGTCGACTCCCGCTGGGTGCTGCATCGGGTACAGGGGCGGACTCTGAATCAGACTCGGATCCTGACTCAGAATCCCGAGAGGTGTCGGGGTCATGGGAACTTGTGCCGCTACTGCGCGGAAGGCGGTAAGTGTCTCCCGACCTCTCAACTATCCCAATATGAAGCAGGATCGACAGATTAAGTGGGGCGACGGTGCTCACAATGCTCATGCCCTGGGTGAGCTCAATCAGTCCTAGGCCCCTGATGATGCATGTAATATACGGCCCGGCAAATATAGCCCCAAGGCGAGTAGAAGTCCCCTGATGCTCGATAAGTCCGGCGAACAGATGGCCCATGTGGATGGGGTACTGCTCAAGAATACTGTACATCATAAGAAGATCGGTACGGGAAACCACCCCAGTAGAATCAGTGCGACCGTTCACACTTCTGGATAGCAGGGCCTGCAAGTACCTGTGAACGGGGTCTGCCATCAAAGAAGCCTTCTTCGATGATGATGAGTGAGCAATAGACTTCCAAAGGGAACTAGGGGACACCGAGCGTGGAAAGTCACGAGGTAAATTCCTGAGCTCCGAATTGAAGAGGGACTCATAAGTGTGAAACCCAAGGTATATGGCCAACCGGTCGTCGGTGATCCTGTGCCCCTTACCAAAGGCTCTAAAAGTAATGGTGCTAGCCTGGCGCAAATGAGGAGCATGCCCGGAGACCTCAAACGTGCTCAACACCTCCAAGGTCAACTCCCAATAAGTGGGCTCATCGATCTCAAGAATGTCATCCCATCCACCATGGGAGATGAGACCTCGAAAGGTATCGTCAATGTCCAATGTCTTCAAGGCCTCCCAATTGATCACACGCACTGTGCCAAACCTCCTCTTCGACAAGAAAGCGAACCTTGCCTTGTGGGCATCGTTCTTGAATGTAGGCTCGCAAATGGGTGGTGGAGAGCTTCTCCTAACTCACTTGGAAGCAACGTGTTTGATCGTCATCCCTACAAGACAAGAGAACCTTCATCAAGCCAAAAAAACTTGAGAAAATTGGTTAATGAAGAACAAAGGCTGATTTTTGGCTAGTGCTACAGTAATTTCGGGGGAAATTTTGGTAGAGTTTCTTCTTGTAAAAGTGACAATCTAAATGTACAAAGTTTGGAATTCAAGAGAAATAATTACAAGAAGCATTCACCATGAAAAACATCATGTTTTCCCATCATTTCAACCACCAAAAACCAAAGAATGAATGATAAGAACACAAACTTTGAACTAGGGCACCAATGAGAAGATGAAGTGAAAATCGGCTTAAACCTTGATAAAACCTTGAAAATCTTCCAAAATTATGCTTGCTAGGATGAAGAGAGTGTTTGGATGCAAAAAGAATGAAGAAAAATGGTGGAGAGATGAAGGAGAAAAGAGAAGAAGTTTGATGAAAATTGAGTGAATAGTGAGGGGGTGGAGTGAAGAGAGGTAGAAGAGGAAATCGGGTGACCATGCGGCCCCCTATACTGCCGCGTGGTACCCCGCAGAGCTCTCGGGATATTTCATGCGGCCTGCTATGCGGCCGCATAGCAGGCCGCATACCTCCCTGGAAAATTCATGCGGCCTGCTATGCGGCCGCATAGCAGGCCGCACAAGGCTCGAGAAATTTTGTGCGGCCCCTTGTGCAGCCGCATGGCAGGCCGCACAAGGCCCAGGAATTTTCCAGCTCTAAACACTCTCAAATTAAACAATGAACTCAACCTAGCACTCAAAAATCACATGAAAACAAAGCCGAAAACACTCAAAAATCATTGAAAACATGGACAATGAGGCACCAACACTCAAGGAAAAATACAAAGATCATGAAATCTATGGTACAACAAGATGAAATAAATTATGGAATTCGACTAAACAACAACCACAAGCACAAAAATCAACAAGACTCAAACTCTTAAGCACCACCACAAAAAAATACGAAAAACACCCAAACACATAAACAACAACTAAAAAGAATAAATCGATGCAATGAATTGAAAGACTTGGGTTGATTCCCAAGAAGCGCTTTTTTAATGTCTTTAGCTCGACATGACTTACCTTAATTCAAGGTGGGACAAAGGGGTGAGAAATACCTCCACTTTTCGATGAAGAATTGTTACCCGGAAAGTTCAATGAGAGGCACGAAAAAATCTTGAATTTCCCCCGGTCATGGAAGAACAAATGGTCAACCTCCTCGGGTGACATTGTAGAAACATTCACCCCCCGCTTTTGCTTCTCTTTTTTCTTCCTCCATAACTTTTTCAAGGTTCTCTTCTCATTGGAATGTGGTGAAGATTTAACCTCTACTTGTGCTAGTTGTTGCAATGGTGGAGGGGGAGGCTCATCATCCTCAACATCATCCCCGAGATCTTCAAAGTACTCCTCCAATGGGTTCAAAGCGAGGACTTCCTGCACACAGTTAGAGATAATCACATCAGTTGTATCCGTGAAATAGAGAGTATCATCGTGATCAAGTGTACGTTTCATAGCTTCGGGGAGGGTGAAGACCACTTGTTCATCTCCGACCCTCAAAGTCATTTTTCCTCCTTTTACATCAATTAGTGCGCCGGCGGTGTTCAGAAATGGACGACCAAGGATCAACGGAACCTCCACATCGTCATCCACATCCAGAATTACAAAATCAACTGGGATGATCAACTTATCTACCCGAACTAGAACATCTTCAACAATTCCCCGGGGTCTTCGCACTGAACGATCCGCAAGTTGCAAAGTCATTCGTGTGGGTCTCAAATTGTCCAACCCCAACCTCAAGAACAAGTTATACGGCATAACATTTATGCTAGCTCCCGAGTTGGCCAAGGCACTTTCTTTCACTCCATCCCCGATCACACAAGGGATAATGAAACTACCTGGATCATTGAGTTTCTTAGGTAATTTCTTTTGGATAATGGCCGAACAATTTCCAGATAGAGTCACCGTCTCCAAGTCTTCAACCTTCCTCTTATTGGTAAGGAGGTCCTTCATGAATTTAGCGTATTTCGGCATTTGTGAAAGTGCCTCCACCAAGGGAATGTTTATGTGAAGCTGCTTGAAGATGTTCAAGAATTTCTTGAATTGAGCGTCCTCTTTATCTTGTTTGAGCCTAGAAGGATATGGTACCACAGGTTTATACTCAAGCTCCCTCGTAGTTGAAGAACTCGGAACATTGCCCTTGTGCTTCCCCTCAATCTCATCAGTTACCTCATCACTTGGCTTAGGGTCTTCCCGGTCGGCTACCCTATTGTTGGAGGCACTTGGACCATCCCCGGTCCTTACCTCCAACTGCTTTCCACTCCTTAGTGTCACTGCCTTTAAGTGTTCCCTCGGATTGCACTCAGTGTTGCTCGGCATGCTACCCAAGGGGCGATCTGACTGTGCCCTAGCAAGTTGTCCCACCTGGGTCTCGAGAGACTGAATGGAGGCTTGGAAATTCCTCAGTACAGTACCAAATTCATCCAATCTTTTGTCCACATTCTGGAACTTGGCCTCCGTAGTGATCATGAATCATGCCAATACATCCTCAGTCGAGTATTTCTTTTCTTGGACCTGCTGGGGTTGAAATTGGGTGCCCTGGGGTGGTGGAGGTCTCTGCTGAGACTGTCCTTGGTTCCAAGACATGTTCGGGGGATTCCTCCACCCCGAGTTGTAGCTATTGCCGTATTGATTTCCCGGTCCTCAAGGACCTCCACCAACATAATCCACTGATTCCACGGGTGCAGAAGGAGCAATAAATATGGGGTACTGTGAAGTTGCATGCCCAGCACCGCAAGTATCACAGGACAACACTACCTTAGGGGTAGAACTGGACCCCAACATGAACTGCTCAAATTTCTGTGTCAATGCACTGACTGCCGCGTTGTTATCGGTGACATTCTTCGATAAAGCCTTAACCTTTGCAGTCAATGTAGTGGTCTCATTCACCTCGAACAGGCCGGCAACCTTTGGTCCCTTCTGCCGAGTGCTCTAGTGGCACTCATTGCTCTCCATGCTCTCAATTAAGGCCTCAGCTTCTTCAGGCAATTTGTTACTCAGGGATCCACCTGCAGCAGCATCAATCAGTTGCCTTGCTGAATAATTCAACCGGTTGCAGAACATTTGTACTCTCATCCAATACTGGAATCCATGGTGAGGACACCTGCGCAGCAAATCCTTGAATCTTTCATGGGCCTCAAACAGTGTCTCAGAATCTCCCTGCCGAAAAGATGATATCTCCTGTCTCAGTCTCGCAGCCTTACTCGGTGGGAAATATCGGGCCAAGAATTTCTCAACCATTTCCTTCCAGGTGGTGATGGACTCGGGAGCCAAGGAAGTGAGCCATCTGTATGCTGCTCCCCTCAAACTGAATGGAAACAGTCGTAATCTGATAGCATCATCTGACACCGAATTGATCTTGAATGTAGAGCAAATCTACAAGAAGCGGGATAAGTGGGCATGTGGGTCTTCATTAGCTAGCCCATCAAACTGAACCGAATTTTGTATCATTCCAATTGTGCTCGCCTTGATTTCGAAATTATTAGCCGGCACAGCAGGCGCATGCACACTAAACTCAGTTCCGGTGAATTGCGGTCTCTCATAGTCCGACAAAGTCCTCCTAGGTTCGGCCATGACTGAGGGTTCACTTGATTCCACTCTAACCTCTTGTTGTCTTGAGTTCTCAGTCACCTCTTTCAATCTCTGATGCAATGTTCTTTCAATTTCGTCGTCGGGCTCAATCAAATTGGCTTGCCTCGCTCTTGTCATAAGATAGGTGCCTTGCAAAAAGTTGAGTCAAGAATTAGAACTGAAGGAGAGACAAGAAAATAAAATGCAAACAAAGAAATGACGGAATGTATATATACAGGAATGGTAAAACAAACAAAATGAAATGATCAAATCAACACGTTTTAAGTTTTCCGAATATTCCTCGTGTGTCCCCGGCAACGGCGCCAAAAACTTGGTAACGCGCTTGAATCGCTCACCCGCAAGTGCACGGGGTCGCCAAGTAATACCCCTCGCGCGAACACGAGGGAGTCGTATCCCCAAGGGCCCGAGAAGCTATTCTTACTTCCTTATCACAATGTTGTTTGACCTAATCGATCACTTGGAATAAGAACTACCAAAAATCTACTAAAACAAAGAGCATGCAAATAGCAAGAATAAATACCGAGGGGGAAAATCAAGGTGAGGGAATGGCCACGGATGAGGATTCCCTCGGGGGCTACTAAAGTGCCAAGGATGCCCTAACTAGCATGCACGTGGGTGGTTTGGACTGGGAAACCCTAGATTAGACCAACCCGATGGTCACGGCGTTGGTCCCTAATCCAATACAAGTATTGGAATACGGAATTGCTTCCGCCCAAATCCTTGTACGATTGCAAAGGGTTTAGTGGATTTCCCCAAGCTAGGGTTGAAACACAATCAAGGACAACCCTAACAATTGGAGGGGTACAAATACCCGATGGTCACGGCGTATTCGTACATGTATTCCCTTCCAAGCTTGGTGAGCCTAATACTAGGGCAATGGTCATGCAACCTAGCATTGTCTAGGAATTGACATATAGAGTTCTCATACATGTCAAGGCATTCAAGAACCACCAAACAAGGATCACAAACCAAACCAAATACATAAACTAGAAAGTAGCATCCAAAATACACAAGTTCACCCCCAAGGTTCACCTACATCCGGTGACCTTGGGGTTAGTTGTTCATGATCACAAAGTAAGCAAGCAAATACATAAAAACAACCAAAAGCATAATGAAAACACCCCCTGAAAAGATCAAGGCCGAATGACGCTTCCAAGTACGCCACCCAAGGAGTGGCTTCCTTTGTCAAACTTCCTCTCAAATGCAAATCGAAGGTGTGGATTCGTCGTCTCGTGCTCTCCCCGTCATCCTCTCCTCAAGAAATGCCTCCAAAAGCCGGCCTCAAGCTCCCAACGAAGATGGTGAAGTGTAGTGTTCTTCAAGACCTAGCCTCCTCCTTCAAAATGAACTCCAAAACCCTTAAAAAACCTTTTCCAGTGGGTTATGCGGCCCCCTATGCGGCCCCGCATGCGGGGAGAGAAAATTCCCGAGAAAATCCCGAAATCGCGTAAGTTGCTACAGTGTCGCTACAGTCGATCTGCTACAGTACCGTATGCGGCCTCTGCAGTGCCCGCATGACAGCCCGCATGAACCTCCAGACTTAGCCATTTGGCCAAAGGGTTCGTGCTACAAAATCTGCTACAGTAGTCGCTACAGTACCACACCTCAGAAATAGCGTTTTCGTCGCCGATTTCTTCTCAAATTCTATCAACGAGCTCGAAAGGGGTCACATCAGTACCTGTAACATGAAAGAAACCAATTCAAACCAAAAACGGGCGTCAACTCATAGAAAAATACATAATACATACACCCGAATACATGGAAATATGTATGTTTAGGCATTTATCAGTAGCTCATGCATTGCCTCCAAATTTGCATCGTCCCAGAAGGTATGTTTCATATTTCTTGGTAGTTCTTATGCAACCTCTTGCCGGGATGAACACACCGTTTTCAAGCCTCCTTAGGTAAGAAAAAGGTACATCGAGCTAATGATGTTAAACAAGCGCTTCTTGGGAGGCAACCCAAGCATTAAAATTCATAACGTGTGTGTTTTTCTTATTTTTGGTGTGTCTGCTTGCTTGAGTGTTTCTTGTGTTCAAGTGTGTGATTGTGGTTAGTTAGTCGTTTTTCATAATTTATTTACTTGTGTTTGTTCATGGTTCTTGTGAGTTCTTTGTGTTATCATTCACCTTTATGCATCAATTATCATGTTTTGGGTGTTGTCGGTGAATTCGGCATTGTTTTTATATGATTTTGGGGTGTTTGGAGCCCGTATATGCATGCAGAGAGTTGTGCGGCCTGCTATGCGGCCGCATAGCAGGCCGCATGCTAAATCCAGTGCCTTGTGCGGCCTGTCATGCGGCCGCACAAGGGGCCGCATGCCAAAATCCCGAGACTGGTGCGGCCTGCTATGCGGCCGCACATGACCCCGCATGACCCTCGGGTAGAACTTTATATTGGGTACCCCTTTACCATTTTCTTCATAACTTTCTCATTTCTCATCCGTTTTCCCTCACTCTTTCACCGTTTTTCTCCATTTTTCTTCCTCTACACGAATCTCCTACTTCCAAGGACTTAATTTGCATGATTTATTGGGAGTTTTGCCATCATCTTCACCGACTTTCCAAGGTACCCCTTTCTAAACCGTAGTTGTTGAGCATGAATGTATCTTCTTCCTTTCTCCTATTTTCAAGTTGAATGGATGCAAATGTTGTGGGAGATTGGTTGTTTGTTGTTTTTGTGGGTTTTTGGAGAAATTTGAAAGCTTTGTAAAATTTTTATGCTCCATGACCAAGGGAAGCTCTTGCAAATTTTTTTTGGGATTACTGTAGCATTTCCTGAATTCTTTCACACTCCATCATGAGATGCCCTTGATTTTCTTGTATGTTGGACTGATCTTGTATCATCTATGTCACCCCTTGGCAACACTTGTGATAAGTGCTCGTGTTATAGTAATGCGAAGTGTTATTATCTTGTAATGAGCATTAATTTAATCAGATTTTATCACTAAAAAGTGTGCAATTGTTTACTTTTGTGCATTGTAGGGTTGTGAAGATAAAATGAAGGAAAGGAACGAAGTTAGGTCGTGTTTGGCATTGTTGGGAAGATTTTCGGACCAAGCAAGGAGCAAGGCGTGAGCATAGACTTCTGAGTGTGTGCCAACCTCCTTTGGAGAGGCACAAAGGCAGTCACATTCACAATAAGTCTAACTCATGCCAACAATGAGAACGTCACCAATTAAGCGATTCGAAGCAATCGGCACGATCTACCGTTGATTGTGTGCCCAATTCAACGGCCTCGATGAAGAACGACGAATCCGGGAGCGTTTCGGCACAATACTGTAGCAAGTTACTGTTCACAGTCGGCCGAAAATCAGAATTCCAGAAACTTCACACGGGCATGTGGAAATTCCACACGGCTGTGTGAAATCCCATTTTCAGCAAATTTAAAGCCGCGATTCCACATTATAAAAGCCCGATTTGGAGACTTTTTTATATAACTTTTGACCTATTCTTCTCCCCAACTTCTGGGAGTGCGGCTAGGGTTTTGGAGAGGACTTCGTGGAGGTTTAGAGCACGTCATCGGCATCGTCACCGACGTCCGGCGGCCGCACAAGACCACGGCCACACCATACGCAAGTGGGTTTTCATCTATGTCTTTACTTTGTGTTTTATTTCATACATTGATGAACATGTATAGCTCCATGTGGAGCTAAACCCCTTGTGGGTATTCGGACTTGTAAATTCTAGGGTTATCATGTTTCTTTGACATTGTTATTATGCTTTTCCATTATTGATGAATAAGAATTGAGTTTCAATCTTGATTTTATTTTGCTATTATTTTCCCTTAGATGTGACACTAGGGTTGAGAGCAATCTAGGTTTTCCTTTGGAGGTGTGACAACACCTATAGGATTAGACTATTCAAGATTAAAGAGGGTTGAGGGGGAGAGTTGTGAGGTAGCGATGTACCCCTTTCCCTTCTGGTGTGATTTCTCCCTACCTCCGTTTCCTTGATTTATTAGCGTTCAAGATAGAGTGAAGTGCTAGGTAGATAAACTCCCCTGGGACTTAGTTACGCGAGTAACAGAGTGAAGGGTTGAAGTGAATCCTATGCACTGGGGCTTAATCTAGACTAGGGTTCTTCCTCCTGGACCAAAGGGTTAGAACTACACATAGGAACAGGTTTAATCACTAGGAATCCCTAGAACTTAATGCAATCCCACGTAGTGTGAGGTTTAGGTAGATGTACTCCCCTGGGACTTAATCGTGCGAGCGATAGAGTAAAGGGTTGTTGTGAATCTTAATACCGGGGCATAATGTTGGGGTTAGTCACGGTTGACCTTAGGTTTGGGACCGTGAGTCTTAGGATTTCCTCGACTCAATTAGCATCAATAGGAAGGTATAACAGCATAGTCTTGCACTAGAAGCATAGATCCTAGAGGTAACTTGTCCGGATACCCCACTTCATTCATTGTTAAATCCTCCTTAATCTCTTTTTCTTGCACTCTCTAATCTTTCACCTCTCTCTATTTAATTTTCTGTCTTTTAGTATAGTTGTTCTCACAATTCACACACGAATCGATTATGACTTTTCCGTACTTCGCATAGTTTTAATAGTGAAATCTCATACTCTAACTCCCTATTCCCTGTGGATTCGACTATCCTCTCACCGGGGTAACTTTTATTACTTCGACAAACCCGTGCAGTTTCGGGGAGCATGTCAAAAGTTTTTGGCGCCGTTGCCGGGGAATAGGCGTTTTAGATATTTGTTTTTCACTATTTTAGTTATTCACTTCACTTTCTATTCCATATTTTCTTTATCTATCATTGTTCTTACTTTTCTTTCCTTTGCTTTGGTTTCAGGTTATGACTCGTGGGAACCCTTCGATTCTTGTTGAAGGAGACCCGGACATTGGAAAAAGAGCACATCGCAAGGGAAAAGAACTCGTGCAAGAAGCTTCGAATCAAGCCGATATTGAAACAGAAGGGTCAGAAGCAATGGCAGAACAGAACGAACAGCAGAGGACATTGTCCGACTATGCTAGACCCGCAGTAATGGGGACCCAATCGAGCATTGTGACGCCCCCAATTACGGCAGACAACTTTGAGTTAAAGTCATCGTTCATTCAGATGTTGCAACAGTCCGCACAATTCAATGGGTTGGCCGATGAAGATCCCAACAGTCATATAGAGAATTTCCTTGAAGTGTGCGACATGTTGAAGATTAATGGAGTGACGGACGACGCGATTTGTTTGAGAGCCTTCCCATTTTCATTGAAGGGAAAAGCAAGACATTGGCTTCACTCATTACTGAGAGCCTCCATTACTACGTGGGAGGAGATGGCCGAGGCATTCTTGGCTAGATACTTTCCGCCGGGAAAGTCAGCAAGGCTCCGGAATAAGATATCATCATTTGTGCAGATGGAATTAGAGTCTCTATTCGAGACATGAGATAGGTTCAAGGAGCTCCTTCGTAAGTGCTTGCAACATGGATTCCCCGAGTGGATGATCATTCACACCTTTTATAACGGGTTGAATCCGAGTACCAAACAACTCCTAGATGCGGCGATCGGAGAAACTCTAGGAAGCAAGACTCCCGGTGAAGCTCGGCACCTTGTAGAGGAGATGGCTATGAATAGCTATCAATAGAACTCAAGGTATAGGAAAAAGGTTGCCGAAATTCATGAGGTTGATGCGGTTACATCGTTGGCGGCACAAGTGGAATCGTTGAGTAAGAAGCTAGATGCTCTCGCTTCGCCAAGAGTTGCGGCCATCACTACTTGTAACGGTTGTGGGGGAGGACATGCTTCAAGCGATTGTCCTATTGCTATTGGAGGCACTAGTGCGGTAGAGCAGGCCGATTTTGTTGGAAATTCATATAGAGGACAAGGCCAAGGCAACCCGTACAGTGGAACATATAATCCGGGGTGGAAGAACCATCCGAATTTTTCTTGGAGCAATCAAGGACAGTCACAACAGAAAAATAGTGCACCACCGGGATTTCAAAGCCAACAAGCTCCGAATTTAGAAAGCCGAGTGACCGGGGTAGAAGGAAAGATGACCGATCTTGAGAGAGTGCTCACACGGTTCGTTTCTTCATCGGATGCTAGATTTCAGTCGGTGGAGGCTACTCTTCGCAATCACACCGCCTCCCTACATAATTTGGAAAATCAAGTAGGGCAAATTGCGAAGACATTGGCGGAAAGGCCTCAAGGTAGTTTGCCTAGCAATACGGAGACGAACCCAAGGGAACAACTTAAGGCAATTACCTTGAGGAGTGGCAAAGAGGTCGAGAGAACTCTCCCTCTAGAGAAGACAAATGAAGCAACCGCAGTAGAAGAAGTAGGGAAAGAAGCTCCAAAAGAGAAGGAGATGGCACCACCCCCCTACAAACCAAGGATCCCCTACCCTTCGAGGTTGAAGAATGACCAAGACAACGAACAATACAAGAAATTTCTGGGTATCTTCAAGCAATTGCACATCAACATACCATTCGCGGAAGCATTAGCCCAAATTCCCAAGTACGCGAAGTTCCTAAAGGACCTCTTAACCAATAAGAGGAAGTTGGAGGAGAGTGCAGCTGTAGTACTTGATGCAAATTGCTCGGCCGTCTTGCAAAAGAACATGCCGAGTAAGAGAAAAGATCCCGGGAGTTTTATCATACCTTGCAACATTGGCAATCTGGGTGAGGAGATGGCATTGGCCGATTCGGGGGCAAGCATCAATGTCATGCCCTATACCTTCTTCCAAAAGCTAGGCTTGGGCGAGCCTAGACCGACTTGGATGACACTTCAACTTGCGGATCGATCGGTGAGGCATCCGAGGGGAATTGTGGAAGATGTCTTGGTAAAAGTGGACAAGTACATCTTTCCGGTGGACTTTGTCATGCTTGATGTGGATGAGGATGTCGAAGTACCGTTGATTCTTGGGAGGCTTTTCTTGCGCACTTCCAAGGCTTTGATAGACATGGACGGTGGAGAGCTCACACTTAGAGTCGGAGATGATAAGCTCACCTATCGGCTCGCCGAAGCCATGAGGCATTCTCTTGATTTTGATGACACTCTATATTATCTTGATGCTACTGATGAGTGTATTGATGAATATGTGCAGGAAATGTTAAACCCGGATCCATATGAAGGATGGCCGGACCAAGATGTGGAAATCGAAGAAGAAGAGGTACTTATGCTTGGTCCAGTTCAGACAGACGTCAAGATGGAGAAGGAACGTATGAAGAAGATGCTTGATAAGTGCTTGAGTATACATGTTTTACCTACTTGTTTTACATACATTGAGCATCATTTTACCATTGATTATGTCTCATAAAGTGTATTTTGGTGTTCTTTTATGCAATTAGGTTGTGAAAGTGTTAAAGAAGGAAAAGGAAGCAAAGATGGGTTATAAAGACATATTGTTGGGAACTTTTGTACAACACAAGTGTCAAGGCACAAGAGGGGGTCATGCACATGAGGGTGTGTGCCAACTTCCTGAAGGATTCAAGATGATTTATGTAATGGAAGGGCACAAAGGCAGTCACACCTTCATGTCCCAACTTGTGTGAAGATAGTTAAAGCTCTCAAATAATGATTCGAAGGAGGAGAAGTCTTATAACTCACTACATGGACGTGTGCCCGACCATGTAGCCTCAAGATGAGAGAGTTTGGATCGCGTTTATGAAGAGTACTATAGCAAACAATGTGCATTAACTGTAGCAGTACGGTAGCAGAAATTACTGTTCACGCGACCGCGTCAAAATCCCACGCGACCGCGTGGGAATTCTGCAGCCAAGATCCCACGTGACCGCGTCAAGATCTCACGTGGTCGTGTGGAGGCACGTGACTGACGCGTTTCAGGCTTATAAATAGCCCTTTTTGCTGATTCTTTTGGTATCTTTTGTGTGGCTTTTGAGAGGCGAAGCAGCTAGGGTTTGAGGAGGAGGTCTTTGCCGAATTGGAGGGCCGTTCTTCACCAACTTTGATAGTTCTTTCCTCCGTCATAGCATCGAGGGAGTCATTGGCGTCCTAGCTTCGGAGAAGGATCCTTCAAGACGTTGAGCGACCCATCAAGGCCATCATCACGAATTCAAGGGGGTTTACTTCCATGGTTTACATTGCTTTTCATTGTGTTATATTTTGCTTTGTAATAAGCCCCATGGAGGGCTAAACCCTAGTAGATACTTGGGCATGTGAAACCTAGGTTTCGATTCATGTATTGACTTTCTTTATGCTTTCTTTTAAGTCCGAGTTTATTTGAGTTTTAATCTTGTTTAATCATTGCTTGCATGCCTTATTGATTCGTATGGTTGTTTGGTATGTTTGATTTGTTTCCTTGGTGAGAGAGAGGTCTCCATTAGGGATTAGAACATACAAGGTTAAAGAGGGTTGAGAGGGTGAGTCTTGAGATAGAGGAGTGTCCCCTTTCCCTTCCGATTGAGTGTTTCCTATCTCCGTATTCCCTAAGTTTTATGCAACCATATGGGGTGTGAGCCGTGAGATTGATAGATTTCTCCGCCGGGACCTTTGTAGGGGGTTAGGGATCTTCCACCTAGAAGTAGGGCTAGATCTAATTTTAGGAATCGGTTTCACTCTTAGGTATCCCTAGAACTCATTGCGGTCATATGGGGTGTGAGGTGTTGAGATTGAGCGATTTCTCTGCCGGGACCTTGTAGGGGACTAGTATCGGTGGCCTGGAGGCAGGGACCAATTATTCTTGGATTACCTCGACTCATAGAACTCGGTTAGAAGCATTTAGTTAGTCTTGCACTTCATGATAGAGCCTAGGGGGAGCATTACCCGGGTATCTCATCTTTATTGATTGAGATCTCCCTTTATTTACCCTTTGTCTATTCATCTCTGGTATTAATTTCTATGCACACTAGATCACCACAAAATCACATTAGTCGTTAGGCTAGATTGCAGAGAAGAAGTTAGTACTAGTAGCCCTGTTCCCTGTGGATTCGACTACCCTACTCACCAGGTATAATTATTACTTCGACAACCCGTGCACTTGCGGTACACACACGCAAGGGGTGTGTCAATGCTTCGGAGGTTGAAGAGGTCGAGAAGATGCCACAAGAAGAACCCCAACAAGAAAGGGGATGAACATTCACGGAGTAAGGGTGTTTCACCCGTCTGTGGTAACAAACTCGACAACTCTCCCTCTACTCTACAAAGATTATGTAATGCATGCTTTCAGGTTATAGAGAAGAGGGCAACTTCTATTCATGAACCTCCGTAAGGTAAGATCAAGTATGTCAAGCTAAGTGACGTTAAACAAGCGCTTTTTGGGAGGCAACCCAAGGTTTTACAGTTTTCCTAGGATCTAGTTTAGTTTTAGGATGAATAAAAGTGTTAGTGTTGATGTCTTGAAGTTTCAATGCATGTGCTGCGATTTCTATTATGGATTATTGATATTTTCGTGTGCCTTAATGATAATTGACGAAGTTTGAGTCGGTTGAGTGTGTTTTCTATGGTCTCTGGTCATGTTTTTATGGTTTATACAGGCTCTAAGTGTTTTAAAAGAGTTTCTAAATTTTTGGAAGAGTCTGTGAATTTTTCTGAGTAACCAGAGAAAACACATGGCCGTGTGGAAATTTGACACACCCCTTGCGTGTGTGTACTGCAAGTGCACGGGTTGTCAAAGTAATAATTATACCCGGTGAGTAGAGTAGTCGAATCCACAGGGAACAGGGCTACTAGTACTAACTTCTTCTCTGCAATCTAGCCTAACGACTAATGTGATTTTGTGGTGATCTAGTGTGCATAGAAATTAATACCAGAGGTGAATAGGCAAAGGGTAAATAAAGGGAGATCTCAATCAATGAAGATGAGATACCCGGGCAATGCTCCCCCTAGGCTCTATCATGAAGTGCAAGACTAACTAAATGCTTCTAACCGAGTTCTATGAGTCGAGGTAATTCAAGAATAATCGGTCCCTGCCTCCAGGCCACCGATACTAGTCCCCTACAAGGTCCCGGCAGAGAAATCGCTCAATCTCAACACCTCACACCCCATATGACCGCAATGAGTTCTAGGGATACCTAAGAGTGAAACCGATTCCTAAAATTAGATCTAACCCTACTTCTAGACGGAAGATCCCTAACCCCCTACAAAGGTCCCGGCGGAGAAATCTATCAATCTCACGCCTCACACCCCATATGGTTGCATAAAATTTAGGGAATACGGAGATAGGAAACACTCAATCGGAAGGTAAAGGGGACACTCCTCTATCTCAAGACTCACCCTCTCAACCCTCTTTAACCTTGTATGTTCTAATCCCTAATGGAGACCTCTCTCTCACCAAGGAAACAAATCAAGCATACCAAACAACCATACGAATCAATAAGGCATGCAAGCAATGATTAAACAAGATTAAAACTCAAATTAACTCAGAATTAAAAGAAAGCAATAAGAAAGTCAATACATGAATTGAAACCTAGGGTTCACATGCCCAAGTATCTACTAGGGTTTAGCCCTCCATGGGGCTTATTACAAAGCAAAACATAACACAATGAAAAGCAATGTAAACCATGGAAGTAAACCCCCTTGAATTCGTGATGATGGCCTTGATGGGTCGCTTAACGTCTTGAAGGATCCTTCTACGAAGCTAGGTCGCCAATGACTCCGTCGATGCTATGACGGAGGAAAGAACTATCAAAGTTGGTAAAGAACGGCCCTCCAATTCGGCAAAGGCCTCCTCCTCAAACCCTAGCCGCTTCGCCTCTCAAAAGCCACACAAAAGATCCTCTAAAAATCGGCAAATCGGGGTATTTATAAATCTGAAAACGTGCCAGTCACGTGTCTTCACGCGACCACGTGAGATCCCACGCGGTCGCGTGAACAGTAATTTCTGCTACAGTGCTGCTACAGGGAAATAAACAGTGTTTTACTACAGTACTCTTTATAAACGTGATCCAAACTCTCTCATCTTGAGACTACATGGTCGGGCACACATCCATGTAGTGAGTTATAAGACTTCTCCTCCTTCGAATCATCATTTGAGAGCTTTAACTATCTTCACACAAGTTGGGACATGAAGGTGTGACTGCCTTTGTGCCCTTCCATCACATAAATCGTCTTGAATCATTCAGGAAGTTGGCACACACCCTCATGTGCATGACCCCCTCTTGTGCCTTGACACTTGTGTTGTACAAAAGTTCCCAACAATATGTCTTTATAACCCATCTTTGCTTCCTTTTCCTTCTTTAACACTTTGACAACCTAATTGCATAAAAGAACACCAAAATACACTTTATGAGACATAATCCATGGTGAAATGATGCTCAATGCATATAGAACAAGTAAGTAAAACATGTATACTCAAGCACTTATCAAACTCCCCCACACTTAAGCCTTTGCTTGTCCTCAAGCAAAATTAACCATAAACTCATGAAAAGCAAAGAGAAGTGCTTGGCCTTAGGTTCACCAAGAGGGTACAAGAATAAAATTCTAAAATCATGGAGAGAAACAAACACTAGATGAAACAATCAATACTCTAGCAAATAATCCAATCAAAAATGAAAGTACTAAAGTCCGAAAGCGTGTGTGTGTGGAAACTCAACTCATGTCAACACTATATCCACTACTCAAAGTCTTTATTAGCAATGGGATTTATTTATGCACAAAAAGAATAGATAGTAGCTTCACACATCCTCAAAGGTAGCCCTTTCACGAGATGCATCCCGAGTGGCTTTCACACTTTTGAGGTGGTAGCTCTTTCTACCGAAGGTGGTAGCTTTCACGCATCCTATGAGATAGCTCTTTCTCTCAATAGGGCATAACAAGTATCCGACTTATGAGAGTAGCTTCATACAACATAGGTGGTAGCTCTTTCCGCCCCCTATATACAGAACACAACTACAATTTTGATTTTTGTGAATTTTCTGAATTTTCTGTTTTTTTTTTTTTTTTTTTTTTTTTTTTTTTTTTTTTTTTTTTTTTTTTTTTTTACAAAACTAACACTAGAGTTGAGAACAATTTAGGTAATCCTTTGGAGGTGTGACAACTCCTATAGGGTTAGACTACTTAGGATTGAAGAGGGTTGATGGTGAGTGGCCCGGCGACAGGCTAAAAAGCTAGCACGCGGCTCCCCGGCCGCAAGTGTACGGGTCGTCAAGTAATAACCTCACAAGGAGGGTCGTATTCCCTAGGGCCCGAGATCTACTATTACTTCCTTTTGGGGGTCACTTTCTAGTCGATCGAAACAGGGTTGATGCAAATTTAAATAATAAAAACAAGTAAGGAAATGCAAGTAAAATAAAGCTCAATCCGGAATAAAGATAGAGATGAAGAAGCCAATAATTGGGGAAGGCCTCGGGCGAGGATTCCCCTGGGAGGAAACAAAGAACGAATGACCATGGAATTCAATAAACTAATGTTGGTTTGGTTTTGATCCGCTAGACTCGGACTTCGACTACCCCGAAACCTCCGTAGTGTAGCCCTAATCCAGTACGGGTTTCTCTATCCAGAAAATACCCCTACGATCTCAATGAGAACAAGGAGTCTTGATTAGGGTTAATCTAATGCACTCTCTCGGCTAAATTAACCCTAAACGCGCGGGAGGCTATTAACACCCGGAACCTCCGGCGTATTAATATAGGGATCCCTCTTTAACTCACCACGTGACCTAATACAAGCTAGCATCCCGCCAAACAAGTATCATTCAGAATCAATTGTACGGAATCCGTCCATTAGAGAATGAACAACAAGATAATGAATTAAAACCAAACAAGCAAACCAACACATTCATTTAAAACAACATAAAGGTGATTCATACAAAGTCTCCTCCCAAGGTTCACCGGGAGCCCGGTGGCCTTGGGAGGTTTAGTTCGACATCACAAAGCTAAGGAGCTCATCATACAAAGGATCCATCAAATAAAAAAAAAACCAAGAAAAACTCCCTCAAAGATGTGGACTAGGGTTGATGGTGTGGCTCGTCGGATCCACGCCGGTGAGCCCTATGAAGCTTCTCCACGTCTTCCCCTTCTTCTCTCCATCAAATCAGCCCAAAAATCCCTCCAAATCCTTCCAAAGGTGATGAGAATGGTGTATGGTGGAGTGAAGGCCGGATAAGGAACAACTCCCCCCAAAAACCCTTGAAGAAACCTTATATAAACCCGAGAGGGTGCGGGGAGCGTGCGGGCCGCACGCGCGCCCGCGCGCTCTTCTGGCCACCTTGTGCGGCTGACACGACCTTTTGCGTGTGTACCGCAAGTGCACGGTCTTGTCGAAGTAATAAAGTTACCCCGGTGAGTGGGTAGTCGAATCCACAGGGAATAGGGGTTTAAAATACGAGAAATTGCTATTGAGTCGTGCGATATACAAAAAGAAACAATGATCGGAGTGATAGTGAATTTATGGAATTAGAGTAGAAGCAAGGCAAGTAAATAAAAAGATGAAAGAGAGAAAAGTGCAAGCAATGAGTAAAATGAGAGAGACTAGCAACAAGTGAGAATAAGGTATCCGGACAAGTTACCTCTAGGACTTATGCTTCTAGTGCAAGACTATGCTATTATACTTTCCTATTGATGTCAATTGAGTCGAGGAAAATCCTTAGACACACGGTCCCAAATCTAAGGTCAACCGTGACTAACCCCAACACTATGTCCCGGCAATAGGATTCACGTCAACCCTTCACTCTGTTGATTGCTCAACTAAGCCCCAGGGGAGTATTTCTACCTAAGCCTAACACTACGTGGGATTGCTTTAAGCTCTAGGGACTCCTAGTGATAAAACCTGTTCCTATGTGTAGTAGTCCTACCCCTTTGGTCGAGGAGGAAGAACCATAGTCTAAATTAAGCCCCAGTGCGTAGGATTCACGTCACCCCAAAACCTTGGGGGAGTTTGTCTACCTAGCACTTCACTCTATTTTGACCTCTAATAAATCAAGGAATCGGAGGTAGGGAGAAATCACATCGGAAGGGAGGGGTACGGTGCTACCTCACAACTCTCCCTCTCAACCCTCTTCAATTTTAAGTAGTCTAATCCTACAGGAGTTGTCACACCTCCAAAGGATAACCTAGATTGTTCTCAATCTTTACTGTCACGGCTAAGAGAAAACAATAGCACAAGAAATCTAAAATTGAAACTCGAATTTATTCATCAATTAATGGAAAGCATAATAACAATGTCAAAGAAACATAATTATCCTAGAGTTTTACAAGTCCGAATACCCACGAGGGGTTTAGATCCTCATGGAGCTATACATGCTCAGCAATGTATGAAATAAAACACAAACTAAAGACATCAATGAAAACCCCCTCGCGTATGGTGTGGCCGTGGTCTTGTGCGCCCGTCGAACGTCGGTGACGATGCCGATGGTGCGCTTCAATCCTCCACAAAGTCCTCTCCGAAACCCTAGCCGCACTCTCCAGAAGTTAGGGAGAAAGATAGGTTGAAAGATGCTCAAAAAGTCTCCAAATCGGGCTTTAAATAGGTTGAGTGCGGCTTTAAATTTGAAGTTATCGGGACTTCACACGGCCGTGTGGAATTTCCACACGCCCGTGTGAAGTTTCTGTCTTTCCTGAAAAATTACTTCACACGGCCGTGTGTTAATTCCACACGCCCGTGTGAAGTCTCTGGCTTGCTGGGAAATCAATTCACACGGCAGTGTGTTAATTCCACACACCGTGTGAAGTCTCTGGCTTGCTAGAAAATTATTTCACACGGCCGTGTGTTAATTCCACACGCCCGTGTGAATTCTCTGGAATCTTGATTTTTTGGCAGAAATGCACAGTAACTTGCTACAGTGATTGCTACAGTAACAAAGCTACATTGCTGTTACAGTACTCTCCCGAGCTGCTCCCGAATATGTTGTTTCTTCATCGAGGCCATTGAATTGGGCACACAATCAATGGTAGATCGTGCCTATTGCTTCAAGTCCCCTTCTTGGTGAAGTTTTCCTAAGCTACACGAGTTGGACTTGTTGTGAATGTGACTGCCTTTGTGCCCCTCCAAAGGAGGTTGGCACACACTCACAAGTCTAACCTCGTGCCTTGTTCCTTGCTTGGTCTGAAAACCTCCCAACAACGGCGAACACGACCTAACTTCGTTCTTCTTTTCCAACTTAGCTCCATGAACCTACAATGCACAAGAATGCACAAATGCACACTATTTAATGATAAAATCTGATAAAAGGTATGTTCATTGTAAGATAATAACGCTTCGCGTTACTACAACACAAGCACTTATCAGCGGCCTGGTGTGCGGGCCGCACACCAGGCCGCACGGCTCTCTGGCCAGGGCGTGTGTCCAGGTGTGCGGCCGCACACTAAGCCGCACAGCTCAATGGCTGAGCCGTGCGGCCACTGTGCGGGCCGCACAGTCGCCGCACACGGCCGAGAGAAATGGCTCCGTGTGCGGCGCGTCGGCTTCCGGGGTACTCCAAGTCTTCATTTCTTCTTCAATCTTCCCCGAAACGACACGAAAACGGTTCGATCACGCGCACTTGGTCCTCGAAACCCTGAAACGAAAATAAAAACATCAAGTGCGCAAAATGTCATCGAGAATTCACATAAGTTGCACGAAAGTACAAGAACATTATCGCTAAAACATGATGTATTTAGGCACTTATCACACCGCGCCGGAGCCACCTCCGGTGCGCATCTTCTCGCCTTCCCAAGGCCAGGATCGACTGGAGCGCCTCGAGAGCGCAGTGGGGGTGCTACAGACAGAGGTTGCTGAGGTCAGGGCCACACAGGTAGCGCAGCACACAGAGGTTATGGCTCGATTACACAGCATACAGCAGTTACTCGAGCGAGCCATGATTTCACCATTCGTGGTCCGACCCCGAGCTTCCACTCCTCCACTACCAGCATCACCAGCACCAGTAGCAGTAGATCCACCATCACCGACAGAGCCTTCAGCAGCACCAGAGGCTTCTATTCAGGACAATGACGCTGAGGCGTCTTAGATTTTATTTTTATTTGATTTTCATTCTTGTATTTTCTATTTTATTTTGTACTAGTATTACTCAGAAAGGACTCTCCTTCTGAGTTTATCTTTTATTTAGCTTTTTTTTTATCTCGAGTTGTATTTCATTTTCATATTTTATATACTCGAGTTTTTATTGAGCTATATTGAACCCTTGTGTATATGTGCGCAGATGGTCTTGGATGAAAGGAATCTAAGGAATAGTCATAAACACGGTCATGGGACTGTGTGTGCTTCACAACCCATTGAGACTCAACTCTCAATGCACCTAGCTCCATTAAATGCAGCACTTGGAGTTCAGGGGAGTAATGTTTCAATTGCCTACTTCCACACTAATTATTTTACAATTCTTAATTTTTAATTGTGCTTGCATGTGTACATTGGGGACAATGTACATCTTAAGTGTGGGGGGGAGTTCACATTGCACACACCTTTACTTGTGCGTTCAATTGCTTATGCTCATGTAGCCTATGGCGGTTCACCTTAGTTGCAACGGTTGTATTCTTATAGTTTAGGAGAATTTTTAACATTGTGTCCTATCATGCTCTAGTTTCTACTTGAATTTTAGGAATTTTATGCTCGATATTCTCATATTGCACAACTTACTCTTGGAATCTTTTGGAAACTCACTCTTCAAGTTTTTAAGGACAAGTTTATCGTCGTTCTTAGTTTTACTTTGAAAAATGCATAAAAAAATGAAAAAAAATGAAAAAAAAAGTATATGAGTTTGTAAATATTAGCTTTGATTTAATTATGCATTTGGGATGGAAAGAGCTACCGCCTATGAAGTATGTAGCTACTCTCATAAGTCGGATACAAGTTATGCCCTAATGAGAGAAAGAGCTATCTCATGGGATGCGTGAAAGCTACTACCCTGGTAGAAAAAGCTATCTCCTCGAAAGTGTGAAAGCCACCTTTGGCGGCCGCCTAGGAGAGTGCTACCTTCAAGGATGTGTGAAGCTACTACTTCCTCCCCTATTTTTATTTTTGTATATAAATAAGTCCTTTCTAACAAAAGTTTGAGGAGTACTAGTTGGTTCTCTCGAGTGAGATTGCACACACTAACACATTTTCGAGTTTTCATCCTTTTTGATTCGAGTTTTTAGCTAGAACAATGGTAACCTTATGCAATGTTTTGATTTCCCCTTACTTGTAGATTGCTTCTTTTGCATACTTTTGGTCAACCTAAGGCCGAGCACTTTCAATTGTTCTTCCCAAGTACTTTCACGTTCTATTTTTGCTTGAGGACAAGCAAAAGCTTAAGTGTGGGGGGATTTGATAAGTGCTCGTGTTATAGTAATGCGAAGTGTTATTATCTTGCAATGAGCATTAATTTAATCAGATTTTATCACTAAAAAGTGTGCAATTGTTTACTTTTGTGCATTGTAGGGTTGTGAAGATAAAATGAAGGAAAGGAACGAAGTTAGGTCGTGTTTGGCATTGTTGGGAAGATTTTCGGACCAAGCAAGGAGCAAGGCGTGAGCATAGACTTGTGAGTGTGTGCCAACCTCCTTTGGAGGGGCACAAAGGCAGTCACATTCACAATAAGTCTAACTCATGCCAACAATGAGAACTTCACCAATTAGGCAATTCGAAGCAATCGGCACGATCTACCATTGATTGTGTGCCCAATTCAACGGCCTAATGCAATCCCACGTAGTGTGAGGTTTAGGTAGATGTACTCCCCTGGGACTTAATCGTGCGAGCGATAGAGTGAAGGGTTGTTGTGAATCTTAATACCGGGGCATAATGTTGGGGTTAGTCACGGTTGACCTTAGGTTTGGGACTGTGAGTCTTAGGATTTCCTCGACTCAATTAGCATCAATAGGAAGGTATAACAGCATAGTCTTGCACTAGAAGCATAGATCCTAGAGGTAACTTGTCCGGATACCCCACTTCATTCATTGTTAAATCCTCCTTAATCTTTTTTTCTTGCACTCTCTAATCTTTCACCTCTCTCTATTTAATTTTCTGTCTTTTAGTATAGTTGTTCTCACAATTCACACACAAATCGATTATTACTTTTTCGTACTTCGCATAGTTTTAATAGTGAAATCTCATACTCTAACTCCCTATTCCCTGTGGATTCGACTACCCTCTCACCGGGGTAACTTTTATTACTTCGACAAACCCGTGCACTTTCGGGGAGCCTGTCAACTTGCAATAAGAGAGAATTGACCATCATGATATTGATTGCACATGGACTTGCTTGGATGATGTTTTGTTCCTTTGTTTTTCTTGTGTTAGTGTTTGTGTTTGTGTTTATGTTTGTTCTTTTTTCTTTTTTGTATTTTCTTTTTGTGTGTGAGATTGGATGCCTTGAGATGATGTTCCTTTCTACCTTGCAGGGTGCAATGGGGGCATCAAGCGCACTTTCTTTCTCCATTTTGTACATGAAGCTTTGGTGGTCACCCCGATCTCATGGACCTAAAGACTCATGTTTTGAGACTCGGGGAAGTTCACAAAACCCTCCTACTATGTTTTTATTGTCTATATTGTTGCATTTCTTTGCTTAGGCACATTGAGGGCAATGACACGACCTTTTGCGTGCGTACCGCAAGTGCACGGCCTTGTCGAACTAATAAAATACCCTGGTGAGTGGGTAGTCGTATCCACAGGGAATAGTGTTCAGAAACAAGTGTTATCGCTATTTAGCTATGATGGGAATCGATGACGAGAAAAGTATGTATGTATAGATATAAAAGAAAATAAAAGATTGCAAGAAGAATAATGAGGGTAGGAGAGGTAATCGATATAACGATGGGGTACCCGGACAAAGTTCCCCCTAGGACTAATGCTTCTAGTGCAAAACTTGTATTATGCTCTACAATTGATGCCTATTGAGTCGAGGATATCCTTAAACACACGGTCCCAAACCTAAGGTCAACCGTGACTAACCCCAACACTATGTCCCGGCATTAGGATTCATGTCAACCCTTCACTCTGTTGATTGCTCAACTAAGCCCCAGGGGAGTATATCTACCTAAGCCTAACACTACGTGGAGTTGCTTTAAGCTCTAGGGATTCCTAGTGATAAAACCTGTTCCTATGTGTAGTAGTTCTAACCCTTTGGTCCAGGTGGAAGAACCCTAGTCTAAATTAAGCCCCAGTGCATAGGATTCACATCACCCCAAAACCTTGGGGGAGTTTGTCTACCTAGCACATCACTCTATTTCAACCTCTAATGAATCAAGGAATCGGAGGTAGGGAGAAATCACAACGGAAGAAAAAGGGGTACGTCGCTACCTCACAACTCTCCCTCTCAACCCTCTTCAATCTTAAGGAGTCTAACCCTATAGAGGTTGTCACACCCTCAAAGGATAACTTAATAGATTCTCAACCCTAGTGTCACATCTAAGGGAAAACAATAACAAGATAAAATCAAGATTGAAACTCAATAAAAGAACATCAAATTAAGAAAGCATAATCAAAGTCATAGAAACAATATCATCCTAGGGTTTACAAGTCCGAATACCCACTAGGGTTTAGCTCTCCATAGAGCAATACAAAATCAATAAAGAATTTTAGAAAATATGCATGAAAACCATAAAGAAAACCCCCTTGTAGATCGTATCGATGGTCTTGTGTAGTCGCGTGTCTTCTCCAACGAATCCCTTGTCAAGCCTAGGGCACACCTCGCCAAATCAATGCCGATGAGAGCTTCCCCAATAGCTTTCTTCCAAAGGATATCGATGTCGATGCCGTTTAATCGCCTCCAAAGACCTCCAAGAACCTCTCCAAACCCTAGCCGAAAGCCCCCCAAAAGATATCCCAGTGATAGAAGGGGAGATCCCCCAAATAGATCTGAAAACGGGCTATTTATAGGCTGAAATCAGGCTGAATTCGGGCTGAAATCGGACTTCTGTGAAAATCCAGAAATTCCACACGCCCGTGTGTTAATTAGACACGGCCGTGTGGAAATTCTGGAATCGTGATTTCTCGGCACCTGTGAACAGTGTTTTTACTGCAGTGTTTCTGCTACAGTATTCCTGCTACAGTACACGCCGTGTGGAATTTCCACACGCCCGTGTGAACTCTCTGGAATTCTGAATTTCGGCAGAATGTGAACAGTAGATGCGACAGTATTTATCTATAGTATTTTGCTACAGTGTCTGCTACAGTACTTCTCCGAAATACTCCCGAATCCATCGTTCTTCATCGAGGCCATTGAATTGGGCACACAATCAATGGTAGATTATGTCGATTACTTCATTTCTCTTCTTTGACGAAGTTCTCCAATGCTACACGAGTTAGACTTTTGTGAATGTGACTGCCCTTGTGCCCCTCCAATGGAGGTTGGCACACACCCACAAGTCTAAACTCATGCCTTGTTCCTTGCTTAGTCCGAAAACTCCTGAACAATGGCGAACATAACCTATTCTTGCTTCATTCTTCTCCAAATTGGCTCCACAACCCTACAATGCACAAAAATAAACAAATGCACACTTTTTAGTGATAAAATCTGATTAAATCAATGCTCATTGCAAGATAATAACACTTCGCATTACTATAACACGAGCACTTATCAGGCAATGTGCAACTTTAAGTGGGGGGTGGACTTGGATTTTCGTGAACTTTGAAAATTTTTAGCAATTGCATGCTTAACCACCTATGATAGCTATGATTTTATTGTTAAGGACTTCCTAGCTTGAAAGAATGATAGAAGTGAGTTGTATTTTTATACTGTGCTTGAATGATGCCCTGTTTTATATTTAGTGCTTTTTCATGCTCTATCATGATTGCTCCCACCTTGTATACTCTAACCAACCCATTATGATGATTTTGGCATTAGACTGTTAAATTCTTTCTTCAATAGTCTGTTAAGAGTTTTTGAGTTCCTTCGTTGTTTTCTGTAGCCTTAAGTGAACTATTGTGACATGTTACCAAGGGACATGAGATACAGTGTGTACAGTGAGAAAAAAAATGTGTGGAGTCTATGACAGTATTCCTCTGCTAGTACAGCATGAATGCGTCTATGTAGACTGTAATTAAGTAGGTTGGGTGGCTCTTGTGCCTAATCAGCATGTGCATCCTTCTGAAAGATTTGTTGTGCAGTCTATGTTAGTCGGACTCAAAAAAAAAAAAAAAGAGGAATTTTGGTATCTCTACTTCGTCCCCTGGGACTTGTTGCACAGTCACTTAAGTGCTAGAGTTTTATTTAGGAACCCAAAATACTCTTAACTGAGTATTGAAGATGTATTTAACTGTCTCATGCCACTCTCACCATATGTGGGGTGAATGGGCCCCTGGGGTAATCCAGGGTGTGGAGGTTAAGGTTGGGAGCCAGGACATACTCACGGAAGCACTTTGGATAAAACAGGGCTACCATTACTCGATCACTCACTGTACAGCTTACTTTCTAGATTTCTTTTCACCTATGCTAGTGGAGTACTTTACAGTTGAGCTTGAGGTCGTATGTTTATTCGTTTATCATCGTGCCCTGTTCTTCATGTGTGTTTGCTTGAGGACAAGCAAATGCTTAGGTGTGGGGATGTTTGATAAATGCCTAAACATACGTATTTTCTATGTATTCGGGCGTACATATTAAGTATTTTTCTATGAGTTGACGGCCGTTTTTGGTCTGAATTGGTTTCTTTCGTGTTACAGGTACCAATAAGACCCCTTTGAGCTCGTTGACAGAATTTTAGAAGAAATCGGCATCGAAGACACTGTTGCTGAGCCGGGGGGGGGGGGGGGTACTGTAGCAGTCGCTGTAGCATGAAAACTCGGAGGACTTGGTCAGGAGATCCATGCGGGGTCCCACGCGTCGCTGTCGAGGACGTGCACGGTACTGTAGCAGTTTACTGTAGCATTTACGCGACTTTCGGGATTTCTCGGAGACTTTCTCTCCCCGCATGCGGGGCCGCATGGGAGGCCGCATAGCTCGCTGGAATGGGTTTTTAAGGACTTTTAGGGCATAATTTCTCTTGTCTTTGGCCACCTCTTCTCCTCCATCATCACCTAGGACATCAAGGCTGCGGGAGAAGGCATTTTTGAGGAGCAAATTAAGGGGAGAAGGAGATTATGCTCGAGGGAGAGCATCTAGGAGCTTGTCGGCGCAGTTCCGACAAGTTCTTTTCACCACCTTCTAGTCTTCATTCGAGGGTAGTTGTTATGAGCTTCATCTTGTATTTCTTGTTTTGTATACATTCTCCTTTGTTGACGATGAACTAGACTCCTATGGTCACCGGGCATCCGGTGAACCTTGGGATGAACTTGCTTGTTTGTATGTTTTGAGTATATTTTTGGTATTTGGTTTGGTTGTGGTCTAAGCTTTGTGTTCTTTATTGTATCAAATTGCATGAGAACTCTGTGGTTTGAATTCTAGGTTGTACTTGGTTGCGTGACCATCGCCCTTGTACTAGACATGCTTGGCTTAGAAGGGATACATGTACGAATACGCCGTGACCATCGGGTATTTGTACCCCTCCACCCATTGGGGGAAGAACCTAGATATTGAGTTTGACCCTAATTAGAGATTTCCCTAAGCGTAATGCGATCGTAGGAGGATTTGGGCGGAAGAGATTCCGTATTCCAATACTCCTACCGGATTAGGGGTTATCACCGTGACCATCGGGGTGACCTACTTTTGGACGTCTCTTGGCCTAACCACCATTACCTTCATTACTCTAGCATCCTTCTAGCTTTAGTAGTCCCGAGGGGATCCTCGCCCGGGGACCTCGAACTTTCATTGTTACTTGCTTCCTTAGTATGCTTATGTGGTGAGCCTTAGTCCACTTGTTTATAGTTTTCTCTTCTGTTATCTTTCTTATCTTGTTTCAAAGCTATATTTGGTAGACTAGACAGTGTCATCTAGAGGGGAGTAATAGCAGCTCTTGGGACCCCAGGGAATACGACCCCCTCACGCTTGCGCGAGGGGTATTACTTGGCAACCCGTGCGCTTGCGGATCGATTCAATCACACTCACCAGGGTAATTTTATTAATTCGACAAGCCCGTGCACTTGCGGGACACACGCAATGGGTCTTGTCAAGTTTTTGGCACCGTTGCTAGGGAATAGGCGTATTTTTTATACTTGTTTTTGCTATTTTAGTTATTCACTTCGTTTTCTATTTCACACTTTCTTTATCTATCATTGTTCTTATTTTTCTTTTCTTTGTTTTGACTTCAGGTTATGACCCGCGGGAACCCTTCAATTCTTGTTGAGGGAGACCCGGATATTGGTAGAAGAATGCATCGTAAAGGGAAAGAACCTATGGAAGAACAGTCCAAGCAAGCCAGTATAGATTTAGAAGGGTCAGAAGCAATTGTAGAACAGAATGAACAACAGAGGACGTTGTCCGATTTTGCTAGACCCACGGTGATGGGAACCCAATCAAGCATTGTGAGGCCCCCAATTACCGTGAATAACTTTGAGTTGAAGCCGTCGTTCATTCAAATATTGCAACAGTCCGCACAGTTTAATGGGTTGGCCCATGAAGATCCCAACAACCATCTTGAGAACTTTCTTGAAGTGTGCGACATGTTGAAGATCAATGGAGTAATGGACGACGCAATTAGGTTGAGAGCCTTCCCATTTTCACTGAAGGGAAAAGCGAGGCATTGGTTACATTCATTACCGAGAACATCCATCACTACTTGGGAGGAGATAGCCGAGGCGTTCTTGGCTAGGTATTTCCCTCCGGGAAAATCAGCGAGGCTCCCGAATGAGATCTCATCCTTCATGCAAATGGAATTGGAGTCTCTATTCGAGACATGGGATAGGTTTAAGGAGCTTCTTCGAAAGTGCCCACAACATGGATTCCCCCAGTGGATGATCATTCATACCTTCTACAACGGGTTGAATCCAAGTACCAAGCAACTTCTAGATGCGGCGGCAGGAGGAACTCTAGGAAGCAAGACTCCCGGTGAAGTACGACACCTTATTGAAGAGATAGCTATTAATAGCTATCAATGGAACACAAGGGACCGAAAGAAGGTAGCCGAAATTCATGAGGTTGATGCAGTTACATCTTTGGTGGCACAAGTGGAATCACTGAGTAAGAAGTTGGATGTTCTAACTTCACCAAGAGTTGCAGCCATTATTACTTGTAACGGTTGTGGGGAAGGTCACGCTTCGAGTGATTGTCCAATTGCTATTAGAGGCACTAGTACGGTGGAACAGGCAGATTTTGTGGGCAATGCGGATAGAGGACAAGGCCAAGGTAATCCGTACAGTGGTACTTACAACCCAGGGTGGAAAAACCACCCAAATTTCTCATGGAGCAACCAAGGGCAGTCACAACAAAAGAACAATGCACCACTTGGTTTTCAAGGTCAACAAGAACCGAACCTAGAAGGCCGAGTGACCGGGCTAGAGGGGAAGATGACCGATCTTGAGAGAGCCCTCACGAGGTTTATTGCTTCATCGGATGCTAGATTCCAATCGGTGGAGGCTACACTTCGCAATCACACCGCCTTCCTATACAACTTGGAGAATCAAGTAGGGCAAATTGCGAAGACATTGGCTGAAAGACCTCAAGGTAGTTTGCCCAGTAACACGGAGACTAATCCGACAGAGCAATTGAAGGCAATTATCTTGAGGAGTGGAAAAGAGGTCGAGAGAAATCTACCTCTAGTGAAGACACAAGAGACACCCAAGGTCGTGGATATAGAGGAAGGAACGACAAAAGAAAAAGAGGTGGCACCACCACCCTACAAGCCGAGGATTCCCTATCCTTCGCGATTGAAGAATGACCAAGAGAATGAAAAATACAAGAAATTTCTGGGAATTTTCAAGCAGTTGCACATCAACATACCATTCGCGGAAGCATTGGCCCAAATGCCCAAGTACGCGAAGTTCTTGAAGAACCTCTTGACCAACAAGAGGAAATTGGAGGAGAGTGCATCTGTGATCCTTGATGCCAATTGCTCGGCCATATTGCAAAAGAACATGCCAAGCAAGAGAAAAAATCCCGGGAGTTTTATCATACCATGCAACACTGGCAACTTGGGTGAAGAGATGGCATTGGCCGACTCGGGGGCAAGCATCAATGTCATGCCCTACATTTTCTTCCAAAAGCTAGGCTTGGGTGAGCCTAGACCTACTCGGATGACACTTCAATTTGCGGATCGATCGGTGAGGCATCCGAGAGGAATTGTGGAAGACGTGTTGGTGAAAGTCGACAAGTACATATTTCCTGTTGACTTTGTGGTGTTAGATGTCAATGAGGACGTTGAGGTTCCATTGATCCTTGGAAGGCCGTTCTTGTACACTTCCAAGGCCTTGATTGACATGGACTGCGGGGAGCTCACATTGCGAGTGGGAGAAGACAAGCTTACATACCGCCTCGCCGAAGCCATGAGACACTCTCTTGACTTTGATGATACTTTATATTTTCTTGACACCACCGATGATCTAATTGATGATTATGTGCAGGAAATGTTAAACCCGGATCCATATGAAGGGTAGCCGGACCAAGACGTGGAGATTAAAGAAGAAGAAGTACTTTCACTTGGTCTAGTCAAGACAGACATCAAATTAGAGATGGAGCATATGAAGAAGATGCTTCGGAGGATGAAGAGGTCGAGAAGACGCCACAAGAAGAACCCCAACAAAAAGGGGGATGAGCATTCAAGGAGTAAGGGTGTTTCACCCTTTTGTGGTAACAAATTTGACAATTCTCCCTCTACTCCACAAAGGTTATGTAATGCGTCCTTTCAGATTGTAGGGAAGAGGGCAACCTCCATTCATGAACCTCCGTAAGGTAAGACAGGTACGTCAAGCTAAGTGACATTAAACAAGCGCTTCTTCCGAGGCAACCCAAGGTTTTACAGCTTTTCTAGGATCTAGTTTAGTTTTAGCATGAATAAAAGCATTAGTTTAGGTGTCCTAATATTTTTAGTGCATATGCTGCAATTTTATTGTGGATTGTTGATATTTTCATGTGCCTGAATGATAATTGATGAAGATTGAGTCAGTTGAGCATGTTTTCCATGGTTTCTAATCATGTTTTGATGGTTTTCACAGGCTCCAAGCATTGTATATGTGTTTCTGAATTTTTCTGTGAGTTTGTGAATTTTTCTAAGTAAACTAGAGAAAACACACGGCCGTGTGGTATTAACACACGGGCGTGTATTACTATTTAGGGCTCAACTAGGGAGGGCACAGGGGCGTGACCTTGCCCCTGTGAAAAACCTCAGAAGGGGCACACGGCCGTGTGGAATTTACACACTGCCATGTCATATCCTGCAGAACTTAAACTCTCGTTCCAGAGAGTCCACAGGGGCGTGTGGGTGCCCCTGTGAGTGCCCATGTCTCAAGGCACACGGTCGTGTGGTAGCTTCCCACGGCCATGTGAAATTCTGCAGAGAATCCCCTTTTTTCCCGAAGAAACCACAGGGGCGTGTGGCTGCCCCTGTGGGAGAGCTTGTGAAAGGCACATGACCATGTGGATTATTCACACGGTCGTGTGGAACACTTAGAGTTTCTCGGGACGAACCAGAGAAGCCACAGGGGCGTGTAAGAGCCCCTGTGGCCGGCCTTGCGTTCTTGGCCAGGTTGGGCACACGGACATGTGGAATTTCCACACGCCCGTGTGAAAATTTTTCAGAGACCTTCTGTATTTCCCGTGAACTTGGGGTTGTGGTGGACTCAATCGTTGTGGATTTCCTTGGCTTGCTTTCATGGCAAGAAAATTTTCCATCTTCGTCTGAAGAGTATAGATATTTTGAAAGCTCTTGGCCGTTTGTTCCTCAAGTGCAAAAATCTTTCCGGCCAAAAGTTTTTCTTGAAAATCCATGGCCCTGTGTAAATAAATTAAACAGAAATTAATAAGCTAACAAAGAACTTAAAAGAAAAAGAAAACAAACAGATATACACAAAAAGATAGGAAACACATAGTAAGACAAATATTTAGAAAAGGAAATAAAAATGACTAAATCAGTGAACTAAAGGTTTTCCTAACATCCTTGGAGTTCCCTGGAAACGGCGCCAAAAACTTGATGATCGTCCGTAAGCGCATGGGTCGCCAAGTAATACCCCTCGTGCAAGCACGAGGGGGTCGTATTCCCTGGGGTCCCAAGAGCTGCTATTACTCTCCTCCGGATGACATTGTCTAGTCTACCAAATATAGATTTAAAACAAGATAAGAAAGCAAACAAAAGAAAATCTATAAACAAATGGACTAAGGCAGACCACAATAGCATATTCAGGAAACAATTAGCAAAAAAAGTGTGAGTTCCCCAGGCGAGGATCCCCTCGGGACTACTCAAGCTAGAAAGATACTTGAATTACACAGGCAAAGATGGTGAGGACAAGAGATATCCAAGGGTAGGACACCACGATGGTCACGGTGATAACCCCTAATCTGATACGAGTATTGGAATACAGAATCACTTCCGCCCAAATCCTCCTACGATTGCATTGAGAATAGGGAAATCTCAAATTATTGCCGAACTCAACCTAGGTTAAGCCCTAATGGTCGGAGGGGTATGAAATAACCGATGGTCACGGTGTATCCATACATGTATCCCTTCTAAGCCTAGTGTGTCTAGTACAAGGGCGATGGTCATGCTACCAAGTACAACCTAGAAGTTGAAATACAGAGTTCTCATGCAAATCAACACACCAAAGATCACAAGGCTTAGACACAAACCACACAAATACCATAAATGTACTCAAATATCTATACAAACAATTTCATCCCAAGGTTCACCAGATGCCCGGCGACCTTGGGAGTCTAGTTCAACATAAATAAGGAAGAAGTCTCAAAATACAACACAAGAATGATCAAAACTAAAGAAAACCCCCTTAGTGTCGACTAGATGAAGATGGTGATGGGAACTCGCGGATCGATGCCGACGAACTCCTAGATGAACTCTCTTGCGTGTGATCTTCTTCTCCCTTCAATTTGCTCCTTAAAAGTGCCTCCTCCAGCCCCTTGAAGCCCTTGAAACACTAGATGGTGGTGGAGGAGAATGGTGCCCAAAAGACCCAAAGAAAAGTGCCCTGATCCTCTTTAAAAACAACTTTCGGGATGCCATGCAATCTCTCATGCGGTCGGTATGCGGGCAGAGAAGATTTTCGAGAAATCCCGAAAATCGCGTAAGTTGCTACATGAACTGCTACAATAACCTACTGTAGTACTGCATGCGGTCTTCACTGCGCCCGCATGGTTGCCCGCATGAACTTCCAGACCAAGCCATTTCTTCAAGTCATCATGCTACAGTGGTTGCCACAGTTTCGCTACAGTACCAGGGCTCAAAAATAGTGTTTTTCTTGCTAATTTCTCCTTAAATCATGTTGTCGAGCTCCCTATAGTATCTTTTGTACCTGTAACATGAAATAAACCAATTTAGACCAAAAACGGGCATCCACACATACAAAAATACTGTATTTATACATTACACCTACATGAATAATTCGTACATTTAAGTGTTTATCAAACATCTCCACACCTAAGCGTTTGCTTGTCCCCAAGCAAACAAACATGAAGAACAGGGGCAAGAAGATAAACGACTAAATGTACGACCTCAAGCTCAATAGTAAAGAACTCCGCAAGCACAAATGGACAGAAATTAAGAAGTGAGCTGTTCCATGAAGAGTAGGTAATATTAGTTCTATTTCTCCTAGAGTGCCCCGGTGAGTGTCTGCTAACTCCCACCTTGACCTCCACACCCTGGATTACGCCAGGATGACTATTCATCCCACGCACAATGAAGACGGCATTAAAGTGTTAAAGACACCCTCAATACTCAGTTAAGAGTCCTTTGGGTCCTAAATAAAACTTTGGCTCTTAAGTGATCATGCAACAGGTTTCAGGGGACACATACGAGATGCTTTATTCCTTACTTACATATATACATTCTTTTACTTTACCCCTTTTTTTTCATTTATTTTCTCTCTCTTTTTTTTCTGAGTCCGACTAACGTAGACTGTACAAAAATCTTTCAGATGGATGCACATGCTGGCCAGGCACAAGAGTCACCCATCCTACTTGACTACAGTCCACATAGACGCATTCATGCTGTACTAGCAGAGGAATACTGTCATAAACTCCACTTTTTTTTTCTTATATATATATATAGTATCTCGTATCCCCCGATATAAAACCTGTTAAACAATCTCACTTGAGGACAAAGAAAACAACAAAGGACCTCAAAGGCTCTTAAAAAGGCATTGAAAATAGAATTTAACAATCTAATGTCGAAATCATTATGATGGGTTGGTTGGAATGTACAAGGTGGAAGTGATCGTGTATAGGTATAAGGGTGCACTAAAGGTGAAACAGAACTACATTCAAGCACAGATAAATTACGGCTCACAACTATCATTCTACCAAGCCAGGAAGTTTATAACAATAAAATCATAGCTATCATAGGTAATCCAAGCATGCAATTGCAAAAAATTTCAAAGTTCACGAAAATCCAAGTCCACCCACCACTTAAAGTTGCACATTGCCCTCAATGTGCCTAATCAATAGAATGCAATAATATAGACAATAAAAACATAGTGGGAGGGTTTCGTGAACTTCCTCGAGTCTCAAAACATTAGTCTTAAAGTCCATGAGATTGGGGTGACCACCAAAGATTCTTGTGCAAGTGTGCTTGATGCCCTAATTACACCCTGCAAGGTAGAAAAGAACATCAACTCAAGGCATCCATCACTCACCCAAAAAGAAGATACAACAACAAACAAGAACACACACAAGCATGCAAGCAAACAACTAACATAACAAAAACAATTAAACAAGTGATAATCCAAGCAAGTTCTTTGTGCAATCAAAAGCATGAAATCCCATTCTCTTTATTGCAAGTGTTGTAGGGGGATTTATAATGATGCTACAAGTGAACAAATAAATTCAAGGAAAATTCAGCCCGAAGTTACTGTAGCACAGTGTTGAAAGAGGTAGAGTTTCCCCTTGTTTTTGAAGCCCAAAAATTTACAAATAATGTCTCAAAATACAAATAAATCAAAGATTACACATTCATACATCATTCTCCAAAGTTTGAAGCAAGATAAGAATGAAAATCAAGGAAAAGATACAAGTTTGCTTCAAAACACAAGTTAGGGCTTCAAAGCTTGAATTGGCGAAGATCGGTGAAGATGATGGCCAAACTCCCAATAAATCATGAAAATTAAGTCCTTAGAAGTAGAGGATTCATGTAGAGGAAGAAAAATGGAGAAAAATGGTGAAATAATAAGGGAAAACGGATGAGAAATGAGAGAGATATGAAGATAATGGTGAAGGGGTACCCACTTTAAAGTTCAGCCCGAGTATCCATGCTGGCTCCTGTGCGGCCGCATAGCAGGCCTCACAAGTCACTGGATTGCACATGCGGGCTCTTGTGCGGCCTCATAGCAGGCCGCACAAGTTTCTGGATGGGTACGCGGGCTCAGATAAGGTCAATAAACGGGCGATTTCAAGTTTTTGCATCAAATACTCATCCAAACACCCCAAAATCACATAAAAACAATGCCAAAATCACCCACAACACCCAAAACATGACATTTGATGTATGAAGATGAATGATAATACAAAGAACTCACAAGTACCATGAACAAACACAAGTAAATAAATTATGAAAAATGACTAACTAACCACAATCACACACTTGAAAACAAGGAACACTCAAGCAAGCAAACACACCAAAAATACGAAAAACACACATGCAATGAATTTTTATGCTTGGGTTGCCTCCCAAGAAGCGCTTGTTTAACGTTATTAGCTCAACGTACATTTTTCTTACCTAAGGAGGCTTGAAAATGGTGTGTTCATCCCGGCAAGAGGTTGCATAAGAACTACCAAGAAATACGTAACATACCTTCCGGGATGATGTAAATTTGGAGGCAATGCATGAGCTTCCTTTTGGCCTCCATGGAAAAAGCTTGGGCTGGGAGTTGTGCAATTTAAACTTGGGCGGATCCTTAGATGGCTTGAACCTTCTCCCCATTTCTTTTATAGTCCCGGTAAAAATTCCTTTGAGTACCCCACCACAAAGTTTCTTGGGCCTCCAAGGAAAAAGTTTAGGTCGAGAGCTAGTTAAGCTTGGCACGGGTGGGTTCTTCGACGGTTTCCATCTCCTACCCACATCTTTTTCCTCGACTCTTATTAGATGGCCTTGAACTACCCATAAGTGTTGTTTGGGTTTCCAAGGGAACAAGTTGGTTTGAGAACTTGTCAATCTTTGCATAGGTGGATCAATTTGTGGCTTTAACATCCTTTCCACATTTCTTCTCCCAACCCCTCTTGAATAGTTAACCATTGCCCACAAAATTTGCTTGGGCCGCCATGGAAATATTTTTGGTTGGGAATTGTCCAAGCCCGGCATTGTTGGGTTCAAGGATGACCTTAGCTTTCTACCCACATCATCAAATACAATTCCCGAAATTTTCTCTTTGCACTTGAAAATTATTGGTTGGCTTGTTGAGTGATCAATGTTGACGCAAGTAGCGTCTTCAAATGTTGTCGATGGAGCTTCTTCCACTTCCTCACATTTTTCTATAGCCATGATGACCTCCACACCGTTTTGCGCTACCCCGTCTACCAAAACACTTGGACTATCATTGTCCCCCATCTCTATTTGTTTCCTACTCATAGGCGTGACAACACTCAAGTGCTCAACTGAGTTATTTTTTATATTGCTTGATGAGCTACCCGAAGAATGCTCGGAATTTGCACTAACAAGTTGCCCGACATGGTTCTTGAGAGACTGAATAGAGGCTTGGACATCTCTCAGTATTGTGCCAAGTTCATAAAACCTTTTGTTTATATTCTGAAACCTTAGCTGTGTCGTGATCATAAATTTGGCCAAGACCTCTTCAGTGGTGTACCTTTTCACTTGTTGTGGTTGGGGCTGAAATTGGGGAACTTGGGGTTGTGGTGGACTCAATCATTGTGGATTTCATTGGCTTGCTTTCATGGTAAGAAAATTTTCCATCTTCGTCTGAAGAGCATAGATATTTTGAAAGCTCTTGGCCGTCTGTTCCTCAAGTGCAAAAATCTTTGCAGCCAAAAGTTTTTCTTGAAAATCCATGGCCCTGTGTAAATAAATTAAACAGAAATTAATAAGCTAACAAAGAACTTAAAAGAAAAAGAAGACAAATAGATATGCACAAAAGGATAGGAAACACATAGTAAGATAAATATTTAGAAAAGGAAATAAAAATGACTAAATTAATGAACTAAAGGTTTTCCTAACATCCTTGGAGTTCCTCGGCAAAACACTGTAGCAAGCTACTGTTCATTTTTGGCTGAAATTCAGAAAACCAGAAAGTTCACATGGGCATGTGGAAATTCCACACGGCCGTGTGAAATCCCGATAAGTTCAAATTTCAGCCGCTACTCAACATTATAAAAGCCCTTTTTGGAGACTATTTTGGAGGATCTTTTTGGCTCTTCTTTGCCCTAACTTCTGAGAGGAACAGCGAGGGTTTGGAGAGGACTTCATGGAGGTTTGAAAACTCATCATCGGCGTCGACATCAACGTCCGACGGCGGCACAAGACCACGACCACATCGCACACAAGGGGGTTTTCATCTATGCATTCAATTTGTGTTCTTATTATTACTTTGATTGATTTGTATAGCTCCATGAGGAGCTAAACCCCTTGTGGGTATTCGGACTTGAAACCCGAGGACTATTATGTTTCTTTGACATTGTTATTATGCTTTTCCATTATTGATGAATAAAAGTGAGTTTCAATCTTGATTTATTTTGTTATTGTTTTCCCTTAGCCGTGACACTAGGGTTGAGACCAATTTAGGTAATCCTTTGGAGGTGTGACAACTCCTATAGGGTTAGACTACTTAGGATTGAAGAGGGTTGATGGTGAGTGGCCACGCGACAGGCTAAAAAGCTAGTACACGGCTCCCCGACCGCAAGTGCACGGGTCGTCAAGTAATAACCTCACAAGGAGGGTCGTATTCCCTAGGGCCCGAGATCTACTACTACTTTCTTTTGGGGGTCACTTTATAGTCGATCGAAACAGGGTTGAAGCAAATTTAAATAATAAAAACAAGTAAAGAAATGCAAGTAAAATAAAGCTCAATCCGGAATAAAGATAGAGATGAAGAAGCCAATAATTAGGGAAGGCCTCGGGCGAGGATTCCCCTTGGAGGAAACTAAGAACGAATGACCATGGAATTCAATAAACTAAGGTTGGTTTGGTTTTGATCCGCTAGACTCGGACGTCGACTACCCCGGAACCTCCGTAGTGTAGCCCTAATCCAGTACGGGTTTCTCTATCCAGAAAATACCCCTACGATCTCAATGAGAACAAGGAGTCTTGATTAGGGTTAATCTAATGCACTCTCTCGGCTAAATTAACCCTAAACGCGCGGGAGGCTATTAACACCCGGAACCTCCGGCGTATTAATACAGGGATCCCTCTTTAACTCACCACGTGACCTAATACAAGCTAGCATCCCGCCAAACAAGTATCATTCAGAATCAATTCTACGGAATCCGTCCATTATAGAATGAACAACAAGATGATGAATTAAAACCAAACAAGCAAACCAACACATTCATTTAAAACAACATAAAGGTCATTCATACAAAGTCTCCTCCCAAGGTTCACCGGGAGCCCGGTGGCCTTGGGAGGTTTAGTTCGACATCACAAAGCTAAGGAGCTCATCATACAAAGGATCCATCAAATAAAAAAAAAAAACAAGAAAAACTCCCTCAAAGATGTCGACTAGGGTTGATGGTGTGGCTCGTCGGATCCGCGCCGGTGAGCCCTATGAAGCTTCTCCACGTCTTCCCCTTCTTTTCTCCTTCAAATTAGCCCAAAAATCCCTCCAAATCCTTCCAAAGGTGATGAGAATGGTGTATGGTGGAGTGGAGGCCGGATAGGGAACAACTCCCCGCAAAAACCCTTGAAGAAACCTTATATAAACCCGAGAGCGTGCGGGTGGCGTGCGGGCCGCACGCGCGCCCGCGTGCTCTTCTGGCCACCTTGTGCGGCCTGGTGTGCGGGTCGCACGGCTCTCTGGCCAGGGCGTGCGGCCAGGTGTGCGGCCGCACACTAGGCCGCACGCTCACTGGCTGAGCCGTGCGGCCACTGTGCGGGCCGCACAGTCGCCGCACACGGCCAAGAGAAATGGCTTCGTGTGCGGCGCATCGGCTTCCGGGGTACTCCAAGTCTTTATTTCTTCTTCAATCTTCCCCGAAACGACACGAAAATGGTTCGATCACGCGCACTTGGTCCTCGAAACCCTGAAACAAAAATAAAAACATCAAGTGCGCAAAATGTCATCGAGAATTCACATAAGTTGCACGAAAGTACAAGAACATTATCGCTATAACATGATGTATTTAGGCACTTATCAAATACCCCCCACTTAAGCATTTGCTTGTCCCCATGCAAACGAACATGAAAACCAGGGATACTGATAAGTGACTAAATACATAACCTCAGGCAAGAGATGAAAATATCGTAGCCAAAACGAAACTCAAAAATACTAAGCAAAGACCTTCGGAACCGGGGGTTGGTGAACATCTTCCTTGTACTTCTTTTGATCCTCATCACTACCATCATTTCTTATATCAGGGTCTTCCAGTGCGGTTACCCTATCATTGGAGGCACTTGGCCTCCCTTCAGCCCTTGCCTCCAACTACTTCCTGCTCCTCAATGTAATAGCTTTTAGATGCTCCCTCGGGTTGTTCTCAGTGTTACTCGGCAAGCTGCCTGAGGGTCAATCAGATTGTACTTTGGCAAGCTGTCCAACCTGGTTCTTAATAGACTGAATAGAGTCTTGGACATTTCTCAATACAGTACCGAACTCATCTAACATTTTTTCTACACCCTGAAACCTTGCTTCAGTATTGATCATGAATTTAGCCAACACATCCTCGGTGGTATACTTTCTTTCTTGTTGCGGAGGTGCTTGGTATTTGTTTGCTTGAGGTGGCAGGGGTCTCTGTTGTGCTTGCCCTTGGCTCCATGACATGTTTGGGTGGTTCCTCCACCCCGAATTATAGGTGTTGCCATATTGGTTCCCCTGTCCTCTAGGGCCACCACCAACGTAGTCAACATTCTCCATAGGTGCTGAAGGAGCAATGAATATAGGGCATTGAGAAGTTGCATGCACGGCACCACAAGTGTCACAAGACATCACTGCCTTAGGAACAGAACTGGATCCCAACATGAGCTGATCAACTTTTTGCACCAAGGCATCGAACTTTGCAGCCAAAGCGGTGTGATCACTAACTTCATAAATTCCTGCCGCCTTTGGGGCTTTCTGCCTAGTGCTCCAATGTCACTCATTACTGGCCATGTCTTCAATTAGTTTTTCAGCCTCCTCGGGGAGTTTATTACTGAGTGAGCCACTAGCTGCAGCATTAATGAGTTGTCTTGATGCATAATTCATCCGGTTACAAAACAATTGCACTCTCATCCAAGCGGGGAATCCGTGATGAGGATACTTGCGCAAGAGATCTTTGAATCGCTCGTGTGCTTCAAAGAGTGTTTCATTGTCCCCCTGCCTAAAAGATGAAATCTCTTGTCTCAGTCGTGCGGCCTTGCTTGGTGGAAAGTAACGGGCAAGGAACTTCTCGACCATCTTCTTCCATGTAGTGATCGATCCAGGGGACAAAGAAGTAAGCCATCGATATGCCGCTCCTCTTAAACTGAATGGGAACAACCTCAATCTTATGGCATCGTCGAACATTGAGTTAATCTTGAAAGTGGAGCATATTTGGAGGAAGCGGGACAGGTGGGCATGTGGGTCTTCATCGGCCAACCCATCGAACTGGACTGAATTTTGAATCAATCCTATTGTGCTCGCCTTGATTTCAAAATTGTTAGTGGGCACTGTTGACGCTTGCACACAGAATTCTTCCCCGGTGAACTGAGGCCTCTGATAATCTGACAAAGTTTTTCTCGGTTCGGCCATCACGGATGGTTCACTGGATTCAACCCGAATATCTTGTTTCCTTGAACTTTCCGTTACTTCTTTCAACTAAATTTGCTTGACTTGCTCTTGTCATAAGATGGGTACCTCGCAAGATAACAAGAGCCAAAACTTAGAAACTGAAGAAAACAAGGAAATGAAAATGCAAAAGAAAGAATGGTGAAATATATACAATGATGAAAAACATGAAACAAAACAATGGCCAAATCAACCAACTCTAAGTTTTCCGGATATCTCTCGTGGGTCGCCGGCAACGGCGCCAAAAACATGATAATTAACGTGCAAGTGCACGGGGTCACCTAGTAATACCCCTCATGCACGCGTGAGGGGGTCATATTCCCAAGGGCCCGAGAATCTACCCTTACTTCCTCTTTGTATGATTGTTTGACCGATCAATACAAGTATTGTGCAAAGAAAAGTGAAAAGACAATTAACATGCAAATGAGATGCTCTAAGTCGGAGGCAATAATCAGAGGGTAAGAACAACATAAAGAGAGGGTCACGGATGAGGATTCCCAAGGGGGTTACTAAAGTGCGGAAGTTGCCTTAACTAGCATGCAAATGGACCAAGAGGTTTCTCAAGTTAGGGTTAAAACACAATCTAGGTCTACCCTAACAATTGGAGGGGTACAAATACCCGATGGTCACGGCGTATCCGTACATGTGTCCCTACCAAGCTTGTTGAGCCTAATATTAGGGCAATGGTCATGCTTCCTAGCATTTTCTAAACATTGATACACAGAGTTCTCATGCATACCAAGCATTTAAATACACCAAACAAGGTTCACAAACAAGCCCCAAACGCATAAAACTAATCAAGCAAGCATCCTACACAAGTTCACCCCCAAGGTTCACTTACATCCGGTGACCTTGGGGTTTAGTTGCTCATGAATACAAAATACTCAAGAAAACACATGAAAACAACCAAATACAATGACAAGAACACCCCCTTAAAAGGTAGAGGCCGAATGACGCTTCCAAAGATGCCACCAAAGGGGTGGCTTCCCTTGTCGATTCTCCTCTTAAGTGTGGATCAAGAAGGTGGATCTCGTCATATGTCACTCTCCTCGACGTTCTCTCCCCAGAAATGGCCTCCAACGGCTGCTCCTAGCCCGGAATTGATGGTGGTGACAAGTAGAACAAGAGCTAGGGCTTCCCCCCTTGAAAAATGAACTCCAAGCCCTTAAATGGTCATAATCAGGATGTCATGCAGCCTGGCATGCGGTCCGCATACGGGCACTGTAGCACCCCGAAATTTGTGTAAATTGCTGCAATGAGTGCTACAGTAAAAAAAAAATGCTGCAGTATCCCTGCTACAGGGCTGTATGCGGTCAGTTATGCTCCCGTATGGGTACCCACATAAACCCCCAGACTTAGTCGTTTAGCCAAAGTTCTCATGCTACACTGCTGCTACTGTATCGTGCTTGAAAATGGTCTTTTCTTATCGATTTCTTCTAAAAATCTCATTGACGAGCTCCCCATGGTATCTTCTGTGCCTGTAACACGAAATAGACCAATTTAGACCGAAAACGAGGATCCACACATATAAAAATACTTGATAAATACGTGAACATACATAAATAATATGTCTAGTTAGGCGTTTATCACTCTCTAACCCCGACAGCTGGTTTTCTAAATTCGGTGCTTGTTGTTGTTGAAAGCCCAGTGGTGTATTACTCTTTTGTTACCCTTGGTTGCTCCATGATAAGTTAGGATGATTCCTCCACCCCGGATTGTAGGTACCACTATAGCGATTCCCTTGACCTCTGAATGCATTACCTACAAAATCCACTTGCTCAATCGAAGAAGAAGTACCACCAATTGCAATTGGGCAATCACTAGAAGCATGTCCTCCCCCACATCCATTACAATTCGTGATGGGCGCCACTCTTGGTGAAGTTAGAGTATCTAACTTCTTGCTTAATGACTCCACTTGTACCGCCAATGATGTAACTGCATCTATCTTATGAAGTCCGGCAACCTTCTTTCTATCCCTTGAGTTCCATTGATAGCTATTCAAAGCCATCTCTTATATGAGGTGTCCGGCTTCACCGGGGGTCTTGCTTCCTAAGGTACCTCCTGCCGCCACATCTAATAATTGCTTGGTGCTTGGATTCAACCCGTTGATGAGTGTTATCCCGCAAGTGCACGGGTCGTCAAGTAATACCCTGTGCGTGACACAGGGTTCGTATTCCCTGGGGCCCGAGAAGCTACCCTTACTTCCCTTTTATAATGTTGTTTGACCGATACGATTCAAGAGAGAGTGAATATAATGCAAAGAAGCTAAATAAGTAAATAACTAATGCAAACATACGAGGGCAAGATACGGGGTAAAATAGGACTAGGAGTGGTCACGGATGAGGATTCCCTTAGGGGCTACTAAGGTGAGTAAGAAGCTTGGACTAACATGCAAGTCGCTAATTGGACCAAGAAAACCCTAGATTAGGCCAACCCGATGGTCACGGAAGTCGACCCCTAATCCGGTACGGGTATTGGATACGGTATACCGCCCAAGATTACCCTTACAATTGCAAAGGGTGAAGTGGTTTTCTCAAACTAGGGTTATAATACAAAAGAGTACTTAACCCTAGGAGTGGAGGGGTACAAATACCCGATGGTCACGGCGTATTTATACATATTTCCCTCCCAAGTTTGGTGAGTCTAACACTAGGGCAATGGTCATGCAACCTAGCATTTCCTAAGTCTTTTGATACATAGAGTTCTCATACATACCAAGCATGTAAAAACACCAAACAATGGATCACAAACAAGCCACAAACAATAAATAGAACAAGATCATCCAAAACATCACAAGTTCACCCCCAAGGTTCACCTACATCCGGTGACCTTGGGGTTTAAGTGCTCATGTCACGCCCCGACCCGCGGGTCGCAAGCACGACATACCGCCACGACAACCCAGGGGAGGTCTAACACTACCTCAACCCTAGGTAGTCGTAAGGCTAACCTGTTCCCTGTACAATATATCTATATTCACAAAACATAACTCAACAACAATTACTTGTATTACTCAACAAGGTACCACACACACTGATACTCATGACAAGGGGTACATAAGAAAGATAATATCAACCACTCCAGATAGAGGAAGCACTCCTCCTACAAAATATGGACTACACCAGCATACCAAGTATTATGAGTATGGAGAAGACATGAAAGGGTTTAATAATACATAGTGGATCACTAACAATACATGCCAAGACATAAATAATATACATAACCCCAAAATGAGAAGACACTAAAGACTCTAGCCAAGCACTTCACGTCTTCACCCCTACGCTGTGCTAACACCTGGGAGGAAGAAAGAGGGGGTGAGTAACTAGGTTACTCAGTGAGGGGTTAGTCACAGGGCTATAGTTCGAACATGATCAAATAGAGATAAACATCATAAAAATATTTCAATGCATAACAAGAATGAAAAATACTTTGAGTAGCAAATGTCTCATAAGAACATAGCTTTTCTCATTGAAATATAAATAGAGATTCTTTGAAAACGTCATGAAAATATATGCCATCCTGGACATAGCATAAGCACAATACTTGTTGATAGTTTCCAAATATCAAGATACTTAGAAATAAGTAAATTCAACATTCACAAATAAACAATAATGTCCAGAATGGCCTCAAAACCCTCTGTCGCTAACCATGGCCTTGGTTAGGTCTAGAGCTACCAAGATGCGCGTATCTTGGCATTGGCCGCTGGGAAGTTCGTGTGGTGACTCCGAACAACCCAACTATATCCATGTCAGGACTCTACAGTCCCATTTTTGACAGTATTCCACGCCACCTCTATATAGGTCGGCCCATGGAAACCGTCTAATTCTTACTGCAGCAAGTTCTGGAGCTCGGCTCCCATGTCACCAACAAATAATTTAAACAATAACTTAGCCCGTAGGCTCAATATAAACATCATGATAACATAATTCTCAATGAGAGACAATAAGTGCTCACAATAACAATTTTCACCCCAAGGATGATCAATTGATCAAATCATGACTAATGAAACCATTCTTCATCAAAAACATCATAGGAGGGTGTATGATAAGTGCTCGTGTTATAGTAATGCGAAGTGTTATTATCTTGCAATGAGCATTGATTTAATCAGATTTTATCACTAAAAAGTGTGCATTTGTTTACTTTTGTGCATTGTAGGGTTGTGGAGCCAATTTGGAGAAGAATGAAGCAAGAATAGGTTATGTTCGCCATTGTTGACGAGTTCTTGGACCAAGCAAGGAACAAGGCACGAGTCTAGACTTGTGGGTGTGTGCCAACCTCCATTGGAGGGGCACAAGGGCAGTCACACTCACAAAAGTCTATAACTCGTGTAGCATTGGAGAACTTCGCCAATGAAGAGAAATGAAGTAATCGACATAATCTACCGTTGATTGTGTGCCCAATTCAACGGCCTCGATGAAGAACGATGGATTCGGAAGTATTTCGGAGAAGTCCTGTAGCAGGCACTGTAGCAAATACTGTAGATAAATACTGTAGCAGCTACTGTTCACATTCTGCCGAAATTCAGAATTCCAGAGAGTTCACACGGGCGTGTGGAAATTCCACACGGCCGTGTACTGTAGCAGGAATACTGCAGTAAAAAACACTGTAGCAAAAACACTGTTCACATGTGCCGAGAAATCACGATTCCAGAATTTCCACACGGCCGTGTGGAATTAACACACGGGCGTGTGGAATTTCTGGATTTTCACAGAAGTCCGATTTCAGCCCGAATTCAGCCCGATTTCATCCTATAAATAGCCCGTTTTCATATCTATTTGGGGACCCTTCTCTTCTATCACTTGGATATCTTTTGGGGGGCTTTCGGCTAGGGTTTGGAGAGGTTCTTGGAGGTCTTTGGAGGCGATTAAACGGCATCGACATCGACATCCTTTGGAAGAAAGCTATTGGGGAAGCTCTCATCGGCATTGATTTGGCGAGGTGTGCCTTAGGCTTGACAAGGGATTCGTTGGAGAAGACACGCGACTACACAAGACCATCGATACGATCTACAAGGGGGTTTTCTTTATGGTTTTCATGCATATTTTCTTAAATTCTTTATTGACTTTTGTATTGCTCCATGGAGAGCTAAACCCTAGTGGGTATTCGGACTTGTAAACCCTAGGATGATATTGTTTCTATGACTTTTATTATGCTTTCTTAATTTGATGTTCTATTATTGAGTTTCAATCTTGATTTATCTTGTATTGATTTTCCCTTAGCCGTGACACTAAGGTTGAGAGCAATCTAGGTTATCCTTTGGAGGTGTGACAACTCCTATAGGATTAGACTACTCAAGATTGAAGAGGGTTGAGAGGGAGAGTTGTGAGGTAGCGATGTACCCCTTTCCCCTTCCGGTGTGATTTCTCCCTACCTCCGATTCCTTGATTCATTAGCGGTCGAGATAGAGTGAAGTGCATAGGTAGATAAACTCCCCTAGGGGCTTAGTTACGCGAAGTAATAGAGTGGAAGGGTTGAAGTGAATCCTACTGCACTGGGGCTAATCTAGACTAGGGTTCTTCCACCTGGACCAAAGGGTTAGAACTACTACACATAGGAACAGGTTTTATCACTAGGAATCCCTAGAAGCTTAATGCAACTCCACGTAGTGTTAGGCTTAGGTAGATATACTCCCTCTAGGGCTTAGTTGAGCAAGTCAACGAGAGTGAAGAGTCGTAGTGAATCCTAATGCCGGGGCATAGTGTTGGAGTTAGTCACGGTTGACCTTAGGTTTGGGACCGTGTGTTTAAGGATATCCTCGACTCAATAGGCATCAATTGTAGAGGCATAATACAAGTCTTGCACTAGAAGCATTAGTCATAGGGGGAACTTTGTCCGGATACCCCATCTTTATATCGATTACCTCTCCTACCCTCATTATTCTTCTTGTACTCTTTTATTTTCTTTTACATCTATATATAAATACTTTTCTCATCATCGATTCCCATCATAGCTAAATAGCGATTAACACTTGTTTCTAAACACTATTCCCTGTGGATTCGACTACCCACTCACCAGGGTAATTTATTACTTCGACAAGGCCGTGCACTTGCGGTACACACGCAAAAGGTCGTGTCAAGTTTTTGGCGCCGTTGCCGGGGAATAGGCGTTTTGGAGACATTTGTACTTCGTTATTTTAGCTATTCATCATTCATTCTATTTTAACCTTTCTTATTCTTCCATCCTTCTTATTTGTTCTTCTTTTGTTTTGTCTTACTTTTTCTTGCAAGGAGCATAAATGGAGATTGATCGAAGTTATTGAGCTATATTCTAAAGTTGAAGCTCTCAATACAAGCCTTGATAGAATTATTGCTTCACAACAACAAAGCAATCCATGCTACAACACATATCATCCAAATGAAAGGAGCTACCCAAATTTTTCATGGAATAATGATGGACAACATTGGGAAGCACCTCAAGAGCAATTTCAAAAGGATGAGAGACTCGAAGAGGATGCACCTCCGTGGAAAAAAGTGCTAGACAATTTTATTGAAGCATCCGATGCCTCTTGCCAAAGTATGGAAGCCACACGAAAGTGTCATGAAGCCTCCTACAACAACCTTGAACATCAATTAGGATGGATACTTGACACACTCTCCAAGGAACATGAAGTATTTGAGCAAGTAACGCAAGACCCTTGTAGAGTTGATGTGGTAGTGAACGACAATGAAGAAATGAGACATACCGAGTACATTGCTGTAGAAATTGAAAAGAAAGAGGAAGAACATCTTGTTGAGAATTTGGATTGCTTGAAAGAACAGTGTGCTTGTGAGGAAGAAAATTTTCAAGGGGATTTGCTAGTGTCATGTTCCTTTCAAGATGAAAATACACAAGAAGAAGCAAACCCTAAAGTAATGGAACAAGCACCGCTCTTTGGGATTGATCAACTCATAAAAAGCAAGAAAGAGACTTTGGGAAGGGAAAACGATGTGGGGAGGATATTTAAACCATCCCATGACCCACCTATGCTAAGCTTGGACAATTCCCAACCCAAATTGTTTCCTTGGAGGCCAAAAGTAGGATGGTTGGACCCTCCAACAAATACTCCACCTCGGCAAGTCAATTTTTGGTTTAAAGGAAGTAGCTATGCAAGATCTTGTCGGGAGGAACACACTCTTTTCAAGCCGCCTTGAGGTAAGAAAGAGGTACGTCAAGCTTAGTGACGTTAAACAAGCGCTTCTTGGGAGGCAACCCAAGTTTTTATTGCTTTTCTAGGTTTTAGTTTAGTTTTAGCATGAATAATTGCTTAGTGTTGGTGTTTTCATTTTATTATGTGTGTGCTGTGATTTCTTATGGATTATTGGTGTTGTAGTGTGCCTAATTGTGATTGTCGAAGTTTTGGGTCGTTTGAGTGTGTTTTCATGGATCTCTGGTCGAATTTTTATTGTACATGCAAGCTCTGAACGTTGTATTTGAGTTTCTGAAATTTTCTGCAAAGCTTGCAAATTTTTCTAAGTCATTCAGAGAAGACACACGGCCGTGTGGAATTTCCACACGGGCGTGTGTCACAGTTCAGAACTCATCCAGAGAAGACACAGGGGCGTGTGATTGCCCCTGTGAACGACCATATGAAGGCACACGGCCGTGTGGAATTTCCACACGGCCGTGTGGATCTTTGCAGAGCTACAACTCTCCATCCCGAGAGACACAGGGGCAGTGTGAGTGCCCCTGTGAGTGCCCATGTTTATAGCACACGGCCGTGTGGAAATTCCACACGGCCGTGTGGATGTTCTGCAGAACAAGAACTTCATCTAGAGGCTCACAGGGGACGTGTGAGTGCCCATGTGGGTGAGCGTCTGCATGGCACACGGCCGTGTGGAAATTCCACACGGCCGTGTGGAACACTTAGATGATTTTCTTGGGATCCAGAGAGTCCACAGGGGCGTGTGGGTGCCCCTGTGGTCGGCCTTGTGTTGGCCAGGTTGGGCACACGGCCGTGTGGAATTTCCACACGGCCGTGTGGATGTTCTGAGAAGCAAACAGAGGAAACACAGGGGGTGTGACTGCCCCTGTGAACCCTTCTAGTGGAGGCACACGGCCGTGTGGAAATTCCACACGGCCGTGTGGATGTACAGAACATGATAGGTTGTTTTTAATTTTAAAATCTTCTTTTGCCTTTTCAATTCTAAATGCCTCCACACTCAAGGGATGTTTCCTCACATTTTCCCAACCCTCTCTTTGTCCATTTAAGGAGTTTTTAAGTTGTTTTCCGACCATATTCGAAGTTTTTGATTTTCACTTCGTCGGTAAGCATATTTTCTCCTTTTCTTCGTCAATCTTTTCTTTTTCAACACCAGATCCACCAGTATCAGCACTGACAGCAGCACCGGAGATCGAAGAACGGACGACACCGACGCTTGAGGCGTTTTTAGCTTTAGTTTTCTTTTGTTTTATTTTACTTTTATTGAGCTTCACTGATCCCCCTTGTGTACGTGCAGATGGTCTTGGATGCAAGGAATTTGAGTACTAGTCATAGGCATGGTCATGGGACCGTGTACCCTCCACAACCCGTTGAGACTCAACCCTCAATGAACATAGCTCCATCAAACGTACCACTAGGAGTTCAGGGGAGTATTGTTTCAATTGCCCACCTTCACACATGATGTTTTGATTGTTATACTTCTTATTGTGCTTGCATGCGTACATTGAGGACAATGTACATCTTAAGTGTGGGGGGGAGTTCACATTGCACACACTTTACTTGTGCGTTCAATTGCTTTTGCTCATGTAGCCTATGGCAGGTTCACCTTAGTTGCAACGGTTGTATTCTTATAGTTTAGGAGAATTTTTAACATTGTATCCTATCATGCTCTAGTTTCTACTTGAATTTTAGGGAATTTTTGCTCGATTATCTTATATTGCACAACTTACTCTTGGAATCTTTTGGAAACTCAATCTTGAAGTTTTTAAGGACAAGTTTATCGTTGTTCTTAGTTTTACTTTGGAAAATGCATATATAAGGAGAGAAAAATATGAAAAAAAAATAAAAAAAAAAAAAAGTGGAAAAATGAAAAGAGAAAAAGAGAAAAAATATATGAGTTTGTAAATATTAGCTTTGTTTTAGTTATGCATTTGGGGTGGCAAGAGCTATCGCCTATGAAGTATGCAGCTACTCTCATAAGTCGGATACAAGTTATGCCCTAATGAGAGAAAGAGCTATCTCATGGGATGCGTGAAAGCTACTACCCCGGTAGAAAGAGCTACCTCCTCGAAAGAGTGAAAGCCACCTTTGGCGGCCGCCTAGGAAAGGGCTACCTTCAAGGATGTGTGAAGCTACTACTTCCACCACTATTTTTTTGTTTTTGTATATAAATAAGTCCTTTCTAACCAAAGTTTGAGGAGTACTCGTTGGTTCTCTTGAGTAAGATCGCACACACTAACACATTTTCGAGTTTTCATCCTTTTTGATTCGAGTTTTTAGCTAGAGCATTGGTAACCTTATGCAATGTTTTGAGTTCCCCTTACTTGTAGAATGCTTCTTTTGCATGCTTTTGGTGAACCTAAGGCCGAGCACTTTCAATTGTTCTTCCCAAGTACTTTCACGTTCTATTTTGCTTGAGGACAAGCAAAAGCTTAAGTGTGGGGGGATTTGATAAGTGCTCGTGTTATAGTAATGCGAAGTGTTATTATCTTGCAATGAGCATTAATTTAATCAGATTTTATCACTAAAAAGTGTGCATTTGTTTACTTTTGTGCATTGAAGGGTTGTGGAGAAGATCTAGAGAAAAGAAGGAAGAATAGGTTATGTTCGCCGTTGTTGAGGAGTTCTCGGACCAAGCAAGGAACAAGGCACGAGTCTAGACTTGTGGGTGTGTGCCAACCTCCATTGGAGGGGCACAAGGGCAGTCACACTCACAAAAGTCTATAACTCGTGTAACATTGGAGAACTTCGCCAATGAAGAGAAATGAAGTAATCGACATAATCTACCGTTGATTGTGTGCCCAATTCAACGGCCTCGATGAAGAACGATGGATTCGGAGTATTTCGGAGAAGTCCTGTAGCAGGCACTGTAGCAAATACTGTAGATAAATACTGTAGCAGCTACTGTTCACATTCTGCCGAAATTCAGAATTCCAGAGAGTTCACACGGGCGTGTGGAAATTCCACACGGCCGTGTGAATTAATTTTCCAGCAAGCCAGAGAGTTCACACGGGCGTGTGGAAATTCCACACGGCCGTGTACTGTAGCAGGAATACTGCAGTAAAACACTGTAGCAAAACACTGTTCACATGTGCCGAGAAATCACGATTCCAGAATTTCCACACGGCCGTGTGGAATTAACACACGGGCGTGTGGAATTTCTGGATTTTCACAGAAGTCCGATTTCAGCCCGAATTCAGCCCGATTTCAGCCTATAAATAGCCCGTTTTCATATCTATTTGGGGACCCTTCTCTTCTATCACTTGGATATCTTTTGGGGGGCTTTCGGCTAGGGTTTGGAGAGGTTCTTGGAGGTCTTTGGAGGCGATTAAACGGCATCGACATCGACATCCTTTGGAAGAAAGCTATTGGGGAAGCTCTCATCGGCATTGATTTGGCGAGGTGTGCCCTAGGCTTGACAAGGGATTCGTTGGAGAAGACACGCGACTACACAAGACCATCGATACGATCTACAAGGGGGTTTTCTTTATGGTTTTCATGCATATTTTCTTAAATTCTTTATTGATTTTGTATTGCTCCATGGAGAGCTAAACCCTAGTGGGTATTCGGACTTGTAAACCCTAGGATGATATTGTTTCTATGACTTTTATTATGCTTTCTTAATTGATGTTCTATTATTGAGTTTCAATCTTGATTTATCTTGTTATTGTTTTCCCTTAGATGTGACACTAGGGTTGAGAGCAATCTAGGCTTTCCTTTGGAGGTGTGACAACTCCTATAGGATTAGACTACTCAAGATTAAAGAGGGTTGAGAGGGAGAGTTGTGAGGTAGCAATGTACCCCTTTCCCCTTCGATGTGATTTCTCCCTACCTCCGATTTCCTTGATTAATAGCGGTCGAAATAGAGTGAAGCAATAGGTAGATAAACTCCCCTAGGGCTTAGTTACGCAAGTAATAGAGTGGAGGGTTGTAGTGAATCCTATTTGCTGGGGCTCAATCTAGACTAGGGTTCTTCCACCTGGACCAAAGGGTTAGAACTACTACACATAGGAACAGGTTTTATCCACTAGGATCCCTAGAGCTTAAAGCAACTCCACGTAGTGTTAGGCTTAGGTAGATATACTCCCCTGGGGCTTAGTTGAGCAATCAACAGAGTGAAGGGTTGAAGTGAATCCTAATGCCGGGGCATAGTGTTGGGGTTAGTCACGGTTGACCTTAGGTTTGGGACCGTGTGTTTAAGGATATCCTCGACTCAATAGGCATCAATTGTAGAGCATAATACAAGTTTTGCACTAGAAGCATTAGTCATAGGGGGAACTTTGTCCGGATACCCCATCTTTATATCGATTACCTCTCCTACCCTCATTATTCTTCTTGTACTCTTTTATTTTCTTTTACATCTATATATAAATACTTTTCTCATCATCGATTCCCATCATAGCTAAATAGCGATTAACACTTGTTTCTAAAGACTATTCCCTGTGGATTCGACTACCCACTCACCAGGGTAATTTTATTACTTCGACAAGGCCGTGCACTTGCGGTACACACGCAAAAGGTCGTGTCAAGTTTTTGGCGCCGTTGCCGGGGAATAGGCGTTTTGGAGACATTTGTACTTCGTTATTTTAGCTATTCATCATTCATTCTATTTTAACCTTTCTTATTCTTCCATCCTTCTTATTTGTTCTTCTTTTGTTTTGTCTTACTTTTTCTTACAAGGAGCATAAATGGAGATTGATCGAATTATTGAGCTATATTCTAAAGTTGAAGCTCTCAATACAAGCCTTGATAGAATTATTGCTTCACAACAACAAAGCAATCCATGCTACAACACATATCATCCAAATGAAAGGAGCTACCCAAATTTTTCATGGAATAATGATGGACAACATTGGGAAGCACCTCAAGAGCAATTTCAAAAGGATGAGAGACTCGAAGAGGATGCACCTCCGTGGAAAAAAGTGCTAGACAATTTTATTGAAGCATCCGATGCCTCTTGCCAAAGTATGGAAGCCACACGAAAGTGTCATGAAGCCTCCTACAACAACCTTGAACATCAATTAGGATGGATACTTAACACACTCTCCAAGGAACATGAAGTATTTGAGCAAGTAACGCAAGACCCTTGTAGAGTTGATGTGGTAGTGAACGACAATGAAGAAATGAGACATACCGAGTACATTGCTGTAGAAATTGAAAAGAAAGAGGAAGAACATCTTGTTGAGAATTTGGATTGCTTGAAAGAACAGTGTGCTTGTGAGGAAGAAAATTTTCAAGGGGATTTGCTAGTGTCATGTTCCTTTCAAGATGAAAATACACAAGAAGAAGCAAACCCTAAAGTAATGGAACAAGCACCGCTCTTTGGGATTGATCAACTCATAAAAAGCAAGAAAGAGACTTTGGGAAGGGAAAACGATGTGGGGAGGATATTTAAACCATCCCATGACCCACCTATGCTAAGCTTGGACAATTCCCAACCCAAATTGTTTCCTTGGAGGCCAAAAGTAAGATGGTTGGACCCTCCAACAAATACTCCACCTCGGCAAGTCAATTTTTGGTTTAGAGGAAGTAGCTATGCAAGCTCTTGTCGGGAGGAACACACTCTTTTCAAGCCGCCTTGAGGTAAGAAAGAGGTACGTCAAGCTTAGTGACGTTAAACAAGCGCTTCTTGGGAGGCAACCCAAGTTTTTATTGCTTTTCTAGGTTTTAGTTTAGTTTTAGCATGAATAATTGCTTAGTGTTGGTGTTTTCATTTTATTATGTGTGTGCTGTGATTTCTTATGGATTATTGGTGTTGTAGTGTGCCTAATTGTGATTGTCGAAGTTTTGGGTCGTTTGAGTGTGTTTTCATGGATCTCTGGTCGAATTTTTATTGTACATGCAAGCTCTGAACGTTGTATTTGAGTTTCTGAAATTTTCTGCAAAGCTTGCAAATTTTTCTAAGTCATTCAGAGAAGACACACGGCCGTGTGGAATTTCCACACGGGCGTGTGTCACAGTTCAGAACTCATCCAGAGAAGACACAGGGGCGTGTGATTGCCCCTGTGAACGACCATATGAAGGCACACGGCCGTGTGGAATTTCCACACGGCCGTGTGGATCTTTGCAGAGCTACAACTCTCCATCCCGAGAGACACAGGGGCAGTGTGAGTGCCCCTGTGAGTGCCCATGTTTATAGCACACGGCCGTGTGGAAATTCCACACGGCCGTGTGGATGTTCTGCAGAACAAGAACTTCATCTAGAGGCTCACAGGGGACGTGTGAGTGCCCATGTGGGTGAGCGTCTGCATGGCACACGGCCGTGTGGAAATTCCACACGGCCGTGTGGAACACTTAGATGATTTTCTTGGGATCCAGAGAGTCCACAGGGGCGTGTGGGTGCCCCTGTGGTCGGCCGTGTGTTGGCCAGGTTGGGCACACGGCCGTGTGGAATTTCCACACGGCCGTGTGTATGTTCTGGAAAGCAAACAGAGGAAACACAAGGGGGTGTGACTGCCCCTGTGAACCCTTCTAGTGGAGGCACACGGCCGTGTGGAAATTCCACACGGCCGTGTGGATGTACAGAACATGATAGGTTGTTTTTAATTTTAAAATCTTCTTTTGCCTTTTCAATTCTAAATGCCTCCACACTCAAGGGATGTTTCCTCACATTTTCCCAACCCTCTCTTTGTCCATTTAAGGAGTTTTTAAGTTGTTTTCCGACCATATTCGAATTTTTTGATTTTCACTTCGTCGGTAAGCATATTTTCTCCTTTTCTTCGTCAATCTTTTCTTTTTCAACACCAGATCCACCAGTATCAGCACTGACAACAGCACCGGAGATCGAAGAACGGATGACACCGACGCTTGAGGAGTTTTTAGCTTTAGTTTTCTTTTGTTTTATTTTACTTTTATTGAGCTTCACTGATCCCCCTTGTGTACGTGCAGATGGTCTTGGATGCAAGGAATTTGAGTACTAGTCATAGGCATGGTCATGGGACCGTGTACCCTCCACAACCCGTTGAGACTCAACCCTCAATGAACATAGCTCCATCAAACGTACCACTAGGAGTTCAGGGGAGTATTGTTTCAATTGCCCACCTTCACACATGATGTTTTGATTGTTATACTTCTTATTGTGCTTGCATGCGTGCATTGAGGACAATGTACATCTTAAGTGTGGGGGGGAGTTCACATTGCACACACTTTTACTTGTGCGTTCAATTGCTTTTGCTCATGTAGCCTATGGCAGTTCACCTTAGTTGCAACGGTTGTATTCTTATAGTTTAGGAGATTTTTCAACATTGTATCCTATCATACTCTAGTTTTCACTTGAATTTTAGGGAATTTTTGCTCGATTATCTTATATTGCACAACTTACTCTTGGAATCTTTTGGAAACTCAATCTTGAAGTTTTTAAGGACAAATTTATCGTTGTTCTTAGTTTTACTTTGGAAAATGCATATATAAGGAGAGAAAAATATGAAAAAAAAAAAAAAAAAGTGGAAAAATGAAAAGAGAAAAAGAGAAAAAAATATATGAGTTTGTAAATATTAGCTTTGTTTTAGTTATGCATTTGGGGTGGCAAGAGCTATCGCCTATGAAGTATGCAGCTACTCTCATAAGTCGGATACAAGTTATGCCCTAATGAGAGAAAGAGCTATCTCATGGGATGCGTGAAAGCTACTACCCCGGTAGAAAGAGCTACCTCCTCGAAAGAGTGAAAGCCACCTTTGGCGGCCGCCTAGGAAAGGGCTACCTTCAAGGATGTGTGAAGCTACTACTTCCACCACTATTTTTTTGTTTTTGTATATAAATAAGTCCTTTCTAACCAAAGTTTGAGGAGTACTCGTTGGTTCTCTTGAGTAAGATCGCACACACTAACACATTTTCGAGTTTTATCCTTTTTGATTCGAGTTTTTAGCTAGAGCATTGGTAACCTTATGCAATGTTTTGAGTTCCCCTTACTTGTAGAATGCTTCTTTTGCATGCTTTTGGTGAACCTAAGGCCGAGCACTTTCAATTGTTCTTCCCAAGTACTTTCACGTTCTATTTTGCTTGAGGACAAGCAAAAGCTTAAGTGTGGGGGGATTTGATAAGTGCTCGTGTTATAGTAATGCGAAGTGTTATTATCTTGCAATGAGCATTGATTTAATCAGATTTTATCACTAAAAAGTGTGCATTTGTTTACTTTTGTGCATTGTAGGGTTGTGGAGCCAATTTGGAGAAGAATGAAGCAAGAATAGGTTATGTTCGCCATTGTTGACGAGTTCTTGGACCAAGCAAGGAACAAGGCACGAGTCTAGACTTGTGGGTGTGTGCCAACCTCCATTGGAGGGGCACAAGGGCAGTCACACTCACAAAAGTCTATAACTCGTGTAACATTGGAGAACTTCGCCAATGAAGAGAAATGAAGTAATCGACATAATCTACCGTTGATTGTGTGCCCAATTCAACGGCCTCGATGAAGAACGATGGATTCGGAAGTATTTCGGAGAAGTCCTGTAGCAGGCACTGTAGCAAATACTGTAGATAAATACTGTAGCAGCTACTGTTCACATTCTGCCGAAATTCAGAATTCCAGAGAGTTCACACGGGCGTGTGGAAATTCCACACGGCCGTGTGAATTAATTTTCCAGCAAGCCAGAGAGTTCACACGGGCGTGTGGAAATTCCACACGGCCGTGTACTGTAGCAGGAATACTGCAGTAAAAACACTGTAGCAAAAACACTGTTCACATGTGCCGAGAAATCACGATTCCAGAATTTCCACACGGCCGTGTGGAATTAACACACGGGCGTGTGGAATTTCTGGATTTTCACAGAAGTCCGATTTCAGCCCGAATTCAGCCCGATTTCATCCTATAAATAGCCCGTTTTCATATCTATTTAGGGACCCTTCTCTTCTATCACTTGGATATCTTTTGGGGGGCTTTCGGCTAGGGTTTGGAGAGGTTCTTGGAGGTCTTTGGAGGCGATTAAACGGCATCGACATCGACATCCTTTGGAAGAAAGCTATTGGGGAAGCTCTCATCGGCATTGATTTGTCGAGGTGTGCCTTAGGCTTGACAAGGGATTCGTTGGAGAAGACACGCGACTACACAAGACCATCGATACGATCTACAAGGGGGTTTTCTTTATGGTTTTCATGCATATGTTCTTAAACTATTTATTGACTTTGTATTGCTCCATGGAGAGCTAAACCCTAGTGGGTATTCGGACTTGTAAACCCTAGGATGATATTGTTTCTATGACTTTTATTATGCTTTCTTAATTTAATGTTCTATTATTGAGTTCCAATCTTGCATGCCGATTGTATGAGATTTTCCCTTAGCCGTGACACTAAGGTTGAGAATCTATTAGGTTATCCTTTGAGGGTGTGACAACCTCTATAGGATTAGACTACACAAGGTTGGAGAGGGTTGAGAGGGAGAGTTGTGAGGTAGCGATGTACCCCTTTCCCCTCCGGTGTGGTTTCTCCCTACCTCCGTTTCCTTGATTCATTAGCGGTCGAGATAGAGTGAAGTGCTAGGTAGATAAACTCCCCTGGGGTTTAGTTACGCGAGTAACAGAGTGAAGGGTTGAAGTGAATCCTACGCACTGGGGCTTAATCTAGACTAGGGTTCTTCCACCTGGACCAAAGGGTTAGAACTACACATAGGAACAGGTTTTACCACTAGGAGTCCCTAGAACTTAATGCAATCCCACGTAGTGTGAGGCTTAGGTAGATATACTCCTCTAGGGCTTAGTTGACAGGTCAACGAGAGTCAAGAGTCGTAGTGAATCCTAATGCCGGGGCATAGTGTTGGAGTTAGTCACGGTTGACCTTAGGTTTGGGACCGTGTGTTTAAGGATATCCTCGACTCAAATAGGCATCAATTGTAGAGCATAATACAAGTTTTGCACTAGAAGCATTAGTCATAGGGGGAACTTTGTCCGGATACCCCATCTTTATATCGATTACCTCTCCTACCCTCATTATTCTTCTTGTACTCTTTTATTTTCTTTTACATCTATATATAAATACTTTTCTCATCATCGATTCCCATCATAGCTAAATAGCGATTAACACTTGTTTCTAAAGACTATTCCCTGTGGATTCGACTACCCACTCACCAGGGTAATTTTATTACTTCGACAAGGCCGTGCACTTGCGGTACACACGCAAAAGGTCGTGTCAGTGTATTTTGAAAATACACGTCAACATTGACTAAATACAATGAAATCAACTTTGTTTCATATGCTTTTGGACCATCAAAATGTGAACATCAATCTTTTGAAAATACATAGTTTAAAACATATATTTGAACATAGAGTTCTAAACCATAAGCAAAATATATACACTTTGCAAGAATTGAAGAAATAAGCTCATCTGATAAATCATCATGATTCTAAATATCAATTTAAGACTTGTAGAAGTTTAGCAATAAGGATTTTCTAACTCAAAACAAGCAACTCAATAACAAGAAAATATCATGCATGAATCATAGTCCATTTTGGTAAATTTCCCACTCACTAACTCGGCGAGCAAAACACCTCGAGGTCACTTCTCCACCGGTTCTTTGCCCTTACCTGAAGCCTCACCTCCTAGAAGCAATTAAACAACCAAACAAGCAACAAAACATCATTAACCACTTGGTTAATTATGATGAAGAAAGAATGCTCAAAATGAGGGATGGTTGCTTCTAGGGTTTGCTAAACACTAAGGCAAGAAGGTATAGCAAGGAGGAGACCTCTCACAACTCATAAAACAACCACAGAAACCAAGAATGACCTAACATGGTCGGTGCTACAGTAATTCCGGGATTAGGGTTTTGGAGGTTCATGGATTTCATGGATTCAAGGTCATACAATTCAATACAATAAATCCTCACAAGATTTGCCATCAAAGAGGGAGAAAAAAGACCATAATCAAGCTCTTATAAGGGCTTACAAGCAATCCTAACAATTCTCATCAAAGAACAAGGAAGAAGGGAAACAAGGTTGGAGCTTACCTTGATCAAGTGAAGGACTAACTTGATGATCCAAGTTTCAAGCCCTAAGACCTCCTCTAAGCCGGACTTAGAACCATAAGAGATGATGGAGAAAGAGAGGAGAAGGATATGGAGGTGTTTAGAAGAGAAGAAAATGAAGAAAAGAAGCCAAGTTCGGGTTTTTATAAGCAAAACAACGAAGATGTGCGGGCTATGCGCGGCCCCGCACACCAGCCGCACACCCTTCTGCCTGGGGTGTGCGGCCTCTGTGCAGCCCCGCACAGAGGCCGCACAGCCCTCAGGAGGGGCTGTGCGGCTTGTGCACAGCCCCGCACAACTTTGCGCGGCCTATGCACAACCCGTACACACTCAAAACTGCTCTAAAACGTGACCAAAACACGCTCAAACACTCGGCAACCAACTCCAAAGACTCGACAAAAAGATTCAAAGAAAACTAAATAGGGAAACGACAACAACAACAGAGGCAATTGGACAACAAACAAGGGCAAAGAGACCGAAACTCCACAGCTCATGTTCACTAAATACAACAAGAAATGCATGGAAACAACCAACAAAGGCATGAGAAGAACTCCCTCAAAGAATGAAGGCCGGAGAAGTTCTAAAGACGCCACTCCAAGGGGTGGCTTCCCTAGTCTTCAACCTCCAAATGTAAGCCCTAGAACGTAGAATCTTCCCAAAACCTTGCTTTCCTCGCCAAATCCTTGCCTAGATCACCCTCCAAGAGCTTCTTCTTCCTCAAATCGAAGGTGGTGATGAGAGGCCCTAAGAAGAAAACTCTACATGCCCTAAAAAGAAGTCTCCAAGTCCATAAAAAGGTGAGTTCGTGCCTCTTCACGGGTGAGCTCACGGTCCATATATGGCCCGTGAGGTAGCCTGTAATGCGGGACGAAAGATTCTGCAAAGTTGCGAAACTGCTACAGTAATCTGCTACAGTGACATTTGCCCCTGAATTCCATACGGTTGACCTCATGGCCGTGAGCTTGCCCGTGAGGATTTCCAGACTTAGAGAATTCTTCAAACGTTCGTGCTTCAGACTGCTGCAGTGTTGCTATAGTGCCCGGGACTCAAAAACGATGATTTCGGTGTCGATTTCTTCTCAAATTGCGTCGTTGAGCTCCCCAAAGCATATTTTGCACCTAAAACACGAAATAACCCAATTTAGACCACAAAAGGGCATCGATTCATTAACAAAATACAAAAAGCATGCACAAGTATGCGTATAAAATACGTACATTTAGACGTTTATCACCCGTTGTAGAAAGTATGAATGATCATCCATTCGGGAAATCCATGTTGTGGGCACTTCCGCAGGAGCTCCTTGAACCTATCTCATGTCTCAAATAGAGACTCCAATTCCGTCTGCACAAAGGAAGAAATCTCATTCTTGAGCTTCGCTGATTTTCCTTGAGGGAAATATTGGGCCAAGAATGCTTCAACTATCTCCTCCCATGTAGTAATAGATGCCCGAGGTAATGAGTGCAAATATTGCTGTCACGCCCCGAACCCAGCTCAATGGATCCGGGAAGCCGACAAACTGCCGTACACCTACAAGGCCGAAACCAAGTAAACATACAAGGCCTTAAAACCTGAACCAAAACAAAATAAAGCAACAAACTAAGTGGTTTGCAATAAAAATCAAAACAAGCTTATTCAAATAAAACCTAGGCCCACATAGATGGGAATTATTACATGTTAATAAAACAATGTTTGCCCAATGTTTCTGACACACCCCTTGCGTGTGTACACCGCAAGTGCACGGGTTGTCAAAGTAATAAAATACCCTGGTGAGTGGGTAGTCATATCCACAGGGAATAGTGTTCAGAAACAAGCGTTATCACTATTTTAGCTATAAATGGAATCAATGGTAAAAGAAATCAACATGTATATATATATATAAAAGAAAGAAAGTAAAAGAGACCAAGAAGGGCAATAAAGGTAGGAGAGATAATCGATATAAAGATGGGGTACCTGGAAAAAGCTCCCCCAAGGACTAATGCTTCTAGTGCAAGACTAGTATTATACCCTCTAATTGATGTCTAATGAGTCGTGGAAATCCTTAAGCACACGGTCCCAAACCTAAGGTCAACCATGACTAATCCCACACTATACCTGGCTCTAGACTTCTCTACAACCCTTGACCCTCGATGACCTGTCACCTAAGCCCAAGGGGAGTACCTCATACTACTGCCTAGCACCGTGTGAAATTGCATGGAGTTCTAGGGATTCCAAGTGAAAGACCCTATCCCTAATTATAATTCTAACCCTTTGGTCCAGGTAGAAGAACCCTAATCTAAGTTAAGCCCCAATCATTGGATTCACTCAACCCTTCGCAAGGGAGTTCATCTCCTAGCCTACTTCGATCGCGGTTAACTCTTGGGATACAGAGGTAGGGAAATTCACACCGGAGGGGAAAGGGGACGTTCCGCTACCTCTCGACTCACCCTCTCAACCCTCTCCAACCTTGTGTAGTCTAATCCTATAGAGGTTGTCACACCCTCAAAGGATAACCTAATAGATTCTCAATCCTAGTGTCACGGCTAAGGGAAAATCTCATACAATCGGCATGCAACATTGGAACTCAATAAGAAAACATCAAATTAATAAAGCATAATAAAATTTATAGAAACACAAACATCCTAGGGTTTACAAGTCCGAATACCCACTAGGGTTTAGCTCTCCATGGAGCAATACAAAGTCAATAAAGAGTTTAGGAACATATGCATGAAAACCAAAAAGAAAACCCCCTTGTAGATCATATCGATGGTCTTGTGGAGCCACATGTCTTCTCCAATGAATCCCTTATCAAGCCTATGGCACACCTCGCCGAATTGATGCCGACGAAAGCTCCCCCAGCAGCTTTCTTCCAATGGATGTCAATGCCGATGCCGTATAATCGCCTCCAAAGACCTCCAAGAACCTCTCCAAACCCTAGCCGAAAGGCCCCAAAAAGATAGACAAGAGATAGTAGGGGGGTCCCCAAATACATCTGAAAACGGGCTATTTATAGGCTGAAATCGGGCTGAAATTGGAGTTCCACACAATCAACGGTAAATCACGTCGCACCTAATAAAGCAGGCTAAATAGTAACTTGCTACATTATTTTTACTACAGTATTTTGCTACAGCCTTTGACCACAATCAAAGGTAAATTGAAGGTTTGTATCAGTTTTTATCACTAAACGGTGTGTGTTTGTGTACTCTTGTGCATTGAAGTTTTGTGGAGCTAAATTGGAGAAGAAGAACGAAATTAGGTTGTGTTCGCCAATGTTAGGAAGTTTTCGGACCAAGTACGGAACAAGGCACGAGCTTGGACTTGTGAGTGTGTGCCAACCTCCTTTAGAGGGGCACAAAGGCAGTCAGATTCACAACAAGTCTAACTCGTGTAGCTTAGAAGAACTTCAGAAAGAAGGAGGCTTGAAGTAATCGGCACGACCTACCATTGTTTGTGTGCCCAATCAATGGCCTCAATGAAGAACAACGGATTCGGGAGCATTTCGGCAAGTTCTGTAGCAGCATTGCAGTTTGTTACTGTAGCAAAATACTGTAGCAAGCTACTGTTCAATTTCTGCCGAAAATCAGGGTTTCAGAGAATTCACACGGGCGTGTGGAAATTCCACACGGCCGTGTGAATCGATTTTTCAGCCAGTCAAAAACTTCACACGGGAGTGTGGAAATTCCACACGGCCGTGGGAATCAATTTTTCAGCCAGTCAGAAACTTCACACGGCCGTGTGAAGCCGCCGATAAGTCCGATTTGAAAGCTGCGATTCAACATGATAAAAGGGGATTTTGGAGACCTTTTGGGATATCTTTTGACCTATCTTTCTCTTTAACTTGGGGAGTGCGGCTAGGGTTTTGGAGAGGATTTCGTGGAGGTTTAGCGCGCGTCATCGGCATCGTCACCGACGTTCGACGGCCGCACAAGACCAAGGCCACACCGTATACAAGGGGGTTTTCATCAATGTCTTTGATTTGTACTTTCTTTTCTATTTTGATGAACATGTATAGCTCCATGAGGAGCTAAACCCCTTGAGGGTATTCCTACTTGTAAACTCTATGGTTTTTATGTTTCTTTGACATTGTTATTATGCTTTTCCATTATTGATGAATAAAAATTGAGTTTCAATCTTAATTTCATCTTGCTAATGTTTTCTCTTAGATGTGACACTAGGATTGAGAACAATTTAGGTTACTCTTTGGAGGTGTGACAACTCTTTAGGGTTAGACTACTTAAGATTGAAGAGGATTGAGAGGGAGAGGTGTGAGGTAGCGATGTATCCCTTTCTCTTCCGACATGGTTTCTCCCTACCTCCGTTTCCTTAATTTTCATAGCGGTCAAAATAGAGTGAAGTGCTAGGCAGATAAACTCCCCTGTGGATTCGACTACCCTCTCACCAGGGTAACTTTATTACTTCGACAACCCGTGCACTTGCAAGATATACGGAAGGGGTCGTGTCAATGTTTTTGGCGCCGTTGCCGGGGAATAGGCGTTTTAGATATCTGTTTTTCACTATTGTAGCTATTCACTTCGCATTCTATTTCATATTTTCTTTATCTATCATTGTTCTTATTTTTCTTTTCTTGGTTTTCGGTTACAGGTTATGACCCGTGGGAACCCTTCGATTCTTGTTGAAGGAGACCCGGACATTAGACGAAGAACACATTGCAAGGGGAAGGAACCTGTGCAAGAAGCTTCAAATCAAGCCGATATTGAGACAGAAGGGTCAGAAACAATGGCAGAACAGAATGAACAACAACGGACATTGTCCGATTTTGCTAGACCCGGAGTCATGGGGACCCAATCGAGCATTGTGAGGCCCCCAATCACGGCAATGAATTTTGAGTTGACGCCGTCGTTCATACAGATGTTACAACAGTCCGCACAATTTAATGGGTTGGCCGATGAAGATCCCAACAGTCATATAGAGAATTTCCTCGAAGTGTGTGACATGTTGAAGATTATTGGAGTAACGGACGATGCAATTCATTTGAGAGCCTTCCCATTTTCATTGAAAGGAAAAGCAAGACATTTACTTCATTCATTACCGAGGGCATCCATCACTACGTGGGAGGAGATGGCCGAGGCATTCTTGGCTAGATACTTTCCACCGGGAAAATCTGCAAGGCTCCGGAATGAAATATCATCCTTCATGAAAATGGAATTGGAGTCTCTATTCGAGACATGGGATATGTTCAAGGAGCTCCTTCGCAAGTGCCCGCAACATGGATTTCCCGAATGGATGATCATTCACACCTTCTACAACGGGTTAAATCTGAGTACTAAGCAACTCTTAGATGCGGCGGCCGGAGGAACTCTAGGAAGCAAGACTCCCGGTGAAGCCCGGCACCTTGTAGAGGAGATGACTATGAATAGCTATCAATGAAATTCAAGGGACAGAAAGAAGGTTGCCGGAATTCATGAAGTTGACGTGGTTACATCTTTGGCGGCACAAGTAGAGTCATTGAGTAAGAAGCTAGATGCACTAGCTTCACCAAAAGTTACGGCCATCACTACATGTAACGGTTGTGGGGGAGGACATGCTTCGAGTGATTGTCCTATTGCTATTGGAGGCACTAGTGCGGTGGAGCAAGCTGATTTTGTTGGTAATGCTTATAGAGGATAAGGCCAAGGCAACCTGTACAGTGGAACATATAACCCGGGGTGAAAGAACCACCCAAATTTCTCTTGGAGCAATCAAGGGCAGTCACAACAGAAAAACAGTGCACCACCGGATTAGAAGGCCGAGTGACAGGGTTAGAAGGGAAAATGACCGACCTCGAGAAAGCCCTCACATGGTTTATTTCTTCATCGGATGCTAGGTTTCAGTCGGTGGAGGCTACTCTTCGCAATCACACCGCCTCCGTACACAATTTGGAAAATCAAGTAGGGAAAATTGCGAAGACATTGGCGGAAAGACCTCAAGGTAGCTTGCCTAGCAATACGGAGACTAATCCAAGGGAGCAATTGAAGGCAATCACCTTGAGAAGTGGTAAAGAGGTCGAGAGAAATCTCCCTCTAGAGAAGACGAAAGAATCACCCGAAGTTGAAGAAGTAGGGGGAGAAGCACCAAAAGAGAAAGAGGTGGCACCACCACCCTACAAACAAAGGATCCCCTACCCTTCAAGGTTGAAGAATGACCAAGACAATGAGCAATATAAGAAATTTCTGGGTATCTTCAAACAATTGCACATCAACATACCATTCGCGGAAGCATTAGCCCAAATGCCCAAGTACGCGAAGTTCCTGAAGGATCTCTTAACCAATAAGAGGAAGTTAGAGGAGAGTGCAGCTATAGTTCTTGATGCTAATTGCTCGGCCGTCTTACAAAAGAACATGCCGAGTAAGAGAAAAGATCCCGGGAGCTTCATCATACCTTGCAACATCGGCAATTTGGTTAAAGAGATGGCATTGGCCGATTCTGTGGCAAGCATCAATGTGATGCCCTATACCTTCTTCCAAAAGCTAGGCTTGGGCGAGCCTAGACCCACTCGGATGACACTTCAACTCACAGATCGATCGGTGAGGCATCCGAGGGGAATTGTGGAAGATGTCTTGGTGAAAGTAGACAAGTACATCTTTCCGGTGGACTTTGTTGTGCTTGATATGGACGAGGATGTCGAGGTGCCACTGATTCTTGGGAGGCCGTTCTTGCGCACTTCCATAGCTTTGAGTTGGAGATGATAAGCTCACCTATCGCCTCGCCGAAGCCATGAGACATTCCCTTGATTTTGATGATACTCTTTATTATCTTGATGTTACTGATGAGTGTATTGATGAATATGTGCAGGAAATGTTAAACCCATATCTGTATGAAGGGTGGCCGGACCAAGACATGGAGATTGAAGAAGAAGAAGTACTTGCACTTGGTCCAGTCAAGACAGACATCAAGATGAATAAGGAGCGTATGAAGAAGATGTTTCGGAGGGTGAAGAGGTCGAAAAGATGCCATAAGAAGAACCCCAACAAGAAAGGGGATGAACATTCATGGAGTAAGGGTGTGACACCCTTTTGTGGTAACAAACTCGACAACTCTCCCTCTACTCTACAAATATTATGTAACGCATGCTTTCAGGTTGTAGGGAAGAGGGCAACTTCAATTCATGAACCTCTGTAAGGTAAGACAGGTACGTCAAGCTAAGTGATGTTAAACAAGCCCTTCTTGGGAGGCAACCCAAGGTTTTACACTTTTTCTAGGACTTAGCTTAGTTTAGGTTGAATAAGAGTCTTAGTTTTGGTGTCCTGAAGTTTTAAAGCATGCGCTGCGATTTTTATTGTTGATTGTTGACGTTTTTGTGTGCCTAGATGATTATTGACGAAGTTTGAGTTGGTTGAGCATATTTTCCATGGTATCTGGTCGTGTTTTGATGGTTTTTACAGGCTCCAAACATCGTATTTGTGTTTCTGAATTTTTGTGAGAGTCTGTAAATTTTTCTAAGTAAACCAGAGAAAACACACGCCCATGTGGAAATTCCACACGGGCGTGTGTCACCACTTAGGGCTCAGCTAAAGAGGGCACAGGGGCGTGTCCATGCCCCTGTGAACAACCTCAGAAGGGCACATGGCCGTGTGGAAATTCCACACGGCCGTGTGAGATCTCACAGAACTTAAACTCTTTTCCAGAGAGTCCACAAGGGCGTGTAGGTGCCCCTGTGAGTGCCACTGTGCTAAGGCACATGGCCGTGTGGAACTTTCACACGGCAGTGTGAAACTCTGCAGAGACAACCCTTCTTCTCGAGAATACACAGGGGCGTGTGTACGCTCCTGTGGGAGAGCTTGTAAAAGGCACACGGCCGTGTGAAATACTAAGGGTTTCTCGGGTAAGTCAGAGAGACCACAGGGGCGTGTGGGTACCCCTGTGGGCGGCCTTGTGTTCTTGACCAGGTTGGGCACACGGCCGTGTGGAATTTCCACACGGTCGTGTGAAATTTTTTAGAGACCATCTATGTTTTCCCGAGAATTCACAGGGATGTGTACCAGCCCCTGTGGATCCCTTTGTGAAGGCACATGGCTGTGTGGGTAACTCACACGGCCGTGTGGGGTAGTTCAGAGAGTGACCAGAGTGCACACCGGGCGTGTGTTGGCCCCTGTGAACCCTAATTTTAGAGGCACTTGGCCGTGTGGCATTTTCACACAGCCATGTGAATTCCCAGAACTTCAAAAGCCGCGCGTTTTGATAAGTGTCTAAATGTATATGTTTTAACATACGTATTTTGTTCACTTAGCATATATTTTTATATGAATGGATGCCCGTTTTATGCTTAATTGAGCATTATTTATGTTGTAGGGCATAGAGGAGCCATGAGGAACATGATAATACGATTTGGGCGGAAAAGGATGAAGAATCAGGGTGCTGGAGTACTGCAGCATACGGGGCCGTGAGCATCAAAAGACAGTGGATTTCAACTAGCTCTCACGGCCCCCTATCCACCCCGGGATGCTTCTATCCACCCCGGGATCCATCCATCCACCCCGGGATGAACCCCCACGTGAGACAGGTTTTTGCCCTATTTTTGCCTATCTATCCACCCCGGGATCCTGCGGGAGTATATATAGAGGTTTTTAGGGCACACAAAGGGGACTTCTTGGCCGGCATCTAAAAGGAAAGAAACGAAGAAATCTTTGGGAAACGACGATTTGGAGCCAAGGGAGGAGGCAAGAACATCATTTTGAAGGGGAGAAGCTTCACCATCAAGGAGGCAAGGATCCAAGACAAGGGAAGCGTCATTCGGCATCTCTTGGACGGGGGAAAGCGTCATTCAGCCGGACCTCCACCTCCTCCTTCATCATTTCATCTAGGGAGTGTCATTTATGAGCTTTTTAAGTGATTTACTTTGTATTTTTGTTGTTACTTGCTTGATGGCACACTAGACCCCCAAGGCCACCGGATGTTGGTGAACCTTGGGGGGGTTTATCATGTATTTTGGATGATCTTTACTTAATTGCAAGCTTGGTTTGGTTTAAGATTTAGTTCATTGTGCTTCATGTCTTGAACTACCATATGGAGAGATCCGTAGTTCTTTCTTGAATTATACACGTAGATGTGACCTACTCACGTGTTTTAGGTCATTAATGAACTAAAAGGGGTTACTTGTATCGGCACACCGAGAAATTGGGTGTCAATAGCCCTCCGAGCTATAAGGATAGACTAGGGTTTAGTGTATCCTTATTTTGGGATCTCCTTGTACTTAATCCAATCGTAGGGATGTTGGTTAGGAAGAGATTCCAACCAATATCCGTATGGGATTAGGGTTCAATCGCCGAGAAATTGGGGTTGATCTAATCTTGAGATCCTTCGGTCTAAATCAACCAAGCAACCTTTTATCCTTCATCCATGTATCATGATGACCCCTCAAGGGGATCCACATCCATAGGCCTTTACTCTTCATTGTAGCACTTGCAACCACATTGTATGCTTTCAATTCTATTTAATTATATTGTATTTATTTCTTTGCTTCAGTAGAACGTACATCCATGCTTGTGTGGTTAGGTTAGATAATAGGCGATGGAGGAGTAAGAGTAGCTCCTTAGCCCCGTGGAATACGATCCTCGTGCTTTTGTGCGTGGTATTACTTGGCGATCCCGTACACTTGCGGGGAAGCAATCAAGTTTTTGGCGCCGTTGCCGGGGACATCAAGGAATTCTAGGAAACTTCTAGCCTATTGCTCTAGCCATTTACTTTTTGTCTCTTTTCTTTTCTCTTATTTTCATTTCTTTTGAGCTTGACTTGTTCTATCTTTCTTGATTTGTGCAAGGTACTGTGTATGACACGTGGAAATCCATCAAACTTGGTGGAGCCGGATAATGAGATTGAAAGGACCTTGCATGGGAGGTTGAGAGAAATTGGTGAAGACCCGATTGAACAAGGCGTTCAAGTTGAGACTAGTGAATCGTCAATCATGGCCGAAGAGAGACGAACTTTATCCGAATACGAGAGGCCACAATTCATGGGTGAAGAATTTAGTGTCCAAGCACCCACATCGCCACCAACAATTTTGAAATAAAAGCAAGCACAATTGGCATGATTCAAAATTCGGTGCAATTCAATGGTCTTGCAAATGAAGACGCACACGATCACCTCGCCCGTTTTCTCCAAATTTGCTCTACCTTCAAGATAAATGGAGTGACGGATGATGCAATTCGATTGCGACTATTCCCATTCAGCCTAAGGGATGGTGCATATCGGTGGCTCACGTCTCTACCCTCGGGGTCGATTAAAACTTGGAAAGACATGGTAGAAAAATTCCTTAGGAGATACTTTCCCCCAAGTAAGGCGGCGAAGTTGAGGCAAGAAATTTCAGCTTTTAAACAAGGGGAGTCTGAGACTTTATTTGAAGCTTATGAATGATTCAAGGATCTCCTTAGAAGATGTCCTCATCATGGTTATGCTTCATGGATGCGGGTACAAATTGTCTACAATGGACTGAACTATTCAACCCGCCAATTAATTGATGCCGCAGCAGGTGGATCCCTTAGCAACAAGTACCCCGAGGTAGCCGAACAACTACTTGAGAATATGGCAAGTAATGAATCTCATTGGGCCTCAAGAGGAACACCACAGAAAGGGGCCGGGATTTATGAAGTTAAGGCCGATGATGCTCTAGCCGCAAAGGTCGAGTTGTTGTCCAGGAAGATTGATACACTCATGGGTAGCAGTTCCAAGTCTGAAACCGTCATGAGTTGTAGCACTTGTGGAGGTGGACATGTCGCCACTCAATGCCCTATTGCTAGCTCCTCTGTGGCACCCATTGAGACTGTTGACTGCATTGGGGGTCCAAGACCACAAGGAAACCCTTACAGCTCCACCTACAATCCGGGGTGGAAATACCACCCTAACTTCTCTTGGAATCAAGGACAACAACAAAAGGGTGGCCCCCCTCAGAATCCTCAAGCACAACCACCTTTGCAAGAGAAGAGGTTTACCACCGAAGATGTACTTGCCAAGTTTATGATTGGCACCGAATCAAGATTTAACAGTGTGAATTCTCAACTCAGTGACTTTGGGTCCATCTTGAGAAATCTTCAAGCCTCGGTGCAATCTCTTGAGCATCAAGTGGGGCAACTTGCCAAGGCAAATGCAGAACGACCTTCGGGAAGTCTCCCTAGCAACACCGAGGAGAATCCAAGGGAGCACTTAAAGGCCATTACCCTTAGAAGCGGAAAACAAATTGAGACAAGGGTTGAAGTTAACCCAAGTGTCAAAGAAACTGGGATAGCCATTGAGGAAGATCCCCATCCAGCTGAAAAAATTGCTAAGGAGGTTGCTCGAAAGGAAAATAATGAAGCTCACCCTCGGGAACACTCAAAGCCACCGGAGTACAAGCCCCAAATTCCTTATCAGGTGAGATTGAAGCAAGACAAGGAGGATGTCCAATTCAGAAAATTCATCAATATTTTCAAGCAACTCCACATCAATATCCCAATCGTCGAGGCTTTGACACAAATGCCGAAGTATGCCAAGTTTCTGAAAGAGCTCCTCACAAATAAAAGAAAACTTGAAGAAGAAGGCACCGTGGCACTCTCGGGAAATTGCTCGGCCATTTTGGAAAAGAAGCTCCCACAAAAATTGAAAGATCCGGGTAGCTTTATAATCCCATGTGTGCTTGAGGGGGGGGTGGTGAAGGAAAATGCACTAGCGGATTCCGGGGCAAGCATCAACGTTATGCCTTACACCATGTACTTGAAGCTTGGTTTGGAAGAGCTCAGACCTACAAGGATGACTTTGCAATTAGCGGATCGATCAACAAGAAAACCCCGTGGGATTGTGGAAGATGTGATTGTCCGGGTGGACAAATTGGTGTTTCCTGTAGATTTTGTGATCATGGACATAGATGAAGATGTGGAGATACCTCTGATCCTTGGTCGCCCCTTTCTAACCACTTCTGGAGCTCTCATCGATTTAAAAGGAGGAAAATTGACTTTAAGGGTTGGGGAGGAAGAAGTAATTTACACGTTGCCGGCGGCAATGAAACATTCCCTTGACCATGATGACACATTGTATTTTGTTGATGAAACTGATCGGTTAATTTCTACTTGTGTGCAGGAGGTGTTATCATTAAATCCTTTGGATGAATACTTAGAGGAGGTGGAGGACAAAGAACAAGAAGAACCCCACAATTCCCCTCCAAGTCACAATTTGAAGAAACCAAAGGAGGAAGTGATATGTACCAATGCCAAGGAAAAAGAGAAAAAAGAGTCAATGTTGAAGAAAATTTGGAGGGAGGTCCGAGGAAAGAAAAGAAAAGGTACCAACCCTCATCGTTCAAAGTCCCTAGGAGGGAAGGTAAAGTTCGAACCTCTCTTTACTCATGAAAAGTGTAATGTTTTCTCTTTGATGTCATTGAACTTACCGGGCAACAATAGCAACATTCCAAGGATGACCGGGGGTCACCTCAAACTTTTTGAACCCCCTTGAGGTAAGAAAGAAGGTACGTCAGGCTCGTGACGTTAAACAAGCTCTTCTTGGGAGGCAACCCAAGTGTTCGGGGGTTTTTAAAATTCAATTTTCATATTTTAGTTGTTCATATCTACTTTGCATTGTGCTAGTTTCCTTATCTGTTGTGCATTTGAATAAGTCCATCCTCAAAATCTTTGCTCTCATCATGTGTGTTGTTTTATATTTTTCCTTGTTGTGCCTACTTGCTATATTGTCAATTCATGAGTTTATCCGAGTCTTTTGCGTATTTCTTCCGAGTAGGAGGTGTTTTGGATCATGTTATTACTTTCCCGGAGAGTTTTAGATTGCGTTAAGACCCAAAACCAGCCTCCCCAGGTCCTCACGGCCCTAAAGGGGCCGTGAGGGAGGCCATGAGCCATTCTCCAGTGAAAATACACTAGAGCTCACGGCCGTATTGGGGGCCGTATGTGCATTTTCTTCGCGGGCTGGGCTTTTGTACTAGCCTTCACGGCCCCCCTCACAGCCGTGAGAGGGGCCGAGAGGCTCGGCCTAGTACCTTAACCCCCCAACCCCCCCCCCCCCCCCCCCCCCCCCCCATTATTTGGCCCTTTAAGTCTTCTTCTCCATTCCCCTTTCATCTCCACCATTTCCCCTCCCCTCTTTCCATCATTTCTCAACCAAATCTCTCCATTTTTCGTTCTAGATCACCTCCTACACATTTTGTGACATCGATCTAGTGATTTACCAAGAGCTTCAAGCAAGTTACACCAAGGATTCACCGGTAAGCTTTTTGATGCCCTAGATTTCTCTTTCTCATTTTCTCTTGAGTTCATGGAGCTTTTTGGTGGATAAATTCATGCTTTTATCATGTGTTGGTGGTGTGATTGTTGTTTGTTCAATTTCCATTGAATTCTTGTAAAAATTTTTCGATTTTCATGATGGTAATGAAATGCTCCACCATGAATAGTGTCCATACGGCCCCCTATACGGCCGTATGGACCCTATTCATAGCCATTTTTCATTTATTTCTTGCTTCTTGTGTTATTTTCGGTGTTGTATTGGATTGGTTTAGGCTTGATGAGGATCTTATGTGTTGTAGGGATGCCAAACTTCAAGAGGGTTGCTTCAAAACGTCCAAGAGCTTCAACACAAATTCCCGAGGAACCTACGTTCACGCACCCCCTTCACATGGCACACTACGAAATATTGAAGACTAAACCCTTTGGCACCGTCCGACGTATTGATTAGAATTTTTTGGAAGAGCTTGGAATTGCCGACCAAGTGAGGGAGGTTCTATCTCAAAATGGTTGGGTGAATTTATTTACTATCGATGAACCAACATACCGGCAGCTCACTTTGGAGGTTTTGAGCACCTTTGAGGCACAACAAGACTGGCACTGCATCCTGCACCGACACACCTGTCCCACCTGTTATCGACGAGCCATTTCATTCTTGAGCATGGACACTTATTTCTCTTTTAGCAGCATGTTGTTTCTATTTATTGTTGTTTTCTTTATTTTCTGCACGTGTGTTTGTTTGTCTTGAATAAGTTGGGAAGGGTTATACCCTGAACAACACTTTGTAGAACTCTGTTTGCTTTTATTTAGTTGTGTGTTTGACCGCTCCCTAGTATTAATCTTTCTTATTTTATTTTTTTTGGAATGATGGTTTTGCCCTTGCGCTTTGCAGGGCATTGAAGGGAATTTGGTGAGCATCTCCACATTTTGTGGGAACCGGACCCGACATGTAAAGCTCGCCGTACACTTTTGTCGGGTCACACTTCGCCATTTCTACAAAATAAACCGGGGAAGTTCGTTTTCACCCTCCTCCTTTGTTATTATTGTGTATATTGCCTCTATTTTCATGATTAGTGTACATTGAGGGCAATGTACAACACTAGGTGTGGGGATGGGTATATTTACATGTATTAGGTCAACTTTACATGCTAGTGTTATCAATGATGGCTTGTTACTTTCTTGTGAGATTCTTCAAGTATGAATTAATGATTGATGTGAGTTACATTTTTTTTTGTTGTGCTTTATTGAATCCTGTTTCACCTCTAGTATTGTTCTGTGCACTGAGTCTTTTGTTGATGCCCTGGGAATAGCCTGCTTGACTTTCTTAACTCTCTTGTATGCCTAACACACAATTTTGAGTACTTAGCCTTAGACTACTAAGTTCTTTCCTTCAATGAACTCTTTAGAACTTCTAAGTCTTTTTGAGCTAGTCCTAGTTTTGTTACTTGTAGTGCAGTCTAAAGGTTTGATCTAGGGTATATATATATATATATAAAAAAAAAAAAGAGTCTATGTCAGTATTCCTCTGCTAATGGAGCATGAATGCATCTATGTAGACTGTAATCGAGTAGTTGGGTGACTCTTGTGCCTAACCAGCATGTGCATCCTCCAGAAAGATTTTTTGTGCAGTCTACGTTAAGCGGACTCGAAAAAAAAAATGTGTATATACATTTAAATAAAAAATAACCCTAGTGATCACTTAGACTGCCTACTTGAGTTTGTGAGTAGAAATGGGATTTAGTCTCAAGTTGTAGAATTAGAAGGATCTTAATTGTTCATTGGAGTGGCACTTAGCTTTTTAAGACTTAGTACTTTGTACTTGTGGAGTGATTAGCATATAGAGCTGTACTGATTGAAGTCATAGGGCTAGACCATGTCAGGGTCAATGAGATGAAAGATTCTCTTACACTGTACAGACATATAAGAGGTGAGATGGGATCTTTTGTTGTACGTATTAACTGTAACTCAACATCTGTATATCATTATTCTATACTTGTATAATCTCGTATTTGTTTGAGCCGGAGATGTACATTTAGCCACTTATCATTCCCTTTGTTTTTCATGGTTTGTTTGCTTGGGGACAAGCAAACGCTTAGGTGTGGGGATGTTTGATAAGTGTCTAAATGTATATGTTTTAACATATGTATTTTGTTCACTTAGCATCTATTTTTATATGAATGGATGCCCGTTTTATGCTTAATTGAGCATTATTTATGTTGTAGGGCATAGAGGAGCCATGAGGAACATGATAATACGATTTGGGCGACAAAGGATGAAGAATCAGGGTGCTGGAGTACTGCAGCATACGGGGCCGTATAAGGGGCCGTCAGCATCAAAAGACAATGGATTTCAACTAGCTCTCACGGCCCCCTATCCACCCCGGGATGCTTCTATCCACCCCGGGATCCATCCATCCACCCCGGGATGAACCCCCACGTGAGACAGGTTTTTGCCCTATTTTTGCCTATCTATCCACCCCGGGATGGATCTATCCGCCCCGGGATCCTGCGGGAGTATATATAGAGGTTTTTAGGGCACACAAAGGGGACTTCTTGGCCGGCATCTAAAAGGAAAGAAACGAAGAAATCTTTGGGAAACGACGATTTGGAGCCAAGGGAGGAGGCAAGAACATCATTTTGAAGGGGAGAAGCTTCACCATCAAGGAGGCAAGGATCCAAGACAAGGAAAGCGTCATTCGGCATCTCTTGGACGGGGGAAAGCGTCATTCGGCCGGACCTCCACCTCCTCCTTCATCATTTCATCTAGGGAGTGTCATTTATGAGCTTTTTAAGTGATTTACTTTGTATTTTTGTTGTTACTTGCTTGATGGCACACTAGACCCCCAAGGCCACCGGATGTTGGTGAACCTTGGGGGGGTTTATCATGTATTTTGGATGATCTTTACTTAATTGCAAGCTTGGTTTGGTTTAAGATTTAGTTCATTGTGCTTCATGTCTAGAACTACCATATGGAGAGATCCGTAGTTCTTTCTTGAATTATACACGTAGATGTGACCTACTCACGTGTTTTAGGTCATTAATGAACTAAAAGGGGTTACTTGTATCGGCACACCGAGAAATTGGGTGTCAATAGCCCTCCGACCTATAAGGCTAGACTAGGGTTTATTGTATCCTTATTTTGGGATCTCCTTGTACTTAATGCAATCGTAGGAAGAGATTCCAACCAATATCCGTATGGGATTAGGGTTCAATCGCCGAGAAATTGGGGTTGATCTAATCTTTAGATCCTTCGGTCTAAATCAACCAAGCTACCTTTTATCCTTCATCCATGTATCATGATGACCCCTCAAGGGGATCCACATCCATAGGCCTTTACTCTTCATTGTAGCACTTGCAACCACATTGTATGCTTTCAATTCTATTTAATTATATCGTATTTATTTCTTTGCTTCAGTAGAACATACATCCATGCTTGTGTGGTTAGGTTTGTGGTTAGGTTAGATAATAGGCGATGGAGGAGTAAGAGTAGCTCCTTAGCCCCGTGGAATACGATCCTCGTGCTTTTGTGCGAGGTATTACTTGGCGATCCCGTACACTTGCGGGGAAGCAATCACGTTTTCATTTGAATTTCACTCGTGCCTCTTGATTCTTCCACTCTAAACTCCTCTCTTACCCTCTCTACTACTTTCCCGACTGTCTCAGAGGATTTTTGAGGTGTTACTGGAGTTTTTCCGGCATATTCTAAGTATTCCTTTATCCACTCCGTCGGTAAGGACTTCAAAGCCTTCTTCTTCGTCAATTCTTAATTTGATTCGTTCTGTTGGATGATTTCGCTTGTTTTAAATGCTTATTATGTATGTGAACATGTTTAGAGATGAATTTAGAACGAATTTAGTTGTAAATTTTGGATTTTAAGACCCACGGCCGTTAGGCTCTGTCCGCAGAAGCTCCACACGGGCGTGTGGAATTTCCACACGGCCGTGTGGATTTCTGCAGACTGTGTTCTTGAACTGTTTTTAACTGTTTTCTTTTACAACATTGCAGAGATGTCTTCCAGGACAAAGAAGCAAGTAGGTAAGTGGCCCCGTGAGCCTACCCCACCCACTGAGGAGATTGGTTCAAGAAACTCTCAGCACTTCATTTTGGACAGTCACGCTACCCAGACATGAGCACATTGAGAGAAATACAGGGGGGTGATGCGATAGCTACTGAGGTTGAGGAGCTATTAGCAGTTGGCAGTTGTGGCCGTCTACTGTCTATCAGAGACGCAGCGATTCGAGTAATCACACTCGAGGTCTTATCGACCTTTGAGTTCGACCGAGGATACGATAGTTTCACACATGGGGAGACGATCCAGTTTCGTGCCCTTGGTCGACACTTCAGCATGAGTATCACCCAGTTCTCGATTGTGATGGGCCTCTACGATCAGGCATTTACCGAGACAGAGAAGTACGCGCTGCTGCCCACTGATTACCCAAGGACCCTGACACCTCAGGGGATTTACAGGATATTGTGCGGGGATGGGCAGTACGAGCCGGTGGTTTCGAAGGCGACATTCCTTTCCCGGCCAGCGTACAGGTACATTCATGCCATACTGAGCAGGTCAGTGAGCGGCAGAGGGGATAGTATAGGGGTACTTATCAGACAAGAGCTGCTATACTTATACTCCATGGTGCAGAGTGAGCCACTCCACCTGGGGCACATTCTAGCAGAGTACATGCACCACCAGGGCCAGTACCCCAAGGTTGGAGTCATCTTTGCAGGTCCCTACGTCACACGCCTCATCATAGGCTTGGGACTCAGAGATGGGGTGCGCGGGGCCGAGAAGATTGCTACACTAGCTCCGCTCAGTAGAGATACATTGAGACTGATGGGTATGGTCCGTAGATCAGGGCCAGGAGTCTATACTACGATTATACCCCAGTCAGAGCAGGCTGAGGGGTCCCAGGCAGCCTTGGAGCCACCCCAGCAGAGACAGAGACACAGGCACTACCCACCTCGCCGGAGCCACCTCCGGTGCGCATGTTCTCAGCTTCTGGAGACCAGGATCGACTGGAGCGCCTCAAGAGCGCAGTGGCGGTACTACAGACAGAGGTGGCTGAGGTCAGGGCCGCACAGATGCCACAGCACACTGAGGTCATGGCTCGATTGGATCTTATACAGCAGTTACTCGAGCGAGCCGTGACTTCACCTTTCGTGGTCCGACCCCGAGCTTCTACCCCTCCACCACCATCTTCTCCAGCAGCAGATCCACTTGCACCTTCAGAGCCTCCAGTAGCACCAGAGGCCACTATTCAGGACACCGACGTGGAGGTGTCGTAGTTTTTATTTTGATTTTCTGTTGCACTTTTATTTTCTATTTCTGTTGGACTGGTAGTACCCAGAAAGGACTTTCCTTCTGGGTTTGCTTTTATTTTCTGTCTATTTTTATTTTGTCTCGAGTTGTATTTCATTTTCTTATATTTATATACTCGAGCTTTGTTTTGGTTTTTCTTGAGCTATACTGAACCCTTGTATATGTGTGCGGAGATGGTCTTGGATGTAAGGATTTTGAGGAACAGTCATTAGCACGGTCATGGGACCGTGTGTGCTCCACAAACCATTGGGACTCAACTCTCAATGACCTAGCTCCATCAAACACAACACTTGGAGTTCAGGGGAGTAATGTTTCAATTGCCCACTTCCACACTAATTGTTTTTATTTGTTACTTATTATTGTGCTTGCATGCGTACATTGGGGACAATGTACATCTTAAGTGTGGGGGGGAGTTCACATTGCACACACCTTTACTTGTGCGTTCAATTGCTCATGCTCATGTAGCCTATGGCGGTTCACCTTAGTTGCAACGGTTGTATTCTTATAGTTTAGGAGAATTTTTAACATTGTATCCTATCATGCTCTAGTTTTCACTTGAATTTTTAGGGAATTTTTGCTCGATTACATCTTATTACACTACTCACTCTTGGAATCTTTTGGAAACTCAATCTTGAAGTTTTTAAGGACAAGTTTATCATCGTTCTTAGTTTTACTTTGGAAAATGCATATATGAAAAAAAAAATGGAAAAGAGAAAAAGAAAAAAAATAAAAATAAAAAATAAAAAATAAAAAATACATATGACTTTGTGAATATGTGCTTTGTTTTATGTATGCATTTGGGGTAGAAAGAACTACCACCTATGAAGTATGTAACTACTCTCATAAGTTGGATACAAGTTATGCCCTAATGAGAGAAAGAGCTATCTCATGGGATGCGTGAAAGCTACTACCCCGGTAGAAAGAGCTACCTCCTCGAAAGTGTGAAAACCACCTTTGGCGGCCGCCTAGGAAAGGGCTACTTTCAAGGATGTGTGAAGCTACTACTTCCTTCTCTCTTTAGTTTTTTTTATATATATAAATAAGTCCTTTCTAACAATAGTTTGAGGAGTACTCGTTGGTTCTCTTGAGTGAAATCGCACACATTAACACATTTTTGAGTTTTTTATCCTTTTTGATTCGAGTTTTTAGCTAAGAGAAATGATAACTGATAAGTGCTTGTGTTATAGTAATACGAAGTATTATTATCTTACATTGAGCATTAATTTTCTCAGATTTAATCATTAATTAGTGTGTATTTGTGTTCTTTTGTGCATTGAAGGGTTGTGGAGAAGATTTATAGAAAAAGGAAGTAAGAATAGGTTATGTTCGCCATTGTTGAGGAGTTCTCGGACCAAGCAAGGAACAAGGCACAAGTCTAGACTTGTGGGTGTGTGCTGATAAGTGCTTGAATATACATGTTTTACCAACTTGTTTTACATACATTGAGCATCATTTTACCATTGATTATGTCTCATAAAGTGTATTTTGGTGTTCTTTTATGCAATTAGGTTGTGGAAGTGTTAAAGGAGGAAAAGGTAGCAAAGATGGGTTATAAAGACGTATTGTTGGGAGCTTTTGTACAACACAAGTGTCAAGGCACAAGAGGGGATCATGCACATGAGGGTGTGTGCCAACTTCCTTAAGAATTCAAGATGATTTTTGTGATGGAAGGGCACAAAGGCAGTCACACCTTCATGTCCCAACTTGTGTGAAGATAGTTAAAGCTCTCAAATGATGATTCGAAGAAGAAGAAATCTTATAACTCACCATATGGACGTGTGCCCGACCATGTGGCCTCAATATGAGAGAGTTTGGATCATGTTTATGAAGAGTACTGTAGCAAAAACATTGTTCATTTCACTGTAGCAGTCTGTAGCAAAATTACTGTTCACGCGATCGCGTGGGATCTCACGCGGTCGCGTGAAGACACGCAGTTGGCGCGATTCAGGCTTATAAATAGCCCTTCTCGCCGATTCTTTTATAACTTTTTTCGCACGTTTGAAGGCAAGAGCGGCTAGGGTTTCTAGGACGAGGTCTTTGGCGATATTGGGAGTTGTTCTTCACCAACTTCGATAGATCTTTCGACGAGATAGCATCGGGGAGCCATTGGCGACCTAGCTTCGGAGAAGGTTCCTTCGAGACGTTGAACAATTCATCAAGGCTATCATCACGAATTTGAGGGGGTTTATTTTCATGGATTACATTGCTTTTTACTTCATTATCTTTTGCTTTGTAATAAGTCCCATGGAGGGCTAAACCCTAGTAGATACTTGGGCATGTGAACCTTAGGTTTCGATTCATGTATTGACTTTCTTTATGCTTTCTTTTAATTCCAAGTTTATTTGAGTTTTAATCTTGTTTAATCATTGCTTGCATGCCTTATTAATTCGTATGGTTGTTTGGTATGCTTGATTTGTTTCCTTGGTGAGAGAGAGATCTCCATTAGGGATTAGAACATACAAGATTAAAGAGGGTTGAGAGGGTGAGTCTTGAGATAGAGGAGTGTCCCCTTTCCCTTCCGATTGAGTGTTTCCTATCTCCGTATTCCCTAAGTTTTATGCAACCATATGGGGTGTGAGGTGTGAGATTGATAGATTTCTTCGCCGGGACTTTTGTAAGGGGTTAGGGATCTTTCGCCTAGAAGTAGGGTTAGATCTAATTTTAGAAATCGGTGTCACTCTTAGGTATCCCTAAAACTCATTGCGGTCATATAGGGTGTGAGGTGTTGAGATTGAGTGAATTCTCTGCTGGGACCTTGTAAGGGACTAGTATCGGTGGCCTGGAAGCAGGGATCGATTGTTCTTGGATTACCTCGACTCATAGAACTTGGTTTAGAAGCATTTAGTTAGTTTTGCACTTCATGATAGAACCTAGGGGGATCATTGCCCGAGTATCTCATCTTCATTGATTGAGATCTCCTTTACCTTTTCTTTTTTTTTTATTATTTGTTTTCTTTCTTGCAATTTCCTTACTTTACATATTACATTCAATTGCTCCATATTATTGTTTCGACTAGATAACTAAGAATCAGTCATTACTAGTACTTCCGTTCCCTGTGGATTCGACTACCCACTCACCGGGGTAATTATTACTTCGACAACCCGTGCACTTGCGGTACACATACGCAAAAGGGTGTGTCATGTGCCAACCTCCATTGGAGGGGCACAAGGGCAGTCACACTCACAAAAGTCTATAACTCGTGTAGCATTGGAGAACTTTGCCAATGAAAAGAAATGAAGTAATCGACATAATCTAACGTTGATTGTGTGCCCAATTCAACGGCCTCGATGAAGAACGATAAATTCAGGAGCATTTCGGTGAGTACTGAGGTAGCACTATAACTTTTTCGTACTGTAGCAAGCTACTGTTCACTTTCTGCCGAAAATCAGGATTTCAGAGAGTTCACACGGGCGTGTGGAAATTCCACATGGCCGATGTAGCAAAATACTGTAGCAAGTTACTGTTCACAGCCCGCCGAAAATCAGCAAAACAGAATTTCCACACGGCCATGTGGAATTAACACACGGGCGTGTGGAAATTCTGCAGCCCGTGTGGAAAATCCACAAGGGCGTGTGGAACTCCGATTTAAGCCCGATTTGAGCCTATAAATAGCCCGTTTTCAGATCTATTTGGGGACCTCCCCTTCTATCTCTCACCTATCTTTTGGGGGGTTTTCGGCTAGGGTTTGGAGAGGTTCTTGGAGGTCTTTGGAGGTGAATATACGGCATCGACATCAACATCCTTTGGAAGAAAGCTATTGGGGGAGCTTTCATCGGCATCGATTCGGCGAGTTGTGCCCTAGGCTTGACAAGGGATTCGTGGAGAAGACTAGGCGGCTCCACAAGACCATCGATACGATCTACAAGGGAGTTTTCTTTATGGTTTTTATGCATATGTTCTTAATCTCTTTATTGACTTTATATTGCTCCATGGAGAGCTAAACCCTAGTGGGTATTCGGACTTGTAAACCCTAGGATGACGTTGTTTCTATAACTTTTATTATGCTTTCTTTATTGATGAATTTAATTGAGTTTTGATTTTAATTATCTTGTGCTATTGTTTTCCCATAGCCGTGACTCTAAGGTTGAGAGCAATCTAGGTTATCCTTTGGAGGTGTGACAACTCCTATAGATTTAGACTCCTTCAGATTGAAGAGGGTTGAGAGGGAGAGTTGTGAGTTATCGACGTACCCCTTTCCCTTCCGGTGTGATTTCTCCCTACCTCCGTTTCCTTGGTTAATTAACGGTCAAGATAGAGTGTTAGGGCTCAATCTAGACTAGGGTTCGTCCACCTGGACCAAAGGGTTAGAACTACATAGAGGAACAGGTTTTATCACTAGGAATCCCTAGAGCTTAAAGCAATCCCACGTAGTGTTAGGGTTAGGAAGATAGACTCCCCTGGGGCTTAGTTGACAGGTCAACAAGAGTCAAGGGTCGTATTGAATCCTAATACCGGGACATAATGTTGGGGTTAGTCACGGTTGAACTTAAGTTTTAGGACCGTGAGTTTAAGAATATCCTCGACTTAATAGGCATCAGTTGTAGAGCATAATACAAGTTTTGCACTAGAAGCATTAGTCGTAGGGGGAGCTTTGTCCAGGTACCCCATCATTATATCGATTACCTCTCCTACCCTCATTATTCTTCTTACACTCTTTTATTTTATTTTATATCCATACATATATATTTTTCTCATCATCGATTCCCATCATAGCTAAATAGCGATAACACTTGTTTCTAAACACTATTCCTTGTGGATACGACTACCCACTCACCAGGGTATTTTATTACTTCGACAACCCGTGCACTTGCGGGGTACACACGCAAGGGGTGTGTCAATAACCTTATGCATTGTTTTGATTTCCCCTTACTTGTAGAATGCTTCTTTTGCATACTTTTAGTGAACCTAAAGCCGAGCACTTTCAATTGTTCTTCCCAAGTACTTTCACGTTTTATTTTTGCTTGAGGACAAGCAAAAGCTTAAGTGTGGGGGGATTTGATAAGTGCTTGTGTTATAGTACCGCGAAGTGTTATTATCTTACATTGAGCATATCTTTTATCAGTTTTTAACACTAAACGGTGTGTGTTTGTGTACACTTGTGCATTGAAGGTTTGTGGAGCTAAATTGGAGAAGAAGAACGAAATTAGGTCGTGCTCACCGATGTTGGGAAGTTTTCAGACCATGTACCGAACAAGGCACGAGCTTGGACTTGTGAGTGTGTGCCAACCTCCTTTAGAGGGGCACAAAGGCAGTCACATTCACAACAAGTCTAACTCGTGTAGCTTAGAAGAACTTCACAAAGAAGGAGACTTGAAGTAATCGGCATGACCTACCATTGTTTGTGTGCCCAATCAATGGCCTCAATGAAGAACAATGGATTCGGGAGCATTTCGGCAAGTACTGTAGCTTGTACTGTAGCAAAACGCTGTAGCAAGCTACTGTTCAATTTCTGCCGAAAATCAGGGTTTCAGAGAATTCACACGGGCGTGTGGAAATTCCACACGGCCGTGTGAATCGATTTTTCAGCGAGTCAAAAACTTCACACGGGCGTGTGGAAATTCCACACGGCCGTGTGAAGCCGCCGATAAGTCCGATATTAAAGCCGCGATTCAACATGATAAAAGGGGATTTTGGAGACCTTTTGGGATATCTTTTGACCTACCTTTCTCTTCAACTTGGGAAGTGTGGCTAGGGTTTTGGAGAGGATTTTGTGGAGGTTTAGCGCGCTTCATCGGCATCATCACCGACGTTCGACGGCCGCACAAGACCACGGCCACACCATATACAAGGGAGTTTTCATCAATATCTTTGATTTGTACTTTATTTTCTATTTTGATGAACATGTATAGCTCCATGAGGAGCTAAACCCCTTGAGGGTATTCGGACTTGTAAACTCTAGGGTTTTTATGTTTCTTTGACATTGTTATTATGCTTTTCCATTATTGATGAATAAAAATTGAGTTTCAATCTTAATTTCATCTTGCTAATGTTTTCTCTTAGATGTGACACTAGGATTGAGAACAATTTAGGTTACTCTTTGGAGTTGTGACAACTCCTTTAGGGTTAGACTACTTAAGATTGAAGAGGGTTGAGAGGGAGAGTTGTGAGGTAGCGATGTATTCCTTTCCCTTCCGACGTGGTTTCTTCCTACCTCCATTTCCTTAATTTTCATAGCGGTCGAAATAGAGTGAAGTGCTAGGCAGATAAACTCCCCTGGGGCTTAGTTACGCGAGTAACAGAGTGAAGGGTTGAAGTGAATCCTACGCGCTGGGGCTTAATCTAGACTAGGGTTCTTCCACCTGGACTAAAGGGTTAGAACTACACATAGGAACAGGTTTTAACACTAGGAATCCTTAGAGCTTAAAGCAATCCCACGTAGTGTGAGGTTTACGTAGATATACTCCCCTAGGGCTTAGTCGTACGAGCGACAGAGTGAAGGGTGACGTGAATCCTAATACCGGGGCATAGTGTTGGGATTAGTCACGGTTGTCCTTAGGTTTGGGACCATGAGTTTTAGGATATCCTCGACTTAATTAACATCAATAGGAAAGTATAATAGCATAGTCTTGCACTAGAAGCATAGATCCTAGAGGTAGCTTGTCCAGATACCCTATTTCATTCATTGCTAGTCCTCTCTATTCGCTTTTACTTGCACTTTCGGATCTTCCATCTTTCTAATTAATTTCTTGTCTTTCATTCTGTTAGATTCTATATTCACTCATTGATCCTATTATTGCTTTTCCATACGCCGCATAGCTTTATTAGTGAAATCTCATATTCTAAATCCCTATTCCCTGTGGATTCGATTACCCTCTCACCAGGGTAACTTTATTACTTCGACAACCCGTGTACTTGCGGGATACACCAAAGGGTCGTGTCAACTCACATGTCTTTGACCACAACTTGTGCCTTGTTCCTAGACCGGTCTAAGAACTCCCTCAACAATCGCGTTCATGACCTATTCTTGCTCCTTCTTCTTTAAATCTTCTCCACAACCCTATAATGCATGAAAAAACACAAATACACACTAATTAGTGATTAAATCTGAGAAAAGTAATGCTCAATGTAAGACAATAATACTTTGTATTAATATAACACAAGCACTTATCAGTTCCCCGCCAAGCTATCCGCCACCCAAACTCTACTCCTGATCTGAAAAGAGATTTCAACAATATAATGAGCTTAAAAGCCCAGTAAGTACCGACTAAAAATATAGCGATCACTTTCAAAGTCAAAATACAAACATATTAAACATCAGAAATCAGATTTTATTTCAACAAATACAGATGTCAAAATGCTGACCATATAGGTCCCCCAAATAACTATTGCCAAAACAAAACCACAGAATTCATATATTTACCATCGGTGACCCGAGACAAAATTATCAGAAGTCATATTTTTACCCTCGGTGACATGAGCCAAAATTATCAGAAGCCATTATTCTTCACTGAAGGAAAACGGTGGGAAACTATAGTTTCTAGTACAAAATACGTGTCGACACGGTCAATGTTTAAACCCCAGTGACAGGGTTAGTTCATAGTTAATTGGGGACTAGTTTTTATGTCAAAGTACTTTATGTTCACAAAACAACAAACTATCAAAATTCAGATTGAGCAAAATACAAAGTAATTTACCAAGCAACTTTTTTATGATCCCTTTTCTCATAGTATCAAAATAATCAATTATTTAACTTTAGCCAATAATTCAAAATATCATTAATCAGAAGTCAAACTATATAAAATTTTCATGTAAGGCATAGACTATAAATAATTAGAAATTGATAAAATATCTAGAAATTCAGAGTTTTAAAAGAATCATAATTTGATAAGATAACTGAGAACTCAAAATTAAAATATTCAGAATTAAATAAAGTATTCAATAATTCAGAATTTAAGTAAAACGAAATGTAAATCAATATTTAAATAGTTCTAGAACTTTTAATTAAAAAATATCTTTCATTCAAATAATTAAAAGATAGGTTCGAAATTAATGATACTCAAAGAAATAAAGTTTGTTTGAACAACAATAATATAATTATACAAAATAAATAAATAAAATTATTAAAATCATAATTTAGCTATTGTCAAAAGTTGTATATACATAGTATAATTTATATGTGGGATACTTATCTGATTAACGCCCAAAAACTCCAAATCCCACATCGAACAAGTTTCCTCAAAATAACCTAAATTTGAGAATAATTTTTCAAGAATATCAAAAGTTTATCTAACACAAGCAAGAAAAATGAAAGAATGATACAAATGCAAAAAGGTCAAGCTATCACTTTGCTCTCCCAAAAATTTGATCATTTCCAAGGGTATAATAGCATTTAACCACTCTAAATTGTCATACTAAAATTCTTTCATGACTCATGAGTACTAAATCAGCCATAAGTTTGTCTATATTTTCCTAAATCACAAAATTATAAATTCTAAGGATATTATACAACCAAGGCTATGACATATCCAAAATTTATATGGTTTAGGGCACTACTCAATGCATACCATTCAATTGAATCTCCAACTATTTCTGCAGACTTGTAATTCAGACGTGTCCCTTTCAAACACTCATATTTCTCAAAATACAACTTTAAAAGAAATGAAATTTAACTGAAAATCAGATAACGTAATAATAAACAATCTTTCTATTTTTCATCTCGTCTAATTCAATTTCTATGATCATCAAAAATGGCCATAATTTTTCAAATTCTGCACAAAAATATCATCCGAGATAATTGTACTAATAGGGCTATATCTCACAAACTATAGATGCATAAAATCTGAAATTTTTCAGTTAATTAGATAACAGAAAAATATACAACTTTTATACATAAATTAACGTCTAATTCAGATTAAAAAATTGATTAAATAAATCAAAATCTCTTAAAGGCCTGCACAGAAATCCTACCTGAGGCACCTACATTCAAAGGCTATATCTTATAGGATACAACTACAAAAATTCTGAAATTTGGTAGTGCTTAGCCAACTTCTAACTCTACAAGTTTCCTATTTTACTCTCCTCCAAATTCTATCTTTAAGACCCCTAAAATTGAAGAGGGGTTTCTACCATTATCAAAAAAGAAATTCGAAACCTATCAAATTAATCCCAAACTCTTCAAACAAGTAGCTAACTGATAAACGCCAAACTGTACATATTGTTTATGTATGTTCGCGTATTTTTCGAGTATTTTTATATGTGTGGATGCCCGTTTTTGGTCTAAATTGGTTATTTCGTGTTACAGGTACAAAAGATACCGTGGGGAGCTCGACAACGAGATTTTAGAAGAAACGGCAAAGAAAACACCATTTTTACGTCCCTGGTACTATAGTATCACTGTAGCACGAGAATTTTGGCGAAACGGCTAAGTCTGGAATTTCATACGGGCACCCATACGGGCGCTGGACTGTCCACATACAGCTCCTGTAGCAGCTTTACTGCAGTAGATTTACTTTAGGGCATCATTTCTCTTGACTTTTGGCCACCACTTCTCCTCCACCACCATCTAGGGTTTCAAGAGCTTCAAGGCTGCGGGAGAAGGCTGATCTAGGGTGCAAATCGAAGGGGAGAAAAGGAGCGCGATCAAGGAGAAGATCTAGGAGCTTGTTGGCGTGGATCCATCAAGTTCTCATCACCACCTCTAGTCTTCATCTTAGGGGAGTTTGTTATGTGCTTTAGCTTGTATCTCTTGTTCTTTAGACTTTCTCCTTTATTGATGTTGAACTAGACTCCCAAGGTCACCGGCATCCGGTGAACCTTATGATTAATTTGCTTGTTTGGATACTTTGAGTATATTTTTGGTATTTGGTTTGGTTGTGGTCTAAACTTTGTGTTCTTTATTGTATCAAATTGCATGAGAACTCTGTGGTTTAAATTCTAGGTTGTACTTGGTTGCGTGACCATCGCCCTTGTACTAGACATGCTTGGCTTAGAAGGGATACATGTACGAATACGCCGTGACCATCGGGTATTTCGTACCCCTCCAACCATTAGGGTTGAACCTAGACGTTGTGTTTGACCTTAATTAAGGATTTCCCTAGGCGCATTGCAATCGTGTGAGGATTTGGGCGGAAGTGATTCCGTATTCCAATACTCGTACCGGATTACGGGTTATCACCGTGACCATCGGGGTGACCTGCCTTTGGACATCTCTTGGCCTAACCACCATTGCCTATGTTATTCGAGTATCCTTCTAGCTTTAGTAGTCCCGAGGGTATCCTCGCCCAGGGACCTCGAACATTCATTGTTACTTGCTTCCTTAGTATGCTTATGTGGTGAGCCTTAGTCTATGTGTTTATAGTTTTCTATTTGTTATTCTTCTTATCTTACTTTTATCATACAATTGCTAGGTTAGGAAATAGATGAAGGGGAAGTAATAGTAGTTCCTTGGCCCTTGGGAATACGACCCCCTCGTGCTTACGTGAGGGGTATTACTTGGGGACCCGTGCGCTTGCGGACACTCATCAAGTTTTTTGGCGCCGTTGCCGGGGGATTCAAGGAATACTAGGAAAAACTGTAGTCTATTGCTCTAGTCATTTTTCTCTTGTTGTACATATTATTTTAGTGTCTATTGTGTTTGTTTTGTTTTTCTTTGTTTCACTTTGTGTTTTCTTTTTCTTGTACATATTATTTTATTTTATTATCTACTTTCGTTTTCTTGTTTTCCTTTGTGTCACTTTGTGTTTCTTTTTGTGCGAGATACACTACTCTTGACAAATGCAAGCTCAAAATTGCCCTCCAAGTCCTAACCATGGAACATCGCAAGAGAGGAAGTACACTACCGAGGATGTATTGGCCAAATTTATGATCAACACAGAAAGAAAGTTTCAGAGCTGCGAAAAGAGACTTGATGAGTTTGGCACCATACTGAGGAATGTCCATGCCTCCCTTCATTCTCTTGAGAACCAGGTTGGGCATCTTGTTAGGACCCAATCCGAACAATACTCGGTCCTTGATGCCGAATATGAAGCTAGATTTGAGGTCATCCATGCCACACTTTCGGCTGTGCAAGCTTCTCTTCACAAGCTAGAGAGCCGGGTTGAACAACAAATTCGTGAGCCAATAATGGAAGGCCCAACTACAACCTATAATGAAAAAGAAGAGAACTTTGGTATGTTGGAGGTTGAAGGAGTCGAGAGAGCACAATTGATAGCACTTGAGCAAGCCATTTGTATAAAAGCTAACAAGAAAACCAAGCACAAGAAAGAATTATTTGGGACAAAAGAAATTGTGGGTTGGGGGTTGAAGCCATCCAATGACCCACCTATACCGAGGTTAGACACGTCCCAACCAAAACTATTTCCTTGGAGTCCCAAATGATTTTTGTGTGTAATTAAAGGAAGATTGACATTGGTTGAAGAAGGAGATGTGGGTAGGAGGTTTACGCCCCCCAAGGACCCACCCATGCCAAGTATGAAATTTTTTCAACCTTACTTATTCCCTTGGAGGCCAAAATAAGCTTTGTGGATGCTCCAAGGAAATTCAGCCGGGACCAAAGTAGAGGCAGGGAGGAGATTCAAGCCATCCAAGGATCCGCCAAAGTTTAAATTGTGCAATGCCCGGCCCAAGCTCTTTCCATGGAGGCCAAAAGGTAACTCATGCTTGGTCTCCACTTTGACACCATCCCGGAAGGTACGCTTCACTTTTCTTGGTAGTTCTTATGCAACCTCTAGCCGGGAGGAACACACCGTCTTCAAGCCCCCTTAAGGTAAAACACGTCGAGCTAATGACGTTAAACAAGCGCTTCTTGGGAGGCAACCCAAGCATTAAATTTCATTGCATGTGTGTTTTCGTATTTTGATGTGTTTGCTTGCTTGAGTGTTCTTTAGATTTCAAGTGTGTTGTTGTGGTTGTTTAGCCATTTTTCTTAATTTTTTCGATCATGTTCGTCAATGGTTCTTGTGAGTTCTTTGTGTTTTCATTCATCTTCATGCATCAAATATCATGTTTTTGGTTGTTGTGGGTGAATTCGGCTTTGTTTTTATGTGGTTTTTGGGTGTTTAGATGAGTCTTTAATGAAAAACCTGGATTCCGCCCGTTTCTTGAGCATATGCTTGCCCATATAAAAAATCCAGAAAGTCATACGGGCAAGCATATGCCCGTATGCTTGCCCGCATGAATGCTCAGGCTGAACTTTAAAATGGGTACCTTTTCACCATTTCCTTCATATCTCTCTCATTTCTCATCCGTTTTCCCTCATTCTTTCGCTGTTTTTCTTCGTTTTTATTCCTCTACATGAATATCCTACTTCCTAGGACTTAATTTGCATGACTTATTGGAGGTTTAAGCATCATCTTCACCGATCTTCGCCGATTCAAGCTTTGAAGCCCTAACTTGTGTTTTGAATCAAATGTGTTTCTTTTTCTTGATTTTCATGCTTATCTTGCTTCAAACTTTGGGGAATGATGTATGAATGTGTAATCTTTGATTTATTTGTATTTTGTGACATTATTTGTAAATTTTTGGGCTTCAAAAACAAGGGGAAACTCTACCTCTTTCAACACTGTGCTACAGTAACTTTGGACTGAATTTCTCTTGAAGTTATTTGTTCACTTGTAGCATCATTGTAATTGTCCTACAATACTTGCAATAAAAAGAATTGGACTTCATGGTTTTGATTGCACAAAGAACTTGCTTGGATTATCTCTTGTTTAATTGTTTTTGTGTTGTTAAGTGTTCGTTTGATTGTTTGTGTGTGTTCTTTTTCCTTGTGTGTGAAGGAATGGATACCTTGAGATGATGTTCCTTTCTACCTTGCAGGGTGGAATGGGGGCATCAAGCACACTTTCTTTCTCCATTTTATACAAGAACCGTTGGTGGTCACCCCGATTTCATGGACTTCAAGACTTATGTTTTGAGACTCGGGGAAGTTCACGAAACCCTCCTACTATGTTTTTATTGTCTATCTTGTTGCATTCTATTGTTTAGGCACATTGAGGGTAATGTGCATCTTTAAGTGGGGGGTGGAGTTGGATTTTCGTGAACTTTGAAATTTCTTTGCAATTGCATGCTTAACAACCTATGATAGCTATGATTTTATTGTTAAGGACTTCCTAGCTTGGTAGAATGATAATTGTGAGCTGTACTTTACCTGTGCTTGAATGTAGTTCTGTTTCATCTTTAGTGTACCCTTATACTTGTTCACGATCACTTTCACCTTGTACACTCCAACCAACCCATTGCAATGTTGTTGGCACTAAAATGTTAAAGTCTACTTTCAATGCTCTTTGAAGAGCTTTTGAGGTCCTTTGTTGTTTTCTTTGGCCTTAAGTGAGGTTGTTTAACAGGTTTTATACCAGGGGATATGAGATACATTGTATATATGTATAAAAAAAAAAAGTGGAGTCTATGACAGTATTCCTCTGCTAGTACACCATGAATGCGTCTATGTGGACTGTAATCAAGTAGGATGGGTGGCTCTTGTGCCTGGCCAGCATGTGCACCTGTCTAAAAGATTTTTGTGCAGTCTACGTTAGTCGGACTTAGAAAAAAAAAAAAGAGAAAAAGTATGTATATATGTAGGAAAAGAATAAAGTATCTTGTCTGTGTCCCCTGGAACCTGTTGCACTGCCACTTGAGAGCCAAAGTGTTATTTAGGACCCAAAGGACTCTTAACTGGGTATTGAGGTTGTCTTTAACACTTTAATGCCGTCTTCATTGTTGACACACCCCTTGCGTGTGTGTTCCGCAAGTGCACGGGTTGTCGAAGTAATAATTATACCCGGTGAGTAGGGTAGTCGAATCCACAAGGAACAGGGCTACTAGTACTAACTTCTTCTCTGCAATCTAGCCTAACGACTAATGTGATTTTGTGGTGATCTAGTGTGCATAGAAATTAATACCAGAGATGAATAGGCAAAGGGTAAATAAAGGGAGATCTCAATCAATGAAGATGAGATACCCGGGCAATGCTACCCCTAGGCTCTATCATGAAGTGCAAGACTAACTAAATGCTTCTAACCGAGTTCTATGAGTTGAGGTAATCCAAGAATAATCGGTCCCTGCCTCCAGGCCACCGATACTAGTCCCCTACAAGGTCCCCGCGGAGAAATCGCTCAATCTCAACACCTCACACCCCATATGACCGTAATGAGTTCTAGGGATACCTAAGAGTGAAACCGATTCCTAAAATTAGATCTAACCCTACTTCTAGGCGGAAGATCCCTAACCCCCTACAAAGGTCCCGGCGGAGAAATCTATCAATCTCACGCCTTACACCCCATATGGTTGCATAAAACTTAGGGAATACGGAGATAGGAAACACTCAATCGAAAGGGAAAGGGGACACTCCTCTATCTCAAGACTCACCCTCTCAACCCTCTTTAACCTTGTATGTTCTAATCCCTAATGGAGACCTCTCTCTCACCAAGGAAACAAATCAAACATACCAAACAACCATACGAATCAATAAGGCATGCAAGCAATGATTAAACAAGATTAAAACTCAAATAAACTCGAACTTAAAAGAAAGCATAAAGAAAGTCAATACATGAATCGAAACCTAGGGTTCACATGCCCAAGTATCTACTAGGGTTTAGCCCTCCATGGGGCTTATTACAAAGCAAAACATAACACAATGAAAAGCAATGTAAACCTTGGAAGTAAACCCCCTTGAATTCGTGATGATGGCCTTGATGTGTCGCTCAACGTCTTGAAGGATCCTTCTCCGAAGATAGGTCGCCAATGACTCCCTCGATGCTATGACGGAGGAAAGAACTATCAAAGTTGGTGAAGAACGGCCCTTCAATTCGGCAAAGACCTCCTCCTCAAACCCTAGCCGCTTCGCCTCTCAAAAGCCACCCAAAAGATACCAAAAGAATCGGCAAAAAGGGCTATTTATAAGCCTGAATCGCGCCAGTCGCGTGGGCTGCAGAATTCCCACGCGGTCGCGTGGGATTTTAACGCGGTCGCGTGAACAGTAATTCTGCTACAGTACTGTTACAGTGAAATGAACAGTGATTTGCTACAGTACTCTTCATAAACACGATCCAAACTCTCTCATCTTGAGGCCACATGGTCGGGCACACGTCCATGTGGTGAGTTATAAGACTTCTCCTCCTTCGAACCATCATTTGAAAGCTTTAGTTATCTTCACACGAGTTGGGACATGAAGGTATGACTGCCTTTGTGCCCTTCCATCACACAAGTCATCTTGAATTCTTCAGGAAGTTGGCACACACCCTCATGTGCATGATCCCCTCTTGTGCCTTGACACTTGTGTTGTACAAAAGCTCCCAACAATATGTCTTTATAACCCATCTTTGCTTCCTTTTCCTCCTTTAACACTTCCACAACCTAATTGCATAAAAGAACACCAAAATACAGTTTATGAGACATAATCCATGGTAAAATGATGCTCAATGTATGTAAAACAAGTAGGTAAAACATGTATAATCAAGCACTTATCAATTGTGCATGGGGTGAATGATCATCCTGGGGTAATCTAGGGTGTGGAGGTCAACGTGGGAGTTTGCACACACTCACGGCGACACTCTAGGAGAAACAGAACTAATATTACATCACTATTCATTGAACAGCTCACTTCTACATTTCTGTCTATTTGTGCTTGCGGAGTTCTTTACTATTGAGCTTGAGGTCGTACATTTAGCCGTTTATCTTCTTACCACTGTACTTCATGTTTGTTTGCTTGGGGACAAGCAAACGCTTAAGTGTGGGGATGTTTGATAAACGCCTAATTGTACGTATTATTTATGTATGTTCGTGTATTTTTCGAGTATTTTTATATGTGTGGATGCCCGTTTTCGGTCTAGATTGGTTATTTCGTGTTACAGGTACAAAAGATACCATGGGGAGCTCTACAACGAGAAGATCTAGGAGCTTGTTGGCGTGGATCCATTAAGTTCTCATCACCACCTCTAGTCTTCATCTAAGGGGAGTTTGTTATATGCTTTAGCTTGTATCTCTTGTTCTTTAGACTTTCTCCTTTATTGATGTTGAACTAGACTCCCAAGGTCACCGGGCATCCGGTGAACCTTCGGATGAACTTGCTTGTTTGGATACTTTGAGTATATTTTTGGTATTTGGTTTGGTTGTGGTCTAAGCTTTGTGTTCTTTATTGTATCAAATTGCATGAGAACTCTGTGGTTTGAATTCTAGGTTGTACTTGGTTGCGTGACCATCGCCCTTGTACTAGACATGCTTGGCTTAGAAGGGATACATGTACGAATACGCCGTGACCATCGGGTATTTCGTACCCCTCTAACCATTAGGGTTGAACCTAGACGTTGTGTTTGACCTTAATTAGGGATTTCCCTAGGCGCATTGCAATCGTGTGAGGATTTGGGCGGTAGTGATTCCGTATTCCAATACTCGTACCGGATTGGAGGTTATCACCGTGACCATCGGGGTAACCTACCTTTGGACATCTCTTGGCCTAACCACCATTGCCTATGTTATTCGAGTATCCTTCTAGCTTTAGTAGTCCCGAGGGGATCCTCGCCCGGGGACCTCGAACATTCATTGTTACTTGCTTCCTTAGTATGCTTATGTGGTGAGCCTTAGTCCATGTGTTTATAGTTTTCTATTTGTTATTCTTCTTATCTTACTTTTATCATACAATTGCTAGGTTAGGAAATAGATGAAGGGGAAATAATAGTAGTTCCTTGGCCCTTGGGAATACGACCCCCTCGTGCTTGCGCGAGGGGTATTACTTGGCGACCCGTGCGCTTGCGGACACTCATCACTAACCTAACCATCCATCACTAACATCCATCATTAACAAATCAAAATCTAGAAAATAACAATAACAATTCTACATTTTGGTGAAAGATCCAAGGAAGAGGATGCTTACCTTAACAATAATACTAAATCAACCTTGGATGATGAGACCCTTCTCCCATCCTCGCCGCCAACACCACACGCAAACATGGAGAGAAAGATGAGACTGGGTCATTCTCTATCCCTAACAGTGATCTAAAATGAAAGGAGGTGAAGAAGTGTCTAAGCTTTTTTTAAATTGAAAACACAATCAACGGCTAGGATTAAAAAAAAATAATATCAATGGCTAAAATAAAAAATTAAACCGATGGCTAGGATTTAATTAAGAGCTGGGGCTCACAATTGCCTTGCTCTTCCGTTCAAGGAAAATGGAAAGGCTCTCAATCTGATGGCATCATCCGTTACACCATTGATCTTTAGCATGTCACACACTTCAAGGAAGTTCTCAATATGATTGTTGGGATCTTCATCGGCCAAACCATTAAACTGTGAGGACTGCTGTAGCATTTGGATGAATGCCGGCTTTAGCTCAAAGTTTTGAGCTGTAATTAGGGGCCTCACAATGCTTGATTGTGTCCCCAAGACTGCTGGTCTAGCAAAATCGGATAAGGTCCTTTCCTGTTCATTTTGTTCTGCCATTGTTTCTGACCCTTCTGTGTCTATTTCAGCTTGATTGGACAGTTCTTACAAAGGTTCTTTCCCTTTTCGATGTGTTCTTCTTCCAATATCTGGGTCTCCTTTAACAAGAATCGAAGGGTTCCCATGAGTCATAACTTGGAGTTGAACCAAAGAAAAGAAAACAAATAAGAATGATGAAAGAACAAGAAAGTGTGAAATAGAATGCGTGGTGAATAGCTAAAATCACACAATACAAATGTCTAAAATATGCCTACTACCCGGCAACGGCACCAAAAACTTTGACAGGGTCCCGAAAGTGCATCCTTTGTCGCAATAATAAAGTACCTCGGTGACAGGGTAGTCAAATCCACAAGGGATTGTAGATACAAGAACTTGCTATTTAGCTAGTGTGAAGTACGAATCCTGAGAGCAAAAATCAATGTGTGTGTGCAAGAGTAATTAACAAAAATAAGAAAATGCAAGAGAAATATGGAAGACGTGAGAGTGCAGGTAAAGCGTAAAGAGAGAAACAATCAAGTGTAAAATAGGGTACCTGGACAAGCTTCCCCTAGGACTAATGTTCTAGTGCAAGATGATGCATTATACTCTCCTATTGATGTTTAATGAGTTATGGACATCCTAAAGCACACGGTCCCAAACCTAAGGTCAACCGAGACTAATCCCAACATTATCCCCCGGCATTAGGTTTCACTACTACCCTTAACTCTTGTTGACCTGTCAAGTAAGCCCCATGGGAGTCCATCTTCCTAAGCCTCACACTACGTGGGATTGCTTTGCATTCTAGGGATTCCAAGTGATAGGCCCTATTTCTAAGTATAGCTCTAACCCTTTGGTCCAGGTGAAAGAACCCTAGTCTTAGTTAAGCCCCAGCACTAGGATTCACTACAACCTTTCACTCTGTCACTTGGGCAACTAAGACCTAGTGGAGTTCATCTCCTAGCACTTCACTCTACTTTAATCGCTAAGAACTCTTGGAACACGGAGGTAGGAAAAATCACACCGGAGGGGAAAGGGGACGTTTCGCTACCTCACGACTCACCCTCTCGACCCTCTCCAATCTCGAGTAGTCTAATCCTATAGTTGTCACAGCTCCGAATGACAACCTAGATGATTCTCAACCCTAGTGTCATAGCTAAGGGAAAAATCAATACGATAAGCAATCAAGATTGGAACTCAATCAAATCCATCAATTAAGAAAGCATAATAACTTGTCATAGAAACAATATCATCCTAGGGTTTACAAGTCTGAATATCCATAAGGGGTTTACTTCTCTATGGAGCTATACAAATCCATCAATGTGTAAGAATAAATAAGAAAGATAAACATAGATGAAACCCCCTTGTGATGCGTGGCGATGGTCTTGTGAGGTTGCTCCATCCTCTCCACCAAGCTCCTCATCAGGCCTAGGGCACACCTCGCCGGATCGGTGCCGATGAAAGCTCCCCCAATAGCTAACTTCCGACGGGCTTTGATGTCGATGCCGAGAACTAGCTCCAATCCTCCACAAAGTCCTTTCCAAACCCTAGCCGTGACTCTCCAAAAGATAGGTGAAAAGATTTTCAAAAAGTCCAGAATATTTCCTTTAAATAGTGCAAAGTCACGGCTGTTAATCGGCTGAAATCGGTCATCCACACGGTCGTGTGGAATTTCCACACGCCCGTGTAGATTTTTTGGATTCGGTTTTCTGGCGCGCAGTGAACAGTAAAATGTTACAATGATTACTACATTAATGCTACAGTGCTGGCATATCAAATGTTCCTGATTTCATCTTTCTTGATCGAAGCCGTTGAATTGGGCACACAATCAACGGTAGATCATGTCGATTGTTTCCTTTCTCCTTATTGGCGAAGTTCTCATATGCTACACAGGTTAAAATTTTATGAATGTGGCTGCCTTTGTGCCCTACCAAAGGAGGTTGGCACACACCCTCAAGTCTAGACTCATGCCTTGTTCCTTGCTTGGTCCGAGAACTCCCCAACAACGGCGAACATGACCTAACTTTTCTCTTTCTTCTCCAAATTGGCTCCACAACCCTTTAATGCAGAAAAGCACACAAATGTACACCAATTAATGATAAAATATGAGAAAAATAATGCTCAATGTAAGACAATAACACTTTGTATTATTATAACACGAGCACTTATTTCCTGTGATAGATGAAGGACACATAGATTTGAAAGTTTTAATAATCTAGATTGGCTAGTACTAGAGAGGATTGGGTTGGCAGAGAGAGTTTTGTAGTTGCTTATAATGGAAGCATGGAGGAGACTTTTTGAGGTTTTAGAGATTGTTTATAAAGAGGTACTTCTAGAATTTTTGGTAACATTTCTTTGAATTGGACTCAAAACAGTTTGAGCAATACATTTCTTATTCAGTTTCGAGTTTATGGGCAGTGGTATCACTTGAGTATGATCAAGTAATCCATTCGTTTGGGGCTCTATGATTATGATTATACTTAGACTAAGGAGTACAATGAGTTCTTTTTAGAGCTACCACTTCATATCACTCCAATTGAGAATTAGAGATAGATTACTAGAGATTTAGTTTATGATTTGGCTAGGCTAAAGGCTGCTCTACTGAGGACTTTGGCAATTAGAGTAGTTCACAGCCTATTAAGTAGATTACTAACTAGCTGAGAGGACAGTATGGGAGCAGTTTTGGCTTTAGATATATTCAACTTCTCTAGTATAATTGAGTAGATTCTGATCCATCTCAAGTATGGCATTGATAACTTTATTCATCACTAAACATTGGATCCTAGGGTGCCGGTGAATTTTGTTGGAATGTATGTATAAAGTTATTACGATGACTAGGATTTTTGACTAAGATAGGATATATAGAGAGTTGGAGACTTGGTTTCTATTTCTATTGATACTCTTTGGGCTATGGGAGTTATAATTAGGAGACAAACAACTTGAGGAGTGGTCTATAGACTGATTGAAGCTCTAAAGTCGAAGTTAGATCAGAATTCTGAGAAGGAGTCTAAGTCAAGTTCATAGAATTACTTCACTGCTCCAACAGATACAATAATACTAACTGAGCCACCAGTTACAGATCCCTCACCCTCTTGAGCACAAACTTGCAGTGATAGATTTGTAGTGCTTGAGAAGTGATAGAGGAGATTTGAAGTTGAAAGGAAACTAGCTAGAACTGTGTTGTGAGATTTTAGACATGTGTTTTTAGTGCAGTTTGGCCGACTTGAGTCTCTACTATAGTAGTTGCTTAGTCAATGAGTATCGTCAATTCCATCATCGTCTTTGTCATCACACTACTCTTTGTTATCCATTTTATCGACACTATATGATGAGTGCACGTTTTATATAGATATTTTAGCTACCCTATTGTGTGGTTTACATATCATTTTATCACTTTTTATGATAACCTGATGCTACTTAGGTATGTTTGCTAAATGTGCAGATAATTGGGGTTCGGACCAACAGGAACGAGAAGAGACTAATTTTGATGCAAAACAACATTGAAATACAAGTTTCAAGACAAGCAAGGTCTGAAGCACACCCATGATCGGAAGCACGGTCGTAAGCATGTGTATGCTGAACCCCCGTGCATTTAACTAGAGTCTATATAGAAATAAGAAGCACGGTCTCACTGTCCCTAGCACCATCATGCTAAAAGAGCACAGTCAGTAAGCACGGGGGTGCTTGCCCCCTGTGCATTTTATTGGAAATTTCATTAGAATATCAGCATGGTCACTGTAATCCTTACACAAGTGTGCTCTCCAAGCATGAGTAGTGAGCACGGGTATGCTTACCCTCATGTGATTTACTGGTTTTGTGCCAAAATCAACCCCCAGGATCAGGAGCCAAGCATGATCATTAGTATGCCCGTTAGCACAGGCATGCTTACATCGGGAAAGTGTTATTTAAGCCCTAATGTTAGATTTTGAAAGAATCTTTTTTCTCTATTTCTAGATGTGCGGGTTAGGACAGCCATCGGCACCATTCAGGGTCGGATCTCGAGTGGAGACAAGCATGGAAAAGGAGGATCGTTGGTGACAACCAGTGTTAAGCCTTCTCTGAAGTGATTGTGAAGAAAAAAGGGAGTTTAATGTACAAGTTCTAATTCTCTTATTGCTTTCCTATGGTTTTTTGTAAGACTATGAGGGGCTAACCATTTTTTTGTGCCTCAGATTTTGAACCTTGACTTCTAATGTTTTGATTTTAGTGATATTGATTCTTAAGTTTCCCCGTGGTCTTCCTTTTGTTCGAATTACTTATCTTTCTATCTGTTGATTGGCTTGATGCTTGTATGTTACTAGCTTAATAGATTACTTGCCGATAGCCATGTATGCTTTGATTTTTTGTTGCTATTTTCCTTATTGGTTGCCATTGTATTTAAGGTTGCTAGTTAACCCTAGATTGATTCACTATCTAGAGGGTAATCTCTACTCATCTAGCAAGGACACACATCAAGAAAAGGGTTTAGTCTACTCCGAGCCTTTGGCAAGGAGGTATGTTATCAAACCCTCCGTAGGTGTTCACCACGGTCCAAGAAGAAACTCTTTTATCATTGCTTAGTCATTGCATTTGTCAAGGGGATAAATCTGGGGCACTGTACTTTCAACTGCTATCTTTTCAACTTAAAACCCTGTCACATACTCCTTCTCTATTCTTTTCTCATTTAGTAGATTAATTAATTCAATCCAATCTTTGAACCAGTGACAGTCGGCCCGAAAGTGCATGGGTTTGTCGAAGTAATAAAAGTTACCCCGATGAGAAGGTAGTCGAATCCACAGGGAATAGAGAGTTAGAATACGAGATTTCACTATTAAAACTATGCGAAGTACGGAAAAGTGATCAATTGATTCGATGAGTGAATTATGGAAACAATTATACTAAAAGACGAGAAATTAAAAGAAAGATGGAAGATGAGAAAGTGCAAGTAAAAGAGAATAGAAAGTATTTAACAATGAATGAAGCGGGGTATCCGGACAAGCTACCTCTAGGATCTATGCTTCTAGTGCAAGACTATGCTATTATACTCTCCTATTGATGCCAATTGAGTCGAGGAAATCTTCAAACTCACGATCCCAAACCTAAGGACAACCATGACTAACCCCAACATTATGCCCCGGTATTAGGATTCACATCGACCCTTCACTCTATCGCTCGCACGATTAAGCCCAGGGGAGTACATCTACCTAAACCTCACACTACGTGGAATTGCATTAAGTTCTAGGGACTCCTAGTGATAAAACCTGTTCCTATGTGTAGTTCTAACCATTTGGTCCAGGAGGAAGAACCCTAGTCTCAATTAAGCCCCATTGCGTAGGATTCACTTCAACCTTTCACTCTGTTACTCGCGTAACTAAGCCCCAGGGGAGTATATCTACCTAGCACTTCACTCTATCTCGACCACTAATAAATCAAGAAAACGGAGGTAGGGAGAAATCACACTGGAAGGGAAAGGGGTACATCGCTACCTCACAACTCTCCCTCTCAACCCTCTTCAATCTTAAAGAGTCTAATCCTATAGGAGTTGTCACACCTTCCAAGGAAAACCTAGATTGTTCTCAACCCTAGTGTCACATCTAAGGGAAAACAATAGCAAGATAAAATCAAGTTTGAAACTCAATTCTTATTCATCAATAATGGAAAATCATAATAACAATGTCAAAGAAACATAATAACCCTAGAGTTTACAAGTCCGAATACCCACAAGGGGTTTAGCTCCTCATAGAGCTATACATGTTCATCAAAGTGTATAAGAAAGCACAAAATAAAGACATCGATGAAAACCCCCTTGTGTATGGTGTGGCCATGGTCTTCTGCGGTCGCCGGACGTCGGTGACGATGCCGAAGACATGCTCTAAAGCTCCACGAAGTCCGCTCCAAAACCCTAGCCGCAATCCAGAAGTTCGAGAGAAAGATAGGTCAAAAGATGCTTTAAAAAGTCTCCAAATCGGGCTTTTAAAATGTTGAGTCGCGGTTTTAAAATTGTTGAAATCAGGATTTCACACGGCCGTGTGGAATTTCCACACGCCCGTGTGAAATTTCTGGAATGCTGAATTTCGGCCGACAGTGAACAGTAACTTACTACAGTGTTTTTGCTACATTGCTGTGCCGAAACGCATCCGAATTCGTCGTTCTTCATCGAGGCCGTTGAATTGGGCACACAATCAATAGTAGATCGTGCCGATTGCTTCGAGTCTCCTAATTGGTGAAGTCTTCATTGTTAGCATGAGCTAGACTTGTTGTGAATGTGACTGCCTTTGTGCCCCTCCAAAGGAGGTTGGCATACACTCACAAGTCTATGCTCATGCCTCGTTCCTTGCTTAGTCCGAAAATCTTCCCAACAATGGCAAACATGATCTAACTTCGTTCCTTTCCTTCATTTTATCTTCACAACCCTATAATGCATAAAAGTAAACAATTGCACACTTTTTAGTGATGAAATTTGATTAAATCAATTCACAATGCAAGATAATAACACTTCGCATTACTATAACACGAGCACTTATCAACCAGCCAGATATAGGAAAACGAGTGAGTATCGAGAGTTATACTAGTCCCTATGGATTTGACTGCCCGATCCAATTGGGTACACTTTAATACTTGTATGACCCATGCACTTGAGGATACTCAAGGAACATATCAAGTTTTTACTGCAGTTGTCGGGGACTGGCAACCCTTGATAAAGTTTTACTATCTAGTAATCTAGGCATTTTTCCTTATTTCAGTTAATCTTGCTTTCTTGTATTTTTATTTTGTTTCTGATTCTTGGTTTGTTGTACTGGTTTGCGATTGTTCTTGCATTATAAGAGGAAGTTCTCTTGTCCACTTGTGTGTCCGAATCCGTAGTTAGAGACAACATTGCATAAAAGGTTAAGACAAGTCAATCTCAGAGATACAGGTTCAGTGGAAATTAATATTATGGTTGACCAGAATGAACCAATTACCGGGAATCAGTAAAAAAGTATTTCAGATTATGCCATGCTGAATTTGGAAGTAGTAGGGTCTAGCATTGTGATAAACGCCTAAAGATACGTATTTTATACATATTCGGGCATATGTACTGCGCATTTTTATATGAGATGGCGCTTGTTTTTTGTCTGAATTGGTCTCTTTCGTGTTACAGGTACCAATGAGGCCCCAGCGAGCTCGATGACAGAATTGGAGAAGAAATCAGCATCGAAAACACTGTTTCTGAGCACAGGGCACTGTAGCAATACTGTAGCAACCGCTGTAGCAACTTATGCGATTTTCAGGATTGCTCGAAAATCTTCTCTCCCCGCATGCCAACCGCATGAGAGCCCGCATAGCTCACTGGAATGGGTTTTTAAGGTTTTTATTGGAGCAAATTGAAAGGGGGAGCCTAGGTCTCTTGAGAGCTCATCTTCACCACCTTTTCTTTGGAGTTTGAGGCTGGGTTTTGGAGGAGATTCTTGAGGAGAGAATGACGGGGAGAGCACGACACAATGAGTCCACACCTTTGATCTACATTTGAGAGGAAGATCGACGTAGGAAGCCACTCCTTGGGTTTCGTCCTTGGAAGCATCATTCGGCCTTGATCTTTTGAGGGAGTGTTCTCATTATGTATTTGGTTCTTTTCATGTACTTTCTTGCTTATTTTGTGATCATGAGTAAGTAAACCCCAAGGTCACTGGATGTAGGTGAACCTTGGGGGTGAACTTGTGTAATTTTGGATGCTTGAGCTAGTTTATGCATTTGTTTTGGTTTGTGATCCTTGTTTGGTGTTTCTTTAATGCCTTGGTATGTATGAGAACTCTATGTATCAATCCCTAGAAAATACTAGGTTGCATGACAATTACCCTAGTATTAGGCTCACCAAACATGGAAGGGAATACATGTACGAATACACCGTGACCATCGAGTATTTGTACTCGTCCAATTGTTAGGGTTGTCCTTGATTGTGTCTCAACCCTAGCTTGAGAAATCCACTACGCCCAATGTGATCGTAGGAGGATTTGGGCAGAAGCAATTCCGTATTCCAATACTCATACCGGATTAAGGACCAAACACCGTGACCATCGGGTTGGTCTAATTTAGGGTTTCTCGGTCCAAATCATCCACGTGCATGCTAGTTAGGGTATCCTTAGTACTTTAGTATCCCCCGAGGGAATCCTCGTCCGTGACCATTTCCTAGCCTTGATTTCCCTCCATATTAGCGTTTGCTATTTGCATGCTTTTTACATCCATATATTATTTGTAGTTCTCTCTATCAAGTAATTGCTTAGGTTGGACAACATTGTGATATGGAAGTAAGAATAGATTCTCGGGCCCTTGGGAATACGACCCCCTCGTGCTCACGCCAGGGGTATTACTTGGCGACCCCATGCACTTGCGGGTGAGCGAATCAAGTTTTTGGTGCCGTTGCTGGGGACCCACGAGGAATATTCAGAAAACATAAAACAAGTTGATTTGACCATTTTATTTAGTTCATTTTCACTATTCTTGTATATATTCCGTCATTTCTTTGTTTGCATTTTATTTTCTAATTTCTCTTTCTCTCTTTAGACTATGGCGTCGACTAACACTTGGGTTTACAATTGCTATCCACAGGAACCATATGTCTCTCCTTCAAGCACACCATTCAAGTTGGTTGAGATTCACTCTAGCAATGATCAGTGGATGAGACTGCCAGGGGATGCCACAGCCGCTTCAATTTACAAAGAACAAGGGGCTCAGGCCATGTTCAGCCGATTTATGGAGTCTACTGAGGAACAACCAGTAACAGAAACCTACCCACCCAATCACTAACCTGTAGCTCTCAACCGTGAGCTAAGAAGAGACGGTGTTTCCCCTACTGACTCTTTGGTGCCTATAGAATGTATGGTAGATCAAACTTGGACTGGTAATTCTGAGGCAACTACCCATGTGCCAGAGGGTAATGCAGATGTGATTGGAAGTGTGTTTCAGTGTGAGGATGATGTGTTGGGCATTGATGGTCCAGTAGTGGGGGACTACAGTGACACCGAACAGTCTAGCCTGGGGAATTATGGGAAGCAGAAGTCTTCAATTGTGGAACCCCCATAATTAGAGTTGAAGCCTCTCCCTGAGCACCTGGAATATGCTTTCTTGGAAAAAGGGTCCAAACTTCCAGTCATTATCGCTTCTGATCTTACTGTTAGGCAGAAGTTGCAGCTTCTTAATGTGCTTAAAAGACACAAAAAGGCGATTGCGTGGAAAATCTCAGATATTAAGGGGATCAGTCCATCTTTCTGCACTCATAAGATTCTCATGGAGGACGATCATCGACCTCGGGTGATCCCTCAATGGAGACTCAACCCTAACATGAAAGAGGTTGTGAGGAACGAAGTCATTAAACTTTTGGATGCAGGCAATATTTATCCCATTTCCGACAGTGCATGGGTAAGCCCAGTGCAAGTGGTACCAAAGAAAGGTGGGATGAGGGTTATTTCTAATGAAAAGAATGAACTTGTTCCGATCAGGACTGTCACAGGATGGAGGGTATGCATTGACTACAGGAAACTTAATGATGCTACAAGGAAAAATCACTTTCCCTTACCCTTTATTGATCAGATGCTTGAGCCACTAGCGGGACATTCTTATTACTGTTTCTTGGATGGTCTCTCTGGTTATTTTCAGATTCCCATTGCCCCAGAAGATCAGGAGAAAACCACTTTCACTTGTCCCTATGGCACATTCACATACCGTCGTATGCCTTTCGGGTTATGCAATGCACCGGTGACATTTCAGAGATGCATGATGGCAATTTTTGAAGATATGGTGGAGGATATCATGGAAGTATTTATGGATGATTTCTCAGTCTTCAGTGATTCATTCGAGCTATGCCTTAGAAATTTGGAACGAGTTTTTGATAGATGCGAGGAAACTAATTTGGTGCTCAGTTGGGAAAAATGTCTCTTTATGGTCAAGGAAGGCGTAGTGCTCGGGCATAAAATCTCACAGAAGTGGATCGATGTGGATAGGGCAAAAGTCGCAACTATGAAAAAACTTCCTCCTCCTACTTTAGTTAAAGCAATCAGAAGCTTCTTGGGGCACGCTGGGTTTTATCGAAGGTTTGTGAAGGACTTTTCATCAATTGCTCGACCGCTTACAAAAGTTCTTGAGAAGGATGCCCCCTTTGAGTTCAATGATGATTGTATGAATGCCTTCCTCACCCTGAAGAAGAAGCTTGTGGAAGCACCGATTATGGTCTCCCCGAACTGGAGTCTGCCGTTCGAGTTAATATGTGATGCAAGTGACTTTGCAGTCGGGGCCGTACTTGGGCAGCGACGAGACAACCATTTCCATCCAGTCTATTATGCAAGGAAATCTCTGAATGATACCCAGGAGAATTACACCACCACTGAGAAGGAAATGCTCGCAGTCATTTTTGCATTTGATAAATTCCGGTCATATTTAGTGTTATCCAAGGTAATTGTATATACTGATCATTAGGCACTGAAATACATGTTGAATAAGCCTGACGCCAAGCCTCATCTAATCCGTTGGGTTCTACTGTTACAAGAATTTGATTTGGAGATAAGAGATAAAAAAGGGGCAGAAAACTTAGCAGCTGATCACCTTTCGCGCCTTGAGAACCCATATGAGTGTGACTTGCAAAAAGAAGAATTAAATAACACCTTCCTTAGGGAGTACCTTTGTAGCATACGAGTGGTTGAGCATGATGAGGCTTCGTGGTTCGCTGACTTTGCGAACTATTTGGCGGTAAGAACCTTTCTGAAGTGGCTCACATCTCAACAAAGAAAAAATTCTTTGCCGATCTGAAGCACTATACATGGGAGGATCCATTCCTGTTCAGGACTTGCTCCGATCAGATTGTGAGAAGGTGTGTATCAAAGGATGAGGGGCAAGACATCTTGTTACATTGTCACTCAGGACCTGCTGGGGGCCACTACAGTGGGACCAGAATAGCTAAAAAGGCACTTGATGCGGGATTCTATTGGCCCACCATGTTCCAAGATGCGCAGTCATTGGCGCAGCATTGTGATAAGTGTTAGAGAGTGTGTAATTTATCAAAAAAGGATGAAATGCCTCAAACCTGGAACAAAGCTTGCGAAGTATTTGATATGTGGGAAATTAATTTCATGGGTCCATTCCCTAGTTCCCAAGGCAACAAGTATATCTTGGTTGCAGTGGACTATGTCTCCAAGTGGGTGGAGGCCCAAGCCTGCTCGTCTTGTGATGCAAGGGTGGTTGTGAAATTTTAAAAAAAATTGTTCTCTCGGTTTGGAACTCCCAAGGCAATCATAAGTGACCGGGGAACTCATTTTTGTAACTCTTAGTTTGAAAAAGCTCTTAAACGATACGGGGTATCTCACAGAACATTGACCGCCTATCACCCTCAAACAAGTAGTCAAGTTGAAGTTTTAAACAGGGAGTTGAAGCGGATCGTGGAAAAGACTGTCAACCACCACCGAAAGGATTGGGCAGACCAGCTCGAGGATGCACTTTGGGCGTACAGAACTACATTCAAGACTCCCACTGGATCAACGCCTTACCGGCTGGTCTATGGAAAGGCATGTCATTTGCCAGTGGAATTAGAACACAGAGCATATTGGGCAATAAAGAAACTCAATTTCGCTTACAAAATGAACTCCAAAAGCCCTTCAAAAGACAACTTTTGGGATGCCATGTGGCCTAGCATGCGGGTAGCATAAAGGTCCTGTAGCTCCCATAAATTCGTGTAATTCACCACAGTGAACTGTTACAGTAACTTACTACAATAATTCTGCTGCAATAAAACTACTACAGGACTATGTACACCCGTTTATGAGCCCGTATGGGCTGCCTGCATGGAATTCTAGACTTAGCATTTTCATCAAGTCTTTGTGCTACAATGCTACTACAGTTCTTCTACAGTACCAGGGCTCTAAAATGGAGTTTTTCTTGCCAATTTCTCATTAAATCTCGTTGTTGAGCTCTCCAAGGCTTCTTTGTACTTGTAACACGAAAGGAAACTATTTAGATTGAAAACAGGCATCAATTCATGCAAAAATAGCCAAATCATACTCATGAGTACATGACTAATACGTGCATTTAGGCGTTTATCAGCCTTAGCACTAAATAGGTTGATTATGTGGATCAGAACAACAGGTTCCGAAACAATCACTACAGTGGCACCTACAATTCGGGTGAAGGAACCACCAAACTTTGCTTAGAGCAGACAGGGGCAAGGACCACAAAGATAGTTCAAGCAACCGCAACCCCAACCTACACCTCCTTGACCATCATATCAAGAAGGAAAGGGGCCAATTCTTGAAATTTTTTTAGCAAAGTACATCTAAGCTAATGATGTCTGTTTCACGGGACATGAAGAATTGCTAAGGAACCAGCAAGCATCCTTACAGAACTTGGAACATCAGGTGGCACAGATTACCAAGGCTCTTACTAAACATCCTCTAGGTTTAATGCCAAGAAATACAGAAGTCGAGCCCCATGAGGCCTTTAAGGCAGTCGTCACTTTGAGAAGTGGAAGAGAATTGACATCTACCGCAACTCATGTGTGTGATGAGGCATCCCCCGAACCTGAAGTGGTAATTGTAAAGGACACATCCATTGGCAGAAATGTTGAGCAAAATAGGAATGAGCAATTCAAGGAGGAGACCAAGATTCCTAGCTTCCAACCTAAGCTACCATATTAGTGTAAGGTGAAGAAGGATTAACTAGATGAGCAATTTAAAGTTCTTTGAAATGTTCAAGACGTTGCACATTAATGTTCCATTTGTTGAGGCCTTTGCTTAAATAGCTCGCTATGCTAAGTTTTTCAAAGAATTGTTCATTTACAAGAGAAAGCTAAAAGAGATAGCCACTGTTACATTGAGCGAGGAATGCTCCGCCATCATCTCCAATAAGATCCCTAAGAAAAAGAAAGATCCGGGAGGATTTATCATCCTGTGTACCATTGGGAGGATGCTTGATGAAAAACCACTTGCCAATCTTGGGGCAAGTATCAATTTGACGCCCTACAAGATTTTTCAAAAGTTAGGGCTTGATGAGCTAAAACCGACAAAGATGACTCTACAACTCTCTGATCGTTCAATTCATCACCCCATGGGTATCATTGAATATGTGTTAGTCAAGGCTGAGGTTCCTTTGATACTTGGGCATCCATTTTTGGCCACTTCACAAGCATTGATTAATGTTAAGGATGGTCGAATGGTATTACTAGTCGGTGAAGAAGTAGTGCTCAAATTGAAAGATGCTATGTGCTACTCCATGGATGGTGATGACACGTGTTATGCTTTGGATGTTCTTGATGATTATGATTCAGATTTTGTGCAGGACACATGGATGAAGGATGGCTTATCCGAATTACTAGATGATGAAGAACCGCCTAATGGATTCATGGAGGAGTTCCATCCTCAATGCCATGTCAAACAGCTTGAGGGGGAGCTAAAGTTAATCAATTATAGGGTCTCTCGGAACAACAAGTGGTGGAAGCATCTCGCCGGCAACAAGAAGAGCATTTGCCCACCGACCTCCTCTAGGGCTTGCATGTATCCTTTGGTTTTAAGTGAGGGTGAAGTTTGCTTGATTGATACATTAATCACCTATTCGTGTGTTCAAGGTGAAGAAAATTTTAGGGGAAATTGATTTTATGAATCCCTATGAGTGCTACAAGGTATGTCAAGCTAGTGAAGTTTAACAAATGCTTCTTGGGAGGTAGCCAAAATGTTTTCCCGTTTGTTATTACATTTTTCTTCTTTCAGTTGCATTTTGTTTTTCTTAATTTTAGGCTCTTTCGTTGGGCGTTTGTTGGTTTCGGCCTAGAGTTTTTCATCAATTGTGTGGGTCATTGTGAGCTCAAATGTGCTTGAATGTCAGTCCCAAAGCTCTATTTTTACATTAATGGTTGTTCAGAAGCGTGTGTGTTCTTTTCTACAGCTCCTCTATTTTTCTAAGCAAGCACGATCATGCTTATGGTCATGCATTTTGTAAAAGCTATAGAAAATTGGGTTTTGGGAGCAAGCACGGGTGTGATCTTTTGGATAAGCACAATCTGGTTACCCTTTGTAGGGTCATGCTTGATTTTTTGGATTTTTCAAAATTTTCCTGTAAAAAGCACATTCTCAAGCATGACCGTGCTTTTCAAGGCATAATTTCTTTTTAAGGGCCTACGCACAGTCGCGAGCATAACTGTGCTAATGGGGTGTGCTCTAGCAGGATCGTTCGCCTTCTGATTTTCTCTTTTAATTTTTGACCGTCGGCGAGGCCTGCCATATCTTTCCTTCTTTCCTTAGCCTCCATCGATTGTTGTTGGTCAGATTTTAGTTCTCTTACCCAGTTTTTGGGCTTGTTTTCTTGTAGATTCTCTCTCGTCTGATCTCTTTCTCCCTTGAGGCAAGGTATGATTCAATTGTCATTGTTAGCCCATGCATGTTGACATTGGCTTTGGTAGTCTCTTGTATGTCGATGTATTGATACTTTACTTGTGTGAGATGCTTCATCCATGACTTTTAGGCTAGAAACCATATTCGTTGTTGTGCTTAAGAAGATGACTGAGTATGGGCGTACTTCGGATGAAGCATTCCATGCTTTGTTATACCCTAAGTTATCCCCTGGCAAGCACATTCATGCTGGAGATCATCAACATGAGCATGCTCATTGGCCTGGATGGGTGTACTTATATTTTTTTTGACTCATTTTACAGCATGCTTGTGCTCTTTTCCATTTAGCACACCCATACTGCTTCTGCAGCATGGCTATGCTAACATTGTTTATCCTATGAATTAACTTGTTAGTTACACTCTATTATAGGATTATACCGAGGCAGAAGACAAGTAGATGTGGGCCAATGCCTAAGTGGGCCAAGGGCGAGTGTAGTTCTCATGTCTCTGTATGAAGATTTAGTTTGGTACACTGTCTCATCAGCTATGGTATAATTGATTGTGTACTAAGCGCATCGGAACATCTCGAGAGATTGATTGGCATATTATACATGACATTGGGCTTGCTGACGAGGCTCAAGGACTTATGCGGTCAAGAGCTTGGGGACAACTCTTTGACATCACAGACACTACCTTTCATGAGCTGAGATTGGAGTTTTTAGCAACTTTTGAGTTTTGCGTAGGAGATGATCAATTTCAATAGGCCAGGTACCATCTAGTTCCAGGCATTTAGTTCCATATATCATTTGACTTTGATAGAGTTTTCAGTGCATTTGGGATTGTATGATAAGACATTTACTCAGACCCCAAAGTATGATGCCCTCCTGATTAAGTAACCACCTGAGGAGACCCTTAGAGTCCTGTTGGCACAAATTGAGCACAACCATCAGATAAGACCCCTGTCATGCAAGGGCTGCCAGCCTTCGTTCCTCCTCTCTCAGGTATATTCATCATCTTTTGAGCCACACTTTGATAGGGCTAGGAGAAAGTCCTGGCATGGTGAGCCTAAGGGATTTGGTGTACTTTCTTAGTATGGTTAATGGTTTCCACTTTCTCTTAGGACATGAGGTCGCCCTTGCTATGCATCATTAAGCGATTGATCCCAAGATTGGGGTTGCATTTGCTGGCCCCTACATCTTCCATCTCATTTGAGATATGGGGCTTCGAGCAAGGATCCGTGCTATGAGGATGGAGGGTGATGAGTGCATTTTTGTATCATATTTCTTACACCCTATTATAGTCTTGTCTTTGTCATTAAGCATATTTACTGATTGGAATTGGTGCTATTTAAGGTATTTTATTCCTTGTGTAGGAATCTGGGGCTCGAGTCAATTTGGTGTGAAACAGAGGGTGTTTCCTACGCTTGGAGTGACCAATGGTTCAGAACTGGCTGACACGGGCATGACACGCTCGTACCCCAAGTACTGCAAGTCCCAGCCTGGAGTGTAGAGGAGCTAAAATCCTAACACGAGAGTGTCCCAGGCAGGACACGGTCACCACACGCCTGTACCCCAAGTGCTACAAATCTCAGGAGACGTTCCCTCGTTAGCAACACGGGCACAGTGCCTGGTACATGGTCATGTGCCAGGTGACACGGGGGACACATGCCCATGTCCAGACCGTGTCGGGCCCCGAGTCTGCCTTTTTAACTCCAGAAATTAGGGCTCTTTCTCATCTTTTGTTCGGGGATCCATCTCTCCACCGGTAGGATGTTAATGAGATCGAAGATCAAGCTTCACCAAACAATCTAAGGAGATCAAGGACTAGTAGGAGGCATAGTAAGAGGTGGAGTTGGCGCAAGGACACTACAAGGGAGGTCATCTTGAGTATTGAAGGGGGTTTTTTCTCTCTTTCTTTGTTCTATCTTTTGCCTTACCTTGTGTACCTGCCCTCAGGGGACAACTAGAAATAGTGCCTTGGTTGTGGACAATTGTCAGACTATATTACTTATTCACTCATTGTATTTGGCTATGGAGTTCTAATTGATGCTTGTGTTTAATCTTGTATTGCATAACTGTAGTGTGTTTGGAATGCATAGTTGTTAGGTTATCCTCGCAAAACTACGATGTATCTTCGAACGCATAGATGCAATATTGCAATTGAGCACACATGAATATCATTGGAATGTACCGAGGTAGTCAACTAGGATGAGATAATGTGCACGAGTCATTGGAGACATCCGTAGGGATTTACTCTTGTGATTGTTGAATACTTAGTTCTAATCTCCTCCATTATTGATTGATTCCCTGCAAGTGTACGGGATCACCAAGTAATACCCTGTGAGTGACACAGGGGTCGTATTCCACTGGGGCCAAGGAAGTACTATTACTCACTCTTCATCTATTTTCTAGCCTACCATTCAATATGAGTGGAGAAGAAATAATGCAAACAAACTAATTTAAACTAATCCTATGGCCTGGTAACTAACACACAGATGTAAACAATCAAGGGAGTATCAAGCATGAGAAGGGTGTGTTTGGAAAAGGAATCCACCTAGGGTTGTCATTTTGTCCAAAACTGGAATGATATAAAGATGCATTGATGATAGTTCAGACCTAGAGACCTCGTGAGTAGATTAGCCCCGATCTCTCGGCGACTAACCCCTAATCCCATACGAGTGTTAATCGGAATCTCTCCGAATTAACCCACCTATGATCGCATTAAGATCCATGAAATCTCTAATAGGAGTAAACCTACTATCCTTCAGCTTAAACCTAGCAATGGAGGGCTACCGACATCCAATTTCTCAGCGTGTCGGCACAAGAATCCCCTTTCAATCTCTCCTAGATGTAGTACACATGAGCAGGTCACGTCTATGTGTACAACTCATAAAAGAATCACGGATTTCTCCACATATGTAATTCTAGACATGAAAGCATGAAAGATTGAATCTCAAAACAACCAACAAACTAGATTAATAATAACATCCAAAGTTGATACACAAGATGAATCTTAGGGTTCATCCAAATCCAAACACAACAATAAGTTAATCCCTCATTACAAGGGACACTTAAACAACATACAAGGAAGACAAAAACATAAAAGAAGCAATGAAAACCCCCTCTAGGTTGTGATCTCCTTGAATGGATGAAGTTTCGAATGATGATGCAATGGTGACGTAGAACTTCACAAAAACTTCTTCTCCCTTGCTCCTCTCGCTCTTGGTGATGATGTGTGCTTGTTTCCCACAAAGATCGCCGCCAAAAGGTGGCCGGAAGGCCTCAAGAAGGTGTGGTGGTGGCGGCCTCAAATGCCAAGAGAAAAATTCCCCTTCAAACGACCTAGAAATCCCCATTTATACCCCCGAAGCATACGGGCCATGAGGGGGGCCGTGAAGATGTAGATTAGTTCAAGGAAGACCCCAAATCCCGAGACTCACTGGGTAGTGAAGGTTAGGCAAAACATTCTGAAAGTTCTTCACTAGGTCGCAGACTGGGCCATGAGTTCCTCACGGGGTAGCAGATGGGGCCGTGAGGCTTGGGCATAATTCTCAGGATTTTCTTGCCCGAAGCCCCCCAGGTGCTACAGTACCGCTACAGTGTATATACTATAGGACTTTAGCTACAATGGATCTGCTATAGTATCGCGACTAGGTTTTTCTTCTCTTTTCTGCCCAGAATATGTGCTCGTGATCTCCATGGCTTTTACCTGCCGTACAAATCAAATATGACTTGATTAAGCATAAAAAGGGGCACAAAATGTGACGAAATACATGCAAAGTGCAATGTATACGTATACTAGAATATGTACATTTAGACACTTATCAAACATCCCCACACTAAGCGTTTGCTTGTCCCCAAGCAAACAAATCATGAAAAATAAGGAGACAGATAAGTGGCTAAATGTACTATCTCCGGTTCGAATAAATATAAGATTCTACAAGCAATGAATAATGATATACAGATGTTGAGTTACAATCAATAAGTACAACAAAAAGATCCTGTCTCAACTCTTACATGTCTGTGCAGTGTAAGTGAATCATTTATCTCATTTGCCCTTGCTTGGTCTTGCCTACTAACTTCAATCAGTACAGCTCTAGATGTTGATCACTCCACAAATAAGAATACTGGATCTTAAAATGCGAAGTGCTACCTCAATGAACAAGTAAGATCCTTCTAAGTCCTATTTTTGAAACTAATACCCTATTCTTCTCAAAACATCAAGTAGGAAGTCTAAGTGATCACTAGGGTTTTATTTACATGTATATTCACTTTTTATTTTGAGCCCGCCTAAAATAGACTGCACAAAAATCTTTCTGGAGGGTGCACATGCTGGTTAGGCACAAGAGCCACCCAACTACTCGATTACAGTCTACATAGACGCATTCATGCTTCATTAGCAGAGGAATACTGACTTAGACTCATTTTCATTTTTTTCATTTTTTTTCATATTCACCCTAGATCATGTCTTTAGACTGCACTACAAGTCACAAAACTATGACTAGCTCAACAAGGCTTAGAAGTTCTTAAGAGTTCATTGAAGGATAGAACTTAGTCTTCTAAGGCCAAGTACTCAAGGTTGTGTGTTAAGCATATAAGAGAGTTAAAGTAGTCAAGTTGGCTATTCCTAGGGCATCAACAAAAAATTCAGTGCACAAGACAATACTAGAAGTGAAACAGGATTCAATAGAGCACAAAAATATGTAACTCACATCAATCATTAGTTTATGCTTGAAGAATATAACAAGAATGAACAAAGCCATCATTGATAACACTAGCATGTAAATATGGCCATAATACATGTAATACACCCATCCCCACACCTAGTGTTGTACATTACCCTCAATGTACACTAATCATGGATAACATGGCAATATAAGCAATAAAAACATTAGAGGAGGGTGAAAATGAACTTCCCCGGTTTATCTTGTGCAACTAGTGATGTGTGACCCGAGCATAGGGTACGGCGAGCTATACATGTCGGGTCCAATCTCCATTGAATGCGGAGAAGCTCACCAAACTTCCCTTAATGCCCTATAAGGCAAAAAGGGCACAACATCATTCCACAAAATTTACAAAGGATAGACGGGGAGTAATCATGCAAGAACTAAAACAAAACACAAAAATAACACAAAAGCTAGAAAATAAAGTCTAAAACAAGAAAATAAAGTATCTATGCTAGCCCTTGTCGTTGATTGCTTGTCGATTCCTTCATCCTCTACATTCGTACAAATCATGAAAAACATAATCAAACATAGAGGAATCAAAGACAAACCAAAATGTGGTGCAAATGATGGAGGAAAATTGGGTAAAATGATGAATAGTAACCATACGGCCGTATGGGTACTGTTCACTCCGAAAGAACCTCCACAAAAACATGAAAATCCAAAACTTTTTACATAAAATCAATTGAAAACTCATCCATAACCATCACACCACCAAAATCAAGCAAGATGCTTGAAAACATCCACACAAAAGCTCCAAGAATGCAAGAAAAATGAAAAACATAAAGTTAGGGCATCAAAGAGCTTACCGACGAAAACTTGAGAAAACTAGAGTTAAGCTCGAAGAAAACCATTAGATCGACTTTTCAAAGAGGTTAGGAGGTGATCTAGGAGAAGAAATGAGAAGATTTGGCCAAGATTTGGTGGAGAAAGAAAAGAGAAAATCGTGTGGGAAGAAGGAGAAATGAAGAGAAAGAGAGAGGGTGGCAAGAACTTAATGTGCTACTGACAGGCTCCCCGAAAGTGCACGGGTTTGTCGAAGTAATAAAAGTTACCCCGGTGAGAGAGTAGTCAAATCCACAGGGAATAGGGAGTTAGAGTATGAGATTTCACTATTAAAACTATGTGAAGTACGGAAAAGTAATAATCGATTCGTGTGTGAATTGTGAGAACAACTATACTAAAAGACAGGAAATTAAATAGAGAGAGGTGAAAGATTAGAGAGTGCAAGAAAAAGAGATTAAGGAGGATTTAACAATGAATGAAGTGGGGTATCCGGACAAGTTACCTCTAGGATCTATGCTTCTAGTGCAAGACTATGCTGTTATACCTTCCTATTGATGCTAATTGAGTCGAGGAAATCCTTAGACTCACGGTCCCAAACCTAAGGTCAACCGTGACTAACCCCAACATTATGCCCCGGTATCAGGATTCACAACAACCCTTCACTGTATCGCTCGCACGATTAAGTCCCAGGGGAGTACATCTACCTAAACCTCACACTACGTGGGATTGCATTAAGTTCTAGGGATTCCTAGTGATTAAACCTGTTCCTATGTGTAGTTCTAACCCTTTGGTCCAGGAGGAAGAACCCTAGTCAAGATTAAGCCCAAGTGCACAGGATTCACTTCAACCCTTCACTCCGTTACTCGCGTAACTAAGCCCTCGGGGAGTTTATCTATCTAGCACTTCACTCTATCTTGACCGCTAATAAATCAAGGAAACGGAGGTAGGGAGAAATCACACCGGAAGGAAAAGGGGTACATCGCTACCTCACAACTCTCCCTTTCAACCTTCTTCAATCTTGAATAGTCTAATCCTATAGGAGTTGGCACACCTCCAAAGGAAAACCTAGATTGCTCTCAACCCTAGTGTCACATCTAAGGGAAAACAATAGCAAAATAAAATCAAGATTGAAACTCAATTCTTATTTATCAATAATGGAAAAGCATAATAACAATGTCAAAGAAAAATGATAACCCTAGAATTTACAAGTCCGAATACCCACAAGGGGTTTAGCTCCTCATGGAGCTATACATGTTCATCAATGTATGAAATAAAACACAAAGTAAAGACATAGATGAAAACCCCCTTGCGTATGGTGTGGCCGTGGTCTTGTGCGGCCGCCGGACGTCTGTGACGATGCCGATGACGCGCTCTAAACCTCCACGAAGTCCTCTCCAAAACCCTAGCCGCACTACCAGAAGTTGGGAGAAGAATAGGTCAAAAGATAATCTCTCAAAAAGTCTCTAAATCGGGCTTTTACAATGTGGAGTTGTGGCTTTAAATTTGCTGAAAACGGGATTTCACACGGCCGTGTGGAATTTCCACATGCCCGTGTGAAGTTTCTGGAATTCTGATTTTCGGCCGACTGCGAGCAGTAACTTACTACAGTGTTTTTGTTACAGTAATTTGCTACAGTAATTTTGCCGAAACGCTCCCGGATTCGTCGTTCTTCATCGAGGCCGTTGAATAGGGCACACAATCAACGGTAGATCGTGCCGATTGCTTCGAATCGCCTAATTGGTGAAGTTCTCATTGTTGGCATGAGTTAGACTTATTGTGAATGTGACTGCCTTTGTGCCCCTCTAAAGGAGGTTGGCACACACTCACAAGTCTATGCTCACGCCTTGCTCCTTGCTTGGTCCGAAAATCTTCCCAACAATGCCAAACATGACCTAACTTCGTTCCTTTCCTTCATTTTATCTTCACAACTCTACAATGCACAAAAGTAAACAATTGCACACTTTTTAGTGATAAAATCTAATTAAATTAATGCTCATTGCAAGATAATAACACTTCGCATTACTATAACACGAGCACTTATCAAATCCCCCCACACTTAAGCTTTTGCTTGTCCTCAAGCAAAAAAATAGAACGTGAAAGTACTTGGGAAGAACAATTGAAAGTGCTCGGCCTTAGGTTCACCAAAAGTATGCAAAAGAAGTATTCTACAAGTAAGGGGAAATCCAAACAATGCATAAGGTTATCATTGCTCTAGCTAAAAACTCGAATCAAAAAGGATAAAAACTCGAAAATGTGTTAGTGTGTGCGAATTCACTCAAGAGAACCAACGAGTACTCCTCAAACTTTTGTTAGAAAAGACTTATTTATATACAAAAACCAAAACTAAAGAGAGAAGGAAGTAGTAGCTTCATACATCCTTGAAGGTTCTTTCTTAGGCGGCCGCCAAAGGTGGCTTTCACACTTTCGAGCAGGTAGCTCTTTCTACCGGGGTAGTAGCTTTCACACATCCCATGAGATAGCTCTTTCTCTCATTAGGGCATAACTTGTATCCGACTTATGCGAGTAGCTACATACTTCATAGGCGGTAGCTCTTTCCACCCCAAATGCATAATTAAATCAAAGCTAATATTTACAAACTCATATACTTTTTTTCTTTTCTCTTTTCCATATTTTTTTCATTTTTTTTATGCATTTTCCAAAGTAAAACTAAGAACTATGATAAACTTGTCCTTAAAAACTTCAAGATTGAGTTTCCAAAAGATTCCAAGAGTAAGTTGTGCAATATGAGAATATCGAGCAAAAAATTCCTAAAATTCAAGTAGAAACTAGAGCATGATAGGACACAATGTTAAAAATTCTCCTAAACTATAAGAATACAACCATTGCAACTAAGGTGAACTGCCATAGGCTACATGAGCATAAGCAATTGAACGCACAAGTAAATGTGTGTGCAATGTGAACTCCCCCCCCCCCACACTTAAGATGTACATTGTCCTCAATGTACGCATGCAAGCACAATTAAAAAAAATAAGAATTGTAAAATAATTAGTGTGGAAGTAGGCAATTGAAACATTACTCCCTTGAACTCCAAGTGCTGCATTTGATGGAGCTAGGTACATTGAGAGTTGAGTCTCAATGGGTTGTGAAGCACACACGGTCCCATGACCGTGTTTATGACTATTCCTTAGATTCCTTTCATCCAAGACCATCTGCGCACACACAAGGGGGTTTAGTGAAGCTCAATAAAAGTAAAATAAAACAAAAGAAATATAAAACTAGAAACGCCTCAAGCGTTGGTGTCGTCTTCTACTGTTGCCGATGCTGTTGCTGTTGTTGATAGTGATCCTGGTGCTGAAAAAGAAAGAAAAGATTGATGAAGAAAAGGAGAAAAGATGCTTGCCGACAAAATGTAAATCAAAAACTTCGAATATGGCCGAAAAATGACTTAAAAACTCTTTAAAAGGACGAAGAGAGGGTTGGGAAGATGGGAGGAAACATCCCTTGAGTGTGGAGGCATTTACAATCGAAAAGGCACAAATAGATTTTTAAGAGAAACCACAGCCTTTTGTGTTCTGCGCAACCACACGGCCGTGTGCCTCCACTAGTAGGGTTCACAGGGGTAGTCACACCCCCCTGTGTTTCCTCTGTTTGATTTTCAACATACACACGGCCGTGTGGAAACTCCACACGGCCATGTGCCCAACCTGGCCAAGCACAAGGCTGGCCACAGGGGCACCCACACGCCCCTGTGGCCTCTCCGGATATCCCGAAAAACTCTAAGTGTCCCCCACGGCCGTGTAAAAATTCACACGGCCGTGTGCGTTTCACAGGACCTCTCATAGGGGCGGCCACACGCCCCTGTGTTTTCTCGGGATAGAAGGGAAACTCTGCAGAGTTTCACACGGCCGTGTGAGACATCTACACGGCCATGTGCCATAACACATGGGCACTCACAGGGGCATCCACACGCCCCTGTGGACTCTTTGGAATGAGAGTTGAAGTTCTGCAGAATTTCACACGGCCGTGTGGACACGGCCATGTCCCTTCACTGGGTTGCTCACAGGGGCAGCTACACGGCCCCTGTGATGCTCGGGATGAGCTCTGAGATGAGTCACACAGCCTTGTGGAAATTCCACACGCCCGTGTGTTTTCTCTGGCCAACTTAGAAAAATTTACAGGCTTTGCAGAAAATTTCAGAAACTCTTTTAAAAAACTTAGAGCCTGTATAAACCATAAAAACACGACCAGAGACCATAGAAAACACACTCAACTGACTCAAACTTCATCAATTAACATTAAAGCACACGAAAATATCAATAATCCATGATCGAATTTGCAGCACATGCATTGAAACTTCAAGACATCAACACTAAGACTTTTATTCATCCTAACTAAACTAGGTCCTAGAAAAACTATAAAACCTTGGGTTGCCTCCCAAGAAGCGCTTGTTTAATGTCACTAAGCTTGACGTACCTGATCTTACCTTATGGAGGTTCATGAATAGAAGTTGCCCTCTTCTCTACAACCTAAAAGCATGCATTACATAATTTTTGTAGAGTAGAGGGAGAGTTGTCGAGTTTGTTACCACAGACGGGTGAAACACCCTTACTCCGTGAATGTTCATCCCCTTTCTTGTTGGGGTTCTTCTTGTGGCGTCTTCTTGACCTCTTCAACCTCCGAAGCATCTTCTTCATACGTTCCTTCTCCATCTTGACGTCTGTCTGAACTGGACCAAGCATAAGTACCTCTTCTTCTTCGATCTCCATATCTTGGTCTGGTCATCCTTCATATGGATCCGGGTTTAACATTTCCTGCACATATTCATCAATACACTCATCAGTAGCATCAAGATAATATAGAGTGTCATTAAAATCAAGAGAATGCCTCATGGCTTCGGCGAGGCGATAGGTGAGCTTGTCATCTCCGACTCTAAGTGTGAGCTCTCCACCGTCCATGTCTATCAAAGCCTTGGAAGTGCGCAAGAAAGGCCTCCCAAGAATCAATGGTACTTTGACATCCTCATCCACATCAAGCACGACAAAGTCCACCGGAAAGATGTACTTGTCCACTTTTACCAAGACATTTTCCACAATTCCCCTCGGATGCCTCACCGATCGATCCGCAAGTTGAAGTGTCATCCGAGTGGGTCTAGGCTCGCCCAAGCCTAGCTTTTGGAAGAAGGTATAGGGCATGACATTGATGCTTGCACCCGAATCGGCCAATGCCATCTCCTCACCCAGATTGCCAATGTTGCAAGGTATGATAAAACTCACGGGATCTTTTCTCTTACTCGGCATGTTCTTTTGCAAGACGGCTGAGCAATTTGCATCAAGTACTACAGCTGCACTCTCCTCCAACTTCCTCTTATTGGTTAAGAGGTCCTTTAAGAACTTCGCGTACTTGGGCATTTGGGCTAATGCTTCCGCGAATGGTATGTTGATGTGCAATTGCTTGAAGATACCCAGAAATTTCTTGTATTGTTTGTTGTCTTGGTCATTCTTCAACCTCTAAGGGTAGGGGTTCCTTGGTTTGTAGGGGGGTGGTGCCATCTCCTTCTCTTTTGGAGCTTCTTTCCCTACTTCTACTGCTGCGGTTGCTTCATTTGTCTTCTCTAGAGGGAGAGTTCTCTCGACCTCTTTCCCACTCCTCAAGGTAATTGCCTTAAGTTGTTCCCTTGGGTTAGTCTCCGTATTGCTAGGCAAACTACCTTGAGGCCTTTCCGCCAATGTCTTCGCAATTTGCCCTACTTGATTTTTCAAATTATGTAGGGAGGCGGTGTGATTGCGAAGAGTGGCCTCCACCGACTGAAATCTAGCATCCGATGAAGAAACGAACCGTGTGAGCGCTCTCTCAAGATCAGTCCTCTTTCCTTCTAGCCCGGTCACTCGGCTTTCTAAATTCGGAGCTTGTTGGCTTTGAAATCCTGGTGGTGCACTATTTTTCTGTTGTGACTGTCCTTGATTGCTCCAAGAAAAATTCGGATGGTTCTTCCACCCCGGATTATATGTTCCACTGTACGGGTTGCCTTGGCCTTGTCCTCTATATGAATTTCCAACAAAATCGGCCTGCTCTACCGCAGTAGTGCCTCCAATAGCAATAGGACAATCGCTTGAAGCATGTCCTCCCCCACAACCGTTACAAGTAGTGATGGCCACAACTCTTGGCGAAGCTAGAGCATCTAGCTTCTTACTGAACGATTCCACTTGTGCCGCCAACGATGTAACCGCATCAACCTCATGAATTCCGGCAACCTTTTTCCTATCCCTTGAGTTCCATAGATAGCTATTCATAGCCATCTCCTCTACAAGGTGCCGAGCTTCACCGGGAGTCTTGCTTCCTAGAGTTCTTCCGGCCGCCGCATCTAGGAGTTGTTTGGTACTCGGATTCAACCCGTTATAAAAGGTGTGAATGATCATCCACTCGGGGAATCCATGTTGCGGGCACTTACGAAGGAGCTCCTTGAACCTATCCCATGTCTCGAATAGAGACTCCAATTCCATCTGCACAAAGGATGATATCTCATTCCTGAGCCTTGCTGACTTTCCCGACGGAAAGTATCTAGCCAAGAATGACTCGGCCATCTCCTCCCACGTAGTAATGGAGGCTCTCGGTAATGAGTGAAGCCAATGTCTTGCTTTTCCCTTCAATGAAAATGGGAAGGCTCTCAAACGAATCGCGTCATCCGTCACTCCATTAATCTTCAACATGTCGCACACTTCAAGGAAATTCTCTATATGACTGTTGGGATCTTCAACATGTCGCACTCTCAAACGAATCGCGTCATCCGTCACTCCATTGAATTGTGCGGAGTGTTGCAACATCTGAATGAATGACGGCTTCAACTCAAAGTTGTTTGCCGTAATTGGGGGCCTCACAATGCTCGATTGGGTCCCCATTACTGCGGGTCTAGAATAGTCGGACAATGCCCTCTACTGTTCGTTCTGTTCTGCCATTGCTTCTGACCCTTCTGTTTCAATATCGGCTTGATTCGAAGCTTCTTGCACGGTTTCTTTTCCCTTGCGATGTGCTCTTTTTCCAATGTCCGGGTCTCCTTCAACAAGAATCGAAGGGTTCCCACGGGTCATAACCTGAAACCAAAGCAAAGTAAAGAAAAGTAAGAATAATGATAGATAAAGAAAATATGGAATAGAAAGTGAAGTGAATAGCTATAATAGTGAAAAACAAATATCTAAAACGCCTATTCCCCGGCAACGGCGTCAAAAACTTTGACAGGCTCCCCGAAAGTGCACGGGTTTGTCGAAGTAATAAAAGTTACCCCGGTGAGAGAGTAGTCGAATCCACAGGGAATAGGGAGTTAGAGTATGAGATTTCACTATTAAAACTATGTGAAGTACGGAAAAGTAATAATCGATTCGTGTGTGAATTGTGAGAACAACTATACTAAAAGACAGGAAATTAAATAGAGAGAGGTGAAAGATTAGAGAGTGCAAGAAAAAGAGATTGAGGATTTAACAATGAATGAAGTGGGGTATCCGGACAAGTTACCTCTAGGATCTATGCTTCTAGTGCAAGACTATGCTGTTATACCTTCCTATTGATGCTAATTGAGTCGAGGAAATCCTTACACTCACGGTCCCAAACCTAAGGTCAACCGTGACTAACCCCAACATTATGCCCCGGTATCAGTATACACAACAACCCTTCACTCTATCGCTCGCACGATTAAGTCCCAGGGGAGTACATCTACCTAAACCTCACACTACGTGGGATTGCATTAAGTTCTAGGGATTCCTAGTGATTAAACCTGTTCCTATGTGTAGTTCTAAACCTTTGGTCCAGGAGGAAGAACCCTAGTCAAGATTAAGCCCAAGTGCACAGGATTCACTTCAACCCTTCACTCCGTTACTCGCGTAACTAAGCCCTCGGGGAGTTTATCTATCTAGCACTTCACTCTATCTTGACCGCTAATAAATCAAGGAAACGGAGGTAGGGAGAAATCACACCGGAAGGGAAAGGGGTACATCGCTACCTCACAACTCTCCCTCTCAACCCTCTTCAATCTTGAATAGACTAATCCTATAGGAGTTGCCACACCTCCAAAGGAAAACCTAGATTGCTCTAAACCCTAGTGTCACATCTAAGGGAAAACAATAGCAAAATAAAATCAAGATTGAAACTCAATTCTTATTCATCAATAATGGAAAAGCATAATAACAATGTCAAAGAAACATGATAACCCTAGAATTTACAAGTCCGAATACCCACAAGGGGTTTAGCTCCTCATGGAGCTATACATGTTCATCAATGTAGGAAATAAAACACAAAGTAAGGACATAGATGAAAACCCCCTTACGTATGGTATGGTCGTGGTCTTGTGCGGCCGCCGGACGTCGGTGACGATGCCGATGACGCGCTGTAAACCTCCACGAAGTCCTCTCCAAAACCCTAGCCGCACTCCCAGAAGTTGGGGAGAAGAATAGGTCAAAAGATAATCTCTCAAAAAGTCTCCAAATCGGGCTTTTATAATGTGGAGTCGCGGCTTTAAATTTGCTGAAAACGGGATTTCACACGGCTGTATGGAATTTCCACACGCCCGTGTGATGTTTCTGGAATTCTGATTTTTGGCCGACTGTGAACAGTAACTTACTACAGTGTTTTGTTACCGTAATTTACTACAGTACTGCTACAGTATTGTCCCCGAAACGCTCCCGGATTCGTCATTCTTCATCGAGGCCATTGAATTGGGCACACAATCAACGGTAGATCGTGCTGATTGCTTCGAATCGCCTAATTGGTGAAGTTCTCATTGTTGGCATGAGTTAGACTTATTGTGAATGTGACTGTCTTTGTGCCCTTCCAAAGGAGCTTGGCACACACTCACAAGTCTATGCTCACGCCTTGCTCCTTGCTTGGTCCCAAAATCTTCCCAACAATGCCAAACATGACCTAACTTCGTTCTTTTACTTCATTTTATCTTCACAACCCTACAATGCACAAAAGTAAACAATTGCACACTTTTTAGTGATAAAATCTGATTAAATTAATGCTCATTGCAAGATAATAATACTTCGCATTACTATAACACGAGCACTTATCAGCTACAGTATCCATATGGCCCCCTTAAGGCCCGTGAGGGGGACCGTATGCCCTAGGCAAAAATCACTAGATGGGGGCAGACGGCCTCTCAAATGGCCCCTTGAGACCGTGAGGACCTGGAAAACTCTGGAAACCTTTCAAATGCAACCCAAATCACCAAATGAAGGCCATGAAGTGATTAAGAACACCTCCAACTTGAAAGAAATGCTTAAAAACTCAATCTAATGCATGACATAACATCAAAAACATGCTTCTCAAGATGCTTAACAATTAAAACACAAAAACGACGATGAGACAAATGTACAAGGCATGCAAACATGGACTTATTCAAACAAATAAAGACATGAAAGAAACACAAACATACACAAACCACACTCAACTAAAAACACTAAAAGAAGAAAATGAAGAAATTGAAGCTTGGGTTGCCTCCCAAGAAGCGCTTGTTTAACGTCATTAGCTCGACGTACCTCTTTCTTACCTAGGGAGGCTTGAAAATGGTGTGTTCATCCTGGCTAGAAGTCGCATAAGAACTACCAAGAAATACGAAACATACCTTTCGCAATGATGGAAATTTGGAGGTCAAGCATGAGTCACCTTTTGGCCTCCATGGAAAAAGCTTGGGCCGGGAGTTGTGCAATTTAAACTTGGGCGGATCCTTAGATGGCTTGAACCTCCTCCCCGCTTCTTCTTTGTTCCAAGCAAGAAGTCCTTTAAGTACCCCACCACAAAGTTGCTTGGGCCTCCAAGGAAAAAGTTTTGGTCGAGAGTTATTTAAGCTCGGCACGGGTGGGTCCTTGGATGGTTTCCACCTCCTACCCACATATTCTTCCTTGACACTTATTAGATGGCCTTGAACTACCCATAAGTGTTATTTGGGTCTCCAAGGGAACAAGTTAGGTTGAGAACTTGTCAAGTTTTTTGTGGGTGGATCAATTGAAGGCTTCAACATCCTATCCACAATTTTTTTCTCAACCTTGTTGTGATAAATTTCAATTGCCCATAAAATTTGCTTAGGCTGCCAAGGAAAAATTTTTGGTTGGGAATTGTCCAAGCCCGGCATTGGTGGGTTCAAGGATGGCCTTAGCTTCCTTCCCACATCTTTAAATACAATTCCCGGAGTTTCTTTTCTGCACTTGAAGATTATTGATTGGTTTGTTGAATGATCAATGTTGAGGCAAGTAGCGTCTTCAAATGTGGTCGATTGAGCTTCTTCCACTTCCTCACATGTTTCCATGGCCATGATGACATCCACATCCTTGTCTTGCTTGACCCCATCTTCCATGACACTTGGACTTTCTTCGGCCCCCACCTCTATTTGCTTCCCATTCTTAGGAGTGATGGCCCTCAAGTGCTCAATTGGGTTATTTTCGATATTGCTCGATGGACTACTTGAAGAATGCTCAGAATTTTCCCTAACAAGTTGCATGACTTGGTTCTCGAGAGATTGAATAGAATCTTGGACATTTCTTAATATGGTGCCAAGTTCATCAAACTTTTTGTCTACATTCCGAAACCCTGTTTCTGTGTTGATCATAAATTTGGCCAAGATATCTTCAATGCTGTACTTTCTCACTTGTTGTGGTTGGGGCTGAAATTGGAGAACTTGGGGTTGCGGTAGATTGCTTGGGATTGCTTTCATGGCAAGGAACTTTTCTATCTTCTCTTCAAGTGCAAAAATTTTTGCGGCCAAAAGTTTTTCTTGAAAATCCATGGCCCTGTGTGAACAATCAAAACTAAAAACAATAAGCTAACAAATAAAACAAGCAAGAAGTAAAATAAATAAATATTCACAAAACGGTAAAAGGTACGTACAAAGACAAATATTTACAAAGCAAATGACTAGAGCAATAGACTACAAGCTTTCCTAATATTCCTTGAATGATCCCGGCAACGGCGCCAAAAACTTGATTGCTTCCCCTCAAGTGTACGGGATCGCCAAGTAATACCCTGTGAGTGACACAGGGGTCGTATTCCACTGGGGCCAAGGAAATACTATTACTCACTCTTCATCTATTTTCTAGCCTACCATTCAATATGAGTGGAGAAGAAATAATGCAAACAAACTAATTTAAACTAATCCTATGGCCTGGTAACTAACACACAGATGTAAACAATCAAGGGAGTATCAAGCATGAGAAGGGTGTCTTTGGACAAGGAATCCACCTAGGGTTGTCATTTAGTCCAAAACTAGGATGATATAAAGATGCATTGATGATAGTTGAGACCTAGAGACCTCGTGAGTAGATTAGCCCCAATCTCTCGGCGACTAACCCCTAATCCCATACGAGTGTTAATCAGAATCTCTCCGTATTAACCCACCTACGATCGCATTAAGCTCCGTGAAATCTCTAATAGGAGTAAACCTACTATCCTTCAGCTTAAACCTAGCAATGGAGGGCTACCGGAACCCAATTTCTCGGCGTGTCGGCACAAGAATCCCCTTTCAATCTCTCCTAGATGTAGTACACGTGAGTAGGTCACGTCTATGTGTACAACTCATAAAAGAATCACGGATTTCTCCACATATGTAATTCTAGACATGAAAGCATGAAAGATTGAATCTCAAAACAACCAACAAACTAGATTAATAATAACATCCAAAGTTGATACACAAGATGAATCTTAGGGTTCATCCAAATCCAAACACAACAATAAGTTAATCCCTCATTACAAGGGACACTTAAATAACATACAAGGAAGATAAAAACATAAACGAAGCAATGAAAACCCCATCTAGGTTGTGATCTCCTTGAATGGATGAAGTTTCGAATGATGATGCAATGGTGGCATAGAACTTCACACAAACTCCTTCTTCCTTGCTCCTCTCCCTCTTGGTGATGATGTGTGCTCGTTCCCCACAAAGATCACCGCCAAAAGGTGGCCAGAAGGCCTCAAGAAGGTGTGGTGGCGGTGGCCTCAAATGCAAAGAGAAAAAGTCCCCTTCAAACGTCCTAGAAATCCCCATTTATACCCCCGAAGCATACGGGTCGTCAGAGGCGCCGTGAAGATGTACATTAGGTCAAGGAAGACCCCAAATCCCGAGACTCACGGGGTAGTTAACTGGGTAGTGAAGGTCAGGCAAAACATTCTGTAAAGTTGACAGGACCCCTTGCGTGTATCCCGCAAGTGCACAGGTTTGTCAAAGTAATAAAAGTTACCCCGGTGAGAGGGTAGTCGAATCCACAGGGAATAGGGAGTTAGAATACGAGATTTCACTATTAAACTATGCGAAGTACGGAAAAGTGATCAATTGATTCGATGAGTGAATTATGGAAACAATTATACTAGAAGATGAGAAATTAAATAGAAAGATGGAAGATGAGAGAGTGCAAGTAAAAGAGAATAGAGAGGACTAGTAATGAATGAAATAGGGCATCCGGACAAGCTACCTCTACGGTCTATGCTTCTAGTGTAGGACTATGCTATTATACTTTCCTATTGATGTTTAATCGAGTCAAGGATATCCTAAGACTCACGGTCCCAAACCTAAGGACAACCGTGACTAACCCAACACTATGCCCCGGTATTAGGATTCACGCCACACTTCACTCTATCGCTAGCACGACTAAGCCCCAGGGGAGTATACCTACCTAAACCTCACACTATGTGGGATTGCTTTAAGATCTAGGGATTCCTAATGGTGAAACCTGTTCCTATGTGTAGTTCTAACCATTTGGTTCAAGTGGAAGAACCCTAGTCTAGATTAAGCCCCAATGCATAGGATTCACTTCAACCCTTCACTCTGTTACTTGCGTAACTAAGCCCCAGGGGAGTATATCTGCCTAGCACTTCACTCTATTTCGACTGCTATGAAATCAAGGAAACGGAGGTAGGGAGAAACCATGTCGGAGGGGAAAGGGGTACATCGCTACCTCACAACTCTCCCTCTCAACCCTCTTCAATCTTAAGTAGTCTAACCCTAAGGAGTTATCACACCTCCAAAAGGCAACCTAAATTGTTCTCAATCCTAGTGTCACATCTAAGAGAAAACATTAACAAGATGAAATTAAGATTGAAACTCAATTTTATTCATCAATAATGGAAAAGCATAATAACATTGTCAAAGAAACATAAGAGCCCTAGAGTTTACAAGTCCGAATACCCTTAAGGGGTTTAGCTCCTCATTGAGCTATACATGTTCATCAATGTATGAAAGAAAGCACAAAATAAGGACATCAATGAAAACCCCCTTGCGTATGGTATGGCCGTGGTCTTGTGCGGCCGTCGAACGTCGGTGACGATGCCGATGACACGCGCTAAACCTCCACGAAATCCTCTCTAAAACCCTAGCCGCACTCCCCAAGTTGAAGAGAAAGATAGGTCAAAAGATATCCCAAAAGTTCTCCAAAATCGCCTTTTATAATGTTGAATCGCGGCTTTAAAATTTGACTTATCGGGGGCTTCACACGGCCGTGTGAAGTTTCTGTCTGCTGAAAAATTAATTCACACGGCCATGTGTTAATTCCACACGGCCGTGTGAATTCTCTGGAATTCTGAATTTCGGCCGAAAGTGAACAGTAACTCGTTACAGTATTTTGCTACAGCAACAAACTACAGTGCTGCTACAGTATCACGAACACGACCTAATTTCGTTCTTCTTCTCCAATTTAGCTCCACAAACCTTCAATGCACAAGAATACACAAATGCACGCCATTTAGTGATAAAAACTGATAAAAGATATGCTCAATGTAAGATAATAAGGATTCACGGTACTATAACACAAGCACTTATCAATGGTCTTCACTAGGTCGCAGACTGGGCCGTGCGTTCCTCACGGGGTAGCAGACGGGGCCATGAGGCTTGGGCATAATTCTCAGGATTTTCTTGCCCGAAGACCCCCAAGTGCTACAATACATGCTACAGTATATATATTACAACACTTCAGCTACAGTGGATCTGCTACAGTACTGTGACTTAGGTTTTATTCTCTTTTCTGCCCAAAATATGTGCTCGTGATCTCCATGGCTTTTACCTGCCCTACAAAGCAAATATAACTTGATTAAGCATAAAAACGGGCACAAAACGTGACAAAATACATGCAAAGTGCAATGTATACGTATAGTAGAATATGTACATTTAGACACTTATCAATTATCACCACCATTACCTTTTATTCATTGTTATGTTGATCACACATCTTTTCTACTTGTTTCACTAGACATCAAAGGATCAATGAGTACTTTAAGTACAGTTCCCTGAGGTTCGACAACCCTACTCTTAATCGAGTACTACTTTATTACTTCTTGTGATCCGTACACTTGCGGAGAGCGCATCAGAGGGTAGTAACATCCCAATCACCCTTAATGCCGTTAGGGCTATGAGGTTGCTTTAGCCCATTCACACTGCACATAGGACAAAGTTCTGTGTTATCGGTACATCTACTCCCCTTACTGAGCATGTCTCCCTACTATCCCCACCAACTTGTCATCCCCCCTTGACACCACCGACTCAATCCTCCACCAACCCTTTCCTACAACTAACGCATGCATCAATTTACTGGCCGTGGGTGGGATGGAGAGTCGTGAGGATTGCTGCTCACCTTGGTATGCAGTTATTTCCTCCACCATCTCCTCCCACTTTCACACCACATCATCGGGGAGGGCGCTACTGCTGATGTGGAGTCAGAGAGATTTGAGTCCTATGACTCAGATAGTGGAGATGATTCTGAGAGCGTGGGCGAATCACCTTCACAAGATGAGTCCCGATGCTACTACAAATACTTCTGGTTATATTGGCCTTGATGACATGGATTGTGAGTCTAATTGAGCAACATTCACCCCTTTATCATTTCACTTATCTTTTTAGAATTTGAACATTATGTTTCAGTCTCATTTTGGACTTGTATTTTGCTTTGTTACAGTTAGCAAGGGGAATCCCCTACTAAATTGTTTATCTTACTATTTTTTGTTTTTCATTTTATTAATTTATTTTATCTTATTTGATATTAGAGCTTCACGTTGTACCCTTCTTGCTTTACGGAATGTATGCTATCTTTGGAATTTTGAGCTGTTCACATTGAGAGTGGCATCATCACTCTCCGTCTTTAGGGAAGCCCTAATAACTGTACTCAATTTATACTATTGTCTTATTTTCTTCATTTGCGTTCTTGCATGTGGTACATTGAGGATAATATAATGTTCAAGTGTGGGGGAGGGTTATCTTTGTATTCATTGTGTGATGCATGACTTAGGAGGATTTGTGGCTTATTGCTAGGGATTTACAAGACTAAGGGTGACATTAGAGCTAGTGTACCATGCTTTAGAAACCTTTTCTAGTTCACTTTTTACCTTATCTGTGGGCTTACTCGTATCCTAGGAAAGATTGTAGTTTATAGACCATTTCTTTCATAAGAAAAAGGAGAATAAGTGTGAAAGAGAACTTGTTTTTCTTTGTAGTTGTCAAAAAGTCAGATTCAAATGAATGTCCTATCGATGGTTGTAAATAGTTTGAACAAAAGATGGTAGAAAGAGCTATCTCCTTTTGAAATGTGAAAGCCACCTTTGAGTAGTTGGATCTTAGACTTTACAATTATTCACTTGATGACATACCAAGGGAAAGGGCTACTCTAGGGAGTATGTCACTCCTCATTCTGCGAGTCCAACACATGACTTACCGCCACGACAACCCAAGGGGGGTCCATCTCTTAAGCCTCACACTACGTGGAACTGCTTGGGATTCTAGGGATTGCAAGTGATAAACCCTGTTCCTAAGTATAGTTCTAACTCTTTGGTCCAGGTGAAAGAATCATAATCTTAGTTAGGCCCCAGCAACAGGATTCAGTACAACCCTTCACTCTGTTGCTTGAGCAACTAAGCCCAAGGGGAGTTCATCTCCTAGCACTTCACTCTACTTCGATCGCAAAGAACTCTTGGAAGACGGAGGTAGGGTAAATCACACTAAAGAGGAAAGTGAACGTTTCGCTACCTCTAGACCCACCCTCTCGACTTTCTCCAATCTTGAGTAGTCTAATCCTATAGAAGTTGTCACGGCTTCAAAGAATAACCTTGATGATTCTCAACCCTAGTGTTACGGCTAAGGGAAAATTAGTACAATCATTATGCAAGATTGGAACTCAATTAAAAGTATCAATTACAAAAGCATAATAAAAGTCATAGAAATAATATCATCCTAGGGTTTACAAGTCTGAATACCCACTAGTGGTTTAGCTCACCATGGAGCTATACAAAATCATCAAAGTATTCATAACAAAAAGCATAGCAAACATAGATAAAACCCCCTTGTGATGCATGGCGATGGTCTTGTAAAGTCTCTCCGTCTTCTCCACCAAGTCCCTTGTCAAGCCTAGGGCATGCCTCGCCGAATTGATGCCGATGAAAAATCCCCCAATAGCAATCTTCCAACGGACGTCAATGTCGATGGCGTCGAACACTCCAAAAGCCACCCAAAATCCTATCCGAACCCTAGCCGCAAGCTCTCACGAAGTTGGCAAAAATAGCTCAAAAAGCCCCCGAATAAATCTGAGCCACGGCTATTTAAAGGCTGAAATCGGGCATCCACACGACCATGTGGATTTTCAGGAAATTAATTTCTGGCGCGTAGTGAACACTAACTTGTGAGTGTGTGTGAACATCCATTGGAGGGGCACAAAGACGGTGACACTCATAAAAGTCTATCCCGTGTAACATTGAAAAACTTCATTAATAAGGAGAAATGAAGCAAACGACATGGTCTACCATTGGTTGTGTGCCCAATTCAACGTCCTTGATGAAGAACATGAAATCGGGAAAATTTTATGCGTGAGTACTGTAGCAGTAATGCAGCAAATCACTGTAACAAATCACTGTACTAGTTTACTGTTTACTGCGCGCAAGAAATTCGATTCCCAAGAATCCATACGGGCGTGTGAAAATTCAACACACCATGTGGATGCACAATTTCAACCGATTTAAAGCTGTGACTCAGCACTATTTAAAGGACTTTGGAGGACTTTTTAACCTATTTTTTCCCAACTTCTTGATGGTTCGCGGCTAGGGTTTGGAGAGGATTTTGTGGAGGTTTGGAGTGAGTCTTTGGCATCAACATGGATGTCTGTTGGAAGATAGCTATTGGGGAGTTTTCATCGGCACTGATCCAGCGAGCTGTGCCCTAGGCTTGACAAGGGGCTTGGTGGAGAAGACGGAGCGACCTCACAAGACCATCGCCACGCATCACAAGGGGTTTCATCTATGTTTGTTATTCTTAGTGATTCATATACATTGTTGATTTTGTATAGCTCCTTGGAGAGCTAAACCCCTTGTGGGTATTCAGACTTGTAAACCCTAGGATGACATTGTTTCTATTATTTTTATTATGCTTTCTTAATTGATGATTTTAGTTTAGTTCCAATCTTGTATGTTAATTGTAATTGATTTTTCCCAAGCCGTGACACTAGGGTTGAGAATCATCTAGGTTATCCTTTGAAGGTGTGACAACTTCTATAGGATTAGACTACTCGAGATTGGAGAGGGTTGAGAGGGTAAGTCGTGAGGTAGCGAAATGTCCCCTTTCCCCTTCGGTGTGATTTTTCCTACCTCCGTGTTCTAAGAGTTCTTTGCAATCAAAGTAGAGTGAAGTGCTAGGAAATGAACTCCCCTGGGGCTTAGTTGCGCGAGCAACAAAGTGAAGTGTTGTAGTGAATCCTAGCGCTAGGGCTTAACTTTGATTAAGGTTCTTTCGCCTGGACCAAAGGGTTAGACCTATATTTAGGGACAAGGTCTGTCACTTGGAATACCTAGAACATCAAGTAGTTCCACGTAGTGTGAAGCTTAAGAGATGGACTCCCCTAGGGCTTAGTTGAGTGATCAACAGAGTGAAGGGTTGTAGTGAATCCGGCTTCAACTAAATGTGGAGAGGCTTACCAAACATCCCTCAATGCCCTGTAAGGCACAACGACATATTATCATGCCATAAAAAAAATAAAATGCAAAGGTAAAACACTAGGGAGTAGTCAAACACACATGCTAGATAAAACCAAAAAGATTTCTACAAAAGGTTCGTAGGGCATAACCCTTGTAAAATTATTGGTACCTGATAAGTGCTCGTGTTATAATAATCCGAAGTGTTATTATCGTACAATGAGCATTATTTTTATCAAATTTTATCACTAAATTATGTGCATTTGTGTGCTTTTGTGCATTGTAGGTTTGTGGAGCTAATTTGGAGGAAAAGAGCAAAGTTAGATCGTGTTCGCCGTTGTTGAGGAGTTTCCGGACTAAGCAAAGAACAAGGCACGAGTCTAGACTTGTGGGTGTTGCCAACCTCCGTTATAGGGGCACAAAGATAGTCACATTCAAAAATAGTCTAACTCGTGTTACATAGGAGAACTTCGCCAATAAGCCAAATTGAAGCAATCGGCACGATCTACCGTTGATTGTGTGCCCAATTTAATGCCCTTGATGAAGAACGATGAATTCGGGAGCGTTTCGGCAAAGCACTGTAGCAAGCTACTGCAGTAAGTAAGTAATGTTCATTGTTTGCGAAATTCAGCAAAATAGACTTCAAACAGGCATGTGGAAATTCCACATGGCCATGTGAAATCCCGATTCAGCCAATTTCCAGCTGTGACTCAATAGTATTTAAAGCCGCTATTGAGACTTTTTCTGTATCTTTTTGCCAATCTTTTTCCCTGGTTTCTAGAGGGTTGCGGCTAGGGTTTCGGAGAAGACTTTTGTGAAGGTTTGGAGTGCGCCATCGGCATCGACATCGACGTCCGGCGACCGCACAAGACCACGACCACACTTTACACAAGGAGGTTTTCATCTATGTTTTGGATTCATTCTTATTCTCATATTTTGATGGATTTGTATACCACCATGAGGAGTGAAACTCCTTGTGGGTATTCGGACATATAAACCCTAGAATGATTATGTTTCTTTGACATGTTATTATGCTTTTCTTTATTGATGAATAAAATTGAGTTTCAATCTTAATTGCATCTTGTATCGATTTTCCCTTAGCCGTGACACTAGGGTTGAGAATCATCTAGGTTATCCTTTGGAGGTGTGACAACTCCTATAGGGTTAGATTACCTAAGAAAGAAGAGGGTTGAGACGATGAGTCGTGAGCTAGCGAAACGTCCCCTTTCTCTTCCGTTATGATTCTCCCTACCTCCGTGTTCCAAGAGTTCTTAGCGGTCAAGATAGAGTGAAGTACTAGGAGATGAACTTCCTTGGGGCTTAGTTGCGTGAGCAACAGAGTGAAGGGTTGTAGTGAATTCTAGTACTGGGGCTTAATTTAGACTAGGGTTCTTTCACCTGGACCAAAGGGTTACATCTATACATAGGAACATGGTTTATCACTAGGAATCCATAGAACTTAAAGCAATCCCACATAGTGTGAGGCTTAGGAAGATGAACTCCCGTAGGGCTTAGTTAACAGGTCAACAAGAGTTAAGGGTCGTAGTGAAACATAATACCGGGGCATAGTTTGGGGTTAGTCACGGTTGACCTTATGTTTGGAATCGTTTGTTTAAGGATATCCTCAACTTATTAATCATCAATAGGAGAGTATAATAGCATTATCTTGCACGAGAAGCATAAATCCTAGGGGTAGCTTGTCTGGGTACCCTATTTCACTCACTTATTGTCTCTCTCATATTACTCTTGCTTGTACTCTCCTATCTCCCATATTTCTCTTTTATTTCTTGTTTTTTTAATTTCTTTGCAACCATACACTGATTCTATTCTCACTCTTCGTGTACTGCACTAGCTAAATAGTGAACACTTGTATCTTTAATTCCTATTCCTTGTGGATTCGACTACCCTCTCACCAAGGTACTATTATTACTTCGACAAGCCCGTGCACTTACAGTACACACACTTAAGGGGTGTGTCAAGTTTTTGGCGCCATTTCCGGGGAATAGGCGTATTTTAGATACTTGCTTTTTGCTATTTTAGCTATTCACTTTGTTTTCTATTTCACACTTTATTTTCCTATTATCGTTCTTATTTGTTTTCTTTTCTTTGTTTTTGGCTCAGGTTATGACCCGGTGGAACCCTTCAATTCTTGTTGAAAGAGACTCGGAAATTGGTAGAAGAACACATCGAAAAGGGAAGGAACCTGTACAAGAACAGTCTAATCAAGCTGAAATAGAAACAGAAGGGTTAGAAGCAATGGTAGAGTAAAATGAACAGCAGAGGACATTGTCCGATTTTGCTAGACCCGCAGTTATAGGGACCCAATCAAGCATTGTGAGGCCCTTGATTACAACAATGAATTTTGAGTTGAAACAGTCGTTCATTCAGATGTTGCAACAGTCCGCACAATTTAATGGGTTGGCCGATGAAGATCCGAACAACCATATAGAGAACTTCCTTGAAGTGTGCGACATGTTGAAGATTAATGGAGTGACGGATGACGTGATTCATTTGAGAGCCTTCCCATTTTCATTGAAGGGAAAAGCAAGACAATGGTTTTATTCATTACCGAGAGCATCTATCACTACTTGGAAGAAGATGGCCGAGGCATTCTTAGCTAGGTACTTCCCTCTGGGAAAATCAGCGAGGCTTCGGAATAAGATATCATCCTTCATGCAAATGGAATTGGAGTCTCTATTCGAGATATAGGATAGGTTCAAGGAGCTCCTTTGAAAATACCCACAACATGGATTCCCCGAATGGATGATCATTCATACTTTCTATAATGGGCTGAATCTGAGCACCAAGTAACTCTTAGATGCAGCGGTAGGATGAACTCTAGAAAGCAAGACTCCCGGTGAAACCTGACACCTTATAGAAGAGATGGCTATGAATAGCTATCAATGGAATACAAGAGACCGAAAGAAGGTGGCCGGAATTCATGAAGTTGACGCAGTTACATCATTGGCGGCACAGGTGGAATCATTGAGTAAGAAGCTAGATGCTCTAGCTTCACCAAGAGTTGTGGCCATCACTACTTGTAACAATTGTGGAGGAGGTCACACTTCGAGTGATTGCCCTATTGCTATTAGGGGGACTAGTGCGTTGGAATAGGTCAATTTTGTTGGTAATGCATATAGAGGACAAGGCCAAGGCAACCCGTATAGTGGAACCAACAATCCGGGGTGGACAAACCATCCAAATTTCTCATGGAGCAACCAAGGGCAGTCACAACAAAAGAGCAATGTACCACCGGGATTTCAAAGTCAACAAACATTGAACTTAGAGAACCGAGTGACCGAGCTAGAGGGGAGGATGACCGATCTAGAGAGAGCCCTCACAAGGTTTGTTTCTTCATTGGATGCTAGGTTTCAATCAGTGGAAGCTACACTTCACAATCACACCGCCTCATTACACAATTTGGATAATCAAGTAGGGAAAATTGTGAATACATTGGCCGAGAGAACCCAAGGTAGTTTGCCTAGTAATACGGAGACTAATCCGAGGGAGCAATTGAAGGTAATTACCTTGAGAAGTGGAAAAGAGGTCAAGAGAAATCTCTCTCAAGAGAAGATGAAGGAAACATCCGAGGTCATGGAGGTAGAGAAAAAAGCGTCAAAGGAAAAAAGAGGTGGCACCCCCACCCTACAAGCTGAGGATCCCTGACACACCCCTTTGCGTGTGTGTACCGCAAGTGCACGGGTTGTCGAAGTAATAATTACCCTGGTGAGTAGGGTAGTCGAATCCACAGGGAACAGGGCTACTAGTACTAACTTCTTCTCTGCAATCTAGCCTAATGACCAATGTGATTTTGTGGTGATCTAGTGTGCATAGAAATTAATACCAGAGATGAATAGGCAAAAGGTAAATAAAGGAAGATCTCAATCAACGAAGATGAGATACCCGGGCAATGCTCCCCCTAGGCTCTATCATGAAGTGCAAGACTAACTAAATGCTTCTAAACCGAGTTCTATGAGTCGAGGTAATCCAAGAATAATCGGTCCCTGCTTCCAGGCCACCGATACTAGTCCCCTACAAGGTCCCGGTGGACAAATCGCTCAATCTCAACACCTCACACCCCATATGACCGCAATAAGCTTTAGGGATACCTAAAAGTGAAACCGATTCCTAAAATTAGACCTAACCCTATTTCTAGGCGGAAGATCCCTAACCCCCTACAAGGTCCCGGCGGAGAAATCTCTCAAACTCATACCTCACACCAAATATGGTTGCATAGATCTTAGGGAATACGGAGATAGGAAACACTTAATCGGAAGGGAAAGGGGACGCTCCACTATCTCATGACTCACCCTCTCAACCCTCTTCAATCTCATATGTTCTAACCCTAATGGAGACCTCTCTCTCACCAAGGCAACAAATCAAGCATACCAAACAACCATACGGATCAATAAGGCATGCAAGCAATAATAAAACAAGATTGAAACTCAAATAAACTCGGATTTAAAAGAAAGCATAAAGAAAGTCAATACATGAATCGAAACCTAGGGTTCACATGCCCAAGTATCTACTAGGGTTTAGCCCTCCATGGGGCTTATTACAAAGCAAAACATAACACAATGAAAAGCAATGTAAACCATGGAAATAAACCCCCTTGAATTCGTGATGATGGCCTTGATGGGTCGCTCAACGTCTTGAAGGATCCTTCTCCGAAGCTAGGTTGCCAATGACTCCCTCGATGCTATGACGGAGGAAAGAACTATCAAAGTTGGTGAAGAACGGCCCTCCAATTCGGCAAAGACCTCCTCCTCAAACCCTAGCCGCTTCCTCTCTCAAAAGGCACACAAAAGATATCAAAAGAATCGACGAAACGGCCTATTTATAAGTCTGAATCGCGCCAGTCACGTGTCTTCACGCGACCGCGTGAGATCCCACGCGATCGCGTGGGCTGCAGAATTCCCACGCGGTCGCGTGGGATTTTGACGCGGTCGCGTGAACAGTAATTCTGCTACAGTGATGCTACAGTGAAATGGACAGTGTTCTTGCTACAGTACTCTTCATAACCATGATCCAAGCTTTCTCATCTTGAGGCCACATGGTCGGGCACACGTCCATGTGGTGAGTTATAAGACTTCTCCTTCTTCGAATCATCATTTGAGAGCTTTAACTATCTTCACACAAGTTGGGACATGAAGGTGTGACTGCCTTTGTGCCCTTCCATCACATAAATCATCTTGAATTCTTCAGGAAGTTGGCACACACCCTCATGTGCATGATCCCCTCTTGTGCCTTGCCACTTGTGTTGTACAAAAGCTCCCAACAATACGTCTTTATAACCCATCTTTGCTTCCTTTTCCTCCTTTAACACTTCCACAACCTAATTGCATAAAAGAACACCAAAATACATTTTATGAGACATAATCAATGGTAAAATGATGCTCAATGTATGTAAAACAAGTAGGTAAAACATGTATAATCAAGCACTTATCAAACTCCCCCACACTTAAGCCTTTGCTTGTCCTCAAGCAAAATTAACCATAAACATCATAAAAAGCAAAGAGAAGTGCTTGGCCTTAGGTTCACCAAGAGGGTACGAGAATAAAATTCTAAAATCATGGAGAGAAACAAACACTAGATGAAACAATCAATACTCTAGCAAATAATCCAATCAAAAATGAAAGTACTAAAGTCCGAAAGCGTGTGTGTGTGTAGACTCAACTCATGTCAACACTATATCCACTACTCAAAGTTTTTATTAGCAATGGGATTTATTTATAAACAAAAAGAATAGGTAGTAGCTTCACACATCCTCTAAGGTAGCCCTTTCTTGAGATGCCTCCCGAGTGGCTTTCACACTTTTGAGGTGGTAGCTCTTTCTACCGAAGGTGGTAGCTTTCACACATCCTATTAGATAGCTCTTTCTCTGATTAGGGCATAACAAGTATCCGACTTATGAGAGTAGCTTCATACAACATAGGTGGTAGCTCTTTCCACCCCCTATATACAAACAAACTAAAATTCTGAATTTTTCTGAATTTTCTGATTTTTTTTTTTTTTTTTTTTTTTTAACATACTCAAATCAAACTAACACTAGATAATCCCGCAATTATGAACTAGAGTAAGTTTCCATAGGTTTAATGAGTGAGGAAAGTGCATTAAGGAGCAATCGGACAAAAATTTCAAAGAAATTGGATAAAAACTAGAGCATGATAAAACTTAATGTTTACAACCTCCAAAAACTAAGAATTAAACTCTCAACCCTAAGGTGAACCTTCATGGGCAACATGAGCATGATCATTAAAGCACAAGTAAAGGCCATGTATAAGGTGAACCCTCCCCCACACTTAAGATGTACATTGTCCTCAATGTACACATGTAAGCACAATAAAAATATAAGCAATAAAAGCATGATGTGGGTGGAAATGCAATTAAAACAACACTCCCCTGAACTCCTTATTGATCGATCGGTGAAGCTAACTCGAGGGTGTGTTGTTGTTCAACGGGTTGTGAAGCGCACACGACCAAGTCACATGGTTGTGCGTATGACATCATCATCATCACTCTCAAGGCCATCTGCACGGATTCAACGGGTTCAGTGAAGCTCAATAAAAATAGAAAAGTTACACGAGTTCTTACGAATGAAGCAAAATAAAGCACAACTCGCACAATCAAAACAAACTATAAAGATAACTAAAGTCTTCAAGATAAAATAAAGAAAACTAGAAATGAAAACTGAAGTAAAGAAAACTAAAGTCTCATGAGTGGGACGCCTCAAGCATTGGCATCATCTGTTGGTGCTGCTGGTGTGTTAGAAGGCATATCCTCATCCAAGGTCAGCTATAAACGATCAAGGCATTTTTGGAGCAAGCTTTTTAGTCCTTGGTGTCATACCTGCAAGAAAATTGCAAAAGAAGTGCAAATTTACATGATATAGCTAGATGCAGGAATCCACATGGGCGTGTGGGCAAGCCACGCGCCCACGTGGCTTAATCTGCCACGTTTCCAGCCCACGCGGTCGCATGGGTTAGCCACGTGCCCGCGTGGGCGTGTCCTGGCTCGGCAGAAGGGCCACGCGGTCGCGTGGCTGTTTGGCCGGGAATTGGTGAGCTCCACGCGGTCGCATGGGCCAAGCCACGCGCCCGCGTGGGCTGTTGGCCGGTCCACGCGGCCGTGTGGCTAGGCCACGCGCCCGCGTGGGCGCCCAACCATGGCCAAAGAGCCATAGTTGGACTCCAACGCCTCACTAAACTTCATTTACATGTTTTCTAAGTGTTTTCACAACGTTTTCCATGAAAAATATCATTCAAGAAACAAGAAAACTCGATGGAATTGAGCATGAAAGCATGGACATGATAGGGTGAGATAAGGCCTTACCGACGTGAATCGATGGAGAAACTTGATGCAAATGCTGGCAAAACACTTCTAAATCTCAAATAAGTCGAAAAAAAAATGGATTTGGAATCTTAAGGATGGGAAGTTTGGAGAGGAAGAGATGAGAAAATGAAGGGCTCAAGGTTAAGGATGATGAATAGTAACCCTTCAAGCCATTATATAAGCCACATGGGGGTGTGGAAATTCCACACCCCCGCGTGGGTACTGTACACGGCCGCGTGAGAATCTCACGCGGCCATGTGAGCTGCAGAATTTCTGCAGACAGTCCACGCGGCTCTCCAAACTTCAAAATTAACCCTATTCTTCAACAATTATCATGCATTGCACCCTGAATCATGTCATACATGTGAAAAACACTTCAAATCACCAAAAATTTTCCTTGAAAAGTTCAACACCAACAAAAATTAATTAAGGCACACACTCATGGTAATTATTACTATAGAATTGAAAATCTAAACTAGAAAGCAATTAAAAACTTGGGTTGCCTCCCAAGTAGCGCTTGTTTTACGTCACTAAGCTTGACGTACCTCTTCCTTACCTTATGGAGGCTTGAAAAGAGTGTGTTCCTCCCGACTAGACATTGCATAGCTACTTCCTTTAAACCAAAAATTTACTTGCCGGGGTGGAATTTTCGTTGGAGAGTCCAACCATCTTACCTTTGGCCTCCAAGGAAACAATTTGGGTTGGGAATTGTCCAAGATTAGCATCGGTGGGTCATTGGATGGTTTAAATATCCTACCCACATCTTCTCCCAAACCCAAAATCTCTTTCTTGCATTCCATGGGTTGATCAATCACAAAGAACGGTGCTTGTTCCATTACCTTAGGGGTTGCTTCTTCTTGTGTATTTTCAGCTTGAAATGAACATGATGTTAGCAAATCCCCTTGAAAATTTCGTTGCACACAAGCATAATCTTCATTCAAGCAATCCAAATTCTGAAAATGATGTTCTTCTTCTATTCTTTCAATTTCTGCAGCAATGTACTCAATTTGCCTTTCTTCATCAATGTGGTTCATAGCTTTGTCATGCATGGAAGAAACTTGACTTGCTTGTTCAAATTCTTCTTTTTCCCTAGCAAGTGTGTCTAAAATCTCTCCTATGTGATGCTCAATGTTTTTGATGGAGATTTCATGACATCTTAAGGTGGCTTCAACATTTTCGAAGCGGGCATCGGTTGCTTCAATGAATTTGAGTAATACGCTTTCCAACCGAAGTACATCCTCCTCATGCTTCTCATCCATCTGAAATTCTTCTATAGGTGCTTCCCATTGCTGTCCATCAATATTCCATAAATGGTTCGGGTAGCTCCATTGATTTGGATGATGTGTGCTGCGATATTGGTTGCTTTGTTGTTGTTGTGCAGAAATAAGTCTATCAAGTTTTCCACTAAAATCTTCAATCTGAAAATATAACTTTGTAATTGGATCAATCATCATTCAAGTACCTTGCAAGAAAAATTAACACAAGTCAAAATAAAACAAATTAGAACGGTGGAAGAAAAAGAAAGTATGAAATAGATAAGATAACGAAAATGATAAATGGCTAGAGCAACAAAGTCCTAGCGTTCCTAGTATCCTATTCCCCGGCAACGGCGCCAAAAACTTGACACACCCCTTTGCGTGTGTGTACCGCAAGTGCACGGGTTGTCGAAGTAATAATTACCCTGGTGAGTAGGGTAGTCGAATCCACAGGGAACAGGGCTACTAGTACTAACTTCTTCTCTGCAATCTAGCCTAATGACCAATGTGATTTTGTGGTGATCTAGTGTGCATAGAAATTAATACCAGAGATGAATAGGCAAAAGGTAAATAAAGGAAGATCTCAATCAATGAAGATGAGATACCCGGGCAATGCTCCCCCTAGGCTCTATCATGAAGTGCAAGACTAACTAAATGCTTCTAAACCGAGTTCTATGAGTCGAGGTAATCCAAGAATAATCGGTCCCTGCTTCCAGGCCACCGATACTAGTCCCCTACAAGGTCCCGGTGGACAAATCGCTCAATCTCAACACCTCACACCCCATATGACCGCAATAAGCTTTAGGGATACCTAAAAGTGAAACCGATTTCTAAAATTAGACCTAACCCTATTTCTAGGCGGAAGATCCCTAACCCCCTACAAGGTCCCGGCGGAGAAATCTCTCAAACTCACACCTCACACCAAATATGGTTGCATAGATCTTAGGGAATACGGAGATAGGAAACACTTAATCAGAAGGGGAAGGGGACGCTCCACTATCTCATGACTCACCCTCTCAACCCTCTTCAATCTCATATGTTCTAACCCTAATGGAGACCTCTCTCTCACCAAGGCAACAAATCAAGCATACCAAACAACCATACGAATCAATAAGGCATGCAAGCAATAATAAAACAAGATTGAAACTCAAATAAACTCGGATTTAAAAGAAAGCATAAAGAAAGTCAATACATGAATCGAAACCTAGGGTTCACATGCCCAAGTATCTACTAGGGTTTAGCCCTCCATGGGGCTTATTACAAAGCAAAACATAACACAATGAAAAGCAATGTAAACCATGGAAATAAACCCCCTTGAATTCGTGATGATGGCCTTGATGGGTCGCTCAACGTCTTGAAGGATCCTTCTCCGAAGCTAGGTTGCCAATGACTCCCTCGATGCTATGACGGAGGAAAGAACTATCAAAGTTGGTGAAGAACGGCCCTCCAATTCGGCAAAGACCTCCTCCTCAAACCCTAGCCGCTTCCTCTCTCAAAAGGCACACAAAAGATATCAAAAGAATCGACGAAACGGCCTATTTATAAGTCTGAATCGCGCCAGTCACGTGTCTTCACGCGACCGCGTGAGATCCCACGCGGTCGCGTGAACAGTAATTCTGCTACAGTGAAATGAACAGTGTTTTTGCTACAGCACTCTTCATAGCCATGATCCAAACTCTCTCATCTTGAGGCCACATGGTCGGGCACACGTCCATGTGGTGAGTTATAAGACTTCTCCTTCTTCGAATCATCATTTGAGAGCTTTAACTATCTTCACACAAGTTGGGACATGAAGGTGTGACTGCCTTTGTGCCCTTCCATCACATAAATCATCTTGAATTCTTCAGGAAGTTGGCACACACCCTCATGTGCATGATCCCCTCTTGTGCCTTGCCACTTGTGTTGTACAAAAGCTCCCAACAATACGTCTTTATAACCCATCTTTGCTTCCTTTTCCTTCTTTAACACTTCCACAACCTAATTGCATAAAAGAACACCAAAATACATTTTATGAGACATAATCAATGGTAAAATGATGCTCAATGTATGTAAAACAAGTAGGTAAAACATGTATAATCAAGCACTTATCAATCCCCTATCCTTCACTATTGTTAAATGACAAAAAAAATGAGCAATATAAGAAATTTCTGGGCATGTTCAAGCAGTTGCACATCAACATGCCATTCACGGAGGCATTGGCCCAAATGCCCAAGTATGCGAAGTTTTTGAAGGACCTCTTGACCAATAAGATGAAATTGGAAGAGATTGTAGCTGTAGTTCTTGATGCCAATTGCTCGGCCGTCTTGCAAAAGAACATACCGATTAAGAGAGAAGATCCTGAAAGTTTCATTATACCTTGCAACATTGGCAACTTAGGTGAAGAAATAGCATTGGCCAATTCTGGGGCAAGTATCAATGTCATGCCCTATACCTTCTTCCAAAAGCTAGGCTTGGGAGAGCCTAGACCGACTCGGATGACAATATAGCATGCGAATCGATCGGTGAGACATCCGAGGGGAATTGTGGAAGATGTGTTGGTGAAAGTGGACAAGTATATATTTCTTGTTGACTTTGTGGTGTTAGAGGTCGATGAGGACGTAGAGGTGCCGTTGATCCTTCGAAAGCCTTTCTTGAGCATTTCCAAGGCTCTTATTGACATGGACGGTGGGGAGCTCACATTGCGAGTTGGAGATGACAAGCTTACATACCGCCTCGCTATAGCCATGAGACGCTCTCTTGATTTTGATGATACTTTGTATTTCCTTGACACCACTAATGAACTTGTTGATGAATATGTGCAGGAAATGATGAACCCGGACCCGTATGAAGGATGGCCGGACCAAGATATGGAGATCGAAGAGGAAGTACTATCACTTGGTATAGTCGAGAAGGAAGTCAAGCCGGAACCTGGACTCATGTAATTGATGAGAAGGAAGATAAGGAGATCGAGGAGGCACCACACGAAAAGCCCCAAAGTCAATAGGGATGAGCAAGCAAGGAGTAAGGGTGTTTCACCCTTGTGTGGTAACAAAATCACTAACTCCTCCTCTAGACTACATAAGCTATGTCATGCATGTTTCCAGGTGGTAGGAAAGAGGGCAACATTCATTCATGAGCCCCCATGAGTTTAACCAGGTACGTCAAGCTTAGTGACATTAAACAATCGCTCCTTGGGAGGCAACCCAAGTTTTTACTATTTTCTTTGGTTTTAGTTTAGTTCTAGTATGAATAAATGTTTTAGTGTTGGTGCCCTGAATTTTCCATACTTGTGTTGTGATTTTAGTGTTGGTTCCCCTGTGAAGGCACACTGCCATGTGGGATTCTCACACGGCCATGTGGTGTAGTCCAGAGAGCAACCAGAGTGCACACAGGGTAGTGTGTCTGCTGCTGTGAACCCTAATTTTAGAGGCACACGACCGTGTGGATGTGCAAAACTTCAAAAGTCGAGAGTTTTCTTTTGATTTCATCCGCGCCTCTTCATCTAATCACTCTCAAACTCTCTCTGAACCCATCTTTCATTCTCCTGACCTTCTCTGAGCATTCTAGAGGTTGTTAACATTGTTTTCTGGCTGATTTCATAGTTTTCTTCGTCCACACCGTCGGTAAGAACTTCAACCCCTTTTTCTTCGTCAAATTTTGATTTAATTTGTTCTTTTTCATTATTTCACTTTGTTTGAATGATTAAAATGTATGCAAATGTACTTAGTGAGGAATTATAATTAATTAGAGTGTAAATATGGAATTTTAGCCTCCATGGCCGTGCGTCTCTATCCGCCTGAAGATCCACACGGGCGTGTGGAATTTCCACACAGCCGTGTGGATTTCTGCAGATTGTGTTCTTGAATTGGTTTTGATCGTTTTCCTTTTCGATCTTGTAGATATGGCTTCCAGATCCAAGAAATCAGCTGGTAAGCGCCCCCGCGAGCCATTACCCCCAGCAGAACAGGTCGAGTTTGCTATACCTGAGCACTAGGCTAGGTTGGAGCGATTATCGGTACTTAGGTTTGGATAGTCACGATACCCGGACCTGAGCGCAGTTAGAGGGATACAGGAGGGGATGGTGTCATGGATGAGATCAAGGAGCTACTTTCAGTGGGTAGTTGACAGAGGTTACTGATGATCAGAGAGCCGGCAATTCGGGAGGTGACACTTGAGTTTCTGGCCTTATTCGAGTTTGACAGATCGTACAGGACCTTTTCTACTCCTGATGGTATTCAGTTCAAAGCACTGGGACAGCATTTCAACCTCAATGTGACTCAGTTTTTGACCAAAGATGGGGCTGTATGATGAGCACTATGCAGAGATGGAGGAGGATGAGGCCCTTCCTACTGATTACCTGAGCAGTCTTACACCGCAGAGGGCCTACAAAGAGTTGTGCGGAGATGGACAGTACGAGCTGGGGGTTTCGAAGGCTACGTGCTTGTCCCGCCCGGCCTACAGATACGTTCACGCCATATTGAGCAGGTCAGTGAGTGGCTGGAGAGACAACACTGGAGTATTAAGCCATCAGGAGCTACTATATTTATACTCTATGGTTCAAAGCGTACCACTGCACCTAGGGCACATTCTAGCAGAGTACCTGTGCTACCAGGGCCAGTACCCTAAGGTTGGAGTAATCTTTTCAAGGCCCTATATCACGAGACTCCTTATGGGTGTGTCTTCGAGATGAAGTACGCGAGGACGAGAAGATTCTGTACCGGCTCTGCTTAGCAGAGAGACGATGAGACTCTTCGGATGATCCGCACAGCGGGACCAGGAGTATACACTATGATCATCCTCCACTCAGAGTCTACAGAGGGAGATTAGGCCGAGGGGTCATAGCCGGCATTGGAGCCACCCCCAGAGCAGACAGAGATAGAGGTAGCACCTATAGCACCGGAGCCACCTCCATTGCGCATCTTTTCGCCTTTTCGAGTCCAAGATAGACTTGAGCGCCTCGAGAGTATTGTAGGGTCCTACAGAGTGAGGTGGCCGAGGTCAGTGCCGCACAGGCAGCACAGCATACCGAGGTCATAGCTCGATTAAGCATTGTCCACCGGCTACTCGAGCGAGCTATGACCTCACCTTTTGTGTTCCAGCCCAGAGCCTTGACTCCTCCACCATCTCCCACAACACAGGCAGATCCACCAGTACCCACAGAGCCTGCCACAACACTTGAGCCTCCAGCACAGGATACCGACGCCGAGGCGTCGTTGTTTATCTTTGTTTTCTGTTATTTCGATTTCTTTGTACTTTTATTTCTTATTTTGGTACTTGTAGCACTCAGAAAGGAACTTCCTTCTGAGTTTAGCTTTTATTTCGCTTTTATTTTCTCGAGTTGTATTTAATTTCTCTATCTTTATATACTCGAGTTTTATTTTTCTTAAGCTATGCTGAACCCCTTGTGTTTGTGTGCAAATGGTCTTGGATGTAAGGAATTTGAGGAATAATCATGGGCACGGTCATATGACCGTGTATGATCTACAAACTATTGAGACTCAACTCTGAATGAACGTAGCTCCATCAAATGCAACACTTGGAGTTCAAGGGAGTAATGTTTCAATTGCCCATTTCCACACTAATTGTATTAATTGTTTTACTTTTCATTATGCTTGCATGCGTACATTGGGGACAATGTACATCTTAAATGTGGTGGTGGGGGGGGGGGAGTTCACATTTCACACACCATTACTTGTGCTACTCTCATAAGTCGGATACAAGTTATGCCCTAATGAGAAAAAGAGCTATGTCATGGAAAGCGTGAAAGTTACTACTCTGGTAGAAAGAGCTACCTCCTCAAAAGCCTGAAAGCCACCTTTGGCGGCCGCCTAGGAAAGGGCTACCTTAGAGGTTGTGTGAAGCTACTACCTCCTTTCTTTTTGTATATAAATAAGTCCATTTTAACAAGAGTTTGAGGAGTACTTTTTGGGTTATCTTGAGTGAGTCCACACACACTTACACATTTTTGAGTTGTTGTCCTTTTTTATTCAAGTTTTTAGCTAGAGCAATGGTATCTTTATGCAATATTTTGATTTTCCCTTACTTGTAGAATGCTTCCTTTGCACACTTTTGGTGAACCTAAGCCAAGAACTTTCAATTATTCTTCCCGAGTACTTTAATGTTTTATCTTTGCTTGAGGACAAGCAAAAGCTTAAGTGTAAGGAAGTTTGCTAAGTGCTCATGTTATAACAATGCGAAGTATTATTATCGTACAATGAGCATTATCTTTATCATATTTTATCACTAAATTGTGTGCATTTGTGTGCTTTTGTGCATTGTAGGTTTGTGGAGCTAATTTGGAGGAAAAGAGCAAAGTTAGATCATGTTTGCCGTTGTTGAGGAGCTTCTGGACTAAGCAAAGAACAAGGCACGAGTCTAGACTTGTGGGTGTGTGCCAGCCTCCGTTATAGGGGCACAAAGGCAGCCACATTCACAAATAGTCTAACTCGTGTTGCATAGGAGAACTTCTCCAATAAAGAGAATTGAAGCAATCGACACGATCTACCAATGATTGTGTGCCCAATTCAATGGCCTCGATGAAGAACGATGAATTCGGGAGCGTCTCAGCAAAGCACTGTAGCAAGTACAGTAGTTAAAACATTGTAGCAAGTTCCTATTCACTATTTCCCGATATTCAGCAAAATAGACTTCACACGGGCGTGTGAAAATTCCACACGGTCGTGTGAAATCCCGATTCAACCAATTTCCAGTCGTGACTCAACAGTATTTAAAGCCATTTTTGAGATTTTTTTTTTATCTTTTTACCAATCTTTTCCCTGGTTTCTAGAGGGTTGCAGCTAGGGTTTCGGAGAGGACTTTATGGAGGTTTGGAGCGTGTCATCGTCATCGACATCGATGTTCGACGGATGCACAAGATCACGGCCACACTTTACACAAGGAAGTTTTCATCTATGTTTTGGATTCGTTCTTATTCTCATATTTTGATGGATTTGTATAGCTCCATGAAGAGGTAAACCCCTTGTTGGTATTCGGACTTGTAAACCCTACGATGATTATGTTTTTTGACATGTTATTATGGTTTTCTTTATTGATAAGTAAAATTGAGTTTCAATTTTAATTGCATCATGCATCGATTTTCCCTTAGCCGTAACACTGGGGTTGAGAATCATTTAGGTTATCCTTTGGAGTTATGATAACTCCTATAGGGTTAGACTACTAATGCGAAGCGTTATTATCTTGGAATGAGTATTAATTTAATCAGATTTTATCACTAAAAAGTGTGTATTTGTTTACATTTGTGCATTGTAGGGTTGTGAGGCTAAAGTGAAGGAAAGGAATGAAGTTAGATCATGTTCGCCATTGTTGGGAAGATTCTTGGACTAAGCAAGTAGCATGGCATGAGTAGAGACTTGTGAGTGTGTGTCAACCTTCTTTAGAGGGGCACAAAGACAGTCACATTCACAATAAGTCTAACTTATGCTAACAAAGAGAACTTCACCAATTAGGAGATTTGAAGCAATCGGCATGATCTACCGTTGATTGTGTGCCCAATTCAATGGTCTCAATGAAGAACGACGAATTCGAGAGTGTTTCAGGATAATTACTGTAGCAGTAATGTAGCAAATACTGCAGCAAGCTACTGTTCATCTTCGGCCGAAATTCAGAATTCCAGAGAATTCATACGGGTATGTGGAAATTCCACACGGCCGTGTGAATTAATTTTCCAGCAAGCCAGAAACTTCACACGCCCGTGTGGAAATTCCACAAGGCCGTGTGAAGTCCCGATAAGTCCGATTTTTAAAGCCGCACTCAACAATATAAAGAGCGATTTGGAGACTTTTGAGATATATCTTGACCTATCTTTCTCCCCAACTTCTGGAGAGTGCGGCTAGGGTTTTGGAGAGGACTTCGTGGAGGTTTAGAGCGCGTCATCGGCATCGTCACCGACGTCCGGCGGCCGCACAAGACCACGGCCACACCATACGCAAGGGGGTTTTCATTGATGTCTTTACCTTGTGCTATCTTTCATATTTTGATGAACATGTATAACTACATGAGGATCTAAGTGGGTATTCGGACTTGTAAACTCTAGGGTATTATGTTTCTTTGACATTGTTATTATGCTTTTCCATTATTGATGAATAAAAATTTATTTTTTTATCATAATTTCATCTTGTTAATGTTTTCCTTTAGACGTGACACTAGGGTTGAGAAAAATCTAGGTTGTCCTTTGGAGGTGTGATAACTCCTATAGGATTAGACTATTTAAGATTGAAGAGGGTTAAGAGGATGAGTCATAAGGTAGCGAAGCATCCCCTTTCCCCTTTGATGTGGTTTCTCCCTACCTCCGTTTCTTTGATTTCTTAGCGGTTGACACGACCTTTTGCGTGTGTACCGCAAGTGCACGGCCTTGTCGAAGTAATAAAATTACCCTGGTGAGTGGGTAGTCGTATCCACAGGGAATAGTGTTCAGAAACAAGTGTTATCGCTATTTAGCTATGAAAGAAGTCGATGATGAGAAAAGTATATATATATAAATGTAAAAAGAAAATAAAAGAGTGCAAGAAGAATAATGAGGGTAGGAGAGGTAATCGATATAAAGATGGGGTACCCGGACAAAGCTCCCCTTAAGACTAATGCTTCTAGTGCAAGACTAGTATTATACCCTCTAATTGATGTCTAATTGAGTCGAGGATATCCTTAAACACACGGTCCCAAACCTAAGGTCAACCGTGACTAACCCCAACACTATGCCCCGGCATTAGGATTCACTACGACTCTTGACTCTCGTTGACCTGTCAACTAAGCCCTAGAGGAGTATATCTACCTAAGCCTCACACTACGTGGGATTGCATTAAGTTCTAAGGACTCCTAGTGGTAAAACCTGTTCCTATGTGTAGTTCTAACCCTTTGGTCCAGGTGGAAGAACCCTAGTCTAGATTAAGCCCCAGTGCGTAGGATTCACTTCAACCCTTCACTCTGTTGATTGCTCAACTAAGCCCCAGGGGAGTTTATCTACCTAGCACTTCACTCTATCTCAACTGCTAATGAATCAAGGAAACGGAGGTAGGGAGAAACCACACCGGAGGGGAAAGGAGTACATCGCTACCTCACAACTCTCCCTCTCAACCCTCTCCAACCTTGTGTAGTCTAATCCTATAGAGGTTGTCACACCCTCAAAGGATAACCTAATAGATTCTCAACCCTAGTGTCACGGCTAAGGGAAAATCTCATACAATCGTCATGCAAGATTGGAACTCAATAATAGAACATTAAATTAAGAAAGCATAATAAAAGTCATAGAAACAATATCATCCTAGGGTTTACAAGTCCGAATACCCACTAGGGTTTAGCTCTCCATGGAGCAATACAAAGTCAATAAATAGTTTAAGAACATATGCATGAAAGCCATAAAGAAAACCCCGTTGTAGATCGTATCGATGGTCTTGTGTAGTCGCGTGTCTTCTCCAACGAATCCCTTGTCAAGCCTAAGGCACACCTCGACAAATCAATGCCGATGAGAGCTTCCCCAATAGCTTTCTTCCAAAGGATGTCGATGTCGATGCCGTTTAATCGCCTCGAAAGACCTCCAAGAACCTCTCCAAACCCTAGCCGAAAGCCCCCCAAAAGATATCCAAGTGATAGAAGAGAAGGGTCCCCAAATAGATATGAAAACGGGCTATTTATAGGCTGAAATCGGGCTGAATTCGGGCTGAAATCGGACTTCTGTGAAAATCCAGAAATTCCACACGGCCGTGTGGAAATTCTGGAATCGTGATTTCTCGGCACCTGTGAACAGTGTTTCTGCTACAGTACGCGGCCGTGTGGAATTTCCACACGCCCGTGTGAACTCTCTGGAATTCTGAATTTCGACAGAATGTGAACAGTATCTGCTACAGTATTTATCCAACAGTATTTTTGCTACAGTGTCTGCTACAGTACTTTCCGAAATACTCCCGAATCCATCGTTCTTCATCGAGGCCGTTGAATTGGGCACACAATCAACGGTAGATTATGTCGATTACTTCATTTCTCTTCATTGGCGAAGTTCTCCAATGCTACACGAGTTATAGACTTTTGTGAGTGTGACTGCCCTTGTGCCCCTCCAATGGAGGTTGGCACACACCCATAAGTCTAGACTCGTGCCTTGTTCCTTGCTTGGTCCGAGAACTCCTTAACAACGGCGAACATAACCTATTCTTCCTTCTTTTTCTCTAGATCTTCTCCACAACCCTTTAATGCACAAACGTAAACAAATGCACACTTTTTAGTGATAAAATCTGATTAAATTAATGCTCATTGCAAGATAATAATGCTTCACATTACTATAACACGAGCACTTATCAAATCCCCCCACACTTAAGCTTTTGCTTGTCCTCAAGCAAAATAGAACGTGAAAGTACTTGGGAAGAACAATTGAAAGTGCTCGGCCTTAGGTTCACCAAAAGCATGTAAAAGAAGCATTCTACAAGTAAGGGGAACTCAAAACATTGCATAAGGTTACCAATGCTATAGCTAAAAACTCGAATCAAAAAGGATGAAAACTCGAAAATGTGTTAGTGTGTGCGATCTTACTCAAGAGAACCGACGAGTACTCCTCAAACTTTGGTTAGAAAGGACTTATTTATATAAAAAAACAAAAAAATAGTGGTGGAAGTAGTAGCTTCACACATCCTTGAAGGTAGCCCTTTCCTAGGCGGCCGCCAAAGGTGGCTTTCACTCTTTCGAGGAGGTAGCTCTTTCTACCGGGGTAGTAGCTTTCACGCATCCCATGAGATAGCTCTTTCTCTCATTAGGGCATAACTTGTATCCGACTTATGAGAGTAGCTACATACTTCATAGGTGGTAGCTCTTTCCACCCCAAATGCATACATAAAATAAAAGCAACTATTCACAAACTCGTATTTTTCTCTTTTTTTTTTCTTTTTCATTTTTCCATCTTTTTTTTTTCATTTTCATCAATTTTTTTTTTTTATATTTTTATATTTTTCTCTCCTTATATATGCATTTTCCAAAGTAAAACTAAGAACAACGATAAACTTGTCCTTAAAAACTTCAAGATTGAGTTTCCAAAAGATTCCAAGAGTAAGTTGTGTACTAAGATGATTCGAGCAAAAATTCCCTAAAATTCAAATGAAAACTAGAGTATGATAGGATACAATGTTGAAAATTCTCCTAAACTATAAGAATACAACCGTTGCAACTGAGGTGAACCGCCATAGGCTACATTAGCATAAGCAATTGAACGCACAAGTAAAGGTGTGTGCAATGTGAACTCCCCCCCACACTTAAGATGTACATTGTCCTCAATGTACACATGCAAGCACAATAAAAAGTATAACAATCAAAACATAATGTGTGGAGGTGGGCAATTGAAACAATACTCCCCTGAACTCCTAGTGGTACGTTTAATGGAGCTATGTTTATTAAGGGTTGAGTCTCAACGGGTTGTGGAGGGTACACGGTCCCATGACCATGCCTATGACTAGTACTCAAATTCCTTGCATCCAAGACCATCTGCACGTACACAAGGGGGATCAGTGAAGCTCAATAAAAGTAAAATAAAACAAAAGAAAAATAAAGCTAAAAACGCCTCAAGCGTCGGTATCGTATGCTATTGGTGCCGATGCTGCTGCTGCTAATGATGGTGATCCTGGTGTTGAGAAAGAAAAGAAAAGATTGACGAAGAAAAGGAGAAAAGATGCTCACCGACAAAATAGAAATCAAAAACTTCGAACATGGCCAGAAAACAACTTAAAAACTACTTAAATGGACAAAGAGATGGTTGGGAAGATGGGAGGAAACATCCCTTGAGTGTGGAGGCATTTAGAATTGAAAAGGCAAAAGAAGATTTTAAAATAAAAAACAACCTATCATGTTCTGTACATCCACACGGCCGTGTGGAAATTTCACACGGCCGTGTGCCTTCACTGGTAAGGTTCACAGGGGCAGTCACACCCCCCTGTGTTTCCTCTGTTTGCTTCTCAGAACATCCACACGGCCGTGTGGAAATTCCACACGGCCGTGTGCCCAACCTGGCCAACACAAGGCCGACCACAGGGGCACCCACACGCCCCTGTGGACTCTCTGGATCCCAAGAAAATCATCTAAGTGTTCCACACGGCCATGTGGAATTTCCACACAGCCGTGTGCCATGCAGACGCTCACCCACATGGGCACTCACACGTCCCCTGTGAGCCTCTAGATGAAGTTCTTGTTCTGCAGAACATCCACACGGCCGTGTGCTATAAACATGGGCACTCACAGGGGCACTCACACTGCCCCTGTGTCTCTCGGGATGGAGAGTTGTAGCTCTGCAAAGATCCACACGGCCGTGTGCCTTCATATGGTCGTTCACAGGGGCAATCACACGCCCCTGTGTCTTCTCTGGATGAGTTCTGAACTGTGACACACGCCCGTGTGGAAATTCCACACGGCCGTGTGTCTTCTCTGAATGACTTAGAAAAATTTGCAAGCTTTGCAGAAAATTTCAGAAACTCAAATACAACGTTCAGAGCTTGCATGTACAATAAAAATTCGACCAGAGATCCATGAAAACACACTCAAACGACCCAAAACTTCGACAATCACAATTAGGCACACTACAACACCAATAATCCATAAGAAATCACAGCACACACATAATAAAATGAAAACACCAACACTAAGCAATTATTCATGCTAAAACTAAACTAAAACCTAGAAAAGCAATAAAAACTTGGGTTGCCTCCCAAGAAGCGCTTGTTTAACGTCACTAAGCTTGACGTAGCTCTTTCTTAAATCAAGGCGGCTTGAAAAGAGTGTGTTCCTCCCGACAAGATCTTGCATAGCTACTTCCTTTAAAGCAAAAATCGACTTGCCGAGGTGGAGTATTTGTTGGAGGGTCCAACCATCCTACTTTTGGCCTCCAAGGAAACAATTTGGGTTGGGAATTGTCCAAACTTAGCATAGGTGGGTCATGGGATGGTTTAAATATCCTCCCCACATCGTTTTCCCTTCCCAAAGTCTCTTTCTTGCTTTTTATGAGTTGATCAATCCCAAAGAGCGGTGCTTGTTCCATTACTTTAGGGTTTACTTCTTCTTGTGTATTTTCATCTTGAAAGGAACATGACACTAGCAAATCCCCTTGAAAATTTTCTTCCTCACAAGCACACTGTTCTTTCAAGCAATCCAAATTCTCAACAAGATGTTCTTCCTCTTTCTTTTCAATTTCTACAGCAACGTACTTGGTATGTCTCATTTCTTTATTGTCGTTCACTACCACATCAACTCTACAAGGGTCTTGCGTTACTTGCTCAAATATTTCATGTTCCTTGGAGAGTGTGTCAAGTATCCATCCTAATTGATGTTCAAGGTTGTTGTAGGAGGCTTCATGACACTTTCGTGTGGCTTCCATACTTTGGCAAGAGGCATCGGATGCTTCAATAAAATTGTCTAGCACTTTTTTCCACGGAGGTGCATCCTCTTTGAGTCTCTCATCCTTTTGAAATTGCTCTTGAGGTGCTTCCCAATGTTGTCCATTATTATTCCATGAAAAATTTGGGTAGCTCCTTTCATTTGGATGATATGTGTTGTAGCATGGATTGCTTTGTTGTTGTGAAGCAATAATTCTATCAAGCCTTGTACTGAGAGCTTCAACTTGAGAATATAGCTCAATGATTGAATCAATCTCCATTTAGATTCCTTGCAACAAAAAGTAAGACAAATCAAAAGAAAACAAACAAGAATGACGGAAGAATAAGAAAAGGTGAAATAGAATGAATGATGAATAGCAAAAATAGCAAAGTACAAATGTCTCTAAAACGCCTATTCCCCGGCAACGGCGCCAAAAACTTGACACGACCTTTTGCGTGTGTACCGCAAGTGCACGGCCTTGTCGAAGTAATAAAATTACCCTGGTGAGTGGGTAGTCGTATCCACAGGGAATAGTGTTCAGAAACAAGTGTTATCGCTATTTAGCTATGAAAGAAGTCGATGATGAGAAAAGTATATATATATAAATGTAAAAAGAAAATAAAAGAGTGCAAGAAGAATAATGAGGGTAGGAGAGGTAATCGATATAAAGATGGGGTACCCGGACAAAGCTCCCCTTAAGACTAATGCTTCTAGTGCAAGACTAGTATTATACCCTCTAATTGATGTCTAATTGAGTCGAGGATATCCTTAAACACACGGTCCCAAACCTAAGGTCAACCGTGACTAACCCCAACACTATGCCCCGGCATTAGGATTCACTACGACTCTTGACTCTCGTTGACCTGTCAACTAAGCCCAAGAGGAGTATATCTACCTAAGCCTCACACTACGTGGGATTGCATTAAGTTCTAGGGACTCCTAGTGGTAAAACCTGTTCCTATGTGTAGTTCTAACCCTTTGGTCCAGGTGGAAGAACCCTAGTCTAGATTAAGCCCCAGTGCGTAGGATTCACTTCAACCCTTCACTCTGTTGATTGCTCAACTAAGCCCCAGGGGAGTTTATCTACCTAGCACTTCACTCTATCTCGACCGCTAATGAATCAAGGAAACGGAGGTAGGGAGAAACCACACCGGAGGGGAAAGGGGTACATCGCTACCTCACAACTCTCCCTCTCAACCCTCTCCAACCTTGTGTAGTCTAATCCTATAGAGGTTGTCACACCCTCAAATGATAACCTAATAGATTCTCAACCCTAGTGTCACGGCTAAGGGAAAATCTCATACAATCGTCATGCAAGATTGGAACTCAATAATAGAACATTAAATTAAGAAAGCATAATAAAAGTTATAGAAACAATATCATCCTAGGGTTTACAAGTCCGAATACCCACTAGGGTTTAGCTCTCCATGGAGCAATACAAAGTCAATAAATAGTTTAAGAACATATGCATGAAAGCCATAAAGAAAACCCCCTTGTAGATCGTATCGATGGTCTTGTGTAGTCGCGTGTCTTCTCCAACGAATCCCTTGTCAAGCCTAAGGCACACCTCGACAAATCAATGCCGATGAGAGCTTCCCCAATAGCTTTCTTTCAAAGGATGTCGATGTCGATGCCGTTTAATCACCTCGAAAGACCTCCAAGAACCTCTCCAAACCCTAGCCGAAAGCCCCCCAAAAGATATCCAAGTGATAGAAGAGAAGGGTCCCCAAATAGATATGAAAACGGGCTATTTATAGGCTGAAATCGGGCTGAATTCGGGCTGAAATCGGACTTCTGTGAAAATCCAGAAATTCCACACGCCCGTGTGTTAATTCCACACGGCCGTGTGGAAATTCTGGAATCGTGATTTCTCGGCACCTGTGAACAGTGTTCCTGCTACAGTACGCGGCCGTGTGGAATTTCCACACGGCCGTGTGGAATTTCCACACGCCCGTGTGAACTCTCTGGAATTCTGAATTTCGACAGAATGTAAACAGTATCTGCTACAGTATTCATCCAACAGTATTTTTGCTACAGTGTCTGCTACAGTACTTTCCGAAATACTCCCGAATCCATCGTTCTTCATCGAGGCCGTTGAATTGGGCACACAATCAACGGTAGATTATGTCGATTACTTCATTTCTCTTCATTGGCGAAGTTCTCCAATGCTACACGAGTTATAGACTTTTGTGAGTGTGACTGCCCTTGTGCCCCTCCAATGGAGGTTGGCACACACCCATAAGTCTAGACTCGTGCCTTGTTCCTTGCTTTGTCCGAGAACTCCTTAACAACGGCGAACATAACCTATTCTTCCTTCTTTTTCTCTAGATCTTCTCCACAACCCTTTAATGCACAAACGTAAACAAATGCACACTTTTTAGTGATAAAATCTGATTAAATTAATGCTCATTGCAAGATAATAATGCTTCACATTACTATAACACGAGCACTTATCAGCGGTCGAGATAGAGTGAAGTGCTAGGTAGATAAACTCCCCTGGGGTTTAGTTACGCAAGTAACAGAGTGAAGGGTTGAAGTGAATCCTACGCACTGGGGCTTAATCTAGACTAGGATTCTTCCACCTGGACCAAAGGGTTAGAACTACACATAGGAACATGTTTTACCACTAAGAGTCCCTAGAACTTAAAGCAATCCCACGTAGTGTGAGGTTCAGGTAGATATACTCCCCTGGGGCTTAGTCGTGCCAGCGACAGAGTGAAGGGTTGACGTGAATCCTAATACCGGGGCATAATGTTGGGGTTAGTCACGGTTGTCCTTAGGTTTGGGACCGTGTATCTAAGGATTTCCTCGACTCAATTGACATCAATAGGAAAGTATAATAGCATCATCTTGCAGTAGAAGCATAGATCCTATAGGTAGCTTGTCTGGATACCCTACTTCATCCATTGTCAGTTTCTCTCTATTCTCTTTTACTTGCACTTTCTTATCTTCCATCTTTCTATTCAATTTCTTGTCTTTTATTACATTTGCTTCCATATTCACTCATCGATTCTATTCTTATCTTTCCATACTCCACATAGTTTAAATAGTGAAATCTCGTATTTTAACTCCCTATTCCCTGTCGATTCGACTACCCAGTCACCGGGGTAAATTTTATTACTTCGAGAAACCCATGCACTTTCGGGGCGTGTCAACTACATAAGAATGAAGAGGGTTGAGAGGGTGAGTCATGAGGTAGCGAAACGTCCCCTTTCAATTCCGTTATGATTCTCCCTACCTCCGTGTTCTAAGAGTTCTTAGCGGTCGAGATAGAGTGAAGTACTAGGAGATAGAGTTCTTGCGCAACTAAGCCCCAAGGGAGTTCATCTCCTAGCACTTCACTCTATCTCGACCGCTAAGAAATATTGGAACATGAAGGTAGGAAGAATCACACCGGAGGGGAAAGGGGACCTTCCGCTATCTCACAACTCACCCCCTTAACCCTCTTCAAGCTTAAGTAGTCTAACCCTATAGGAGTTGTCACAACTCCAATGGATAACCTATATTGTTCTCAACCTTAGTGTCACAGCTAAGGGAAACAATTACAAGAGATAATTAAGATTGAAACTCGAATTTATTCATCAATAATGGAAAAGCATAATAACAGTGTCATGGAAATATAATGATCCTAGGGTTTACATGTCCGAATATCCACGAGGGTTTTAGCTCCTCATGGAGCTATACAAATTCATCAAAATATAAAAGAAAGCACAAATTGAAAGCATCGATGAAAGCCCCCTCGCGTATGATGTGGCCATGGTCTTGTACTGCCGCCGGACGTCGGTGATGATGCCGACGACGTGCTCCAAACCTCTACGAAGTCCTCTCCGAAACCCTAGCCGCGTTCTCCAGAAGTTGGGGAGAAAGATAGGTCAAAAGATGTGTCCAAAGTCTCCAAATCGGGCTTTTATAACGTTGAGTCGCGGCTTTAAAATTGAACATATCGGGATTTCACACGGGCGTGTGGAATTTCCACACGCTCGTGTGAACTCTCTGGTTTCTGAATTTCGGCTGAAAGTGAACAGTAGCTTACTACATGTTTTGCTACAATACTTGCTGCAGTAACTCGCCGGAACGCTCCCGAATTCATTGTTCTTCATCGAGGCCATTGAATTGGGCACACAATCAATGGTAGATCCTACCGATTGCTTCAAATCTCCTTCTTTGGTGCAGTTCGCCTAAGCTATACAAGTTAGACTTATTGTGAATGTGGCTGCCGTTGTGCCCCTCCAAAGGAGGTTGGCAGACACTCACAAGTCTAGGCTCGTGCCTTGTTCCTTGCTTGTTCCGAAAACTCTCCAACAATGTCAAACACGACCTAACTTCGATCTTCTTCTTCAAAATAACCTGACTAAATTACAATGCACAAAAGCACACAAAAGCACACAATTTAGTGATAAAATCTGATAAAAGATATGCTCATTGTAAGATAATAGCGCTTCGCGGTACTATAACACAAGCACTTATCAAACTCCCCCACACTTAAGCTTTTGCTTGTGCTCAAGCGGCAAAAATAGAACGTGAAAGTACTTGGGAAGAACAATTGAATGTGTTCGGCCTTAGGTTCACCAAAAGTATGCAAAAGAAGCATTCTACAAGTAAGGGGAAATTACAACATTGCAAAGGGTTACCATTGCTCTAGCTAAAAACCCGAATCGAAAAGGATAACAACTCAAAAATGTGTAAGTGTGTGCAAATTCACTTAAGAGAACCAACGAGTACTCCTCAAACTCTTGTTACAAGGGCATAACTTGTATCCGACTTATGAGAGTAGCTACATACTTTATAGGAGGTAGCTCTTTCCACCCAAATGCAACGATAAACGCTAACTAATATTCACAAGCTCACAAGTTTTTTTTTTTAGCTACATAGAACTTCAAAACTTACTAAAGTAGTGCTAAACTAGTCCTTAAAGCTTCGAGTTCGAGTTTCCAAAAGATTTCAAGAGTGAGTAGTGCAATAAGAGGTAATCGAGCAAAAATCCCCTAAAATTCAAGTAAAACTAGAGCATGATAGGATACAATGTTAAAAATTCTCCTAAACTCTAAGAATACAAATGTTGCAACTAAGGTGAACCGCCATAGGCTACATAAGCATAAGCAATTGAACGCACAAGTAAAGGTGTGTGCAAAGTGAAATCCCCTCCACACATAAGATGTACATTGTCCCCAATGTACTCATGCAAGCACAATTAAAAATAAAACAATTCACATAATTTATGTAGTGGTAGGCAATTGAAACATTACTTCCCTAAACTCCAAGTGTTGTGTTTGATGGAGGTAGGTTCATTGAGAGTTGAGTCTCAATAGTTTACGGAGCACACACGGTCCCATGACCATGCCTATGACTATTCCTCAAATTCCATACATTCAAGACCATCTGCACACATACGCAAGGGTTCAGTATAGATCAAGAAGAATCAAAATAAAACTTGAGTATATATAAAGATATAGAAATAAAATACAACTCTAGAAAAACTAAAAGAAAAGAAAAATAAATGATAAACTCAGAAGGAGAGTCCTTTCTAAGTACTACAAGTCCAAAATAAGAAAATAAAAGTGCAAAATAAAGAAAAACTAAAATAAACTATGAGGCCTCAGTGTCAGTGTCCTGTAATAGAGTCTCTGGTGGTGCTGGTGCTGGCTCTTAAGTCGCTGGTGGATCTGCTGGTGGTGATGGAGATGGAGGTGGGGTCGAGGATCGAGGTCGCACAACGAACGGTGAGCTGTATCGACGTGTGCAGAAATTGTGCAGTGTGTGTGGCCCTGACCTCGGCCAACTCCGTCTGGAGGACACCCACAGCACTCTTGAGGAGCTCCAACTTGTCCTGGCCCTGAGAGGGAGAAAAGATCCACACTGGAGGTGGCTCTGGTGCTGTGGGTGGTGCCTCAGCCTCTGTCGGTCACTGGGGGTGGCTCTAATGCTGCCTGCTCTCCCTCTGTAGACTCTGAGTACGGGATGATCATGGTATATACTCCTGGTCCTGATCTGCGGACCATCCCCATCATCCTCAGAGTCTCTCTGCTAAGCGGAGCTGGTACAACAATCTTCTGGACCCCACGCACCCTGTCTCTGAGTCCCAGGCCGATGATCAAACGGGTAATATACGGACCTGCGAAGATGACTCCGACCCAGGTTACTGGCCCTGGTGGCGTATGTACTCGGCGATGATGTGCCCCAGGTGAAGTGGCTCGCTCTCCACCATCGAATACAGGTACAGGAGCTCCTAGCGGCTCAAGACCCCGGTTCTGTCTCCTCGACCGCTCACTGATCGGCTCAGAATAGTGTGGAGGTACCTATACGAAGCCCTGGTCAAGCATGTGAACTTGGACACCCTTGGCTCGTACTATCCCTAACCACATAGTCTACTGTACGCGCGCTGGGGGGTCAGGGTACCCGGATAATCTGTAGGAAGCAGCGCATACTCCTCTGTCTCAGTGAATGCTCGTCATATAGTCCCATCCGCACTGAGAACTGTGTCATGTTCAAAGTAAAATGTCGACCGAGGGCCTGGAAGTAAATGGTATCAACGTCAGTGAAACTGTCGTACCCCCGGTCGAACTCAAATGAGGAAAGCACCTCGAGCATGAGCGATCTGGTAGCTGGCTCTCGTATGGACAATAACCTACTCCAACTCCATACCGAGAGAACCTCCTCAACCTCCTCGGCCAACTCGACTCCCCCCTAAATGTCTCACACTATACTCAAGTCAAGAAATCGAGTCTGTCCAAAACGGAGGTCCAATAATCTCTTGAAACGCTCTAGATGCTGTTGTAAAGAGAGATCGATCTGCTCTAGTGGAGGCGAGGGACCGCGAGGTCTTTTCCCAGCCGCTTTCTTAGCCCTAGAAGACATATCTGCAAAAATTGAGAAGAAAAACGATCAAAATTAGTTGAAATGCTCAATCTGCAGAAATCCACACGGCCATGTGGAAATTCCACACGGCCGTGTGGATCGTCGAGAGGACAGAGCCCCACGGCCGTGGGGGCTAACAATCTCATTTTTACAATCTAATTCGTTCTAGATTCTCTTTAAACACGTTCGCATGCATTCTTATCATTCAGAACAAGCGATATAACTTAAAAAGAACTAATTAAATCAAGAATTGAAGAAGAAAAAGGTTTTGAATTTCTTAACGATGGTGTGGATAGGGAAAACTTTGAAATCAGCCTTAAAAACTCAAAGAAAACCTCAAAGAAACTTAGAGACGGTCGGGGAAGTAAAAGAGGGTGTCGGAGAGCCATTTGGAGTGAAGAAAAATAGAGGCACCAGTGAAAACCAAAAGAAAAACGCGGCTGATAAGTGCTCGTGTTATAGTAATGCGAAGTGTCATTATCTTGCAATTGGCATTGATTTAATCAAATTTTATCATTAAAAACTATGCATTTGTTTATTTTTGAGCATTGTAGAGTTGTGAAGATAAATTAGAGAAAAAGAACGAAGTTAGATCGTGTTCACCGTTGTGGGGAAGTTTTCGGACCAAGCAAGGAACAAGGCACGAGCCTAGACTTGTGAGTGTGTGCCAACCTCCTTTGGAGGGGCACAAAAGCAGTCACATTCACAATAAGTCTAACTCGTGTAGCTTAGGAGAACTTCACCAAAAAGGAGACTTGAAGCAATCGGCATGATCTACCATTGATTGTGTGCCCAATTCAATGGCCTCGATGAAGAACAAACTGATTCGGGAGCATTCCGGTGTAGCGGCAATGTAGCTTGTTATGGTAGAAAAACACTGTAGCGAGCTACTGTTCACTTCTGCCGAAAATCAGGATTCCAGAGAGTTCACACAGGCGTGTGGAAATTGCACACGGCCGTGTGAATTAATTTTTCACCAACCAAGAAACTTCACACGGGCGTGTGGAAATTCCACACGGCCGGTGAAGCCCGGTAAGTCCGATTTTAAAGCCGCGACTCAACATTATAAAAGCCCGATTTGGAGACTTTTGAGATATCTTTTTGGCTCTTCTTTGCGCTAACTTCTGAGGAGGCGCGGCTAGGGTTTAGAGAGGACTGGATGGAGGTTTGAAGCGCGTTATCGGCATCGACATCAACGTCCAACGGTAGCACAAGATCATGGCCACATCGCACACAAAGGGTTTTCATCTATGCATTCAATTTTTGTTCTTATTATTATTTTGATGGATTTGTATAGCTCCATGAGGAGCTAAACCCCTTGTGGGTATTCAGACTTGTAAACCCTAGGATTATTATGTTTCTTTGACTTTGCTAATATGCTTTTCCATTATTGATGAATAAAATTGAGTTTCAATCTTAATTTCTTCTTGATTATTGTTTTCCATTAGCCGTGAGAGCAATCTAGGTTATCTTTTTGAGGTGTGACAACTCCTATAGGATTTGACTAATTAGGATTGAAGAGGGTTGAGAGGGTGAGTCATGAGGTGGCGGAACGCCCCCTTTCCCCTTCGATGTGATTCTCCCTACCTCCATGTTCCATGATTTATTCGTGGTCGAGATAGAGTATAGTGCTAGGAGATAAACTCACCTAGGACTTAGTTGTGCAAGCAACTAAGTAAAGGTTGAAGTGAATCTTAGTGCTAGGGCTTGATTTAGACTAGGGTTTTTTCACCTGGACCAAAGGATTAGGACTATACATAGGAACATGGTTAATCACTAGGTGTCTCTAGAACTTAAAGAAATTCCACACAGTGTGAGGCTTAGGTAGATAGACTCCCCTAGGGCTTAGTTGACAGGTCAACGAGAGTCAAGGGTCGTAGTGAAACCTAATGACTGGAACATAGTGTAGGGGTTAGTCACGGTTGACCTTAGGTTTGGGACCATGTGTTTAAGGATTTCCTCGACTCAATTAACATCAATAGGAAGGTATAATAGTATTGTGTTGCACTAGAAGCATAAGTCCTAGGGGTAGCTTGTCCGGATACTCATCTTTTCCCATTGCTTGTCCTACTCTTTTACTCTTACTTGCACTCTCTCAACTTCCACACTTCTATTTCAATTCTTGCTTTTATTGGTTACGTTTGTTCTCACTCATTGATTTCTTTTCACACATCGTGTTAACTACATAGCGAGTCCTTATATCTTAAATCCCTATTCCCTATGGATAAGACTACCCACTCACCAGGGTATTTTATTACTTCGACAACTCGTGGACTTTCGGGCCCCTGTCAGCGGCTTTTGAAGTTCTGTGAATCAACACGGCCATGTGGAAATTCCACACACAGGGGCCAGCACATGCCCTTGTGTGCACCCTGGTGGCTCTTTATACTACCCCACACGACCGTGGGAGATTCCCACACGGCCATATGCCTTCACAGGGGAGGTCCACAGGGGCACCCACATGCCCCTGTGGACTCTCGGGAATTCTCTAAAGTCTCTGAAAATTTTCACACGGCCGTGTGGAAATTCCACACGCCCGTGTGCCCAACATGGCCAAGAACATAAGGCCAGCCACAGGGGCACCCACACGCCCCTGTGGCTTCTCTAGTTTGCTCCACACGGCCGTGTGCCTTTCACAAGTTCTTTCCCAGGGGCAGCCACACGCCCTAGTGTATTCTTGGGATAGAAGAGGACTCTTTGGTTGAGCCCTAATCGGTAGCACACGCCCGTGTGGAAATTCCACACGGCCGTGTGTTTTCTCTGGTTTACTTAGAAAAATTCACATACTCTGCAGAAAAATTCAGAAACAAAAATATGATACTTAGAGCCTGTGAAAACCATCAAAACACGACCAGACACCATGGAAAACATGCTTAACCGACTCAAACTTCATCAACTATCGTTTAGGCGCACAAAATTATCAACAATCCACAAGAATATCATAGCACATGCATTAAAAATTTAGGACACCAAGACTAAGACTTTTATTCATGCTAGAACTAAACTAAATCCTATAAAAAACTGTAAAACCTTGGGTTGCCTCCCAAGAAGCGCTTGTTTAACGTCACTTAGATTGACGTACTTGCCTTACCTTACGGTGGTTCATCAATGAAGGTTGCCCTTTTCCCTACAACCTGAAAACATGCAGAACATAATTTTTGTAGAGTAGAGGGAGAGTTGTCGAATTTGTTACCACACAAGGGTGAAACACCCTTACTCCGTGAATGCTCATCCCCATTGTACTTGGGTCTTCCGTGTGGCGTCTCTTCACTCTCTTTATTTTTCTTCTTATCTTCTTCATGAGTCCTGTGTCCGGCTTGATTTCCTTCTCGACTAGACCAAATGAAAGCACTTCTTCTTCGATCTCTATGTCTTAATCCGGCCACCCTTCATATGGATCATGGTTCAACATTTCCTGCACATAATCATCAATTAGTTCATCGGTGGTGTCAAAAAAATATAAAGTATCATCAAAGTCAAGAGAGTGTCTCATGGCTTCGGCGAGGCGGTATGTAAGCTTGCCATCTCCAACTCGCAATGTGAGCTCCCCGTAGTCCATGTCAATTAAAGCCTTGGAAGTATGCAAGAAAGCCTTCTAAGGATCAATGGCACCTCGACTTCCTCATCGACATCCAACACCATGAAGTCAACAGGAAATATGTATTTGTCCACCTTCACCAACACATCTTCCACAATCCTCATCGATCGGTCTGCAAGTTGAAGTGTCATTCGAGTAGGTCTAGGCTCGCCCAAGCCAAGCTTTTGGAAGAAGGTATAGGGCATGACATTGATGCTTGCCCCCGAGTCGGCCAATGCCATCTCTTCACCCAAGTTGCTAATGTTGCACGGTATAATAAAACTTCCGGGATCTTTTCTCTTACTTGGCATGTTCTTTTGCAAGACGGCCGAGCAATTGGCATCAAGGATCATAGACGCACTCTCCTCTAATTTCCTCTTGTTGGTCAAGAGGTCCTTCAAGAACTTCACGTACTTGGCCATTTTGGCCAATGCCTCCGTGAATGGTATGTTAATTTCCAACTGTTTGAAGATACTCAGAAATTTCTTGTATTGTTCATTCTCTTGGTCATTCTTCAATCGTGAAGGACAGGAGATCCTCGGCTTGTAGGGTGGAAGTGCCACCTCTTTCTCCTTTGTCGCTTCTTCCTCTACCTCCATGACCTTTGGTATTTCTTGTGTCTTTTCTAGAGGGAGATTTCTCTCGACCACTTTTCCACTTCTCAAGGTAATTGCCTTCAATTGCTTCCTCAGATTGGTCTCCGTATTACTAGGCAAACTACCTTGATTTCAAAGTGTAGCTTCCACCGACTGAAACCTAGTATCCGAAGAAGAAATGAACCTCGTGAGGGCTTTCTCTATATCGGTCATCTTCCCCTCTAGCCCGGTCACTCGGCTTTCTAAGTTCGGTGCTTGTTGACTTTGAAATCCCGATGGTGCATTGTTCTTTTGTTGTGACTGCCCTTGATTGCTCCATGAGAAATTCGGGTGGTTCCTTCACCCCGGATTGTAAGTTCCACTATACAGGTTGCCTTGGCCTTGTCCTCTATAAGCATTGCCCACAAAATCGACCTACTCCACCACGCTAGTGCCTCCAATAGAAATCGGACAATTACTCGAAGCATGACCTTCCCCACAACCATTACAAGTAGTGATGGTCACAACTCTTGGTGAAGTTAGAACATCTAACTTCTTACTCAATGATTCTACTTGTGCCGCCAATAATGTAACCGCGTTAACCTCATGAATTCCGGCCACCTTCTTTTAGTTTTGTGTGTTCCACTGATAGCTATTCATAGCCATCTCTTCTATAAGGTGCCGGGCTTCACCGGGAGTCTTGCTTCCTAGAGTTCCTCCTACCACTGCATCTAAGATGTGCTTGGTGCTCAGATTCAACCCGTTGTAAAAGATGTGAATGATCATCCAGTCGGGGAATCCATGTTGCGGGCATTTTCGAAGGAGCTCCTTGAACCTATCCCATGTCTCGAATAGAGACTCCAATTCAATTTGCATGAAGGATGAAATCTCATTCCGGAGCCTCGCTGATTTTCCCGGAGAGAAATATCTAGCCAAGAATACCTCGGTCATCTCCTCCCAAGTAGTGATAGATGCTCTCGGTAATGTATGAAACCAATGCCTTGCTTTTCCCTTCATTGAAAATGGGAAGGCTCTCAAACGAATCGCGTCGTCCGTTACTCCATTGATGTTCAACATATCGCACACTTCAAGAAAGATCTCTTTGTGGTTGTTGGGATCTTCATCGGCCAACCCATTAAATTGTGCGGACTGTTGCAACATATCGTACACTTCAAGAAAGTTCTTTATGTGGTAATTGGGGGCCTCACGATGCTTGAATGGGTCCCCATCACCGCGGGTCTAGCAAAATCAGACAATGTCCTCTATTCTTCATTCTGTTCTGCCATTGCTTCTGACCCTTCTGAATCAATATTGGTCTGATTGGACTGTTCTTCCATAGGTTCCTTCCTCTTACGATGTGTTCTTCTACCAATTTCTGGATCTCCTTCGACAAGAATCGAAGGATTCCCATGGGTTATAACCTGAAGCCAAAGCAAAGAAAAAGAAAAATAAGAACAATGATAGACAAAGAAGTGTGGAATAGAAAACAAAGTGAATAGCTAAAATAGTAAAAAAAAGTATCAAAAATACGCCTACTCCCTTACAACGGCGCCAAAAATATGACACGAGGTTTCACTAATTAGCTAAGTAATGTACGGTGGGTGTGAAGAGAATTAATGAGTGAATTTGAAAGCAATATAAAGAAACAAGAAATTAAATAGAAAGATGGAAGGTAAGAGAGTGCAACAATGAGTAAATAGAGAAGGACTAGCAATGGATGAAATAGGGTACATTCCGCTACCTCACGATTCAGCCTCTCAACCCTCTTTAACCTTAAGTAGTCTAACCCTATAGGAGTTGTCACACCTTGAAAGGATAACCTAGATTGTTCTCAACCTTAGTGTCATGGCTAAGGGAAAACAATTACAAGAGATAATTAAGATTGACACTCGAATTTATTCATCAATAATGGAAAAGCATAATAACAATGTCATAGAAACATAATGATCCTAGGGTTTAAAAGTCCGAATACCCACGAGGGGTTTAGCTCCTTATTGAGCTATACAAATTCATCAAAATATAAAAGAAAGCACAAATTGAAAGCATCGATGAAAACCCCCTTGCGTATGATGTGGCCGTGATCTTGTGCGGCCGCCGGATTGATAAGTGCTTGAGTATACATGTTTTACCTACTTGTTTTACATACATTGAGCATCATTTTACCATTGATTATGTCTCATTAAGTGTATTTTGGTGTTCTTTTATGCAATTAGGTTGTGGAAGTGTTAAAGGAAGAAAAGGAAGCAAAGATGGGTTATAAAGACGTATTGTTGGGAGCTTTTATACAACACAAATGTCAAGGCACAAGAGGGGATCATGCACATGAGGGTGTGTGCCAACTTCCTGAAGAATTCAAGATGATTTGTGCGATTGAAGGGCACAAAGGCAGTCACACCTTCATGTCCCAACTTGTGTGAAGATAGTTAAACCTCTCAAATGATGATTCGAAGAAGAAGAAGTCTTATAACTCACCACATGGACGTGTGCCCGACCATGTGGCCTCAAGATGAGAAAGCTTGGATCATGGTCATGAAGAGTACTGTAGCAAGAACACTGTTCATTTCACTGTTCATTTCACTGTAGCCCACGCGGTCGCGTGAAGACACGCGGCTGGCACGTTTTTAGGTTTATAAATACCCCGATTTGCCGATTTTAAAAGGACTTTTTGCGCACGTTTGAAGAAAAGAGCGGCTAGGGTTTCAAGGACGAGGACTTTGGCGATATTGGGAGTTGTTCTTCACCAACTTCGATAGATCTTTCGACGAGATAGCATTGGGGAGCCATTGGCGGCCTAGCTTTGGAGAAGGTTCCTTCTAGACGTTGAACGATTCATCAAGGCCATCATCACGAATTCGAGGGGGTTTATTTTCATGGATTACATTGCTTTTTACTTCATTATCTTTTGCTTTGTAATAAGTCCCATGGAGGGCTAAACCCTAGTAGATACTTGGGCATGTGAACCCTAGGTTTCGATTCATGTATTGACTTTCTTTATGCTTCCTTTTAATTCCGAGTTAATTTGAGTTTTAATCTTGTTTAATCATTAATTGCATGCCTTATTGATTCGTATGGTTGTTTGGTATGCTTGACTTGTTGCCTTGGTGAGAGAGAGGTCTCCATTAGGGATCAGAACATACAAGGTTAAAGAGGGTTGAGAGGGTGAGTCTTGAGATAGACGAGTGTCCTCTTTCCCTTCCGATTGAGTGTTTCCTATCTCCGTATTCCCTAAGTTTTATGCAACCATATGGGGTGTGAGGCGTGAGATTGATAGATTTCTCCGTCGGGACCTTTGTAGGGGGTTAGGGATCTTTCACCTAGAAGTAGGGTTAGATCTAATTTTAGGAATCGGTTTCACTCCTAGGTACCCCTAGAGTTCATTGCGGTCATATGGGGTGTGAGGTGTTGATATTGAGCGATTTCTCCTCCAGGACCTTGTAGGGGACTAGTATCGGTGGCCTGAAGGCAGGGACCGATTATTCTTGGATTGCCTCGACTCATAGAACTCGGTTTCGAAGCATTTAGTTAGTCTTGCACTTCATGATAGAGTCTAGGGGGATCATTGCCCGGGTATCTCATCTTCATTGATTGAGATCTCCTTTACCTTTTCCTTTTATTTGTTTTCTTTCTTGCGATTTTCTTATTTTACACATTACATCCATTGCTCTATATCATTGTTTCGACTAGATAACTAAGAATCAGTCATTACTAGTACTTCTGTTCCCTGTGGATTCGACTACCCACTCACCGGGGTAATTATTACTTTGACAACCCGTGCACTTGCGAAACACACACGCAAGGGGTGTGTTAAGTTTTTGGCGCCGTTGCCGGGGAACGGGATATTAGGAACGCTCGGACTTGGTTACTTTAGTCATTCATCATTTTATTTCTTTTCTATTCCATATTTCGTTCTTTCATTGTTCTCATTATTTCTTTTATTCATTCTTTCTACAGGTTATGACCTGAGGAAATCCTTCGACATTCGTTGAAGAAGATCCTGAAATTAAGCGTAGATTGCGGAGAAAAGGAAGGAATCTGCAGTAGCACAGAATTTTCCTGCAGAAATAGAAATTGAAGAGTCTGAAAACATGGCAGAACAAGCAGGGCAGCAGAGAACACTTTCAGATTTTGCTTGTCCTACGATTCGTGGTTCGCAATCAAGCATTGTTAGGCCACCAGTCGCAGCCCAGAATTTTGAGTTGAAGCCAGGCTTCATTCAAATGCTTCAACAGTCCACACAGTTCAATGGATTAACAGATGAAGATCCGAATAGTCATATCGAGAGTTTCCTTGAAGTGTGTGACATGCTGAAAATCAATGGGGTTTCGGATGATGCAATTCGCTTGAGGGCTTTTCCGTTCTCATTAAAAGGAAAAGCCAAACAGTGGCTCCATTCTTTGCCAAGAGCTTCCATCACAACATGGAATGAGATGGTCGAAGCTTTCCTTGCAAGATATTTTCCACCGGGGAAATCGGCAAAGCTTCGAAATGAGATATCCTCTTATGTTCAGATTGAGTTAGAGTCATTATTTGAGACATGGGAGCGATTTAAGGACCTCTTGCGGAAGTGTCCTCAACACGGGTTCCCCGAATGGATGATTATTCACACATTTTACAATGGGTTAAACTCGGGCACCAAACAGTTACTTGATGCCGCGGCGGGGGGAACATTGGGAAACAAGACTCCGGATGAGGCAAGACAACTAATCGAAGAGATGGCACTCAATAGTTATCAATGGAATGCAAGAGAGAAGAAGAAAGTGGCCGGGATTCACGAAATTGATGCCGTCACGTCATTGGCGGCCCAAGTTGAGGCTATGAGCAAGAAATTGGACACTTTAACTTCTTCAAGAGTTGCCGCGGTCACTAGTTGCGATGGTTGTGGGGGTTCACATATGCCAACTGATTGTCCTATCTCACTTACTACTTCAGCCCCAATTGAACAAGTTGATTTTGTGGGGAATTCGGGAAGAGGACAAGGTAATCCTTTTAGTGACACCTACAACCAAGGTTGGAGAAACCACCCCAATCTCTCATCGAGTAATCAAGGGCAGCAAAGGCATGCTGCCCCACCAGGATTTCAGCAACCACCTCCGATTCCAGAGAGAGTTTCAGAATTAGAGAAGGTTTTGTCAAAGTTCATTCAATCAACCGACACAACATTTCAGAATATTGAGGCAACACTCCGAAATCACACCGCTTCGTTACATAATTTGGAGAATCAAGTAGGACAAATATCGAAGTCATTAGCGGAGAGACCTCAAGTAAGCTTGCCAAGTAACACCGAGACAAATCCAAGAGAGCATGTAAAGGCGATCACTTTGAGGAGTGGTCGGGAGCTCCAAGAAAAGCCCACTGCTGAGAAGAATCCTGAAATTCCTCACGAATCAACCCCCACTGGGAAGACAGCTGAAAATCCTCAAGAAAAGCCGATGAGTAAGGTGCTTGACAAGGACAAAGAGGCAGTTATACCAGCCCCATCATTTGCTCCAAGAATTCCTTATCCGGCATGTTTAAAGAAAGATCAAACTGATGAGCAATACAGAAAATTTCCGGATCTATTCAAGCAACTACACATCAATATACCTTTTGTTGAGGCGTTGTCGCAAATGCCTAGGTATGCAAAATTCTTGAAGGATCTCTTGACCAACAAGAGAAAAATGGAAGAGAGTGTGGCTATGGTCTTAGAAGGAAATTGCTCGGCATTGCTTCAAAAGAATTTGCCGAACAAGATGAAAGATCCGGGAAGTTTCATCATACCATTTGTGATCGGAGGTTTGGGGGAAGAAAAAGCATTGGCCGATTCGGGGGCTAGTATTAACGTCATGCCATACACTTTGTTTCAGAAATTGGGGTTGGGAGAGCCAAGGCCAAACCGCATGACGTTACAATTAGCTGATCGTTTTATTCGTCATCCTAGAGGTATAATTGAAGATGTTTTAGTAAAGGTTGACAAATATATTTTTCCTGCAGATTTCGTTGTGCTCGATGTGGACGAAGACGTGGAGGTTCCATTAATTTTGGGAAGACCATTTCTATGAACCTCCAAGGCGCTCATCGACATGGATGGAGGCGAGATGACACTTCGAGTTGGTGAAGAAAAGATCACATACCGCCTCGCCGAAGCAATGAAGCATTCTCTAGACTTTGATGATTCATGTTATTTTTTAGATGTTAATGATGAAATTGCTAATGAGTATTTGCAGGAAATAGCACACCAGGACCCATATGAAGACTGGCCTGTTATTGAGGAGGAGAGACTTCATGATCAAGCATCATGCCTTTTCAAGGATCAATCGGAAGGAGGGGTGCTTAAACAGATTTTCCGTCGTGTCAGGAGAGCGAGACATCGTCATAGGAAGCGGTCATGTGCAATTGGAGACAAGCACACAGAAGAAAAGAATCATACTTCCTCAATTGGTAACATATTTGAACAATTTTTCTTAAACATGAAACAATTCTGTCCATCATGCGTGCAGGTTGCGAAAAAAGAAATCTTTCATTTACATGAGCCACCATGAGGTAAGAACAGGTACGACAAGCTTAGTGACGTTAAACAAGCGCTCCTTGGGAGGCAACCCAAGTTTTTACTTGTTTTCTAGTTAGTTTTAAAATTCTGCAGTAATAAATTCATGAGTGTGCGTTTTGATGAAATTTTTCGTGGTGCTGAGTTTTCATGAACAATTTTTGGTGATTATAAGTGTTTTTCATATATTGGGCATGAATCGGGTTTTAATTCATGATAATTGTTGAAGAAATGGGCGAATTTTGAAGTTTGGAGAGCCGCGTGGACTGTTGACACGACCTTTTGCGTGCGTACCGCAAGTGCACGGCCTTGTCGAAGTAATAAAAGTTACCCCGGTGAGTGGGTAGTCGAATCCACAGGGAATAGGGATTTAAAATACGAGAAGTTGCTATTGAGTCGTGTGATGTACGAAAAGAAACAATGATCGGAGTGATGAGTGAATTTATGGGAACTAGAGTAGATGGAAAGCAAATAAATCGAAAGATGAAAGAGAGAAAAGTGCAAGCAACGAGTAAAAAGAGAGAGACTAGTAATAAGTGAAAATAGGGTATCCGGACAAGTTACCTCTAGGACTTATGCTTCTAGTGGAAGACTATGCTATTATACCTTCCTATTGATGTTAATTGAATCGAGGAAAATCCTGAAACACACGGTCCCAAATCTAAGGTCAACCGTGGCTAACCTCAACACTATGTCCCGGCAATAGGATTCACGTCAACCCTTCACTCTGTTGATTGCTCAACTAAGCCCCAGGGGAGTATTTCTACCTAAGCCTAACACTACGTGAGATTGCTTTAAGCTCTAGGGACTCCTAGTGATAAAACCTGTTCCTATGTGTGATAGTTCTAACCCTTTGGTCCAGGAGGAAGAACCATTGTCTAAATTAAGCCCCAGTGCGTAGGATTCACGTCACCCCAAAACCTTGGGGGAGTTTGTCTACCTAGCACTTCACTCTATTTCGACCTCTAATGACTCAAGGAATCGGAGGTAGGGAGAAATCACAACGGAAGGGAAAGGGGTACGGTGCTAGCTCACAACTCTCCCTCTCAACCCTCTTCAATTTTAAGTAGTCTAATCCTATAGGAGTTGTCACACCTCCAAAGGATAACCTAGATTGTTCTCAATCCTTAGTGTCACGGCTAAGAGAAAACAATAGCACAAGAAATCTAAAATTGAAACTCGAATTTATTCATCAATTAATGGAAAAGCATAATAACAATGTCAAAGAAACATAATTATCCTAGAGTTTTACAAGTCCGAATACCCACGAGGGGTTTAGCTCCTCATGGAGCTATACATGTTCATCAATTTATGAAAGAAAGAATAAACTAAAGACATCAATGAAAACCCCCTCGCGTATGGTGTGGCCGTGGTCTTGTGCGGCCGTCGAACGTCGGTGACGATGCCGATGACGCGCTCCAATCCTCCACAAAGTCCTCTCCGAAACCCTAGCCGCCCTCTCCAGAAGTTCGGGAGAAAGATAGGTCAAAAGATTCTTCAAAAAGTCTCCAAATCGGCTTTAAATAGGCTGAGTGCGGCTTTAAATTTGAAGTTATCGGGAATTCACACGGCCGTGTGGAATTTCCACACGCCCGTGTGAAGTTTTTGTCTTTCCTGAAAATTACTTCACACGGCCGTGTGTTAATTCCACACGCCCGTGTGAAGTTTCTGGCTTGCTGGAAATCAATCCACACGACCGTGTGTTAATTCCACACGCCCGTGTGACGTCTCTGGTTTGCTGGAAAATTAGTTCACACAGCCGTGTGTTAATTCCACACGCCCGTGTGAATTCTCTGGAATCTTGACTCTTCGGCAGAAGTGCACAGTAACTTGCTACAGTGATTTGCTACAGTAACAAGCTACAGTGTTGCTACTGTAACTCTCCGAAATGCTCCCGAATATGTTGTTTCTTCATCGAGGCCATTGAATTGGGCACACAATCAATGGTAGATCGTGCCTATTGCTTCGAGTCTCCTTCTTGGTGAAGTTTTCCTAAGCTACACGAGTTAGACTTGTTGTGAATGTGACTGCCTTTGTGCCCCTCCAAAGGAGGTTGGCACACACTCACAAGTCTAACCTCGTGCCTTGTTCCTTGCTTGGTCTGAAAACCTCCCAACAACGGTGAACACGACCTAACTTCGTTCTTCTTTTCCAACTTAGCTCCACGAAACCTACAATGCTCAAGAATACACAAATGCACACTATTTAGTGATAAAATCTGATAAAAGTATGTTCATTTGTAAGATAATAACGCTTCGCGTTACTACAACACAAGCACTTATCAACTGTCTGCAGAAATTTTACAGCTCACGTGGTCGCGTGAAATTTTAACGCGACCGTGTACAGTACCCACGCGGGGGTGTGGGATTTCCACACCCCCATGTGGCTTATATAAGGACTTGAAGAGCCACTATTCATCATCCTTGACATTGAGCCCTTCATTTCCTCACACTTCCCCTCTCCAAATTTCTCATCCATAAGGTTTCAAAATCATTTTTCTTCAACTCTTTGGGGATTCAAAAAGGTTTTGCCGGCATTTGCATCAAGTTTCATACATTGATTCGCATTGGTAAGGTTTATCCCTTTTCTTTCATGCCCTAGTTTCCAATTTTCATTTCCATGGTGTTCTTTACTTTCCTAGACTTGATTTTGCATGGTTAATGTTGTGAAAACACTTAGAAAACTTAGGAGAGAGTTGTAGAGGGTTGTTGGAGGTCATCCATGGCCAAAGGGGCCACGGATGACCGCCCACACGCGCGCGTGGGCCGGCCAACAGTCCACGCGGTCGCGTGGACCAGCCCACGCGACCGCGTGGGCTGGCGCTGGACATGAGCAACCGGCCACGCGACCGCGTGGCTGGGGTCACGCGGTCGCGTGAGATTTCTGCCGAGCAAACACGCGCCCACGCGGGCGCGTGAGCATTCCACGCGCCCACGTGGGCTGGGAACACAATTTTCTTTTGCTGTTTTCACACTTTGCACGCAGGTTTCCTCCTGCACTCATTGAAATTATGCTGAATTGATTTATTTTGTGTTTTCTTGCAGGAATGGCACCTAGGACAAAGAAAGTGGCCCATAAACGCCCTCGTCACGACAGGGAGTCGACACCAACACCTGAGGTTGAGTTTGTCGATCCTACACATAGGCATAGGTACGAGCGTCTGCAGGGACTTAAGATTGGACAGTCGCGTTACATTTGCTTCGAGACGCTCGACGCTATTGGCCTTTCAGAGGATGTTCTCGGATTGATACAGGTTGGGGGTTGGGACCGACTCCTATCTATTTCTGAGCCCGTCCGACGAGATGTTACTTTTGAGGTTCTATCGACTTTTTCCTTTGATCGTGAGAGACCAGACGCGAGCTTTGATGCAGAGAACATCATCCGATTCAGAATTTTTGGTCAGCATCATGAGATGTCACTGACACAGTTTGCGATATTACTTCAGTTATATGATCAGGATTATGTGGACACTTTAGAGTACCAAGAGCTTTTGACTGACTTCCCCCCTGATATTACTCCGAGCAAGGTATTCCATGACTTATGTGGCAGTGCTCGGTATGTTCCAGGTCAGTCAAAGGGTTCTTTTCTTATACGTCACGCGCATAGATATATACATATTGTTCTCAGCAGATCAATCACAGGACGGGGAGATGGTACAGGTGCATTGAGCCGTACAGATTTACTTTACCTGTATTCTATGACTCAGCATGTTCCCATACATCTTGGATACGTCGTCGCAGACTTCTTTCGACATCAGAGTCAGTATTTACGTATTGGCGCGCTTTTTGTGGGACCGTATATCACTCGACTCATGTTACCGATGCGTCTCATACGTTCGGTCATAGGCGAGCAGAGAGTCAGTAGTCCGTCACCTTTGGGGCTAGTCACTCTCCGACTGATAGGAGTAGTGCGACGTACAACATCAGTTGGATATGCATTGGTAGAGGTGTCATCCGACGATGACGAGTCTGCTGAGACTCCAGACGCACCACCTCCTGCAGAGCCCACAGCCACTCCAGCAGCACCGATTTCATCAGTGGATCCTAGTACATCCTCAGATCGAGTACATGAGCGACTGGCTCGACTCGAAGCTGCCGTCGCCACCATCCTCGAGAACCAGGCGCGGATCATGCAGCGCCTTGACCATATTCAGCAGACTCTGGATGCTGATACTGAGTCAGATACCCCAGCGACACCAGCAGCACCACCAGATGCCGATGCTTGAGGCGTTTTCACTCATGGGATTCTCTTTTAGTTTTCATTTTTCATTTTACTTGCATTATCTTATTTTGTGGAATTATATACTCAGAAAGGTTATGCCTTCTGAGAGTTATCTTCATATTTTAGTTTTTGTTGCGAGTTTATGTTTCAGTGTTATATCTTTATGAACTCGTATATTTTTATATTTTATTGAGCTTCACTGAAACCCTTAAATCCGTGCAGATGGCCTTGAGAGTGATGATGATGAATTTTTTTCATACACACAACCATGTGACGTGGTTGTGTAAGCTTCACAACCCGTGGACCAACAACACATCTTCAAGTTAGCTTCACAAATCGATAAATAAGGAATTCAGGGAAGTGTTGTTTTAATTGCATCTTTACCCACATCATGTTTTTATTGCTTATATTTTTATTGTGCTTACATGTGTACATTGAGGGCAATGTACATCTTAAGTGTGGGGGAGGGTTCACCTTATACATGGCCTTTACTTGTGTTCTAATGATCATGCTCATGTTGCCCATGAAGGTTCACTTTAGGGTTGAGAGTTTAATTCTTAATTTTTGGAGATTGCAAACATTAGGTTTTATCATGCTCTAGTTTTTATCCAATTTTCTTGAAATTTGGGTCCGATTGCTCTTTAATGCACTTCTCTCACTCATTAAACCTATGGAAACTTACTCTAGTTCATTATTGTGGGATTATCTAGTGTTAGTTTGATTCGAGTTTATTTGAAAAAAAAAATATCAAAAAATTCAGAATTTTAGTTTGTTTGTATATAGGGTGTGGAAAGAGCTACCACCTATGTTGTATGAAGCTACTCTCATAAGTCGGATACTTGTTATGCCCTAATGAGAGAAAGAGCTATCTCATAGGATGTGTGAAAGCTACCACCTTCGGTAGAAAGAGCTACCACCTCAAAAGTGTGAAAGCCACTCGGGAGGCATCTCGTGAAAGGGCTACCTTAGAGGATGTGTGAAGCTACTATCTTTTCTTTTTGTGCATAAATAAGTTCCATTATTAATAAGAACTTTGAGTAGTGGATATAGTGTTGACATGAGTTGAGTTTTCACACACACACGCTTTCGGACTTTAGTACTTTCATTTTTGATTGGATTATTTGCTAGAGTATTGATTGTTTCATCTATTGTTTGTTTTTCTCCATGATTTTAGAATTTTATTCTTGTACCCTCTTGGTGAACCTAAGGCCAAGCACTTCTCTTTGCTTTTCATGAGTTTATGGTTAATTTTGCTTGAGGACAAGCAAAGGCTTAAGTGTGGGGGAGTTTGATAAGTGCTTGAGTATACATGTTTTACCTACTTGTTTTACATACATTGAGCATCATTTTACCATTGATTATGTCTCATTAAGTGTATTTTGGTGTTCTTTTATGCAATTAGGTTGTGGAAGTGTTAAAGGAAGAAAAGGAAGCAAAGATGGGTTATAAAGACGTATTGTTGGGAGCTTTTATACAACACAAATGTCAAGGCACAAGAGGGGATCATGCACATGAGGGTGTGTGCCAACTTCTTGAAGAATTCAAGATGATTTGTGCGATGGAAGGGCACAAAGGCAGTCACACCTTCATGTCCCAACTTGTGTGAAGATAGTTAAACCTCTCAAATGATGATTCGAAGAAGAAGAAGTCTTATAACTCACCACATGGACGTGTGCCCGATCATGTGGCCTCAAGATGAGAAAGTTTGGATCACTGTAGCAAAACACTGTTCATTTCACTATAGCCCACGCGGTCGCGTGAAGACACGCGGCTGGCACGTTTTTAGGTTTATAAATACCCCGATTTGCCTATTTTAAAAGGACTTTTTGCGCACGTTTGAAGAAAAGAGCGGCTAGGGTTTCAAGGACGAGGACTTTGGCGATATTGGGAGTTGTTCTTCACCAACTTCGATAGATCTTTCGACGAGATAGCATTGGGGAGCCATTGTTGGCCTAGCTTCGGAGAAGGTTCCTTCGAGACATTGAACGATTCATCAAGGCCATCATCACGAATTCGAGGGGGTTTATTTTCATGGATTACATTGCTTTTTACTTCATTATCTTTTGCTTTGTAATAAGTCCCATGGAGGGCTAAACCCTAGTAGATACTTGGGCATGTGAACCCTAGGTTTCGATTCATGTATTGACTTTCTTTATGCTTCCTTTTAATTCCGAGTTAATTTGAGTTTTAATCTTGTTTAATCATTACTTGCATGCCTTATTGATTCGTATGGTTGTTTGGTATGCTTGACTTGTTGACTTGGTGAGAGAGAGGTCTCCATTAGGGATTAGAACATACAAGGTTAAAGAGGGTTGAGAGGGTGAGTCTTGAGATAGACGAGTGTCCCCTTTCCCTTCCGATTGAGTGTTTCCTATCTCCGTATTCCCTAAGTTTTATGCAACCATATGGGGTGTGAGGCGTGAGATTGATAGATTTCTCCGCCGGGACCTTTGTAGGTGGTTAGGGGTCTTTCACCTAGAAGTAGGGTTAGATCTAATTTTAGGAATCGGTTTCACTCCTAGGTACCCCTAAAGTTCATTGCAGTCATATGGGGTGTGAGGTGTTGAGATTGAGCGATTTCTCCGCCGGGACCTTGTAGGGGACTAGTATCGGTGGCCTGGAGGCAGGGACCGATTATTCTTGGATTGCCTCGACTCATAGAACTCGGTTTAGAAGCATTTAGTTAGTCTTGCACTTCATGATAGAGTCTAGGGGGATCATTGCCCGGGTATCTCATCTTCATTGATTGAGATCTCCTTTACCTTTTCCTTTTATTTGTTTTCTTTCTAGCGATTATCTTATTTTACACATTACATCCATTGCTCTATATCATTGTTTCGACTAGATAACTAAGAATCAGTCATTACTAGTACTTCCGTTCCCTGTGGATTCGACTACCCACTCACCGGGGTAATTATTACTTCGACAACCCGTGCACTTGCGGAACACACACGCAAGGGGTGTGTCACGGATGTTGGTGACGATGCCGATGACGCGCTCCAAACCTCCACGAAGTCCTCTCCGAAACCCTAGCGGCGCTCTCTAGAAATTGGGGAGAAAGATAGGTCAAAATATGTGTCAAAAGTCTCCAAATCAGGCTTTTATAACGTTGAGTCACGGCTTTAAAAGTGAACTTATCGGGATTTCACACGGCCGTGTGGAATTTTCACACGCCTGTGTGAACTCTCTGGTTTTCTGAATTTTGGCTGAAAGTGAACATTGAGCATTACTTTTCTCAGATTTAATCATTAATTAGTGTGCATTTGTGTTCTATTGTGCATTGTAGGGTTGTGGAGTAAATTTAGAGGAGAAAGAGCAAAGTTAGTTCATGTTCGCCATTGTTTGGGAGTTCTCAGACCAAGCAAGGAACAAGCCACGAGTCTAGACTTGTGGGTGGCAACCTCCATTGGAGGGGCACAAAGGCAGTCACACTCATAAAAGTCTAACCCGTGTAGTATTGGAGAACTTTGCTAATGAGGAAAATGACACAATTCACATGATCTACTATTAATTGTGTGCCTAATTCAATGTCCTCGATGAAGAACGATGAAATCGGAAAGATTTGATGCGCGAGCACTGTAGCAATTACTGTAACAGTTTACTATTCACTGCGAGCTAGGAAACCGAATCTAGAAAATCCACACGGGCATGTGGAAATTCCACACGGCCGTGTGGATGCCTGATTTCAGCTAATTTTCAGCCACGACTCAATACTATTTAAAGGACTTTTGGGGACTTTTTGAAGCGATCATTCAACCTATCTTCTCGAGGGTCGCGGTTAGGGTTTGGAGAGGACTTTGTGGTGGATTAGAGCGAGTTCTTGGCATCGACATCGAAGCCTGTCAGAAGATAGATATTGGTGGAGAGGACGGAGCAACCTCACAAGACCATCGCCTCATATAACAAAGGGGTTTCATCTATGTTTATCTTTCTTGTTTAGTCTTACACATTGATGGATTTGTATAGCTCCATGGAGAGCTAAACCTCTTGTGAATATTTGGACTTGTGAACCCTAGGATGATATTGTTTGTATGACATGTTATTATGCTTTCTTAATTGATGCGTTTAATTGAGTTACAATCTTAATTGCTTATCGTATTGATTTTCCCTTAGCCATGATACTAGGGTTAAGAATCATCTAGGTTGTCCTTTGGAGGTGTGACAACTCCTATAGGATTAGACTACTCGAGATTGGAGAGGGTCGAGAGGGTGAGTCGTGAGGTAGCGAAACGTCCCCTTTCCCGTCCGGTGTGATTTTCCCTACCTCTGTTTTCCAAAAGTTCTTAGCGGTCAAAATAGAGGGAAGTGCTAGGAGATGAACTTCCCTGGGGCTTAGTTGCGCAAGCAACAGAGTGAAGGGTTGTAGTGAATCCTAGTGCTGGGGCTTAACTAAGACTAGGGTTCTTTCACTTGGACCAAAGGGTTAGAGCTATACTTAGAAATAGGGTCTATCTCTTGGAATGCCTAGAACGGAAAGCAATCCCACGTAGTGTGATGCTTAGGAAGATGGACTCCACTGGGACTTAGTTGATAGGTCAACAACAGTTAAGGGTCGTAGTGAAACCTAATGCCAGTGGATAATGTTGGGATTAGTCACAGTTGACCTTAGATTTGGTACCGTGTGCTTTAGGATGTCCATGACTCATTAAACATCAATAGGAGAGTATAATACATTGTCTTGCACTAGAACATTAGTCCTACGGGGAGCTTGTCCGGGTACCCTATTTTACACTTGATTGTTTATCTCTTTACGCTTTACTTGCACTCTCCTATCTTCCATATTTCTCTTGCATTTTTGTATTTCTCTTACTTACTCTTGCACACACACATTGATTTTTGCTTTCACCATTCATACTTCACACTAGCTAAATAGCAAGTTCTTGTGTCTTCAATCCCTACTCCTTGTGGATTTGACTACCCTCTCATCCGGGTAATTTATTACTATGACAGCCCGTGCACTTTCTGGCCCCTATCAACTTGTAATATTTCAGTCTTTTCTCTTGTTTATCACGTTGTCATTTTAGTCATTTTAGTCATCCTCTCATTGTCATTGGTTAGGGGCATCTTGCTGAGTGTTTGGCGATGTTTTTAGAGTTAAAAAGTGGTTTTCAGGGCGAGCATGGTCGTGCTCAACCCGTGTTGGGGCCGTATCAAGTTTGACACCCTCATGTTAAGAGCAGTCAGACAGTGTTCTTTTTCAGAATCGCCTGGAAAGATCAGCAGATGGAACATGGCTGTGTTCAGGCCGTGTCCCACCTGATATGTCGTGCGATTATCTATTTAAAGCCCCGTTTGAGACCGTCTCTTCATCTATCTACCCTCAAAAACTTTACCATTCATTCCTCTTCTCTTCCTCCACCATTCCTAGGGTTTAAGGCCTGATTTTTGGAGGGATTTGTGGGCTTGTTCTTGGATTCTTAAGAGTGATCATCCTTTGACTCAAGGTAAGCACTCTTCCTTGCTTGTTCTTCCTTGTTCTTTCGATGAGTATTACTAGGGTTTTGTTGTGGATTCAAGTGGGAGCTTGATTCTTTCTCTTTTTCTTCCTATTTGATGGCTAATCTTGTGAGGGTTGATTTTATTGAGTTGTATGGCTTTAACTTCATGAAATCCATGAACCTTCAAAACCCTAATCCCGGAATTACTGTAGCACCGACCATGTTAGGTCATTCTTGCTTTCCTTGTTGGTTTTATGAGTTGTGAGAGGTCTTTTTCTTGCTAGAACTCTTTTCTATGGTGTTTAGGAAACCCTAGAAGCAATCATTCTCTTGTTAAGCATTATCCCTCATTGCATTTGATCTAGTTGTTGATGATGTTTAGTTGCTTGTTTTGGTTGTTTGATTGCTCCTAGGAGGTGAGGCTTCAAGTAAGGGAAAGGAGCCGGTGGAGAAGTGATACCGAGGCATTTTGTTCGCCAAGTTTGTCAGTGGGAAATTACCAAAGTTGGACTATGATTCATGCTTGATATTTCTTGATATTAAGTTTCTTGTTTTAAATTTATAAAATCCTTATTGCTAAATTTATTCAAAACCTAGAATGATGGTTAGAATCATGATGATTTATAAGATTGGCTTATTTCTTGAATTCTTGCAAAGTGTATGTAAGTGGCTTATGATTTGAAACTCTATGTTCAAAATACATGTTTTAAGCTATGTGTTTTCAAGAGAATTGATGTTCTCATCATGATGAACAAAGGCATATGAAAACAAGTTGATTTTCATGTTATTAAAGCAATGCTCAAAGTGTATTTTCGAAAGACACTTCTTTATGACACTTTTGATGAAAATGGTTTCATTATCAATGTTTTGATCAAATTGATCACCCTTGGGGTGAGAATTACCATTGTGAACACTTATTGTCTCTTATTGAGAATTATGCTATCATGATGTATATATATTGAGCCTATGGGCTGAGTTATTGTTTAATTTCTTGTTGGTGACATGGCAGCCGAGATCCAGAACTTGCTGCAGTAAGAAGTGGACGGTTTCCACCGGCCGACCTATATAGAGGTGGCATGGAATACTGTCAAAAACTGTTATACCATGTCAGGTGGGAGCGTAGATCCCTGACATGGGTATAGTTGGGTTGTTCGGAGTCACCACACAAACTTCCCAGCGGCCAATGCCAAGATATATGAATCTTGGTAGCTCCAGACCTAACCAAGGCCATGGTTAGCGACGGAGAGTTTTTGAGGCCATTCTGGACATTATTGTTGATTTGTGATCGATGAGTTATTTGCTTAAATGCTTTTCGATATTTGATTCTATCAATAAGAATTGTGCTTATACTAGGTCCAGGATGGCATGCGTTTTCATGATGATTTCAAAGAACCTCTATTTGTATTTCAATGGGAATAGCTATGTTATTTTGAGATATTTGTTACTCAAAGTATTTTCTTCATTCTTGTTATGTATTGAAATATTTTTATGATGTTTATCTCTATTTGATCATGCTTGAGCTTTAGTCTTGTGAGTAACCCCTCACTGTGTAACCTAGTTACTCACCCCATCTTTCTTCCTCCCAGGTGATAGCTCAGCGTAGAGGTGAAGTCATGAAGTACTTGGCTGGAGTCGTCATTGTCTTCTCATTTTGAGTTTATGTATGTTATCTATTGTCTTGGCATGTATTAATAGGGATCCACTATGTATTAGTGAACCCTATCATGATTCTCCATACTTGTAACACTTTGTGTGCTAGTCTAGTCCTTGTTTTGTTGAGGAGTGTATTCTCTAGTTGGAGTGGTTGTTATTAAATTCCTTAAGTACTTCTTGTCATGAGTATTAGTGTGTGATACCTTGTATGAGTAATGCAAGTAATTGTTGTTGAGTTATGTATTGTGAATATAGATGTATTGTACAAGGTACAATTTAGCCTTACGGCCACCTAGGGTTGAGGCAGTCTTGGATCTCCCCTGGGTTATCGTGGCAGTATGTCATGCGCAGGACCTGCGGGTCGGGGTGTGACATAGTTTAGTGGTATAAGAGCGTTCGGTTAGATTAAGGCTTGTGTTTGACAGTTTAATCTAGCTCCAGTGGCAGTTCCTTGATTTGGGTTAGGAGTGTTATTCCTTGTTCTTGTTCCTAGTGGATCCCAGCAGAGTCTGCATATAGCATTGCTGCATGTAGGAATTGTTTCTAAAGATTGCCTTGTGTTTTGATTGCTTCCCCGCAAGTGTACGGGATCGCCAAGTAATACCTCGCACAAAAGCACGAGGATCGTATTCCACGGGGCTAAGGAGCTACTCTTACTCCTCCATTGCCTATTATCTAACCTAACCACACAAGCATGGATGTATGTTCTACTGAAGCAAAGAAATAAATACGATATAATTAAATAGAATTGAAAGCATACAATGTGGTTGCAAGTGCTACAATGAAGAGTAAAGGAGTATGGATGTGGATCCCCTTGAGGGGTCATCATGATACATGGATGAAGGATAAAAGGTAGCTTGGTTGATTTAGACCGAAGGATCTCAAGATTAGATCAACCCCAATTTCTCGGCGATTGAACCCTAATCCCATACGGATATTGGTTGGAATCTCTTCCTAACCAACATCCCTACGATTGCATTAAGTACAAGGAGATCCCAAAATAAGGATACACTAAACCCTAGTCTATCCTTATAGCTCGGAGGGCTATCAACACCCAATTTCTCAGTGTGCCGATACAAGTAACCCCTTTTAGTTCATTAATGACCTAAAACACGTGAGTAGGTCACATCTACGTGTATAATTCAAGAAAGAACTACGGATCTCTCCATATGGTAGTTCTAGACATGAAGCACAATGAACTAAATCTTAAACCAAACCAAGCTTGCAATTAAGTAAAGATCATCCAAAATACATGATAAACCCCCCAAGGTTCACCAACATCCGGTGGTCTTGGGGGTCTAGTGTGCCATCAAGCAAGTAATAACAAAAATACAAAGTAAATCACTTAAAAAGCTCATAAATGACACTCCCTAGATGAAATGATGAAGGAGGAGGTGGAGGTCCGGCCGAATGACGCTTTCCCCCGTCCAAGAGATGCCGAATGACGCTTCCCTTGTCTTGGATCCTTGCCTCCTTGATGGTGAAGCTTCTCCCCTTCAAAATGATGTTCTTGCCTCCTCCCTTGGCTCCAAATCGTCGTTTCCCAAAGATTTCTTCGTTTCTTTCCTTTAAGATGCCGGCCAAGAAGTCCCCTTTGTGTGCCCTAAAAACCTCTATATATACTCCCGCAGGATCCCGGGGTGGATAGATCCATCCCGGGGTGGATAGATAGGCAAAAATAGGGCAAAAACCTGTCTCACGTGGGGGTTCATCCCGGGGTGGATGGATGGATCCCGGGGTGGATAGAAGCATCCCGGGGTGGATAGGGGGCCGTGAGAGCTAGTTGAAAATTACTGTCTTTTGATGCTCACGGCCCCTTATACGGCCCCGTATGCTGTAGTACTCCAGCACCCTGATTCTTCATCCTTTTTCGCCCAAATCATATTATCATGTTCCTCATGGCTCCTCCATGCCCTACAACATAAATAATGCTCAATTAAGCATAAAACGGGCATCCATTCATATAAAAATACATGCTAAGTGAACAAAATATGTATGTTAAAACACATACATTTAGACACTTATCAAACATCCCCACACCTAAGCGTTTGCTTGTCCCCAAGCAAACAAATCATGAAAAACAAAGGGAATGATAAGTGGCTAAATGTACATCTCCGGCTCAAATAAATACGAGATTATACAAGTATAGAATAATGATATACAGATGTTGAGTTACAGTCAATACGTACAATAAACAGATCCTGTCTCACCTCTTATATGTCTGTATAGTGTAAGTAAATCTTTCATCTCATTTGCCCTGACATGGTCTAGCCCTATGACTTCAATCAGTACAGCTCTATATGCTAATCACTCCACAAGTACAGAGTACTAAGTCTTAAAAAGCTAAGTGCCACTCCAATGAACAATTAAGATCCTTCTAATTCTACAACTTGAAACTAAATCCCATTTCTACTCACAAACTCAAGTAGGCAGTCTAAGTGATCACTAGGGTTATTTTTATTTATATGTATAAACACTTTTTTTTTTTTTTTTTTTTTTGAGTCCGCCTAACGTAGACTGCACAAAAATCTTTCTGGAGGATGCACATGCTGGTTAGGCACAAGAGTCACCCAACTACTCGATTACAGTCTACATAGACGCATTCATGCTCCATTAGCAGAGGAATACTGACATAGACTTTTTTTTTTTTTTTTTACATACCCTAGATCAAACCTTTAGACTGCACTACAAGTAACAAACCTAGGATTAGCTCAACAAGACTTAGAAGTTCTAAAGAGTTCATTGAAGGATAGAACTTAGTAGTCTAAGGCTAAGTACTCAAAATTGTGTGTTAGGCATACAAGAGAGTTAAGAAAGTCAAGCAGGCTATTCCCAGGGCATCAACAAAAGACTCAGTGCACAGAACAATACTAGAGGTGAAACAGGATTCAATAGAGCACAACAAGAAAAAATGTAACTCACATCAATCATTAATTCACACTTGAAGAATCTCACAAGAAAGTAACAAGCCATCATTGATGACACTAGCATGTAAAGTTGACCTAATACATGTAGATACACCCATCCCCACACCTAGTGTTGTACATTGCCCTCAATGTACACTAATCATGAAAATAGAGGCAATATACACAATAATAACAAAGGAGGAGTTTGAAAACGAACTTCCCCGGTTTATTTGGTAAAAATGGCGAAGTGTGACCCGACAAAAGTGTACGGCGAGCTTTACATGTCGGTTCCGGCTCCCACAAAATGTGGAGATGCTCACCAAATTCCCTACAATGCCCTGCAAAGCGCAAGGGCAAAACCATCATTCCAAAAAAATAAAACAGAAAAGATTAATACTAGGGAGCGGTCAAACACACAACTAAATAAAAGCAACCAGAGTTCTACAAAGTGTTGGTCAAGGTATAACCCTTCCCAACTTATTCAAAACAAACAAACACACGTGCAGAAAATAAAGAAAACAACAATAAAAGAAACAACATGCTGCTAAAAGAGAAATAAGTGTCCATGCTCAAGAATGAAACGGCTCGTCGATAACAGGTGGGACAGGTGTGTCGGTGCAGGAGGCGGTGCCAAAGGGTTTAGTCTTCAATATTTCGTAGTGTGCCATGTGAATGGGGTGCGTGAACGTAGGTTCCTCCGGAATTTATGTTGAAGCTCTTGGACGTTTTGAAGCAACCCTCTTGAAGTTTGGCATCCCTACAACACATAAGATCCTCATCAAGCCTAAACCAATCCAATACAACACCGAAAATAACACAAGAAGCAAGTAATAAATGAAAAATGGCTATGAATAGGGTCCATACGGCCGTATAGGGGGCCGTATGGACACTATTCATGGTGGAGCATTTCATTACCATCATGAAAATCGAAAAATTTTTACAAGAATTCAATGGAACTTGAACAAACAACAATCACACCACCAACACATGATAAAAGCATGAATTTATCCACCAAAAAGCTCCATGAACTCAAGAGAAAATGAGAAAGAGAAATCTAGGGCATCAAAAAGCTTACCGGTGAATCTTTGGTGGAACTTGCTTGAAGCTCTTGGTAAATCACTAGATCGATGTCACAAAATGTCTAGGAGGTGATCTAGAACGAAAAATGGAGAGATTTGGTTGAGAAATGATGGAAAGAGGGGAGGGGAAATGGTGAAGATGAAAGGGGAATGGAGAAGAAGACTTAAAGGGCCAAATAATGGGGGGGGGGGGGGGGGGGGGGGGGGGGGGGGTTAAGGTACTAGGCCGAGCCTCACGGCCCCTCTCACGGCCGTGAGGGGGGCCGTGAAGGCTAGTACAAAAGCCCAGCCCGCTGATTAAAATGCATATACGGCCCCCAATACGGCCGTGAGGGGGGCCGTGAGCTCTAGTGTATTTTCACTGGAGAATGGCTCACGGCCTCCCTCACGGCCCCTTTAGGACCGTGAGGACCTGGGGAGGCTGGTTTTGGGTCTTAACGCAATTTAAAACTCTCCGGGAAAGTAATAACATGATCCAAAACACCTCCTACTCAGAAGAAATACGCAAAAGACTCGAATAAACTCATGAATTGACAATATAGCAAGTAGGCACGACAAGGAAAAATATAAAACAACACACATGATGAGAGCAAAGATTTTGAGGATGGACTTATTCAAATGCACAACAGATAAGGAAACTAGCACAATGCAAAGTAGATATGAACAACTAAAATATGAAAATTGAATTTAAAAACCCCCGAACACTTGGGTTGCCTCCCAAGAAGCGCTTGTTTAACGTCACGAGCCTGACGTACCTTCTTTCTTACCTCAAGGGGGTTCAAAAAGCTTGCGGTTACCCCCGGTCGAGCTTGAAATATCATTATGGTTGAAGTACAATTTCAATCTTTGTCCGTTCACCTTGAAGGTACCACGATCCGGGTGGGTCACCTCAACTGCTCCATGCGGGAAAACCTGAGTGACAACGTATGGACCAGACCATCGCGATTTGAGCTTCCCAGGGAATAATCTCAACCTGGAATTAAACAGTAGTACTTGATCTCCCTCTTGGAATTGTTTTGGGTGCTTGATATGCCTGTCGTGGTACTCATTTACTCTTTCCTTGTAAAGCTTCGAATTCTCGTATGCATTGGAGCGCCATTCATCCAGTTCATTCAGTTGTAGCTTCCTCTTGTTACCTGCAAGAGTGGAGTCAAGATTTAGGAATTTGATGGCCCAAAAAGCTTTGTGTTCAAGCTCAACCGGTAAATGGAAAGCTTTTCCATAGACTAGCCTATAAGGGGTAGCCCCTATAGGAGTTTTGTATGCAGTTCTGTAAGCCCAGAGAGCGTCATCCAAGTGTTCCGCCCAGTCTCTTCGGTTTTGACTCACCATTTTCTCAAGTATTCGCTTTAAGTCTCGATTGGACACTTCTACCTGCCCACTAGTTTGTGGGTGATAGGGTGTCACCATTTTGTGGTGTACACCATATCGCTTCAAGATTTTTGTGAATTGGGCATTGCAGAAGTGTGTGCCTCTGTCACTGATGATTGCGCGTGGTGTGCCAAACCTGGAGAACAGTTTCTTCAAAAATTTTACCACCACCCTAGCATCACTTGTTTGCAAGGCTTGTGCTTCCACCCATTTGGATACATAGTCTACTGCCACAAGGATGAACTTAAACCCATGGGAGCTAGGAAATGGTCCCATAAAGTCAATCCCCCAAACGTCAAAGACTTCACAAGCTTGATTCCAATTCTGGGGCATCTCATCCCTACGAGATATGTTGCCAACCCGTTGACAACGATCGCAAGATTGTATGAATTTTTGGGTATCTTGAAATAATGATGGCCAATAGAAACCTGCATCAAGGATCTTCTTTGCAGTCCGGTTCGCATTGTAGTGGCCTCCAGTAGGCCCTGAATGACAATGTTTCAAGATGCTAAGGCCCTCCGGTCGGGATACACATCTTCGAGCAACTTGATCGGCACAAGTTCGGAATAAGTAGGGATCTTCCCATATGTAGTGCTTGGCGTCCGAAAAAAATTTCTTTCATTGTTGATAGGTGAACCATTTTGGGATAACCCCTCTAACCAAATAGTTGGCAAAATCGGCAAACCAAGGCGGCTCATTTTCCTCCATAACTTGAATGTTGTACAAGTGCTCTTCAGGGAATGAATCATTGATCTCTCTCTCAGTTATAGTTTCCCTACTGGGGTTCTCTAAGCGGGATAAGTGATCGGCTGCGAGATTTTCTGCTCCACGCTTATCCTTGATTTCTAGATCAAACTCCTGAAGGAGCAACACCCATCTAATCAGCCTTGGCTTGGCGTCTGACTTACTGAGCAGGTATCTCAAGGCTGAATGATCAGTGTACACTACAACTCTGGACAGAACTAGGTAGGAACGGAATTTATCAAATGCGAACACCACGGCAAGAAGTTCTTTTTCAGTTGTGGTGTAATTCTCCTGAGCTCCAGTTAAGGTTTTGCTCGCATAACAGATGGGGTGGAAATGTTTGTCTCGGCGTTACCCAAGAACCGCACCCACTGCAAAATCACTTGCATCACACATCAGTTCAAATGGGGAATCCCAATCCGGAGCTACCACAATAGGAGCTTGAACTAGCATCTTCTTGAGTGTGAGAAATGCTTTCATGCAGCCATCGCCAAACTCAAATGGGACATCTTTTTCCAACAACTTTGTCAAGGGTCTAGCAATTTTTGAGAAATCTTTGATGAATCTTCTATAGAAGCCTGCATGTCCCAGAAAACTTCTAATGGCTTTCACTGAATTTGGGGGAGGTAGCTTTTCTATGACAGAGATCTTCGCCTTATCTACCTCAATCCCATCCTTTGAGATTTTGTGACCCAAGACTATCCCTTCTTGTACCATGAAGTGGCATTTCTCCCAACTTAGCACAAGATTAGTTTCCTCACATCTAACGAGAACCCGCTCAAGATTTTTGAGGCAACAATCAAATGTGTCTCCGAAGACGGAAAAGTCATCCATAAACACCTCCGTGAAGTCTTCCACCATGTCTTCAAAAATTGCCATCATGCACCTCTGAAAAGTAGCAGGGGCATTGCAAAGTCCAAAAGGCATTCGGCGATAGGCAAACGTCCCATAAGGACATGTGAATGTGGTCTTTTCCTGATCTTCCGGTGCAATGGGGATTTGAAAGTACCCAGAAAACCAATCCAAGAAGCAGTAGTAGGAGTGCCCTGCTAGTCGCTCCAGCATCTGGTCAATGAATGGCAGCGGGAAATGGTCTTTCCGAGTGGCATCATTCAATTTTCTGTAGTCAATCCAGACACGCCACCCAGTGATAGTTCGGGTTGGAATCAACTCATTTTTCTCATTGGTGATCACGGTCATCCCTCGTTTCTTAGGTACCACTTGCACTGGACTAACCCACTCACTGTCAGATATTGGGTAGATGATGCCTGCATCAAGGAGCTTTATGACCTCGGCCCTGACCACTTCTTTCATATTTGGATTGAGTCTTCTTTGAGGCAATACTGAGGGTCTGTGATTTTCTTCCATCAGAATTTTGTGAGTGCAAAAGGATGGATTTATCCCCTTTATGTCGGCTATCTTCCACGCAATTGCTTTCTTATGTTTCTTTAACACATTCACTAAGCTCCTTTTCTGTTCAACTGTTAGATTCGCAGCAATGATAACTGGAAGTTGTGTTCCTTCTCCAAGAAAAGCATACTCGAGGTGTTCAGGCAACTCTTTCAGCTCTAGTTCAGGTGCTTCTTCTGTTGACGGTCTTAAGCTTTTATTTCCCAGTCCATCATGCTGAACTGCATCCTCCTGTTCTTCTGACTCCGAACCCTCATCCGAGCTATCATTTATGCCAAACACATGTTGCATAATGCTTTCTTGTGTATCTCTCTGATCCTCTACAAATTTGACCATCCGACTTGGCCGGGGTTCGTCTATTCCTTTCAATTTTCGAAGCAGCACCTCACTAGAGAAGTTACCATCCTCATTTTGTGAAACCACCCCATTGTTCATGTATTCTGTGAATAGTGTCTTCAATGTGTCACCCTTGTTTTCTAGGGTTGAGCCTTCACATGGCCTGAATCTGCAGAAAGAATTATCCTGAATGTGTGACAAGTGATGTTTAGGTGGTAACCACTCCCGCCAAATCTCATTCAAAATTGATTCATCTCCTTGTGTATAGTTTAAGTTTGCCATGCATGGTGCCTTGCAAGATCAAGAAAGATAAAATACGTTAAGCTCAAAAGAAACAAAAACAAAAGGAAATAAAAGAAACAATAAATAAATAAATGAATGGCTAGAGCAATAGGCTAGAAGTTTCTCAGAATTCCTTAGAAAGTCCCCGGCAACGGCGCCAAAAACTTGATTGCTTCCCCGCAAGTGTACGGGATCGCCAAGTAATACCTCGCACAAAAGCACGAGGATCGTATTCCACGGGGCTAAGGAGCTACTCTTACTCCTCCATCGCCTATTATCTAACCTAACCACACAAGCATGGATGTATGTTCTACTGAAGCAAAGAAATAAATACGATATAATTAAATAGAATTGAAAGCATACAATGTGGTTGCAAGTGCTACAATGAAGAGTAAAGGCCTATGGATTTGGATCCCCTTGAGGGGTCATCATGATACATGGATGAAGGATAAAAGGTAGCTTGGTTGATTTAGACCGAAGGATCTCAAGATTAGATCAACCCTAATTTCTCGGCGATTGAAAGCTAATCCCATACGGATATTGGTTGGAATCTCTTCCGAACCAACATCCCTATGATTGCATTAAGTACAAGGAGATCCCAAAATAAGGATACACTAAACCCTAGTCTATCCTTATAGCTCAGAGGGCTATCGACACCCAATTTCTCAGTGTGCCGATACAAGTAACCCCTTTTAGTTCATTAATGACCTAAAACACGTGAGTAGGTCACATCTACGTGTATAATTCAAGAAAGAACTACGGATCTCTCCATATGGTAGTTCTAGACATGAAGCACAATGAACTAAATCTTAAACCAAACCAAGCTTGCAATTAAGTAAAGATCATCCAAAATACATGATAAACCCCCCAAGGTTCACCAACATCCGGTGGCCTTGGGGGTCTAGTGTGCCATCAAGCAAGTAACAACAAAAATACAAAGTAAATCACTTAAAAAGCTCATAAATGACACTCCCTAGATGAAATGCTGAAGGAGGAGGTGGAGGTCCGGCCGAATGACGCTTTCCCCCGTCCAAGAGATGCCGAATGACGCTTCCCTTGTCTTGGATCCTTGCCTCCTTGATGGTGAAGCTTCTCCCCTTCAAAATGATGTTCTTGTCTCCTCCCTTGGCTCCAAATCGTCGTTTCCCAAAGATTTCTTTGTTTCCTTCCTTTTAGATGCCGGCCAAGAAGTCCCCTTTGTGTGCCCTAAAAACCTCTATATATACTCCCGCAGGATCCCGGGGTGGATAGATCCATCCCGGGGTGGATAGATAGGCAAAAATAGGGCAAAAACCTGTCTCACGTGGGGGTTCATCCCGGGGTAGATGGATTGATCCCGGGGTGGATAGAAGCATCCCGGGGTGGATAGGGGGCCGTGAGAGCTAGTTGAAAATTACTGTCTTTTGATGCTCACGGCCCCTTATACGGCCCCGTATGCTGCAGTACTCCAGCACCCTGATTCTTCATCCTTTTTCGCCCAAATCGTATTATCATGTTCCTCATGGCTCCTCCATGCCCTACAACATAAATAATGCTCAATTAAGCATAAAACGGGCATCCATTCATATAAAAATACATGCTAAGTGAACAAAATATGTATGTTAAAACACATACATTTAGACACTTATCATGTTTTCTTTTAGTAGAATGCCAGCACAACGTTCACGCCCTTGCCGTGGGAGAGCTTCTTCCCCTGCTGTTGCTACATCGAGAAGGCAGAGGGGTGGGAAGTGAGGAGAGCCATCCCTGCCCTCTTCTCCATCGCCACCTAGGCAGGATGCCAGTTCGGGGCATGATCCTGCAGTGGCTGCTTCTGTGGATACCCCTGAGGTTCAGGGAGCTGCTTCAGTGCATGGATATGTTCCAACTCCAAAGGCACTGGAGGCCTTCAGGGCTCATTGGGCTACCAAGGGAAGGCAACCTACCTATCAGGACTATCAGGACTTCCTGGATTATTGGAGAAATTTTGGGGGACAGACTCAGACTGCCCCAGCACCAGCACCAACACCGCCTTAGTGATCCAGTCAGACTTTAGCTTTGTCCAAGCTTTTGAAGGAAGCCCGACAGCTTGGATGTGGATCTTTTGATGGCACTAGTGATGCCATGATTGCTAAGGAGTGGATCAAGAGAGTGACTACTACATTTGAGGATATAAGTCTAGCAGATGAGATGAGACTCAGGGTTGCTACCCAACTACTAGACGGCCGAGCTCGGATTTGGTGGGAAAGTTTGAAGAGTAGGTCATTTGGAAAAGTCACTTGGTCATATTTCTTGCATGAGTTTGATGAAGAGTACTACACTCGATTTCACCATGATCAGAAGAGGCACGAGTTCATGAGATTGGTTCAGGGAAATAGGACAGTTATAGAATTTGAGACAGAGTTGAAGGACTTGGCTACTTTTGTTCCTGAGTTGGCACCTACAGAAGAAGTCCTTTGCTCCAAGTTTGAAGTTGGCTTGAACTTGGGCATTAGAGAGAATGACAGTCACAAGCAAGCAAAGCTTCAAGGAGATGGTACAATCAGCTTTGAGAGCAGAGCAACTTGTTAGAGAAGGCAAGAGAGTTCGAGAGAACATTGCTAAGAGGAGAAGCTTGGAGATGGGACAGCCATCCAAGAAGAACAAGTGTGAGGGTTCTTCTAAGCACACCTCTGTTCCAGGTCCTCCTAGACCTCCACCATCCCATAGCGGGGATCAGCAGAGATTCTCACATGCTGACAGTGCTCCTAGTGTCAGAGGTCCAGTGGCTAGCGACAAGTGCCGGAACTGTGGGAAGTCCCACAAGGGACAATGCTTAGCTCCTCGCAAGTGCTTCCAGTGTGGTTAGATTGGACATTTGAGATTAGCTTGTCCAGAGCTAGGACGGAGTGGATCTGCACCACCATCTCAGGGTCGTCCTAGTCAGTCCAGAGGTCCACAGCCAGTAGCATCTACACCAGTCCCTACCAAGTCATGAGCTGCCAGTAACACTTTGACACGACCTTTTGCGTGTGTACCGCAAGTGCACGGCCTTGTCGAAGTAATAAAAGTTACCCCGGTGAGTGGGTAGTTGAATCCACAGGGAATAGGGATTTAAAATACGAGAAGTTGCTATTGAGTCGTGTGATGTACGAAAAGAAACAATGATCGGAGTGATGAGTGAATTTATGGGAACTAGAGTAGATGCAAAGCAAATAAATCGAAAGATGAAAGAGAGAAAAGTGCAAGCAACGAGTAAAAAGAGAGAGACTAGTAATAAGTGAAAATAGGGTATCCGGACAAGTTACCTCTAGGACTTATGCTTCTAGTGCAAGACTATGCTATTATACCTTCCTATTGATGTTAATTGAGTCGAGGAAAATCCTGAAACACACGGTCCCAAATCTAAGGTCAACCGTGGCTAACCTCAACACTATGTCCCGGCAATAGGATTCACGTCAACCCTTCACTTTGTTGATTGCTCAACTAAGCCCCAGGGGAGTATTTCTACCTAAGCCTAACACTACATGGGATTGCTTTAAGCTCTAGGGACTCCTAGTGATAAAACCTGTTCCTATGTGTGATAGTTCTAACCCTTTGGTCCAGGAGGAAGAACCATTGTCTAAATTAAGCCCCAGTGCGTAGGATTCACGTCACCCCAAAACCTTGGTGGAGTTTGTCTACCTAGCACTTCACTCTAGGGACTCCTAGTGATAAAACCTGTTCCTATGTGTGATAGTTCTAACTCTTTGGTCCAGGAGGAAGAACCATTGTCTAAATTAAGCCCCAGAGCGTAGGATTCACGTCACCCCAAAACCTTGGGGGAGTTTGTCTACCTAGCACTTCACTCTATTTCGACCTCTAATGACTCAAGGAATCGGAGGTAGGGAGAAATCACAACGGAAGGGAAAGGGGTACGGTGCTACCTCACAACTCTCCCTCTCAACCCTCTTCAATTTTAAGTAATCTAATCCTATAGGAGTTATCACACTTCCAAAGGTAGATCGTGCCTATTGCTTCATCGAGGCCATTGAATTGGGCACACAATCAATGGTAGATCGTGCCTATTGCTTCGAGTCTCCTTCTTGGTGAAGTTTTCCTAAGCTACACGAGTTAGACTTGTTGTGAATGTGACTGCCTTTGTGCTCCTCCAAAGGAGGTTGGCACACACTCACAAGTCTAACCTCGTGCCTTGTTCCTTGCTTGGTCTGAAAACCTCCCAACAACGGCGAACACGACCTAACTTCGTTCTTCTTTTCCATCTTAGCTCCACGAAACCTATAATGCTCAAGAATACAAAAATGCACACTATTTAGTGATAAAATCTGATAAAAGTATGTTCATTTGTAAGATAATAACGCTTCGCGTTACTACAACACAAGCACTTATCAAATCCCCCCACACTTAAGCTTTTGCTTGTCCTCAAGCAAAATAGAATGTGAAAGTACTTATGAAGAACAATTGAAACGTGCTCGGCCTTAGGTTCATCAAAAGCATGCAAAAGAAGTATTCTACAAGTAAGGAGAAATCACAACATTGCATAAGATTATCATTGCTCTAGTTAAAAACATGAATAAAAAAGGAATAACAACTCGAAAACGTGTAAGTGTGTGCGAATTCACTCAAGAAAACCAACGAGTACTCCTCAAACTTTTGTTACAAGGACTTATTTATGTACACTAAGTAAGGAAGCAGTAGCTTCACTCAACCTCTAAGGTAGCCCTTTCCTAGGCGGCCGCCAAAGGTGGCTTTCACACTTTCAAGGAGGTAGCTCTTTCTATCGGAGTGGTAGCTTTCACGCTTCCCATGAGATAGCTCTTTCTCTCATTAGGGCATAACTTGTATCCAACTTATGAGAGTAGCTACATACTTCATAGGAGGTAGCTCTTTCCACCCTAAATGAAAAACTTCAACTAATATTCACAAGTTAAATTTTTTTTTTTTTCAGAGTTTTTACTACATAGAACTTCACAACTTACTAAAGTAATACTAAACTAGTCCTTAAAACTTCAAGAATGAGTTTCCAAAAGATTTCAAGAGTGAGTAGTGCAATAAGGTGTAATCGAGCAAAAATCCCCTAAAATTCAAGTGCAACTAGAATACAATGTTAAAAATTCACCTAAACTCTAAGAATACGAATGTTGCAACTAAGGTGAACCGCCATAGGCTACATGAACATGATCAATTGACCGTACAAGTAAAGGTGTGTGTAATGTGAATTCTCCCCCCCACACTTAAGATGTACATTGTCCCCAATGTACGCATGCAAGCATTATAAACAATTAAAACAATGAAGAACAATTAGTGTGGAAGTTGCAATTGAAACATTACTCCCCTGAACTCCAAGTGTTGCATTTGATGGAGCTAGGTCATTGAGAGTTGAGTCTCAATGGTTTGTGAAGCACACACGGTCCAATGACCGTGCCTATGACAATTCCTCAATTTCCTTAAATCCAAGACCATCTGCACACATACGCAAGGGTTCAGTATAGCTCAAAATAAAGCTCGAGTATATAAAGATATGATAATGAAGTACAACTCGAGACAAAACAAATAAAAACATACCCAGAAGGAGAGTCCTTTCTGGGTACTACAAGTCCAACAAAAATAAGAAAATAAAAGTGCGATAAAAGAAAGATAAAATCTACGACGCCTCAGCGTCGGTGTCCTGATGTGTATCCTCTGGTGGTGCTGCTGCTGCTACTGGTGGTGAATCTGATGCTGATGGAGATGGAGGCGGAGTCGGTGAGGGAACCCGTCGGGGTCGCACCTCAGATCGCTCAAGCAACTGAATCACTGTGGCAAGCTGTGCTGATAAGTGAGCGAACTGTGATGCCTGAGTAGTCCTCAACTCGGCAAACCCTGATGCCTGTGCGACCCTCAGCTCAGCTAACTCCTGCTGCATGATACCTACAGCATTCTCGAGTCGATCGAACCTGTCCTGTCCTCGAGAAGGAGAAAAGATACGCACTGGAGGTGGCTCCGGTGCTGTGGGTGGTGCCTCGGCCTCTGCCCCTGCCTCTGTGTCCACTGGTGGTGGCTCTAAGGCTGCCTGTGAGCCCTCGGCCTGCTCTGTCTAGGGAATGGTCCATGTATATACTCCTGGCCCTGTCCTGCGAATCATCCCCATCATCCTCAGTGTATCTGTGCCCAGAGGGATCGGTATACTGGTCTTCTCTGCCCCTCGTACTCCGTCTCTGAGACTCATCCCTATCAGGAGTCTCGAAATGTAGGGTCCTGCGAAGATCACTCCAACCCTAGGTTACTGGCCCTGATGGCGCAAATACTCTGCTAAGATGTGCCCTAAGTGGAGTGGTACCCTCTGAGCCATCGAATATAGATAAAGAAGCTCCTGGCGACTCAAAACCCCAGTGCTATCACCTCGGCCACTCACTGATCTACTAAGAATGGCATGTAAGTATCTGTAGGCCGGGCGAGACAAGCACGTGGCCTTGGAGATCCCTGGCTCATACTGGCCTTCTCCGCACAAATCTCTGTATGCCCTCTGCGGGGTAAGACTGCCCGGGTAGTCTGTAGGAAGATCCCTGTACTCCTCGGTCTGTGTATAGGCCTCATCGTATAGTCCCAGATGGATCGAAAACTGGGTCAAGCTGAAGCTGAAATGCTGGCCTAATACCCTGAACTGAATGGTATCAGGAGTGGAAAAATCCCTGTATGATCTGTCAAACTCAAATGAAGCCAGGAACTCCAGTGTCACCCCTCGAATGGCTGGGTCTCTAATCCTCAATAATCTCCTCCAGCCACCCACCGAGAGTAGCTCCTCAACCTCCTCGGCAATACCGTCACCCACCTGGATCTCTCTGATAATGCTCAGGTCGGGGTATCGTGACTGTCCGAAACGGAGTGGGGATAATCTATCAAACCTGGTCTGGTGCTCAGGTATACTGAACTCTGTCTCCTCTGGAGGGGGTGTGGGCTCACAGGGTCACTTCCCAGCCGACTTCTTGGACCTGGAAGTCATATCTGCGAGATTGAAAAGAGAATTGATCAAAAACATTAAAATATAATAATCTGCAGAAATCCACACGGCCGTGTGTTAATTCCAAACGCCCGTGTGGATCATCGGGCGGGCAGAGCATAACGGCCGCGGGGCCAAAATTCCAAAATTAACAATCTAATTCGTTCCAATTCATTCCTAAGCATACTCGCATACTCATTAATCATTCAATATAGGCGAAATCATCAAAAAGAACGAATTAAGTTGAGAATTGACGGAGAAGAAGGCTTTGAAGTCCTTACCGACGGAGTGGATGAAGAAATATTAAGAACCGGCCGGAAAACTACAATAAAAACCTTAAAAATCCTCTGAGATGGTTGGGGAACTAGTGGAGAGAGTAGAAGGAGAGTTTAGAATGAAAATGGAAGAGGCACGAGTGAAAACCAAAAGAAATCGCGCGGCTTTTGGAGTTCTGGGAATTCACACGGCCGTGTGACAATGCCACACGGCCGTGTGCCTCTGAAATTAGGGTTCACAGGGGCCAACACACGCCCCTATGTGCATTATGTTTACTCTCTAGCTACCCCACACGGCCTTGTGGAAATTCCACACGGCCGTGTGCCTTCACAAGGATATCCACAAGGGCTGGTACACGGCCCTGTGGCTTCTCGGGAAAACGCAGAAGCTCTCTGAAAAATATCACACGGCCGTGTGTTAATTCCACACGGCCGTGTGCCCAACTTGGCCAAGAACACAAGGCCGGTCACAGGGGCCAACACACGCCCCTGTGGCCTCTCTGATTTGCCCGAAAAATCTAAGTGTTTCACACGGCCGTGTGTTAATTCCACACGGCCGTGTGCCAATCGCAAGCTCTTCCACAGGAGCTGTCACACGCCCCTGTGTTTTCTCGGGAAGAAGGGATTTTTCTGCAGAGTTTTCACACGGCCGTGTGTTAATTCCACACGGCCGTGTGCCTTAGCACAGTGGCACTCACAGGGGCACCCACACGCCCCTGTGAACTCTCTGGAAAAGAGTTGAAGTTCTGCAAAAATTCACACGGCCGTGTGTTAATTCCACACGGCCGTGTGCCCCTTCTGAAGTTTTCACAGGGGCAAAGTCACGCCCCTGTGTCTTCTATGGTTGAGCTCCAATTGGTAACACACGGCCGTGTGTTAATTCCACATGGCCGTGTGTTATCTCTGGTTTACTTAGAAAATTTTACAGACTCTCAGAAAAATTCAGAAACTCTTAAAAAATACTTAGAGCCTGTAAAAACCATAAAATTACGACCAGAAACCAAAGAAAACACACTCAACCAACCTAAACTTCATCAATTATCGTTAAGGCACACGAAATTCATCAAAAACCCACAAGAAAAACGCAGCGTAAGCACATGAAAAATTCAGGACACCAAAACTAAGACTTTTTATTCAATCTAAAGCTAACTAGGTCCTAGAAAAAAAACTGTAAGGCCTTGGGTTGCCTCCCAAGAAGCGCTTGTTTAACGTCACTAAGCTTAACGTACCTGGCTTACCTTACGGAGGTTCATGAATGGAAGTTGCCCTCTTCCCTACAACCTGGAAGCATGCATTACATAACCTTTGTAGAGTAGGGGGGAGTTGTCGTGTTTGTTACCACAAAAGGGTGAATCACCCGTACTCCTTGAATGTTCATTTCCCTTGTTGTTAGGGATCTTCTTGTGGCATCTTTTTGACCTTTTCATCCTCCGAAGCATTTTCTTCATACGCTCCGTTTCTTGCTTGAAGTCATCCTTGATTAGACCAATGGAGAGCACTTCTTCTTCAATCTCCAAGTCTTGGTCCGGCCACCCTTCATATGGATCCGGGTTCATCATTTCCTGCACATAATCATCTATTAGTTCATCAGTGGTCTCAAGGAAATATAAAGTGTCATCAAAATCGAGAGAGTGTCTCATGGCTTTGGCGAGTCGGTATGTGAGCTTGTCTTCTCCTACTCGCAATGTGAGCTCCCCGCCGTCCATGTCGATCAAGGCCTTGGAAGTACGCAAGAATGGCCTTCCAAGGATCAATGGAACCTCGACATCCTCATCGACATCCAACACTACGAAGTCAACAGGAAATATGTATTTGTCGACTTTCACCAACACATCTTCCATAATCCCTCTCGGATGCCTCACTGATCGGTCCGCGAGTTGAAGTGTCATCCGAGTGGGTCTTGGCTCGCCCAAGCCTAGCTTTTGGAAGAACATGTAAGGCATGACATTGATGCTTGCCCCTGAGTCGGCCAATGCCATCTCTTCACCCATGTTGCCAATGTTACATGGTATTATGAAACTCCCGGGATCTTTTCTTTTGCTAGGCATGTTCTTTTGCAATACGGCCGAGCAATTGGCATCGAGTATCACAGATGCACTCTCCTCCAATTTCCTCTTGTTGGTTAGGAGGTCTTTCAAGAACTTCGCGTACTTAGGCATTTGGGCTAATGCTTCTACGAATGGTATGTTGATGTGCAACTGTTTGAAAATTCCCAGAAATTTCTTGTATTGTTCATTGTCTTGGTCATTCTTTAATCGTGAAGGATAGGGGATCCTTGGCTTGTAGGGTGGGGATGCCACCTCTTTTTCGTTTGTTACTCCTTCCTCTACCTCCACTACCTCGGGTGTCTCTTGGGCCTTCTCTAGAGGGAGATTTCTCTCGACCTCTTTCCCACTCCTCAAGGTGATTGCTTTCAATTGTTCCCTCGGTTTTGTCTCCGTATTACTAGGCAAACTCCCTTGAGGCCTTTCCGCTAATGTCTTTGCAATTTGCCCCACTTGATTCTCCAAATTATGTAAGGAAGCGGTATGATTGCGAAGTGTAGCTTCCACCGACTGGAATCTAGCATCCGATGAAGAAACAAACCGTGTGAGAGCTCTTTCTAGATCAGTCATCTTTCCTTCTATCCCTGTCACTCCGCTTTCTAAATTCGGTGCTTGTTGGTTCTGAAATCCTGGTGGTGTGTTATTCTTTTGTTGTGACTGTCCTTGGTTGCTCCATGAGAAATTTGGGTGATTCCTCCACCCTGGATTATAAGTGCCACTATACGGGTTGCCTTGGCCTTGTCCTCTGTAGTTATTTCCCACAAAATCAGCCTGCTCCACCGTACTAGCGCCCCCAATAGCAATCGGACAATCACTTGAAGCACGACCTCCCCCACAACCGTTACATGTAGTGATGGCCGCAACTCTTGGTGATGTTAGAGCGTCCAACTTCTTACTCAATGATTCTACTTGTGCCACCAAAGATGTAACTGCATCAACATCATGAATTCCGGCTACCTTCCTTCTGTCCCTTGTGTTCCATTGATAGCTATTCATCGCCATCTCTTCAATAAGGTGCCGGGCTTCATCGGGGGTCTTGCCTCCCAGAGTCCCTCCTGCCGCTGCATCTAAAAGTTGCTTAGTGCTTGGATTCAACCCATTATAAAAAGTATGAATGATCATCCACTCGGGGAATCCGTGTTGCGGGCACTTCCGAAGGAGCTCCTTGAACCTATCCCATGTCTCGAATAGAGGCTCCAATTCCACTTGCATGAAGGATGAGATATCATTCCGGAGCCTTGCTGATTTTCCCGGCGGGAAATACCTAGCCAAGAATGCCTCGGCCATCTCTTCCCATGTAGTGATAGATGCTCTCGGTAATGAATGTAACCAATGTCTTGCTTTCCCCTTCAATGAAAATGGGAAGGCTCTCAATCTGATTGCGTCGTCCGTTACCCCATTGATCTTCAACATGTCGCACACTTCAAGAAAATTCTCTAGATGGTTGTTGGGATCTTCATCGGCCAATCCATTAAACTGTGCGGACTGTTGCAACATTTGAATGAACGACGGCTTCAACTCAAAGTTATTTGCGGTAATTTGGGGCCTCACAATGCTTGATTGGGTCCCCATTACCGCGGGTCTAGCAAAATCAGCCAATGTCCTTTGTTGTTCGTTCTGTTCTGCCATAGCTTCCGACCCTTCTGAATCTATGATGGCTTGCTCGGATTGTTCTTCCACAGGCTCTTTCCCTTTACGGTGTATTCTCCTTCCAATGTTCGGGTCTCCTTCAACAAGAATCGAAGGGTTCCCGCGGGTCATAACCTGAAGCCAACACAAAGAAAAGAAAAATAAGAACGATGATAGTTAAAGAAAGTATGAAATAGTCAACGAAGTGAATGACTAAAATAGCAAAAACAAGTATCAAAAATACGCCTATTCCCCGGCAACGGTGCCAAAAACTTGACACGACCTTTTGCATGTGTACCGCAAGTGCACGGCCTTGTCGAAGTAATAAAAGTTACCCCGGTGAGTGGGTAGTCGAATCCACAGGGAATAGGGATTTAAAATACGAGAAGTTGCTATTGAGTCGTGTGATGTACGAAAAGAAACAATGATCTGAGTGATGAGTGAATTTATGGGAACTAGAGTAGATGAAAAGCAAATAAATCGAAAGATGAAAGAGAGAAAAGTGCAAGCAACGAGTAAAAAGAGAGAGACTAGTGACACGACCTTTTGCGTGCGTACTGCAAGTGCACGGCCTTGTCGAAGTAATAAAAGTTACCCCGGTGAGTGGGTAGTTGAATCCATAGGGAATAGGGATTTAAAATACAAGAAGTTGCTATTGAGTCGTGTGATGTACGAAAAGAAACAATGATCGGAGTGATGAGTGAATTTATGGGAACTAGAGTAGATGCAAAGCAAATAAATCGAAAGATGAAAGAGAGAAAAGTGCAAGCAACGAGTAAAAAGAGAGAGACTAGTAATAAGTGAAAATAGGGTATCCGGACAAGTTACCTCTAGGACTTATGCTTCTAGTGCAAGACTATGCTATTATACCTTCCTATTGATGTTAATTGAGTCGAGGAAAATCCTAAAACACACGGTCCCAAATCTAAGGTCAACCGTGGCTAACCTCAACACTATGTCCCGGCAATAGGATTCACGTCAACCCTTCACTCTGTTGATTGCTCAACTAAGCCCCAGGGGAGTATTTCTACCTAAGCCTAACACTACGTGGGATTGCTTTAAGCTCTAGGGACTCCTAGTGATAAAACCTGTTCCTATGTGTGATAGTTCTAACTCTTTGGTCCAGGAGGAAGAACCATTGTCTAAATTAAGCCCCAGTGCGTCGGATTCACGTCACCCCAAAACCTTGGGGGAGTTTGTCTACCTAGCACTTTGATAAACGCCTAACTATACGTATTATTTATGTATGTTTGCGTATTTATAGAGTATTGTTGTATGTGTGGATGCCCGTTTTCGGTCTGAATTGGTTTATTTCGTGTTACAGGCACAGAAGATACCGTGGGAAGCTCGACAATATGATTTTAGAAGAAATCGGCAGGAAAAAGACCATTTTTGAGCTCTGGTACTGTAGCGGGGATACTGTAGCAGCACTGTAGCACGAAACCTTTGGCAAAACGGCTAAGTCTGAAAGATCATGCGGGCTACCATGCGGGCACTGCAGAGGCCGCATACAACTGTAGCAATTCAACTGTAGCGGCACTGTAGCACTTACGCGATTTTCTGGATTTCTCGGAAACTTTCTCTCCCCGCATGCGGGGCCGCATGGGTGGCCGCATAGCATCCCGAAATTAGGTTTTAAAGGCCTTTTGGGCATTCTTCTTGTTATCTTTTGGCCACCATTCTCCTCCATCATCTTCTTGGACTTCAAGGGGCTGGAGAAGGCACTTTTAAGGAGCAAATCAAAGGGAGAAGAAGATCACACGCAATGGAGATCATCTAGGAGTTCGTCGGCACCGATCCGCGAGTTCCCATCACCATCTTCATCTAGTCAACACTAAGGGGGTTTTCTTTGGTTTTGATCATTCTTGTTATGTATTTTAGGATTTCTTCCTCATTTATGTTGAACTAGACTCCCAAGGTCGCCGGGCATCCGGTGAACCTTGGGATGAACTTGCTTGTATGAATACTTGATTTATATGTATGGTATTTGTGTGGTTTGTGGTTTAAGTTTGGTGTATTTGAATGCCTTGGTATGCATGAGAACTCTGTGTATCAATTTTTAGGTAATACTAGGTTGCATGACCATTGCCCTAGTGTTAGACTCACCAAGCTTAGAAGGGATACATGTACAAATACGCCGTGACCATCGGGTATTTTGTACCCCTCCAACCATTAGGGTTGAGCCTAGATATTGTGTTTGACTCTAATTTGAGATTTCCCTAGGCCCTTAGCAATCGTGTGGGGATTTGGGCGGTAGAAATACCGTAGCGGTGGAAATTCCGTATTCCAATACCCATACTGGATTAGGGGTCATCACCGTGACCATCGGGGTGACCTATCTTTGGATGTTTCTTGGCCTAACCACCTTTGCCTGTGTGATTCGAGTATTCTTCTAGCTTTAGTAGTCCCGAGGGGATCCTCGCCCGCGGCCTCGTTCATTTATTGCTCATTGTTTCCTTAATGCGCTTGTTTGGTGTGCCTTAGATCACTTGTTTATAGTTTTATCTTTTGTTTGTTTCCTTATCTTGTTTTAAATCTATATTTGGTAGACTAGACAGTGTCATCTAGAGGGAAGTAATAGCAGCTCTTGGGACCCCAGGGAATACGACCCCCTCGCGCGTGTGTGAGGGGTATTACTTGGCGACCCGTGCGCTTGCGGTAAAGTCATCACACTTCACTCTATTTCGACCTCTAATGACTCAAGGAATCGGAGGTAGGGAGAAATCACAACGGAAGGTAAAGGGGTACGGTGCTACCTCACAACTCTCCCTCTCAACCCTCTTCAATTTTAAGTAGTCTAATCCTATAGGAGTTGTCACACCTCCAAAGGATAACCTAGATTGTTCTCAATCCTTAGTGTCACGGCTAAGAGAAAACAATAGCACAAGAAATCTAAAATTGAAACTCGAATTTATTCATCAATTAATGGAAAAGCATAATAACAATGTCAAAGAAACATAATTATCCTAGAGTTTTACAAGTCCGAATACCCACGAGGGGTTTAGCTCCTCATGGAGCTATACATGTTCATCAATTTATGAAAGAAAGAACAAACTAAAGACATCAATGAAAACCCCCTCGCGTATGGTGTGGCCGTGGTCTTGTGCGGCCGTCGAACGTCGGTGACGATGCCGATGACGCGCTCCAATCCTCCACAAAGTCCTCTCCGAAACCCTAGCCGCCCTCTCCAGAAGTTGGGGAGAAAGATAGGTCAAAAGATTCTTCAAAAAGTCTCCCAATCGGCTTTAAATAGGCTGAGTGCGGCTTTAAATTTGAAGTTATCGGGAATTCACACGGCCGTGTGGAATTTCCACACGCCCGTGTGAAGTTTCTGTCTTTCCTAAAAATTACTTCACACGGCCGTGTGTTAATTCCACACGCCCGTGTGAAGTTTCTGGTTTGCTGGAAAATCAATCCACACGGCCGTGTGTTAATTCCACACGCCCGTGTGACGTCTCTGGTTTGCTGGAAAATTAGTTCACACGGCAGTGTGTTAATTCCACACGCCCGTGTGAATTCTCTGGAACCTTGACTCTTCGGTAGAAGTGCACAGTAACTTGCTACAGTGATTCGCTACATTAACAAGCTACAGTGTTGCTACAGTACTCTCCGAAATGCTCCCGAATATGTTGTTTCTTCATCGAGGCCATTGAATTGGGCACACAATCAATGGTAGATCGTGCCTATTGCTTCGAGTCTCCTTCTTGGTGAAGTTTTCCTAAGCTACATGAGTTAGACTTGTTGTGAATGTGACTGCCTTTGTGCCCCTCCAAAGGAGGTTGGCACACACTCACAAGTCTAACCTCGTGCCTTGTTCCTTGCTTGGTCTGAAAACCTCCCAACAACGGCGAACACGACCTAACTTCGTTCTTCTTTTCCAACTTAGCTCCACGAAACCTACAATGCTCAAGAATACACAAATGCACACTATTTAGTGATAAAATCTGATAAAAGTATGTTCGTTTGTAAGATAATAACGCTTCGCGTTACTACAACACAAGCACTTATCAAATCCCCCCACACTTAAGCTTTTGCTTGTCCTCAAGCAAAATAGAACGTGAAAGTACTTGGGAAGAACAATTGAAAGTGCTCGGCCTTAGGTTCACCAAAAGTATGTAAAAGAAGCATTCTACAAGTAAGGGGAAATCAAAACATTGCATAAGGTTATCATTGCTCTAGCTAAAAACTCGAATCAAAAAGGAAGAAGAACTCGAAAATGTGTAGTGTGTGTGAACTCACTCAAGACAACCAACGAGTACTCCTCAAACTTTTGTTAACAAGGACTTATTTATATACGAAAAGCAAGAAAGGAAGTAGTAGCTTCACACAACCTCGAAGGTAGCCCTTTCCTAGGCGGCCGCCAAAGGTGGCTTTCACACTTTCGAGGAGGTAGCTCTTTCTACCGGGGTAGTAGCTTTCACGCATCCCATGAGATAGCTCTTTCTCTCATTAGGGCATAACTTGTATCCGACTTATGAGAGTAGCTACATACTTCATAGGTGGTAGCTCTTTCCACCCCAAATGCATAAAACAAAGCAAATATTCACAAAGTCATATATATATATATTTTTTTCTTTTCTTTTCTTTTTCTCTTTTCCATTTTTTTTTTATTATATGCAGTTTCCAAAGTAAAACTAAGAACGATGATAAACTTGTCCTTAAAAACTTCAAGATTGAGTTTCCAAAAGATTCCAAGAGTAAGTTGTGCAATATGAGAATATCGAGCAAAAAAAATTCCTAAAATTTAAGTAGAAACTAGAGCATGATAGGATACAATGTTAAAAATTCTCCTAAACTATAAGAATACAACCGTTGCAACTAAGGTGAACCGCCATAGGCTACATGAGCAAAAGCAATTGAACGCACAAGTAAAAGTGTGTGCAATGTGAACTCCCCCCCACACTTAAGATGTACATTGTCCCCAATGTACGCATGCAAGCATTATAACCAATAAAACAATGAAGAACAATTAGTGTGGAAGTTGCAATTGAAACATTACTCCCCTGAACTCCAAGTGTTGCGTTTGATGGAGCTAGGTCATTGAGAGTTGAGTCTCAATGGTTTGTGGAGCACACACGGTCCAATGACCGTGCCTATGACAATTCCTCAATTTCCTTAAATCCAAGACCATCTCCACACATACGCAAGGGTTCAGTATAGCTCAAAATAAAGCTCGAGTATATAAAGATATGATAATGAAGTACAACTCGAGACAAAACAAATAAAAACATACCCAGAAGGAGAGTCCTTTCTGGGTACTACAAGTCCAAAAAATAAGAAAATAAAAATGCGATAAAAGAAAGATAAAATCTACGACGCCTCAGCGTCGGTGTCCTGATGTGTATCCTCTGGTGCTGCTGCTGCTGCTGGTGGTGGTGATAGTGGGTCTGATGCTGATGGAGATGGAGATGGAGTCGGTGAGGGGACCTGTCGAGGTCGCACCACAGATCGCTCAAACAACTGGATCACTGTGGCAAGCTGTGCCAACAAGTGAGCGAACTGTGATGCCTGAGTAGTCCTCAACTCGGCAAACCCTGCTGCCTGAGCGACCCTCAGCTCTGCTAACTCCTGCTGCATGATACCCACAGCACTCTCGAGGCGCTCGAATCTGTCCTGTCCTCGAGATGGAGAAAAGATACGCACTGGAGGTGGCTCCGGTGCTGTGGGTGGTACCTCGGCCTCTGCCCCTGCCTCTGTGTCCACTGGGGGTGGCTCTAATGCTGCCTGTGAGCGCTCGGCCTGCTCTGTCCGGCGTATGATCATAGTGTAGACTCCTGGTCCTGATCTGCGGACCATACCCATCAATCTCAGTGTCTCTCTGGTGAGCGGGGCTGGTGTAGCTATCTTTTCGGCCCCGCGCACCCCATCTCTGAGTCCCAGACCTATGACGAGGCGTGTGACGTAGGGGCCTGCAAAGAGAACTCCAACCCTGGGGTACTGGCCCTGGTGGCGCATGTACTCGACTAGAATGTGCCCCAGGTGTAGTGGCTCGCTCTGTACCATGGAGTGCAAGTATAGCAACTCCTGCCTGCTCAGTACCCCTGTACTGTCCCCTCGGCCACTAATAGACCTGCTCAGGATAGCATGAATATACCTGTGCGCTGGCCGAGAAAGAAATGTTGCCTTCGACACCCTCGGCTCGTACTGCCCATCCCCGCACAGCGTACCATAGATCCCCTGAGGTGTTAGGGTCCCTGGATAATCAGTGGGCAGTAATGCGTACTCCTCTGTCTCTGTGTATGCCTGATCGTATAAGCCCATCACGATCGAGAACTGTGTAACGCTCAGGCTATAGTGGTGACCCAGGGCTCGGAACTGGATCGTCTCGCCATTCGTGAAGCTATCATACCCTCGGTTGAATTCGAAAGTCGATAGGACCTCGAGGGTAATATCCCGAGTTGCTGGCTCTCGAATAGATAGTAATCGGTCCCAACTCCCCACAGCCAGCAACTCCTCCACCTCTGTAGCTATGGCGTCGCCCCCTGTATGTCTCTCAACACGCTCAAATCAGGGTAACGCGACTGTCCAAATCTAAGTGGCGAGAGTTTCTTGAACCGCTCCCTGTGCTCGGGTAGAGCAAACTCCATTTCCTCGGGGGGTGGAGTAGCTGCTCGCGGACGCTTGCCGACCGATTTCCTAGGTCTAGTAGACATATCTGCAAGATTGAAAGAGGAAGAGATCAAAACCAAGTTAAAATGCTCAATCTGCAGAAATCCACAAGGCCGTGTGTTAATTCCACACGCCCGTGTGGATCATCGGGCGGACAGAGCATAACGCCCGTGGGTTGAAATTTCAAAAATTTACGATATAGATCGTTCTAATTCTCTTAAGCATACTCGCATACTCATTAATCATTCAATATGGGCGAAATCATCAGAAGAACGAATTACATTGAGAATTGACGAAGAAAAAGGCTTTGAAATCCTTACCGACGGAGTGGATGAACAAATACTAAGAATCGGCTGGAAAACTCCAATAAAAGCCTCAAAAATCTTCTGAGATGGTTGGGGAACTCGTGGAGAGGGTAGGAGGAGAGTTTAGAATGAAAATGGAAGAGGCACGAGTGAAAACCAAAAGAAATCACGCGGCTTTTGGAGTTATGGGAATTCACACGGCCGTGTGACAATGCCACACGGCCGTGTGCCTCTGAAATTAGGGTTCACAGGGGCCAACACACGCCCCTGTGTGCATTCTGTTTACTCTCTGGCTACCCCACACGGCCGTGTGGAAATGCCACACGGTCGTGTGCCTTCACAAGGATATCCACAGGGGCTGGTACACGGCCCTGTGGCTTCTCGGGAAAACACAGAAGCTCTCTGAAAAATATCACACGGCCGTGTGTTAATTCCACACGGCCGTGTGCCCAACCTGGCCAAGAACACAAGGCCGGTCACAGGGGCCAACACACGCCCCTGTGGCCTCTCTGATTTGCCCAAAAAATCTAAGTGTTTCACACGGCCGTGTGTTAATTCCACACGGCCGTGTGCCAATCACAAGCTCTTCCACAGGGGCTGTCACACATCCCTGTGTTTTCTAGGGAAGAAGGGATTTTTCTGCAGAGTTTTCACACGGCCGTGTGTTAATTACACACGGCCGTGTGCCTTAGCACAGTGGCACTCACAGGGGCACCCACAAGCCCCTGTGAACTTTCTGGAAAAGAGTTGAAGTTCTGCGAAAATTCACACGGCCGTGTGTTAATTCCACACGGCCGTGTGCCCCTTCTGAAGTTTTCACAGGGGCAAAGTCACGCCCCTGTGTCTTCTCTGGTTGAGTTCCAACTGGTAACACACGGCCGTGTGTTAATTCCACACGGCCGTGTGTTTTCTCTGGTTTACTTAGAAAATTTTACAGACTCTCAGAAAAATTTAGAAACTCTTTAAAAATACTTAGAGCCTGTAAAAACCATAAAATTACGACCAGAAACCAAAGAAAACACACTCAACCAACCTAAACTTCATCAATTATCGTTAAGGCACACGAAATTCATCAAAAAACCACAAGAAAATCGCAGCGTAAGCACATGAAAAATTCAGGACACCAAAACTAAGACTTTTTATTCAATCTAAAGCTAACTAGGTCCTAGAAAAACTGTAAAGCCTTGGGTTGCCTCCCAAGAAGCGCTTGTTTAACGTCACTAAGCTTGACGTACCTGGCTTACCTTACGGAGGTTCATGAATGGAAGTTGCCCTCTTCCCTACAACCTGGAAGCATGCATTACATAACCTTTGTAGAGTAGAGTGGGAGTTGTTGAGTTTGTTACCACAAAAGGGTGAATCACCCTTACTCCTTGAATGTTCATTTCCCTTGTTGTTAGGGTTCTTCTTGTGGCGTCTTTTTGACCTTTTCATCCTCCGAAGCATTTTCTTCATACGCTCCGTTTCTTGCTTGAAGTCATCCTTGATTAGACCAATGGAGAACACTTCTTCTTCAATCTCCAAGTCTTGGTCCGGCCACCCTTCATATGGATCCGGGTTCATCATTTCCTGCACATAATCATCTATTAGTTCATCGGTGGTGTCAAGGAAATATAAAGTGTCATCAAAATCGAGAGAGTGTCTCATGGCTTCGGCGAGTCGGTATGTGAGCTTGTCTTCTCCTACTCGCAATGTGAGCTCCCCGCCGTCCATGTCGATCAAGGCCTTGGAAGTACGCAAGAATGGCCTTCCAAGGATCAATGGAACCTCGACATCCTCATCGACATCCAACACCACGAAGTCAACAGGAAATATGTATTTGTCGACTTTCACCAACACATCTTCCACAATCCCTCTCGGATGCCTCACTGATCGGTCCGCGAGTTGAAGTGTCATCCGAGTGGGTCTTGGCTCGCCCAAGCCTAGCTTTTGGAAGAACGTGTAAGGCATGACATTGATGCTTGCCCCTGAGTCGGCCAATGCCATCTCTTCACCCATGTTGCCAATGTTACATGGTATTATGAAACTCCCGGGATCTTTTCTTTTGCTAGGCATGTTCTTTTGCAATACGGCCGAGCAATTGGCATCGAGTATCACAGATGCACTCTCCTCCAATTTCCTCTTGTTGGTTAGGAGGTCTTTCAAGAACTTCGCGTACTTAGGCATTTGGGCTAATGCTTCCGCGAATGGTATGTTGATGTGCAACTGTTTGAAAATTCCCAGAAATTTCTTGTATTGTTCATTGTCTTGGTCATTCTTTAATCGTGAAGGATAGGGGATCCTTGGCTTGTAGGGTGGGGATGCCACCTCTTTTTCGTTTGTTACTCCTTCCTCTACCTCCACTACCTCGGGTGTCTCTTGGGCCTTCTCTAGAGGGAGATTTCTCTCGACCTCTTTCCCACTCCTCAAGGTGATTGCTTTCAATTGTTTCCTCGGATTTGTCTCCGTATTACTAGGCAAACTCCCTTGAGGCCTTTCCGCTAATGTCTTCGCAATTTGCCCCACTTGATTCTCCAAATTATGTAAGGAAGCGGTATGATTGTGAAGTGTAGCTTCCACCAACTGGAATCTAGCATCCGATGAAGAAACAAACCGTGTGAGAGCTCTTTCTAGATCAGTCATCTTTCCTTCTATCCCTGTCACTCCGCTTTCTAAATTCGGTGCTTGTTGGTTCTGAAATCCTGGTGGTGTGTTATTCTTTTGTTGTGACTGTCCTTGGTTGCTCCATGAGAAATTTGGGTGATTCCTCCACCCTAGATTGTAAGTGCCACTATACGGGTTACCTTGGCCTTGTCCTCTGTAGTTATTTCCCACAAAATCAGCCTGCTCCACCGTACTAGCGCCCCCAATAGCAATCGGACAATCACTTGAAGCATGACCTCCCCCACAACCGTTACATGTAGTGATGGCCGCAACTCTTGGTGAAGTTAAAGCGTCCAACTTCTTACTCAATGATTCTACTTGTGCCACCAAAGATGTAACTGCATCAACATCATGAATTCCGGCTACCTTCCTTCTGTCCCTTGTGTTCCATTGATAGCTATTCATCGCCATCTCTTCAATAAGGTGCCGGGCTTCATCGGGGGTCTTGCCTCCCAGAGTCCCTCCTGCCGCTGCATCTAAAAGTTGCTTAGTGCTTGGATTCAACCCATTATAAAAAGTATGAATGATCATCCACTCGGGGAATCCGTGTTGCGGGCACTTCCGGAGGAGCTCTTTGAACCTATCCCATGTCTCGAATATAGACTCCAATTCCACTTGCATGAAGGATGAGATATCATTCCGGAGCCTTGCTGATTTTCTCGGCGGGAAATACCTAGCCAAGAATGCCTCGGCCATCTCTTCCCATGTAGTGATAGATGCTCTCGGTAATGAATGTAACCAATGTCTTGCTTTCCCCTTTAATGAAAATGGGAAGGCTCTCAATCTGATTGCGTCGTCCGTTACCCCATTGATCTTCAACATGTCGCACACTTCAAGAAAATTCTCTAGATGGTTGTTGGGATCTTCATCGGCCAACCCATTAAACTCTGTGGACTGTTGCAACATTTGAATGAACGACGGCTTCAACTCAAAGTTATTTTCGGTAATTGGGGGCCTCACAATGCTTGATTGGGTCCCCATTACCGCGGGTCTAGCAAAATCAGCCAATGTCCTTTGTTGTTCGTTCTGTTCTGCCATAGCTTCCGACCCTTCTGAATCTATGTTGGCTTGCTCGGATTGTTCTTCCACAGGCTCTTTCCCTTTACGGTGTATTCTCCTTCCAATGTTCGGGTCTCCTTCAACAAGAATCGAAGGGTTCCCGCGGGTCATAACCTGAAGCCAACACAAAGAAAAGAAAAATAAGAACGATGATAGTTAAAGAAAGTATGAAATAGTCAACGAAGTGAATGACTAAAATAGCAAAAACAAGTATCAAAAATACGCCTATTCCCCGGCAACGGCGCCAAAAACTTGACACGACCTTTTGCGTGCATACCGCAAGTGCACGGCCTTGTCGAAGTAATAAAAGTTACCCCGGTGAGTGGGTAGTCGAATCCACAGGGAATAGGGATTTAAAATACAAGAAGTTGCTATTGAGTCGTGTGATGTACAAAAAGAAACAATGATCGGAGTGATGAGTGAATTTATGGGAACTAGAGTAGATGCAAAGCAAATAAATCGAAAGATGAAAGAGAGAAAAGTGCAAGCAACGAGTAAAAAGAGAGAGACTAGTAATAAGTGAAAATAGGGTATCCGGACAAGTTACCTCTATGACTTATGCTTCTAGTGCAAGACTATGCTATTATACCTTCCTATTGATGTTAATTGAGTCGAGGAAAATCCTGAAACACATGGTCCCAAATCTAAGGTCAACCGTGGCTAACCTCAACACTATGTCCCGGCAATAGGATTCACGTCAATCCTTCACTCTGTTGATTGCTCAACTAAGCCCCAGGGGAGTATTTCTACCTAAGCCTAACACTACGTGGGATTGCTTTAAGCTCTAGGGACTCCTAGTGATAAAACCTGTTCCTATGTGTGATAGTTCTAACCCTTTGGTCCAGGAGGAAGAACCATTGTCTAAATTAAGCCCTAGTGCGTAGGATTCACGTCACCCCAAAACCTTAGGGGAGTTTGTCTACCTAGCATTTCACTCTATTTCGACCTCTAATGACTCAAGGAATCGGAGGTAGGTAGAAATCACAACAGAAGGGAAAGGGGTACGGTGCTACCTCACAACTCTCCCTCTCAACCCTCTTCAATTTTAAGTAGTCTAATCCTATAGGAGTTGTCACACCTCCAAAGGATAACCTAGATTGTTCTCAATCCTTAGTGTCACGGCTAAGAGAAAACAATAGCACAAGAAATCTAAAATTGAAACTCGAATTTATTCATCAATTAATGGAAAAGCATAATAACAATGTCAAAGAAACATAATTATCCTAGAGTTTTACAAGTCCGAATACCCACGAGGGGTTTAGCTCCTCATGGAGCTATACATGTTCATCAATTTATGAAAGAAAGAACAAACTAAAGACATCAATGAAAACCCCCTCGCGTATGGTGTGGCCGTGGTCTTGTGCGGCCATCGAACGTCGGTGACGATGCCGATGACGCGCTCCAATCCTCCACAAAGTCCTCTCCGAAACCCTAGCCGCCATCTCCAGAAGTTGGGGAGAAAGATAGGTCAAAAGATTTGGTGAGAATGCGTTTGAATCGCTCACCCGCAAGTGCACGGGGTCGCCAAGTAATACCCCTCGCGCGAGCACGAGGGGGTCGTATTCCCAAGGGCCCGAGGAGCTATTCTTACTTCCTTATCACAATGTTGTTTAACCTAGCAATCACTCAAAGGAGATAACTACAAATAATCTACGGATGTGTGAAAAGCATACAAATAATAAATACAAATACTGAGGGAAATCAGGGCGAGGAAATGGTCACGGATGAGGATTCCCTCGGGGGCTACTAAAGTGCTAAGGATACCCTAACTAGCATGCACGTGGGTGGTTTGGACCGGAAAACCCTAAATTAGACCAACCCGATGGTCACGGTGTTTGGTCCCTAATCCGGTACAAGTATTGGAATACGGAATTTCTTCCGCCCAAATCCTTGTACGATTGCAATGGGTTTAATGGATTTCCCCAAGCTAGGGTTGAAACACAATCAAGGACAACCCTAACAATTGGAGGGGTACAAATACCCGATGGTCACGGCGTATTCGTACATGTATTCCCTTCCAAGCTTGGTGAGCCTAACACTAGGGCAATGGTCATGCAACCTAGCATTGTCTAGGAATTGACATATAGAGTTCTCATACATATCAAGGCATTCAAGAACCACCAAACAAGGATCTCAAAACAACACACATGCATAAACTAGAAAGGAATCATCCAAAATACACAAGTTCACCCCCAAGGTTCACCTACATCCGGTGACCTTGGGGTTTAGTTGCTCATGATCACAAAGTATGCAAATAAATACATGGAAACAACCAAAAGCATAATAAGAACACTCCCTCAAAGGATCAAGGCCGAATGACGCTTCCAAGGATGCCACCCAAGGAGTTGCTTCCCTTGTCAAACTTCCTCTAAAATCCAAATCGAAGGTGTGGAGTCGTCGTCTCGTGCTCTCCCCGTCGTCCTCTCCTCAAGAATCGCCTCCAAAAGCCGGCCTCAAGCTCCCAAAGAAGGTGGTGAAGTCAAGCTTGCTCAAGGTCTATCCTCTCCTCTAAGAATGAACTCTCAAAACCCTTAAAAACATCATCCAGAACGTCATGCGGCCCCGTATGCGACCCCGCATGCGGGGAGAGAAAATCCCGAGAAAAACCCGAAATCGTGTAAGTTGCTACAGTGACGCTACAGTAAACTGCTATAGTACCGTATACTCAACTGCTACAGTACCGTATGCTCAACTGCTACAGTGCCGCTACAGTAAACTGCTACAGTGCCGCTACAGTCTGGAAAATCAATCCACACGGCCGTGCGTTAATTCCACACGCCCGTGTGAATTCTCTTGAACCTTGACTCTTCGGCAGAAGTGCACAGTAACTTGCTACAGTGATTCGCTACATTAACAAGCTGCAGTGTTGCTACAGTACTCTCCGAAATGCTCCCGAATATGTTGTTTTTTCATCGAGGCAATTGAATTGCGCACACAATCAATGGTAGATCGTGCCTATTGCTTCGAGTCTCCTTCTTGGTGAAGTTTTCCTAAGCTACACGGGTTAGACTTGTTGTGAATGTGACTGCCTTTGTGCCCCTCCAAAGGAGGTTGGCACACACTCACAAGTCTAACCTCGTGCCTTGTTCCTTGCTTGGTCTGAAAACCTCCCAACAACGGCGAACAGGACCTAACTTCGTTCTTCTTTTCCAACTTAGCTCCACGAAACCTACAATGCTCAAGAATACACAAATGCACACTATTTAGTGATAAAATCTGATAAAAGTATGTTCATTTGTAAGATAATAACGCTTCGCGTTACTACAACACAAGCACTTATCACACTTCACAGCTGAGTTCCCAGCGACCCCAAACCAGGGCTTTGACCCGAGTCTTTGCCATGACAGAGGAAGAGGCTGAGTGTAGGCCTAATGTGATCACAGGTACACTGTCTATCTTTCAGCATGATGCTTATGCATTGATTGATTCTGGATCCGAGTGTTCTTTTGTTAGCACTGCGTTTGCCTGTCATGCTGTTAGCCCTCCTTCTTCCTTAGAGTGTGAGTTGGTGATTCAAACTCCTCTTGGTAAGGAGGTAGCCAGGAGTTTAGTGTTTGGAGAGTGTCCTATGATAGTTTGTGGAGTAGTGTTGGAGGCAGATTTAATTCCTTTGGAGATCAGGGATTTTGATGCCATCTTGGCATGGATTGGTTGGATAGGCATCGTGCTTCCATTGATTGTTTCAAGAAGGAAGTAACTTTTCCTGGATCCTTGGGATCCACAGTAGTGCTGAAGGGTGTGAGAAGGACTCTACCTTCATGTTTGATTTTAGCCTTGGAAGCTAGAAGATTGGTGAGCAAGGGTTGTCCTGTGTACTTGGACACGTGATGGATACCAGAGTTCAGGAGCCAGCTTTAGAGGAGATGCCAGTAGTGAGGGAGTTTCCAGATGTTTTTCTTGAGGAACTGCCTGGTTTGCCACCAGACAGGGAGATGGAGTCCTGGTACGGCTCCTATTTCTATACCATCTTACCGGATGGCACCAGCAGAGCTAAGAGAGCTGAAGACTCAACTGTAAGACCTTGTGGATAAGGGTTTCATTCGTCCAAGTGTTTCACCTTGGGGTTCACTAGATCTCTTTGTGAAGAAGAAAGATGGATCTTTGAGGTTGTGTATCGACTACAGACAATTGAACCGGGTGACAATCAAGAACAAGTACCCTTTGCCGAGGATAGATGATTTGTTTGATCAGTTGAAGGGAGCAAGAGTGTTCTCCAAGATTGACTTGCGGTCCAGGTATAATCAGTTGAAGATTAAGTCAGAGGATGTTCCAAAGACGGCATTTCGAACCCGTTACGGCCATTATGAGTTTTTGGTGATGCCGTTTGGTTTGACCAATGCCCTGCAACATTCATGGACTTGATGAATAGAGTGTTCAAGCCTTATTTGGACAAGTTTGTGATTGTGTTCATTGATGACATTTTGGTCAATTCACCTTCGGATGAGGATCATGTCGAGCATTTGAGGATTATTTTGCAAACTCTTCCAGAGAAGAAGTTATTTGCTAAGTTTTCTAAGTATGAGTTTTGGCTTTATGAAGTTGGTTTTCTTGGACATGTGGCGTCAGGAGAAAGTATCTTTATGGATCCAAAGAAAGTGGAAGCCATTGTTGATTGGGAAAGGCCGAAGAACGTGACTGAAGTTCGAAGTTTTCTTAGACTTGCGGGTTATTATAGGAGATTTGTGGAAGGATTTTCTTCAATTTCTTTGCCTTTGTCAAGGTTAACTCACAAAGATGTGAAGTTTACTTGGAATGATGAGTGTGAGAAGAGCTTTCAGATGCTGAAGGATTGTTTGATATCAGCTCCAGTGCTTACCTTGCCAGAAAGTGGGAAGGAGTTTGTAGTCTTCAGTGATGCTTCGCGACAAGGCCTAGGTTGTGTATTGATGCAAGAAGGAAAGGTGGTGGCCTATGCTTCTAGGTAGCTGAAACAAGATGAGTTGAACTACACTACCCATGACTTGGAGTTAGCAGCGGTGGTCTTTGCCTTGAAGATTTGGAGGCATTATCTCTTTGGAGAAAAGTGTCGGATTTTCACAGACCATAAAAGCTTGAAGTATCTCTTCACTAAGAAGGAGTTGAATTTGAGGCAACGATGATGGTTGGAATTAATCAAGGACTATGATTTGACCATTGACTATCATTCAGGAAAAGCCAATGTGGTAGCTGATGCCTTGAGCATGAAGTCTACATCTGTATCCTCCCTGAGAGTGTCTTACTTGCAGCTACTTTCAACAATGAAGAGTTTGAGGTTGGATCTTAAGACTGAAGAGAGTGGAGCTCTAGTGGACAGTTTTGTAGTGAGACCGTCACTATTGGAGCGTATTAAGGAACTCCAGAGTAAGGATGAAGGGTTGATGCAAGAAATACAAAAATTGCAAAAAGGAGAGCCTAGTGAGTTCAGATTGAGAGAAGATGGAATCCTAGAGCTTCGAGGACGTGTTTGTGTTCCAGCAGATTCAGAGCTCAGGAAAGTTATCTTGGAAGAAGCTCATTCTTCAGCTTATGCAGTTCATCCTTGAAGTACCAAGATGTACAGAACAATCAAAGAAGGCTATTGGTGGTCTGGGATGAAATGAGAGATAGCAGAGTTTGTGGCTAAGTGTTTGGTATGTCAACAAGTCAAGGCAGAGCACCAGAGACCTTCAGGACTTTTGCAACCTCTTCCAATCCCAGAGTGGAAGTGGGACCATATAACCATGGATTTTGTGGTGGGTTTACCCCGAACACCTCGTGGTTTTGATGCAGTGTGGGTGATAGTGTATAGACTAACCAAGTCAGGACATTTCTTAACAGTGCATACCAAGTATTCTTTGGAGAAATTGGCAAACTTGTACATTGATGAGGTAGTAAAGCTGCATGGAGTGCCAGTCTCTATAGTATCTAATCGTGACCCCAGATTCACTTCTCATTTTTGCCCAAGATTTCAAGAAGCCTTGGGTACAAGTTTGAAGTTTAGCACCGCTTATCATCCTCAGACAAATGGTCAGTCCGAGAGGACCATTCAGACCCTTGAAGACATGTTGAGAGCTTGTGTTATAGATTTCCAAGGAAGTTGGGATCAACACCTAGCTTTGGTGGAGTTTGCCTACAACAATAGTTTCCAAGCAAGCATTGGTATGGCTCCATATGAAACTTTGTATGGAAGGAAGTGCAGGACTCCTCTTTGTTGGAATAAAGTTGGAGAAAGGAAGCTTCAGAATGTGGAATTGATTGATCAGATGATTAAAAAAGTGAAAGTGATTAAAGATAGATTGAAAGCAGCCCAAGATCGCCAAAAGAGCTATGCAGACAACCGTAGAAGATTCTTGCCGTTTGAGGTTGGGGATAGAGTGTTCTTGAAGATCTCTCCATGGAAAGGGGTAATTCGGTTTTGAGGTAGGGGAAAGTTGAATCCCCGGTTTATAGGTCCATTTTTTATCCTAGAGAGGATTGGACCGGTAGCATACTGATAAGTGCTTGTGTTATAGTGACGCGAAGCGTTATTATCTTACTATTAGCATCTCTTTTATCAGATTTTATCACTAAATAGTGTGCATTTGTGTATTCTTGTACGTTGTAGGTTTGTGGAGCCAACTTGGAAAAAGAAGAACAAAGTTAGGTCATGTTCGCCGTTGTTGGGAGGTTTTCGGACCATGCAAGGAACAAGGCACGAACTTGGACTTGTGAGTGTGTGCCAACCTCCTTTGGAGGGGCACAAAGGCAGTCACATTCACAACAAGTCTAACTCGTGTAGCCTAGGAGAACTTCACCAAGAAGGAGACTTGAAGCAATCAGCACGATCTACCATTGATTGTGTGCCCAATTCAATGGCCTCGATGAAGAACAACATATTCGGGAGCGTTTCGGCAAGTTACTGTGCATTTTCTGCTGAAGATCAAGTTTCCAGAGAATTCACACGGGCGTGTGGAATTATCACACGGCCGTGTGAATCATTTTCCAGCAAGCCAGAGACTTCACACGGGCGTGTGGAAATTCCACACGGCCGTGTGAAGTAATTTTTCAGGAAGACAGAAACTTCACACGGGCGTGTGGAAATTCCACACGGCCGTGTGAAGCCCCGATAAGTTGAAATTTAAAGCCGCACTCAGCCTATTTAAAGCCCGATTGGGAGACTTTTTGAGAATCTTTTGACCTAGCTTTCTCTCCTACTTCGAGATGGTGCGGCTAGGGTTTTGGAGAGGACTTTATGGAGGATTGGAACACGCCAATGCCATCGTCATCGACGTCCGACGGCAGCATAAGACCACGGCCACATCACATGCGAGGGGGTTTTCATTGATGTTCTTATTTTGCAATTTATTTTACACTTTGATGAACATGTATAGCTCCATGAGGAGCTAACCCCTCGTGGGTATTCGGACTTGTAAAACCCTAGGATCATTATGTTTCTATGACATTGTTATTATGCTTTTCCAAAATTGATGAATAAATTCGAGTTTCAGTTTTAATTCTCTTTTGCTATTGTTCTTCCTTAGCCGTGACACTAGGGTTGAGAACAATCTAGGTTATATTTTGGAGGTGTGACAACTCCTATAGGATTAGACTACTTAAGACTGAAGAGGGTTGAGAGGGAGAGTTGTGAGGTAGCAATGTACCCGTTTCCCTTCCGGTGTGATTTCTCCCTACCTCCGTTTCCTTGGTTAATTAGTGGTCAAGATAGAGTTTTAGGGCTCAATCTAGACTAGGGTTCTTCCACCTGGACCAAAGGATTAGAACTACATAGAGAAACAGGTTTTATCACTAGGAATCCCTAGAGCTTAAAGCAATCCCACGTAGTGTTAGGGTTAGGAAGATAGACTCCCCTGGGACTTACTTGACAGGTAAACAAGAGTCAAGGGTCGTAGTTAATCCTAATACTAGGACATAATGTTGGGGTTAGTCACGGTTGACCTTAAGTTTTGGGACCGTGAGTTTAAGGATATCCTCGACTCAATTAACATCAATAGGGAAGTATAATAGCATAGTCTTGCACTAGAAGCATAAGTCCTAGAGGTAGCTTGTTCGGATACCCTATCTCACTCATTGCTAGTCTTTCTCTTTTAACTTCTACTTGCTTTTCTCTTGTCTTTCATCTCTCTATTTACTTTCTTGTCATTTATTTTAATTGTTTCCATAAATTCACTCATCACTCCAATTATTTCTTTTCGTACACCGCATAACTAAATAGTAAATTCTTGTGTTCTAAATCCCTATTCCCTGTGGATTCGACTACCCACTCACCAGGGTAATTTTATTAATTCGATAAGGCCGTGCACTTGCAGTACACATGCAAAAGGTCGTGTCAAGTTTTTGGCGCCGTTGCCGGGGAATAGGTGTATTTTTAATACTAGTTTTTGCTACTTTAGTTATTCACTTCGTTGTCTATTTCACACTTTCTTTATCTATCACCGTTCTTATTTTTCTTTTCTTTGTGTTGGTTTCAGGTTATAACCCACGGGAATCCTTCGATTCTTGTTGAAGGAGACCCGGACATTGGTAGAAGAATGCACCGTAAAGGGAAAAAGCCTGTGGAAGAACAATCCAAGCAAGCCAGCATAGATTCAGAACGGTCGGAAGCTATGGCAGAACAGAACGAACAACAAAGGACGTTAGCCGATTTTGCTAGACCCGCGGTAATGGGAACCCAATTGAGCATTGTGAGGCCCCCAATTACCGCAAATAACTTTGAGTTGAAGCCGTCGTTCATTCAAATGTTGCAACAATCCGCACAGTTTAATGGGTTGGCCGACGAAGATCCCAACAACCAACTCGAGAACTTTCTTGAAGTGTGCGACATGTTGAAGATCAATGGAGTAACAGACGACGCAATCAGATTGAGAGCCTTCCCGTTTTCGTTAAAGAGAAAAGCGAGACATTGGTTACATTCATTACCGAGAGCATCTATTACTACATGGGAGGAGATGGCTGAGGCATTCTTGGCTAGATGCTTTCTCACGGGAAAATCAGCGAGGCTTCGGAATGAAATTTCATCCTTCATGTAAGTGGAATTGGAGTCTCTATTCGAGACATGGGATAGGTTCAAGGAGCTCCTCCGAAAGTGCCCGCAACATGGATTCCCCGAATGGATGATCATCCATACCTTCTACAACTGGTTGAATCCAAGCACCAAGCAACTTTTAGATGCGGCGACAGGAGGGACTCTAGGAAGTAAGACTCCCGATGAAGCCCGGCACCTTATTGAAGAGATGGTAATGAATAGCTATCAATGGAACACAAGGGACTGAAAGAGGGTAGCCGAAATTCATGAGGTTGATGCAGTTACATCTTTGGCGGCACAAGTAGAATCATTGAGTAAGAAGTTGGATGTTCTAACTTCACCAAGAGTTGCGGCCATCACTACTTGTAACAGTTGTGGGGAAGGTCACACTTCAAGTGATTGTCCGATTGCTATTGGAGGTGCTAGTACGGTGGAGTAGGGTGATTTTGTGGGAAATAACTATAGAGGACATGGCCAAGGTAACCCGTATAGTGGTACTTACAATTCAGGATGGAGAAACCATCCAAATTTCTCATGGAGCAACCAAGGACAGTCACAACAAAAGAACAACACACCACCAGGATTTCAAGGTCAACAAGCACCGAATTTAGAAAGCTGAGTGACTGGGCTAGAGGGAAAGATGACCGATCTTGAGAAAGCCCTTACAAGGTTTATTTCTTCGTCGGATGCTAGGTTTCAATCGGTGGAAGCTACACTTCGCAATTACATAGCCTCCCTACACAACTTGGAAAATCAAGTGGGACAAATTGCGAAGACATTGGCGGAAAGACCTTAAGGTAGTTTGCCTAGTAACACGGAGACCAATCCGAGGGAGCAATTGAAGGCAATTACCTTGAGGAGTGAAAAAGAGGTCGAGAGAAATCTCCCTCTAGAAAAGACACAAGAGACACCCGAGGTAGTGAAGGTAGAGGAAGGAGCGACAAAGGAAAAGGAGGTGGCATCCCCACCCTACAAGCCAAGGATCCCCTATCCTTCACGATTAAAGAATGACCAAGAGAATGAATAGTACAAAAAATTTCTGGGGATTTTCAAACAGTTGCACATCAACATCCCATTCGCGGAAGCATTGGCCCAAATGCCTAAGTACGCGAAGTTCTTAAAGGACCTTTTGACCAACAAGAGGAAATTGGAGGAGAGTGCATCCGTGATTCTTGATGCCAATTGCTCGGCAGTGTTGCAAAAGAATATACCGAGCAAAAGAAAAGATCCCGGGAGTTTCATAATACCATGTAACATTGGTGACTTGGGTGAAGAGATGGCACTAGCTGACTCGGGGGCAAGTATCAATGTCATGCCCTACACGTTCTTCCAAAAGCTAGGCTTGGGCAAGCCTAGACCCACGCGGATGACACTCCAACTCACGGACCGATCGGTGAGGCATCCGAGGGGAATTGTGGAGGACATCCTAGTAAAAGTAGACAAATACATATTTCCTGTTGACTTCGTGTTGTCGGATGTCGATGAGGATGTCGAGGTTACTTTGATCCTTGGAAGGCCGTTCTTGCGCACTTCTAAGGCTTTGATTGACATGGATGGTGCGGAGCTCATATTGCGAGTGGGAGAAGACAAGCTTACATACCGCCTTACCGAAGCCATGAGATACTCTCTTGACTTTGATGATACTTTATATTTTCTTGACACTACTGATGAACTAATTGATGATTATGTGCAGGAAATATTAAACCCGGATCTGTATGAAGATTGGCCGGACCAAGACGTGGAGAACAAGGAAGAAGTGCTTTCACTTGGTCTAACCACGAAGGAAGTCAAGCCAGACCCGGGAGCAATGAAAAAGATGAGGAGAAGAATGAAGAGAGCAAGGAGGCGCCACACGAAAAAACCCAAGAACAACAAGGACGAGCAAGAACGGAAAAAGGGTGGTTCACCCTTGTGTGGTAACAGAATTACTAACTCCCCCTCTATTCTACAAAGGTTATGTAATGCATGTTTTCAGGTTGTAGGAAAGAGGTCAACCTTCATTCATGAACCTCTGTAAGGTAAGCAAGGTACGTCAAGCTAAGTGACGTTAAACAAGCGCTTCTTGGGAGGCAACCCAAGGTTTACATGTTTTTCTAGGATTTAGTTTAGTTTTAGGTTGAATAAAAGTCTTAGTTTTGGTGTCCTGAAGTTTTAATGCATGTGTTGCGATTTTTAGTGTGGATTGTTGACTTTCGTGTGCCTTACTGTTAATTGACGAAGTTTAAGTCGGTTGAGTGTGTTTTCAATGGTCTCTAGTCATGTTTTTATGATTTATACAGGCTCTAAGTGGTTTAAAAGAGTTTCTGAATTTTTTTTTGTAAGAGTCTGTGAATTTTTCTAAGTAAACCAATGAAAACACACGGCCGTGTGGAATTTCCACACGGGCGTGTGTTACCAACTAGAGCTCAACCAGTGAGGGCACAGGGGCATGCCTATGCCCCTGTGAATAACCTCAGAAGGGGCACACGGCCGTGTAGAAATTCGCAGAACTTAAACTCTTTTCCAGAGAGTCCACACGGTCGCGTGAGTGCCCATGTGAGTGCGACTGTGCAAGGCACACGGCCTTGTGAATACACTGCAGAAACTCCTCTTCCTCCCGAGAGTTCACAGGGGCATGTGGCTGCCCCTGTGTGAGAGCTTGTGAACGGCACACGGCCGTGTGGTATACTTAGAAATTCCCGGGATGATCCAGTGAAGCCACAGGGGCGTGTGAGGTGCCCCTGTGGCTGGCCTTGTGTTCTTGGCCAGGTTGGGCACACGGCCGTGTGGAATTAACACACGGCCGTGTGAAAATTTTCAGAGACCTTCTGTATTTTCCGGTGAATCCACAGGGCCGTGTGAGAGCCCCTGTGGATCCCCCTGTGAAGGCACACGGCCATGTGTATTGTTCACACGGTAGTGTGGGGTAGCCAGAGAGTGAACAGAATGCACACAGGGGCGTGTGTTGGCCCCTGTGAACCCTAATTTCAGCGGCACACGGCCGTGTGGAATTTTCACACGGCCGTGTGAATTACCAGAACTTCAAAAGCCGTGCGATTTCTTTTAGTTTTCACTCGTGCCTCTTGATATTTTCATTCCAAACTCTTCTCCTACCCACTCTACTACTTCCCCGACTTTCTCTAGGCCTTTTGAAGGATTTTATTGGAGTTTTACGGCTGATTTCCTTGGTTTTTCACTTCACACCGTCGGTAAGCTCTCCCTTCCTCTTTTCTTCATCAATTCTTAATTTGATTCGTTCTTTCGATGATTTCGCTTGTTTTAAATGTTTATTATGTATGCGAACATGCTTAGGGATGAATTAAAACAAACTAGAATGTAAATTTTGGATTTCTAGACCCACGGCCGTGAGGCTCTGTCTGCCAGAAGCTCCACACGAGCGTGTGGAAATTCCACACGGCCGTGTGGATTTCTGCAGAGTATGTTTCTTAACTATTTATTGATCATTTTCTTCTTCAATCTTGCAGATATGACTTCTAGATCTAGGAAATCAGCAGGGAAGCGACACCGTGAGTCCAACCCACCTCCCGAGGAGACAGATTTCTTGATACCAGAGCATAGGAGCGGTTCAAGCGATTATCACAGCTCCGTTTTGGCCAGTCATGATACCCCGACCTGAGCATTATCAGAGGGATTCAGGGGGATAACAGCATTGTCGACGAGGTTGAGGAGCTCCTCTCGGTGGGTAGTTGGAAGAGATTACTGAGGATCAAAGATCCAACCATTCGAGGAGTGACACTTGAGTTCTTGGCCTCGTTCGAGTTCGACAGATCATACAGAGACTTCTCTACTCCTGACGCGATTCAGTTCAGGGTATTAGGACAGCATTTTAGCCTTAGCATGACCCAGTTTTTGATCCACATGGGGTTATATGATGAGGCCTATACACAGACAGAGGAGTATGAGGGTCTTCCTACCGACTACCCAGTCAGTCTTACTCCGCAGAGGGCCTACAGGGATTTGTGTGGAGAGGGCAGGTATGAGCCAGGAGTCTCGAAGGCCACGTGCTTATCCCACCCGGCCTACAGATACGTACATGCTATTCTGAGTAGATCAGTGAGTGGCCGAGGTGATAGCACTGGAGTTCTGAGCCGGCAGGAGCTTCTCTATCTATACTCTATGGCTCAGAGGGTACCACTCCACCTAGGGCACATCCTAGCAGAGTATTTGCGCCATCAGGGCCAGTACCCTAGGGTGGGAGTGATCTTCGCAGGACCCCACATTTCGAGACTTCTGATCGGGACGAGTCTTAAAGATGGAGTGCGAGGGGGCAGACAAGACTAGTGTACCAGCTCCTCTGGGCACAGATACACTGAGGATGATGGGGTTGATCCGCAGAGCAGGATCGGGGACATATACATGGATCATTCCCCAGACAGATCTGGCCGATGGGTCCCAGGCAGCTATAGAGCCACCCTAAGAGCACACAGAGGCCGAGGCACCACCCACAGCGCCGGAGCCACCTCCAGTGCGTATTTTCTCCCCTTCTCGAGGCCAGGACAGGTTCGAGCGCCTCGAGAGTACTGTGGGTGTTCTGCAGACAGAGCTGGCCGAGATGAAGGCCGCACAGGCAGTAGAGTTTGCAGAATTGAGGACCACTCAGGCATCGCAGTTCGCTTAGTTATCGGCACAGCTTACCACGGTTATACAGATGTTCAAGCGATCTGTGGTACGACCTCGACGGGTCCCTTCACCGACTCCACCTCTGTCTCCATCACTATCAGATCAATCAGCACCAGCAGCAGCAGTAGCACTAGAGGACCCACAGCAGGACACCGACGCTGAGGCGTCGTAGTTTTATTTTAGTTTATTTCACTTCTGTTGCACTTTATATTTTTCTGTTGGACTTGTAGTACCCAGAAAGGACTCTCCTTCTGGTTTTGTTTTTAGTTTCGTTTATTTTATTCTGTCTCGAGTTGTATTTCATCTTCATATTTTTATATACTCGAGTTTTATTTTGGTTTTTCTTGAGCTATACTGAACCCTTGCGTATGTGTGCAGATGGTCTTAGATGGAAGGAATTTGAGGAATAGTCATAAGCACGGTCATGGGACCGTGTATGCTCCACAAAAACATTGAGACTCAACTCTCGATGAACCTAGCTCCATCAAATGTAACACTTGGAGTTCAGGGGAGTAATGTTTCAATTGTCTACTTCCACACTAATTGTTGTTCATTGCTTTATTTTTATTGTGCTTGCATGCGTACATTGGGGACAATGTACATCTTAAGTGTGGGGGGAGGGGGGGGATTCACATTGCACACACCTTTACTTGCGCGTTCAATTGCTCATGCTCAGGTAGCCTATGGCGGTTCACCTTAGTTGCAACATTTATATTCTTAGAGTCTAGGAGAATTTTTATACATTGTATCCTATCATGCTCTAGTTTTGACTTGAATTTTTAAGGCAATTTTTGCTCGATTACACCTTATTGCACAAACTTACTCTTGGAATCTTTTGGAAACTCAATCTTTAAGTTTTTAAGGACAAGTTTATCGTTGTTCTTAGTTTTACTGTGGAAAATGCATATATAAGGAGAGAAAAATATGAAAAAAAAGAGAAAAATATGAGTTTGTAAATAGTTGGTTTGTTTTATGTATGCATTTGGGGTGGAAAGAGCTACCACCTATGAAGTATGTAGCTACTCTCATAAGTCGGATACAAGTTATGCCCTAATGAGAGAAAGAGCTATCTCATGGGATGCGTGAAAGCTACTACCCCGGTAGAAAGAGCTACCTCCTCAAAAGTGTGAAAGCCACCTTTGGCGGCCGCCTAGGAAAGGGCTACCTTCAAGGATGTGTGAAGCTACTACTTCCTTTTCTCTTTAGTTTTTGTTTTTGTATATAAATAAGTCCTTTCTAACAAAAGTTTTAGGAGTACTCGTTGGTTCTCTTGAGTGAATTCGCACACACTTACACGTCTTCGAGTTGTTATCCTTTTTTATTCATGTTTTTAGCTAGAGTAATGATAACCTTATGTAATGTTTTGATTTCCCCTTACTTGTAGAATACTTCCTTTGCATATTTTTGGTGAGCCTAAGGCCGAGCACTTTCAATTGTTCTTCCTAAGTATTTTCACATTTTATTTTTGCTTGAGGACAAGCAAAAGCTTAAGTGTGGGGGGATTTGATAAGTGCTTGTGTTACAGTGACGCGAAGCATTATTATCTTACTATTAGCATCTCTTTTATCAGATTTTATCACTAAATAGTGTGTATTTGTGTATTCTTGTACGTTGTAGGTTTATGGAGCCAAGTTGGAAAAAGAATAACAAAGTTAGGTCATGTTCGCCGTTGTTGGGAGGTTTTCGGATCAAGCAAGGAACAAGGCACGAACTTGGACTTGTGAGTGTGTGCCAACCTCCTTTGGAGAGGGTGCGGCTAAGGTTTTGGACCTAGCTTTCTCTCCAACTTCGAGAGGGAGCGGCTAGGGTTTTGGAGAGGACTTTGTGGAGGATTGGAGCACGCCAACGGCATCGTCATCGACGTCCGATGGCACCATAAGACCACGACCACATCACACGCGAGGGGGTTTTCATTGATGTTCTTATTTTGCAATTTATTTTACACTTTGATGAACATGTATAGCTCCATGAGGAGCTAAACCCCTCGTGGGTATTCGGACTTGTAAAACCCTAGGATCATTATGTTTCTATGACATTGTTATTATGCTTTTCCAATATTGTTGAATAAATTCGAGTTTCAGTTTTAATTCTCTTTTGTTATTGTTCTTCCTTAGCCGTGACACTAGGGTTGAGAACAATCTAGGTTATCTTTTGGAGGTGTGACAACTCCTATAGGATTAGACTACTTAAGACTAAAGAGGGTTGAGAGGGAGAGTTGTGAGGTAGTAATGTACCCCTTTCCCTTCCGGTGTGATTTCTCCCTACCTCCGTTTCCTTGGTTAATTAGCGGTCAAGATAGAGTTTTAGGGCTCAATCTAGACTAGGGTTCTTCCACCTGGACCAAAGGGTTAGAACTACATAGAGGAACAGGTTTTATCACTAGGAATCTCTAGAGCTTAAAGCAATCCCACGTAGTATTAGGGTTAGGAAGATAGACTCCCCTGGGACTTAGTTGACAAGTCAACAAGAGTCAAGGGTCATAGTGAATCCTAATACCGGGACATAATGTTGGGGTTAGTCACGGTTGTCCTTAAGTTTTGGGACCGTGAGTTTAAGGATATCCTCGACTCAATTAACATCAATAGGGAAGTATAATAGCATAGTCTTGCACTAGAAGCATAAGTCCTAGAGGTAACTTGTCCGGATACCCTATCTCACCCATTGCTAGTCTTTCTCTTTTAACTTCTACTTGCTTTTCTCTTGTCTTTCATCTCTCTATTTACTTTCTTGTTGTTTATTTTAATTGTTTCCATAAATTCACTCATCACTCCAATTATTTCTTTTCGTACACCGCATAAACTAAATAGTAAATTCTTGTGTTCTAAATCCCTACTCCCTGTGGATTCGACTACCCACTCACCAGGGTAATTTTATTATTTCGACAAGGCCTTGCACTTACGGTACACACGCAAAAGGTCTTATCACATATCGATTGGAATTACCGCCTGAGTTGGAGAAGATTCACAACGTGTTCCATGTGTCCATGTTGAAGAAGTATATCCCCGACCCTTCTCATTGTCTTGAAGCACCATCTGTAGAGTTGAGAGAAGACTTGAGGTTTGAAGTGCAACCAGTGATGATTCTTGATCGCCAAGCGAAAACTCTTCGATGGAAGGTCATTCACATGGTTAAAGTGCTTTGGAGGAATGATGTAGTAGAAGAGGTTACTTGGGAGCTAGAGGAGAAGATGAGGAGTAAACATCATCTTTTGTTTGTGGAGAGAGGTATGTGAAATTTCGAAGATGAAATTTTCTTTAAGGGTGGTAGAGTGTAGTATTTCGGTCTTTTCTCTTGTTTATCGCGTTGTCATTTTAGTCATTTTAGTCATCCTCTCATTGTCATTGGTTAGGGGCATCTTGTTGAGTGTTTGGCGATGTTTTTAGAGTAAAAAAGTGGTTTTCAGGGCGAGCATGGTCGTGCTCAACCTGTGTTGGTGCCGTTGATTTTCTCAGGAGAATCCAGGTGTTGGGATTTAGGATTTTAGCTCTGACACGCCCCTGTCAGGAAGAACACCAACCGTGTCGCTTCTGTGAGAGATTTTCTTGAGATTTGCAACGGCAGGAACACAGGTGTGTTGAGGCCGTGTCAGGTCTGACACCCTCGTGTTAAGAGCACTCAGACCGTGTTCTTTTTTAGAATCGCCTGGAAAGATCAGCAGATGGAACATGGCCGTGTTCAGGCCGTGTCCCACCTGATATGTTGTGCGATTATCTATTTAAAGCCCCGTTTGAGCCCGTCTCTTCACCTATCTACCCTAAAAAACTTTACCATTCATTCCTCTTCTATTCCTCCACCATTCCTAGGGTTTAAGGGCTGATTTTTGGAGGGATTTGTGGGCTTGTTCTTGGATTCTTAAGAGTGATCATCCTTTGACTCAAAGTAAGCCCTCTTCCTTGCTTGTTCTTCCTTGTTCTTTGGATGAGTATAACTAGGGTTTTGTTCTGGATTCAAGTGGGAGCTTGATTTTTTCTCTTTTTCTTCCTCTTTGATAGCTAATCTTGTGAGGGTTGATTTTATTGAGTTGTATGGCTTTAACTTCATGAAATCCATGAACCTTCAAAACCCTAATCCCGGAATTACTGTAGCACCGACCATGTTAGGTCATTCTTGCTTTCCTTGTTGGTTTTATGAGTTGTGAGAGGTCTTCTTCTTGCTAGAACTCTTTTCTATGGTGTTTAGAAAACCCTAGAAGCAATCATTCTCATGTTAAGCATTATCCCTCATTGCATTTGATCTAGTTGTTGATGATGTTTAGTTGTTTGTTTTGGTTGTTTGATTGCTCCTAGGAGGTGAGGCTTCAAGTAAGGGAAAGGAGCCGGTGGAGAAGTGATACCGAGGCGTTTTGTTCGCCAAGTTTGTGAGTGGGAAATTACCAAAGTTGGGCTATGATTTATGCATGATATTTCTTGATATTAAGTTTCTTGTTTTAAATTTATAAAATCCTTATTGCTAAATTTATTCAAAACATAGAATGATGCTTAGAATCATGATAATTTATGAGATTGGCTTATTTCTTGAATTCTTGCAAAGTGTATGTAAGTGGCTTATGATTTGAAACTCTATGTTCAAAATACATGTTTTAAGCTATGTGTTTTCAAGAGAATTGATGTTCTCATCATGTTGAACAAAGGCATATGAAAACAAGTTGATTTTCATGTTATTAAAGCAATGCTCAAAGTGTATTTTTGAAAGAAACTTCTTTATGATACTTTTGATGAAAATGGTTTCATTATCAATGTTTTGATCAAATTCATCACACTTGGGGTGAGAATTACCATTGTGAACACTTATTGTCTCTTATTGAGAATTATGCTATCATGATGCATATATATTGAGCCTATGGGCTGAGTTATTGTTTAATTTCTTGTTGGTGACATGGGCACCGAGCTCCAGAACTTGCTGCAGTAAGAAGTGGCGTGGAATACTATCAAAAACGGTTATACCATGTTAGGTGGGAGCGTAGATCCCTGACATGGGTATAGTCGGGTTGTTCGGAGTCACCACACGAACTTCCCAGCGGCCAATGCCAAGATATGTGAATCTTGGTAGCTCCAGACCTAACCAAGGCCATGGTTAGCGACGGAGAGTTTTTGAGGCCATTCTGGACATTATTGTTGATTTGTGATCGATGAGTTATTTGCTTATATGCTTTTCGATATTTGATTCTATCAATAAGAATTGTGCTTATACTAGGTCCAGGATGGCATGCGTTTTCATGATGATTTCAAAGAAACTCTACTTGTATTTCAATGGGAAAAGCTATGTTATTATGAGATATTTGTTACTCAAAGTATTTTCTTCATTCTTGTTATGTATTGAAATATTTTTATGATGTTTATCTCTATTTGATCATGCTTGAGCTTTAGTCTTGTGACTAACCCCTAACTGAGTAACCTAGTTACTCACCCCATCTTTCTTCCTCCCAGGTGATAGCTCAGCGTAGAGGTGAAGTCGTGAAGTGCTTGGCTAGAGTCGTCATTATCTTCTCATTTTGAGTTTATGTATTTTATCTATTGTCTTGGCATGTATTAATATGGATCCACTATGTATTATTGAACCCTATCATGATTCTCCATACTTGTAACACTTTGTGTGCTAGTCTAGTCCTTGTTTTGTTGAGGAGTGTATCCTCTAGTTGTAGTGGTTGTTATTAAATTCCTTAAGTACTTCTTGTCATGAGTATTAGTGTGTGATACCTTGTATGAGTAATACAAGTAATTATTGTTGAGTTATGTATTGTGAATATAGATGTATTGTACAGGGTACAGGTTAGCCTTACGGCCACCTAGGGTTGAGGCAGTGTTGGATCTCCCCTTGGTTGTCGTGGCGGTATGTCATGTGTAGGACCTGTGGGTCGGGGCGTGACACAACTACCTCCCAAACTGCCTAAAGGGGGCCGTTTTCCCTAGGCCAAAGGTGCTGGAATTGGGCAAAGGCATACCAAATTGACGCAAAGAGGCCGTTTGGACCTAGCAACTCATATTGGCTCAAAAATTGCTTCTCCAAATGGCTAAGTAAGGCATACAAATGTTTTGGAACATCTCCAACTTAAAAGAAATATGAAAAAAACTTGATCTAATGCATGAAATAATGACAAAAAGAAGCGTTACTCAACATCAAAATGATCAAACCACATCAAGGACGATAAGAAAAGTGAGACAAGCATGCGAACATGGATTTATTCAAATTTTTAACAACTAAGACAATACGATAAGAACAATAAAACTAAAACATAGAGTACATAAATTGAGAATTAAACCCCCAAATGCTTGGGTTGCCTCCCAAGAGGCGCTTGTTTAACGTCACAAGCTTGACGTACCTTGTCACTTACATCACGGGGGTTCAAAAAGCTTGAAGTTACCCCCGGTCATCTTTTGAGTGTTGCTATTGTTTCCCGGAAAATTCAACGACATTAATGAATAAATTTCACCTTTTTCATGAGTAATGAGGGGTGAGAATTTTACCTTCCCTCCTTGAGATTTTAAACGATGAGGGTTGATACCTTTCTTTTTCTTCCTTCGGACCTCCCGCCAAATTGTCTTCACCATTGATCCCTTTTTCTCCTTTTCTTTGGCATTAGTGCATATTGCTTTCTCCTTTGGTTGCTTTACATTATGACTTGGAAAGGGAGGGTGGGGTTCTTCTTGTTCTTTATTCCCTTGTTCCTCCAAGTACTCGTCCAAGGGGTTTAATGACAGCACCTCCTGCACAAAAGTAGAAATTAGGCGATCAGTTTTGATACGTGGTCCGCAAGCGCACGGGTCGTTAAGTAATACCCTGTGAGTGACACAGGGGTCGTATTCCATGGAGTCCCAAGAACTGCTATTACTTCCCCCTAGATGGCACTGTCTAATCTAACAAGTATAGATTTAAAACAAGAAAAGAAAACAAACAAAAGAAAAAGACTATAAACAAGTGGACTAAGGCTCACCACACAAGCATGCTAAGGAAGCAAGTAACAATGAAAGTTCGAGTTCCCCGCGCGAGGATCCCCTCGGGATTACTAAAGCTAGAATGATACTCAAATTACACAAGCAAAGGTGGTTAGGCCAAGAGATTTCCAAAGGTAGGTCACCCCGATCATCACAGTGATGACCCCTAATCCGAAACGAGTATTGGAATACGGAATCACTTCCACCCAAATCCACCTACGATTGCATTACGCCTAGGAAAATCCCTAATTAAGGTCAAACACAATGTCTAGGCTCAACCCTAATGGTTGGAAGGGTACGGCGTATTCATACATGAATCCCTTCCAAACTTGGTGTGTCTAATACTAAGGTGATGGTCACGCAACCTAGTATAACCTAGAAATTGATACACAGAGTTCTCATGCATACCAATACATCAAAGTGCACCAAGCTTGAACCATAATGATGAGCGAGCGCGCGACTAGCTACAGAGCTAGCACGCGACTCCCCGGCCGCAAGTGCACGGGTCGTCAAGTAATAAACCTCACGAGGAGGGTCGTATTCCCAAGGGCCCGAGATCTACTATTACTTCCTTTTGGGAGTCACTTTCTAGTCGATCGAAACAAGGTTGAAGCAATATTAAAATAATAAAAACAAGTAAAGAAATGCAAATAAGATAAAACTCAATCCGGAATAAAATAGAGATGAAGAATCCAATAATTATGGAAGGCCTCGGGCGAGGATTCCCCCGGGAGAAGACTAAATACGAATGACCAAGATAATTATAAAACTAGGGTTGGCTTGGTTTCGGTCCGCTAGACTCGGATGTCGACTACCCCGGAACCTCCGTAGTGTAGCCCTAATCCAGTACGGGTTTCTCTATCCAGAAAATACCCCTACGATGTCAATGAGAACAAGGAGTCTTGATTAGGGTTAATCTAATGCACGCTCTCGGCTAAATTAACCCTAATCGCGCGGGAGGCTATTAACACCCGGAACCTCCGGTGTATTAATACATGTTACCCTCTTTAACTCATCAAAGGACCTAATACAAGCTAGCATCCCGCCAAACAAGTATCATTAGAAATCAATTCTACGGAATCCATCCATTGTAGAATGAACAACATGATGATGAATTAAAACCAAACAATCAAACTAAGACATTCATTTAAAGCAAAATATAGGTCATTCATACAAAGTCTCCTCCCAAGGTTCACCGGGAGCCCGGTGGCCTTGGGAGGTTTAGTTCAACATCACAAAACTAAGGAGCTCATCATACAACAATTCCATCCAATAAAAACAAGAAAAACCCCCTCGAAGATGTCGACTAGGGTTGAAGGCGTAGCTCGTCGGATCCGCGCCGGCGAGCCCTATGAAGCTTCTCAACGTCTTCCCCTTCTTCTCTGCTTCGAATCTAGCCGAAAATCCTTCCAAAATCCCTCAAGAAATGGTGAAATGAAGTCTAGGACAAGTGGAGGCCGGATGAGAACCCAAAATTCCCCTCAAAAACTCTTCAGAACAAGCATATAAAGCCCGAAGGTGTGCGGGCACTGTGCGGGCCGCACAGTGCCCGCACAGCCTTCTGGCTGTGCTGTGCGGCCAGTGTGCGGGCCGCACACTGGCCGCACACCTCTCTGTCTCCCTTGTGCGGCCACTGTGCGGGCCGCACAGTGGCCGCACACGGACGAGAAAATGTGTCCGTGTGCGGCGCGTCGGCTTCCAGGGTGCTCCAACTCTTCGTTTCTTCTTCAATCTTCCCCGGAATGACACGAATACGGTCGAAACTTGCGCACTTGGTCCTCGAAACCCTGAAATGAAAATAAAACATCAAGTGCGCAAAAACTCATCGAAAATACACATAAGTTGCATGAATGTACAAGAACATCATAGCTAAAACATGATGTATTTTGGTACTTATCAAATACCCCCCACTTAAGCATTTGCTTGTCCCCAAGCAAACGGACATGGAGAACCAGAGATAATCATAAGTGACAAAATACATAACCTCCGGCCAGAGATGGAAGTATCATAGCCAAAGTGAAACTCAAAATATTAAGCAAAGACCACTTGAGATGATTCACGCATTCATTGGCCGTGTCGTGCTGTGTGTGTGCAAATCCCCTAGTTCGAAGTCCTGTAGTCCAAACAAGGTAGACAGGACCCCGAGGACCACTTCTTGAAGCAATTCACGCCACCTAGTGGAATACGGCCTTGAGGTGGTAGAAATACTTCTAGTAGAGTCGTAAGGATCCTTCCTTTTATTTTCGAACAATAACCGGTCGAAATTTATTTTTCTGTACGCAATATGTTTATCTTTTTCTTTTCTGGGACTAACATGAACTGCAAATCCACATTACCTGGAGCTTTGCACATTCATGTAAACGCGCTCATGTCCTTATAGCTTTTGGCGAGAGGAACACTCTGGTTAGGAGCCAGAACCCCAGGTTACTTCGCTATTAGGACAGAGGAGCACTGTCCACGTTTTTATTCACTTTGCCTCTTTTTTTTTTTTTTTTTTTTTTTTTTTTTTCGACCGTATTGCAAAAAAGAACAAGAAGAAGGTCCTTAAAACCCTATTAGAAGGTATTCTAACACGTCAAGGCGCGAAACCACTAGTATGGGTTAGCAACTAAGAGGGTCACGAAAGTGCTGTGGTTCCTCGCCTAGATGTCCAGGGTTCTACCTAAGGGAATAGTGCGAGAATTGCCTAGAATGACATGAAAATCTCAAGTGTGCAGGGTCATAAAAAGCTTAGCATTTATCATGATTTCGAGCTATAATACAATCACAATTAAGTACGCCATCCTAGGTTTACAATCATGCAACAAGTCAAGAATTATCAAAAATTTTCATACAAGTTCACGAAACAAGTAACGAAGATCAGACATGCATAGCCACCCCCCACTTAAAGCAGTACATTGCCCTCAATGTACATTGATCAGCAGTACAGAAAAATTTATGCATGGAAAATAAAGAGGGTGGTGTCATGAACTTCCCCGAGAAATTGGTAATGAGCTTTGCAAGGCACGAGCTCGGGGTGACCATCACCATGGCTACAAGCGAAGTGGAGAGGAAGAAAAATGGACGTCTTGGTCTACCTACAAGCATCCATCAACCACACAAAAACAAAGAAAAGAAACAAGGAATGAAAGCGAAAGTGAGCTCTCGGAGTGAAAGGACTGATGAAGCCGCTCAAGGTCTTCTGTGTCTCCTCCAACGGGCTCGATCAGAAAGTTGACCTACGTCTCGAAAAATAAAGATCAAGCCATGGCAACACGCTAAAATGCGCGAACACGAGTTTAGAAAAATGAGTGAAGTGGAAACAACGCGAAGGTATGCGAATAAATTGAGTTTTGAAAATATTTTTAACGTTGAAACGATGCGAGGGATGTGGTATGATCAAAACAAGCGCGAAAATGTGGAGAAAAGCCGGAAAGAAGAGCATTACAGCAGCAAAACTGGGGCCAGTGTGCGGGTGGTGTGCGGGCCGCACACCAGCCGCACACCCTTCTGCCAGGGGTGTGCGGCCTCTGTGCGGCCGCACAGTAGCCGCACAGAGCCGTGAAAAAAATGCAGAAACGGCTATCTCCAACCCTAAAACACGTCTTCGACATTACAAACGCAACAAAACTCATCTCGGACAAAGGATATATGTATATAAACATAAAACAAACGGGAATTCACCGAGATGGGAAGGAAACAAGGACATACACACTAAAAACATACCAAGAACGGATGAAACGGAGAGCTCACACCCCAAACATAGCATGACCAAAAATACGAAATTTGAAAAGTACGGAATTGTAAAAATTCATGGGGTGCCTCCCACAAGCGCTTGTTTAGCGTCACGAGCCTGACGTTCAAGTTTCTCAACTCATGGTGGTTTAAAAGAAAAAGTTTTACCTGAAGTTCCAATGGATGCAAATGATGATCCAACCGGCAAATTTAAAGAGAGGAGGGAATCGATGTTGTGCATACCTAGGTCGACGAAACATGCTGTGTGTACCTCGTCATGAGAATTCTTGTTTGCTTTGTTGACCTTGGGAGTTATTTTTTTCCATGCTCGCTTCCACGAGCGCTCTCCTTTACTTCTCCCTTGTGACTTATCCGGAAATATATGAGGAGGGTCTTCTTGTGCCTTCTTTTGTGTCTCATCCTCCTCAATAACAACATCTTGTAAGAATTCATCAAGGGGGGTCATCATAAGGACTTCATGCACACAATCTTGAACTAGTAATTCTTTATCATCGAGTGCATAAGAAGTGTCATCAAGCTCCTTGGGGTGTTTCATTGCCTCGGGAATTTTAAAAGTGGCTTCTTCATTCCCGGCCCGCAAGGTCATTTTCCCGTCTTGAATATCCAGCAGGGCACGGGATGTGGCAAGGAAGGGCCGGCCGAGTATGATGGGGACCTCAGTAGCATCATCAACATCAAGAATGACAAAGTCAGCCGGAAAAACTAGACCACCAACTTTCACAATCACATCGCTCACAATGCCACGCGGGCGTCTAACAGTTCGGTCCGCAAGTTGTATGGTGATCCGCGTCGGCTCTAAGTCTTGAAGGCCCAGTTTTAAGAAAAGCTTGTAGGGCATAACATTTATGCTTGCACCGGAATCGGCAAGGGCTTTCTCTACAAGCGAGTCCCCAAAATGACACTCCACAATTAGACCACCCGGGTCTTTGATTTTTTCGGGCAATTTGCTTTGGAGAATTGCCGAACAACTCTCCCCTAGAGACACCGTAGATGCTTCTTCAAGTTTCTTCCTGTTTGTAAGCAACTCCTTCATAAACTTGGCATATTTTGGCATTTGAGAAAAGGCCTCTACAAGTGGAAGATTGATGTGAAGTTGCTTGATCATCTCCAAAAATTTTTTGAATTGAGTGTCCTCCTTGTCCCGATTGAGTCTTGCCGGATAGGGGACCTTCGGTTGGTGCTCTAGCAATTTTTTCTCTTTGTTTTGAGGTTCAATTGAATTGTCATGGCTGTCATTAGCTTCATCCCCACCTACGGAGGAAGTGCCTCTCACCACGTTCTTTTCCTTGTTATCAATTGGCCTAGGAGTCGGCCGAACCTCAACCTCTCTACCACTCCTCAAAGTGATAGCTTGCACATGTTCTCGTGGGTTAGTCTCAGTGTTGCTAGGGAGACTACCCGGTGTTCTTTCCGCCATGGATGCTGCGATCTGTCCCAAGTGTTTTTCGATGCCCTGGATTGAAGCTTGCATATTCCTCACTGTTGTCTCAAGTGTGTTCAACCTTGCATCGGTGATTTGCATGTATTTAGCTAGGACATCCTCAGTAGTGAATTTCCTTTCCGTTGGAGGTGCTTGTGATGATTGTGCCTGAAACCCTGGTGGTTGCGTAAATTTTTGTTGGCCTTGATTTCCCCAATTGAAATTTGGGTGATTTCTCCACCCGGGGTTGTATGTTCCACCATAGGGGTTTCCTTTAAATTTTTGCCCCTGATTCACATAGTCAACATGTTCGAGTGGGGTGACATCGGGGACTGAAATGGGGCAACTAGCAACATCATGTCCCCCTCCACAAGTTCCACAATTCATCACTTGCTTGACACTTGCGCTCGAACGCTCGGTTCTTTCGGACATAAGCAAACTCACTTGCTTCGCTAGTGCTTCGAGCTTCGCATCTTGAGCGGTTTTACTGTCGATTTCATGAACCCCTCGAGCTTGAGTCAGTTTTGCCCTTGAACCCCAATGTGATTCATTTCGTGCCATGTTCTCAATTAATTCTTCGGCATCTTCGGGGTATTTGCTACTCAAGGATCCACCGGCTGCGGCATCAATGAGTTGACGATTCTGGTAGCTCAAGCCATTATACAGTATCTGTATTCGCATCCAAGCTTCAAAACCATGATGTGGGCATTTTCTCAAGAGGTCTTTAAATCTCTCATGAGCTTCAAAGAGGGTTTCGGAATCTCTTTGACTGAAGGCCGAGATCTCTTGCCTTAATCTAGCAGCCTTGCTTGGAGGAAAATAGCGGCCCATAAACTTGTTTACCATCTCCTCCCATGTCTTTATGGAACCCGGGGCGAGTGATGTGAGCCACCTGTAAGCGGCGCCCCGCAAACTGAATGGGAAAAGACGGAGTCTAGCTGCATCATCAGATAGGCCATTGACTTTGAAAGTTGAGCACATTTGGAGGAATCGGGATAGGTGCTCATTCGGGTCCTCATCGGCCAAGCCATCGAACTGCACTGAATTCTGTATCATGCCGATTGGTCTAGCCAAATCAAAATTACTTGCACTGGCAGCCGGAGCTTGCACACTAAACCCTCCCCCAGTAAACTGTGGCCTCTCATAGTCAGACAAAGTTCTTCTCTCTTCGGCCATAGCTATAGGAACTGATTCAGGTGCAGCAACTGATCCCGAGGAGGAACCCACTTGAGTTTCTCTCAACCGTTGGTGTATGACGCGTTCAATTTCTTCGTTCGGCTCTACAAACCCAGTGGGGTTTGCACGAGTTATGCACAGAACGCCTGAGAAAACAAAAGACAAAAGAGATATTAGTGAATATATAAAAATGACGAAAACAAAAACAATAAAAGATGGATAATTACAAATGAAAGCGAAATGACTAGAGCAATGATCCAAAAGTTTTCCTAGAATTCTCGGTTGTTCCCCGGCAACGGCGCCAAAAACTTGATGAGCGAGCGCGCGACTAGCTACAGAGCTAGCACGCGACTCCCCGGCCGCAAGTGCACGGGTCGTCAAGTAATAAACCTCACGAGGAGGGTCGTATTCCCAAGGGCCCGAGATCTACTATTACTTCCTTTTGGGAGTCACTTTCTAGTCGATCGAAACAAGGTTGAAGCAATATTAAAATAATAAAAACAAGTAAAGAAATGCAAATAAGATAAAACTCAATCCGGAATAAAATAGAGATGAAGAATCCAATAATTATGGAAGGCCTCGGGCGAGGATTCCCCCGGGAGAAGACTAAATACGAATGACCAAGATAATTATAAAACTAGGGTTGGCTTGGTTTCGGTCCGCTAGACTCGGATGTCGACTACCCCGGAACCTCCGTAGTGTAGCCCTAATCCAGTACGGGTTTCTCTATCCAGAAAATACCCCTACGATGTCAATGAGAACAAGGAGTCTTGATTAGGGTTAATCTAATGCACGCTCTCGGCTAAATTAACCCTAATCGCGCGGGAGGCTATTAACACCCGGAACCTTCGGTGTATTAATACATGTTACCCTCTTTAACTCATCAAAGGACCTAATACAAGCTAGCATCCCGCCAAACAAGTATCATTCAAAATCAATTCTACGGAATCCATCCATTGTAGAATGAACAACATGATGATGAATTAAAACCAAACAATCAAACTAACACATTCATTTAAAGCAAAATATAGGTCATTCATACAAAGTCTCCTCCCAAGGTTCACCGGGAGCCCGGCGGCCTTGGGAGGTTTAGTTCAACATCACAAAACTAAGGAGCTCATCATACAACAATTCCATCCAATAAAAACAAGAAAAACCCCCTCGAAGATGTCGACTAGGGTTGAAGGCGTAGCTCGTCGGATCCGCGCCGGCGAGCCCTATGAAGCTTCTCAACGTCTTCCCCTTCTTCTCTCCTTCGAATCTAGCCGAAAATCCTTCCAAAATCCCTCAAGAAATGGTGAAATGAAGTCTAGGACAAGTGGAGGCCGGATGAGAACCCAAAATTCCCCTCAAAAACTCTTCAGAACAAGCATATATAGCCCGAAGGTGTGCGGGCACTGTGCGGGCCGCACAGTGCCCGCACAGCCTTCTGGCTGTGCTGTGCGGCCAGTGTGCGGGCCGCACACTGGCCGCACACCTCTCTGTCTCCCTTGTGCGGCCACTGTGCGGGCCGCACAGTGGCCGCACACGGCCGAGAAAATGTGTCCGTGTGCGGCGCGTCGGCTTCCAGGGTGCTCCAACTCTTCGTTTCTTCTTCAATCTTCCCCGGAATGACACGAATACGGTCGAAACTTGCGCACTTGGTCCTCGAAACCCTGAAATGAAAATAAAACATCAAGTGCGCAAAAACTCATCAAAAATACACATAAGTTGCATGAATGTACAAGAACATCATAGCTAAAACATGATGTATTTTGGTACTTATCACATAATCCACACAAATACCATAAACGTAAATCAAAGTGTCCAAACAAGCAAGTTCATCCCAAGGTTCACCAGATGCCCAGTGACCTTGGGAGTCTATTTCATCATCAACAAAGGAGAATGCATACAAAACAAGAAATACAAGATAAAGCTGATAACAACTCCCCAAAGGTGAAGACTAGAAGATGGTGATGGGAATCCGTGGATCGGTGCCGACAAACCCCTAGATACTCTTCCTTGAGTGTGATCTTCTTCTCCCTTTGATTTTCTCCAAAGATCTGCCTTCTACATCCCGGATCAAACCCTGGATCTTGGTAGAGGATAAGAGGTGGCCAAAGAACCCTTTCAAGATGCCCTAGAAACCCTTTTAAAGATGATCTCGGGATGGCTTACGGGTGGCTTCACAGTCAATATACAGGCCATGAGGTTGCCCGGAAAACGGGCATAAAATATGAATAAGTTGCTACAGTACTACTACGGTAAAACTGCTACAAACAAATCTCTACAGTACTGCTACAGTCGTTGCGCTCTGATTTGCTTGCGGTTGACCTCACGGCTGTGAGGTTGCCCATGAGGGTTTCCAGACTTAGAAAATTCTTGAAATGTTTGTGCTTCAGGATGTTACAGTGTTGCTACAGTGCTAGGACCCCCGAAAATGATGATTTCGGCGTGGATTTCTTCACAAATCGCGTCATTAAGCTCACCTAAGCATCTTTTGTACATGAAACATGAAATAACCCAATTTAGACCAAAAAAGGGCATCGATTCATCAACAAAATATGGAAAACATGCGCAAGTATATGGATAAAATACGTACATTTAGACGTTTATCAAACATCCCCATACCTAAGCGTTTCCTTGTTCCCAAGCAAACAAACATGAAGAATAGGGGCAAGAAGATAAACGGATAAATGTATGACCTCAAGCTAAATAGTGAAGAACTCCACAAGCACAAATAGACAGAAATCAAGAAATGAGTTGTTCAATGAATAGTCAAGTAATACTAGATTTGTTTCTCCTAGAGTGCCTGTGAGTGTGTGCTAACTCCCACCTTGACCTCCACACCCTGGGTTACCCTAGGATTCCCAATCATCGCACACATAATGAAATCGGCATTAAAGTGTTAAAAGCATCCTCAATACTCAGTTAAAAGTTCTTTGGTTATTGGATAAAACTTTAGCTCTTAAGTGACTATGCAGTAAGTTCCAGGGGATCAAGATATTTTATTACTCTCACATATATACAGACATACACTTTTTTTTTTGCTAAGTCCGACTAACGTAGACTGCACAAAAATCTTTCAGACGAATGCACATGCTGGCCAGGCACAAGAGCCACCCATCCTACTTGATTACAGTCCACATAAACGCATTTGTGCTACACTAGTAGAGGAATACTGTCATAGACTCCTTTTTTTTTCAAAAGAACAGACTAACTCTCAAATCCCCTGGTTAAACCCACTACAATAGTTCACTTTAGGCTAAAGAAAACAATGAAGGAACTCAAAAGCTCTTAACAGGGTATTGAACATAGACTTAACAATTTAATGCCAAAATCATTATGATGGGTTGGTAGGAGTATACAAGGTGAAAGTGCATGTGGACAGATATAAGGGTGCACTAGAGGTAAAATAGAACTACATTCAAGTATAGGCGAAGTACAGCTCACAACTATCATTCTACCAAGCCAGGAAGTCCTTAATAATAAAAGCATAGCTATCATAGGTAATTCAAGCATGCAGTTGCAAAAATTTTCGAAGTTCACGAAAATCCAACTCCAATCCCCACTTAAAGATGCACATTGCCCTCAATGTGCCTAAGCAATGGAATGCAACAATATAGATAATAAAAACATAGTATAAGGGTTTAGTGAACTTCCCCGAGTCTCAAAGCATGAGTCTTGAAGTCCATGAGATCGGTGTGACCACCAAAGATCATGGTAGATATTGGAGAAGAAAGTGTGCAAGATGCCCTAATTCCACCCTACAAGGTAGAAAAGAACATCAACTCAAGGCATCTATTCATACACCCAAAAAGAAACAAGAACAAACACAAACACAAGAAAAACAATGGAACAAAACATCATCCAAGCAAGTCCATGTGTATTCAATATCATGATGTTCAATTCACTCTTATAGCAAGTGTTGCGAAGGGGTAAGATAGATGATACAAGATCAGTCCAAAATACAAGAAAATCAAGGGCATCTCGTGATGGAGTGCGAAAGAATTCAAGAAATGCTACAGTAACTCCCAAAAAAGAATTTGCAAGGGCTTCCCTTGGACATGGAGCATAAAAATTTTTACAAAGCTTTCAAATTACTCCAAAAACCCACAAAAACAACAAAAAACCAATCTCCCACAACATTGGTATCGATTCAACTTGAAAAATAGGAGAGAGGAAGAAGAAACATTCATGCTCAACAACTAAGGTTTAGAAGAGGGTACCTTGGAGGATCGGTGAAGATGATGGCAAAACTCCCAATAGATCATGCAAATTAAGTCCTTGGAATAGGAGATTCGTGTAGAGGAAGAACAATGGAGAAAAATAGTGAAAGAATGAGGGAAAACGGATGAGAAATGAGAAAGATATGAAGAAAATGGTGAAGAGGTACACAACTTAACATTCAGCCCGAGCATCCATGCGGGTGGGCTCATGGCCGTGAGCTAGCCGCCATGAGCCTACCCGTTAGCACTCTCTGGATGGCTCACGGGTGAGCTCCCGGGCCATAAACGGCTTGAACTCAGGTTTACATCAAGTTGACCTCCTCTAAACCCCAAAAACACTCGAAACAAAGCCGAAGAAAGCATGGAAACACTCAAAACTTGGATCTCATGATATCTAATCATTAAATCACTCAAGGAAACACACAAACATGCATGAATGATTAAACAAAAATAATGATAAAAAATTACTAACACAAGAAGAAACCGAAGAAGACTAAAACTTCAAACACACTGATAAATGGCTAAACATACGTATTTTCTATGTATTCGGGCATATATATTGCGTATTTTTCTATGAGTTGACGCCCGTTTTTGGTCTGAATAGGTTTCTTTTGTGTTACAGGTACCAATGAGACCCTTTCGAGCTCATTGACAGAATTTTAGAAGAAATCGGCATCGAAAACATTGTTGTTGAGCGGGGGGTACTGTAGCAATCACTGTAGCACTAAAACTTGGAGAACTTGGTCAGGAGATCCATGCGGGTTGCCATGTGGGCACTGTTGAGGCCGCATATGGTACTGTAGCAGTTTCACTATAGCATTTACGCGACTTTCGGGATTTTTCGGAGACTTTCTCTCCCCGCATGCGGGGCCGCATAACTCACTGGAATTCATTTTTAAGGGCTTTTGAGAGCATTTTGAAAAAAAAAACCTAGGTCTTGGGGAGAGCTTGACTTCACCACCTTCTTTGGGAGCTTGAGGCTGGGTTTTGGAGGTGATTCTTGAGGAGAGGACGACGGGGAGAGCACGACACGACGAGTCCACACCTTCGATTCACATTTGAGAGGAAGATTGACAAAGGAAGCCACTCCTTGGGTGGCGTCCTTGGAAGCGTCATTCGGCCTTGATCCTTTGAGGGAGTGTTCATGTTAAGCTTTTGGTTGTTTTCATTGATTTTCTTACTTTTTTTGTGACCATGAGTAACTAAACCCCAAGGTCACCGGATGTAGGTGAACCTTGGGGGTGAACTTGTGTATTTTGGATGCTTTTTCTAGTTTTACGCATTTGACTTGGTTTGTGATCCTTGTTTGGTGGTTCTTGATTGCCTTGATATGTATGAGAACTCTATATATCAATTCCTAAACAATGCTAGGTTGCATGACCATTGCCCTAGTATTAGGCTCACCAAGCTTGGAAGGGAATACATGTACGAATACGCTGTGACCATCGGGTATTTGTACCCCTCCAATTGTTAGGGTTGTCCTTGATTGTGTTTCAACCCTAGCTTGAGGAAATCCGCTAAACCCATTGCAATCGTACAAGGATTTGGGCAGAAGCAATTCTGTATTCCAATACTTGTACCGGATTAGGGACCAACACCGTGACCATCGGGTTGGTCTAATTTAGGGTTTCCCGGTCCAAACCACCCACGTGCATGCTAGTTAGGGCATCCTTGTCACTTTAGTAACCCCCGAGCGAATCCTCATCCGTGACCACTTCCTTACCTTGATACTTTCCTCCGTATTTATACTTGCCATTTGCATGCTCTTTGCTTTAGTAGGTTATTTTTAGGTCTTCTTCCAAGTGATTGATTAGGTTAAACAACATTGTGATAAGGAAGTAAGAATAGATTCTCGGGCCCTTGGGAATACGACCCCCTCGTGTTCCTGCGAAGGGTATTACTTGGCGACCCCGTGCACTTGCGGGTGAGCGATTCAAACGCGTACCACACACCCAGAATACGGAAAATGAATAAGACAACCATTCAAACTACATGAAAATGGAATTGCAACAAATTTAAAAACTTGGGTTGCCTTCCAAGAAGCGTTTGTTTAACGTCATTAGCTCGACATACCTCTTTCTTTCCTAAGGAGGCTTGAAAATGGTTTGTTCATCCCTGCTAGAAGTGGCATAAGAACTATCAAGAAATACAAAACTTATCTTCCGGGATGATGCAAATTTGGAGGTCAAGCATGACTTGCCTTTTGGCTTCCATGGAAAAAGTTTGGGCCGGGCATTGTACAACTTCAACTTTGGCAAATCCTTAGATGGCTTGAAGCTCCTCCCCGCTTCTTTTATAGTCCTGACAAAAATTCCTTTGACTACCTGACATGACCCCTTGCGTGTATCCCGCAAGTGCACGGGCTTGTCGAAGTAATAAATTTACCCTGGTGAGTGGGTAGTTGAATCCACAGGTAATAGGGACTTAAGACACGAGGTTTCACTAATTAGCTAAGTAATGTATGGTGGGTGTATAGAGAATTAATGAGTGAATATGAAAGCAATATAAAGTAGAAAGATGGAAGGTAAGAGAGTGCAAGAACGAGTAAATAGAGAAGGACTAGCAATGGATGAAATAAGTTACCCGGACAAGTTACCACTAGGACTTATGCTTCTAGTGCAAGACTATGCTATTATACCTTCCTATTGGTGTTAATTGAGTTGAGGATATCTGATAAGTGCTTGTGTTATAGTACCGCGAAGCGTTATTATCTTACATTGAGCATATCTTTTATCAGTTTTTATCACTAAATAGCGTGCATTTGTGTATTCTTGTGCATTGAAGGTTTGTGGAGCTAAATTTGAGAAGAAGAACGAAATTAGGTCGTGTTCGCCGATGTTTGGAAGATTTTGGACCAAGCACGGAACAAGACACGAGCTTGGACTTGTGAGTGTGTGCCAACCTCCTTTGGAGCGGCACAAAGGCAGTCACATTCACAACAAGTCTAACTCGTGTGGCTTAGGAGAACTTCACCAAGAAGTAGACTTGAAGCAATCGGCATGATCTACCATTGATTGTGGGCCCATTTCAATGGCCTCGATGAAGAACGACAGATTCGGGAGCGTTTCGAGGCAAGTACTGCAGCAGCACTGTAGCTTTGTTACTGTAGCGAAATACTGTAGTAAGTTACTGTTCACTTTCGGCCGAAATTCAGAATTCCAGAGAATTCACACGGGCGTGTGGAATTAACATACGGCCGTGTGAATTAATTTTTCAGTAGACAGAAACTTCACACGGCCGTGTGAAGCCCCCGATAAGTCAAATTTTAAAGCCGCGATTCAGCATTATAAAAGGCAATTTTGGAGACCTTTTGGGATATCTTTTGACCTATCTTTCTCTTCAACTTGGGGAGTGCGGCTAGGGTTTCGGGGAGGATTTCGTGGAGATTTAGCGCGCGTCATCGGCATCGTCACCGATGTTCGACGGCCGCACAAGACCACGGCCACTGGTGGTCGATCCGCAAGTGCACGGGGTCGTCATGTAATATCCCTCACGCACGCGCGAGGGGGTCATATTCCCAAGGGCCCGAGAATCTACCCTTACTTCCTCTTCATATGATTGTTTGGCCGATCAAGTCAAGTGTTGTGCAAAAGAAATTAAAAAGATGATTAACATGCAAATAAAATGCTCTATGGTGGAGGCAATAATCGAGGGGTAAAACGATATAAAGAGAGGGTCACGGATGAGGATTACCAAGGGGGCTACTAAAGTGCAGGGGTTGCCTTAATTAGCATGCAAATGGGTAGTTTGGACCAAGAAACCTGAAGTTATACCAACCCGATGGTCACAGAAATTGGTCCCTAATCCGGTGCATGTGTCGAGTACGGAATTCCTTCCGCTCGAATCCTCACACGATTGCAAAAGGAGCAAAAGGTTTCTCAAGTTAGGAAGAAGACACAATCTAGGTCAATCCTAACAATTGGAGGGGTATAAATACCCGATGGTCACAGCGTATTCATACATGTATCCTTACCAAGCTTAGTGAGCCTAATACTAAGGCAATGGTCATGCTTCCTAGCATTTTCTAAACATTGATACACGGAGTTCTCATGCATACCAAGCATTCAAATACACCAAACAAGGTTCACAAACAAGTCCCAAAATGCATAAATCAAGTCAAGCAAGCATCCTACACAAGTTCACCCCCAAGGTTCACCTACTTCCGGTGACCTTGGGGTTTAGTTGCCCATGAATACAAAATACACAAGATAATACATAGAAACAACCAAATACAAAGACAAGAACAACCCCTCAAAAGGTAGAGGCCGAATGACGTTGCAACGACGCCACCAAAGAGGTGGCTTCCCTTGTCGAAATGAGTCCTTCCTTTTTATATATAAATAAGTCCTTTTTAACAAGAGTTTGAGGAGTACTTTTTGGGTTATCTTGAGTGAGTTCACACACACTTACACATTTTTGAGTTATTGTCCTTTTTTATTCAAGTTTTTAGCTAGAGCATTGATATCTTTATGCAATGTTTTGATTTCCCCTTACTTGTAGAATGCTTCTTTTGCACACTTTTGGTGAACCTAAGGCCGAGCACTTTCAATTGTTCTTCCCAAGTACTTTCATGTTTTATTTTTGCTTGAGAACAAGTAAAAGCTTAAGTGTGGGGGAGTATTCCCTGGGGTCCCAAGAGCTGCTATTACTCCCTTCTAGATGACATTGTCTAATCCACCAAATATAGGTTTAAAACAAGATAGGAAAAGAAACAAAAGAAAAGGCTATAAACAAGTGGGCTAAGGCTCACCACAGTAACATACTAAGGAAGCAAGTAACAATGAAAGTTCGAGGTCCCCGAGCGAGGATCCCCTCGGGACTACTAAAGCTAGAAGGATACTCGAATTACACAGGCAAAGGTGGTTAGGCCAAGAGACGTCCAAAGGTAGGTTACCCCGATGGTCACGGTGATAACACCTAATCCGGTACGAGTATTGGAATACGGAATCACTTCCGCCCAAATCCTCACACGATTGCATTACGCCTAGGGAAATCCCTAATTAAGGTCAAACATAATATCTAGGCTCAACCCTAATGGTTGGAGGGGTACGAAATACCCGATGGTCACGGCGTATTCATACATGAATCCCTTCCAAACTTGGTGTGTCTAATACTAAGGCGATGCTCACGCAACCTAGTATAACCTAGAAATCGATACACAGAGTTCTCATCCATACCAATACATCAAAGTGCACCAAGCTTGAACCATAAACCACACAAATACCATACCTGTAAATCAAGTATTCATACAAGCAAATTCATCCCAAGTTTCACCGGATGGCCGGTGACCTTGGGAGTCTAGTTCAACATCAATAAAGGAGAAATTATAAAGAACAAGAGATACAAGGTAAAGCACATAACAAACTCCCCCAAGATGAAGACTAGCGGTGGTGATAAGAACTTGATGGATCTGCGCCAACAAGCTCCTAGATCTTCTCCTTCATCGCACTCCTCTTCTCCTCTTCGATTTTGCACCCTAGATCACCCTTCTCCCACAGCCTTGAATCTCTTGAAACCCTAGATGGTGGTGGAGGAGAAGTGGTGGCCAAAAGACCTTAAGAAAAATACCCTCAAGCCCTTTAAAACCTAATTTCAAGATGCCATGTGGCCTGGCATGCGGCCACTGTAGCACCCCAAATTTTGTGTAAGTTGCTGCAGTGGAGTGCTACAGTAATGCTGCAATACCTACTACGGTAAACCTACGGCAGTGCTACTGCTACAGGGCTGTATGCGGTCAGTTATGCGCCTGAATGGGTGCCCGTATGGACCTCCAGACTTAGCCGTTTCACCAAGTTCTTGTGCTACATCACTGCTACAGTTCTGCTACAGTATCGACAATCGAAAATAGTGTCTTCCTTGCCAATTTATCCTTAAATCATGTTGTCAAGCTCCCCACAGTATCTTTTGTACCTGTAACACGAAATAAACTAATTTAGGCCGAAAACGGGAATCCACACATACAAAAATACTCTATTTATGCATACACATACATGAATAATATGTACATTTAGGCATTTATCAAATGCCTTGTTCCTTGATTAGTCTGAAAACTTCCCAACAACGGCGAACACGATCTAACTTCATTCCTTTGTTCCAAATTAGCTCCATAAACCTACAATGCACAAAAGCACACAAATGCACACAATTTAGTGATAAAATCTGATAAAAGATATGCTCATTGTGATATAATAGCGCTTCGCGGTATTATAACACAAGCACTTATCACAAAGGCACGAGGATTGTATTCCACTGGGCTAAGGACCTACTATTACTCCTTCGTCGCCTACTTTCTAACCCAGTATCTTAAGCATGGTAAGTTACTCAATTGAATACAATAAGATAAATATGAGATATACATATAAATTCCAGAATAAACAAGATGATTGGAAGTGCTATAGTAATATGCGAAGGCCTATGGATGTGGATCCCCTTGAGGGGTCATCATGATACATGGATGAACAATAAATAAAATAGGATGGGTGATTTAGACCGAGGGATCTAAAGATTAGATCAAAACCCAATTTCTCGGCGATTGAACCCTAATCCCATACGAATGTCGATTGGAATTTGTTCCTAACCAATATTCCTACAATTGCATTAAGTACAAGGAGATCCCAAAATAAGGGTACACTAAGCCCTAGTTTACCCTTAAAGATTGGAGGGGTAGTGATATCCAATTTTCGTTACTATAGCAAGTTACGGGTTCACTGTAACAAGTTATTGTTCACTGTTCACCGAAAATCAGCAAAATAGAAAGTTCACACGGGCATGTGGAAATTTCACACGTCCGTGCAAAATCTCGATTTGAAGCCGCGACTCAACACTATTTAAAGGCCCTTTTGGGACTTTTTCGGCATCTTTTTCGCCTATCTTTTGGAGGTTCGTGGCTAGGGTTTGGAAAGGACTTTGTGGAGGATTGGAGAGCTCCATCGACATCGACCTCGTAGCCCGGTGCCCACACAAGACCACGACCACACTACACAAGGGGATTTTCATCTATGTTTTCAAATTGTGTTTGTTCATGTACTTTGATGGATTTGTATAGCTCCATGAGGAGCTAAACTCCTTGTGGGGATTCGGACTTGTAAACCCTAGGCTGATTATGTTTCTATGACATGTTATTATTCTTTCTTTATTGATGAATTTAATGGAGTTCCAATCTTCATTTATTCTTGTGTTTAGTTTCCCTTAGAAGTGACACTTGATAAGTGCCTAAATACACCACGTTTTAGTTATAAAATTTGTATACTATAATGCAACTTGTAGTCATTTCGATGACATTTGGTGCATTTGATACGTTTATTTTTGTTTCAGGGATTCGTGGGCCATTGTCACAATGAAGATACGTATTTGAGTTGTTTCGGAGGGAAATGATGAAGAAAGGAAGTCGTTACATGCTCCAGACGCCAAGGGACACGCGCGCATTGCTCACACTGAGCATGTGTGCGGCCACTATGTGGTCCCGCACAGTGGCCGCACAACTCCTCCAGAAGCCTGTGCGGCCGCGCACACTAGCCTCACACCACGGCCAAAAGCTTGTGCGGTTAGTGTGCAGGGCCGCACACTATCCACACACCACAGCAAGAAGGCTGTGCGGGCACTCTGCGGCCCCGCACAGTGCCCGCATAGCCTCGGGGTATATAAGGCAGCTTTTCAGGGTTTTGAGGGGATTCTGCTGACTATTGGCTCTCATCCGACCTTCACTTCTTATCAAGTAATTTCCATCAATTTTGGAGGCAATTTCGGTAAGAATTGAAGGAGAGAAGAATGGGAGAACGCAGACAAGCATCAAGGGGCTCGTCGGCGCAGATCCGACGAATCCTCATCAACACCTTCTAGACGACATTTCGAGGGGAGTTTCATTGTTGTTTGTATAATGGTTGTTATGTATTTCGAACCCTCTCATTTTGTTATGTCGAACTAGACTCCCAAGGCCACCGGGCTCCCGGTAAACCTTGGGAGCAAACTTTGCATGGATGACATTGGTATTTGTATTTGATTGTGTGTGACTTGTGTTGTTGGCTTTAATCTATCATTTTCATGTTCAGTCTACAATTGATGGATTCTGTAGATTTGATTTTGAATGATACTTGTTTGGCAGGATGCTAGCATGTATTAGGTCTTATGATGATTAAAGAGGGACTCATTGTACTAATACACCGGAGGTTCCCGGTGTTAGTAGCCTTCCGCGAGGTTAGGTTGTTTTGGCCGAGAGTGTGCATTAGAATAACCCTAACCAAGACTCCTTGTTCCCAAAGACATCGTGTGGGCATCTCTTGGATAGAAGAACCCGTACTTCATTAGGGCTATACTACGGAGATTTCGGGGTAGTCGACATCCGAGTCTAGCGGGCCGAAACCAAGTCAGCCTTATCTTTAAGTCTATTACCGTCATCCGTACTTAGTCTTCTCCCTTGGGGATCCTCGCCCGAGGCCTTCCTTAATTACTGGATTCTTTCATCTTCATTTTTGTTTGGATCGAGTACTACTTTATTTTTACTTTCTCGTTTAATTTTATTATTCTCAATTTTATAATTGCATTAACCCTACTTTAATCGACTAGATAGTGAACCCCAAAAGGAAGTAATAGTAGATATTGAACACACAAGTTTTTGGCGCCGTTGTCGGGATCTTCCGAGAATACTAGGAAAACTTTTGGATCAATGATCTAGTCATTTAATTTTCACTTTTAATTATTCACCATTTATTGTTTTCAGTTTTATCTTTTTATCGACTAATTTACCTTTTCAACTCCTGTTCTCCCAGGTACTCTGTGTATGACTCGTACAAAGGTTAACAGAAACCCACGTTGGGTCACAACCAAGATCAGTTGAGTCACCGGAAGAAATTTTTGTTGCAATGGCTGAAGAGAGGAGGACACTGTCAGACTATGTGATAGGGGCCCGAAAGTGCATGGGTTATCGAAGTAATAAAATACCCTGTTGAGTGGGTAGTCATATCCACAGGGAATAGGGATTTGAGATATAAGTATTCACTATTTAGCTAACGCGATTTGTGAAAAGAAATAAGTGAATGAGTACGAGAATAATTAGTAAAAACAAGAATTAAAAGAGAAGTGTGGAAGATGAGAGAGTGCAAGTAAGTGTAGAAGAGTAGGACAAGCAATGAGAGAAAATTGGTATCCAGATAAGCTACCCCTAGGACTTATGCTTCTAGTGCAAGATAATGCTATTATACCTTCCTATTGATGTTAATTGAGTCGAGGAGATCCTTAAACACACGGTCCCAAATCTAAGGTCAACCGTGACAAGTCCCAACACTATGCCCCGGCATTAGATTTCACTACGACCTTTGACTCTCGTTGACCTGTCAACTAAGCCCTAGGGGAGTTTGTCTTCCTAAGGCTCACACTATGTGGAATTGCTTTAGGTTCTAGGGATTCCAAGTGATAAACCCGGTTCCTATATGTAGTTTAAACCCTTTGGTCCAGGTGAGAGAACCTGTCACGCACCGACCCGCGGGCCCACGGGACGCGACAACCGCCGTGACAATCCCGAGGAGGGATGCTCCGCCACTCAACCCTCGAGACAACGCAAGGCTAAACAACAACCTGGAATTCCACATTATTTAACACAAAGATACCGGAAAGAGATACAACTATACACAGCCAGAATAACAACATCAACCATGACAACAATGATGAAGTACATTAGTAACAAGATGACAAATGCACTGGGCAGCTATAACAGCAACAACAACTCTAAATACACCAGAGTTTAAAAGTTGGGATAGATACAAAACATACAACAGGATTTACTACAAACTAGTGGATCCATAAGTAAAGACTACATGTCCATGTCCAAAGAAACATACATGAAACAGAAAGATACATAGAAGATAGAGCAGCAACTAATGCCCAGCACAGTGCGCACCGCTTCACCTACTACCTGCAACAGTCTAGGAGAAGAAAGAGGGGTGAGTAACTAGCGTTACTCAGTGAGGGGAGACTAGCACAACTCACCAGAGACACCAATAACAAGAATAATAATAAAGCATCAAGATAAGAATTTTACCAAAATAAGATAAGTACTTAGAACATAAAAGTATATGATAGCATACTTAACATAGCATAAGAAGGTAGGGTCAAGAAAACCCTTCTTAAATCAAAAAGATAATAACAACCTCAACTCATAGAACTCAAAATAATATGTACATCGACAATTCGATAAGAAATGCAAATATCAAAGAAGTATTGCCAAATTGAATTTATGGGAGACTGTTGACACGACCTTTTGCGTGCGTACCGCAAGTGCACGGCCTTGTCGAAGTAATAAAAGTTACCCCGGTGAGTGGGTAGTCGAATCCACAGGGAATAGTGATTTAAAATACGAGAAGTTGCTATTGAGTCGTGTGATGTACGAAAAGAAACAATGATCGGAGTGATGAGTGAATTTATGGGAACTAGAGTAGATGCAAAGCAAATAAATCGAAAGATGAAAGAGAGAAAAGTGCAAGCAACGAGTAAAAAGAGAGAGACTAGTAATAAGTGAAAATAGGGTATCCGGACAAGTTACCTCTAGGACTTATGCTTCTAGTGCAAGACTATGCTATTATACCTTCCTATTGATGTTAATTGAGTCGAGGAAAATCCTGAAACACACGGTCCCAAATCTAAGGTCAACCGTGGCTAACCTCAACACTATGTCCCGGCAATAGGATTCACGTCAACCCTTCACTCTGTTGATTGCTCAACTAAGCCCCAGGGGAGTATTTCTACCTAAGCCTAACACTACGTGGGATTGCTTTAAGCTCTAGGGACTCCTAGTGATAAAACCTGTTCCTATATGTGATAGTTCTACCCCTTTGGTCCAGGAGGAAGAACCATTGTCTAAATTAAGCCCCAGTGCGTAGGATTCACGTCACCCCAAAACCTTAGGGGAGTTTGTCTACCTAGCACTTCACTCTATTTCGACCTCTAATGACTCAAGGAATCGGAGGTAGGGAGAAATCACAACGGAAGGGCAAGGGGTACGGTGCTACCTCACAACTCTCCCTCTCAACCCTCTTCAATTTTAAGTAGTCTAATCCTATAGGAGTTGTCACACCTCCAAAGGATAACCTAGATTGTTCTCAATCCTTAGTATCACGGCTAAGAGAAAACAATAGCACAAGAAATCTAAAATTGAAACTCGAATTTATTCATCAATTAATGGAAAAGCATAATAACAATGTCAAAGAAACATAATTATCCTAGAGTTTTACAAGTCCGAATACCCACGAGGGGTTTAGCTCCTCATGGAGCTATACATGTTTATCAATTTATGAAAGAAAGAACAAACTAAAGACATCAATGAAAACCCCCTCGCGTATGGTGTGGCCGTGGTCTTGTGCGGCCGTCGAACGTCGGTGACGATGCCGATGACGCGCTCCAATCCTCCACAAAGTCCTCTCCGAAACCCTAGCCGCCCTCTCCAGAAGTTCGGGAGAAAGATAGGTCAAAAGATTCTTCAAAAAGTCTCCAAATCGGCTTTAAATAGGCTGAGTGTGGCTTTAAATTTGAAGTTATCGGGAATTCACACGGCCGTGTGGAATTTCCACACGCCCGTGTGAAGTTTCTGTCTTTTCCTGAAAATTACTTCACATGGCCGTGTGTTAATTCCACACGCCCGTGTGAAGTTTCTGGCTTGCTGGAAAATCAATCCACACGGCCGTGTGTTAATTCCACACGCCCGTGTGACGTCTCTGGTTTGCTGGAAAATTAGTTCACACGGCCGTGTGTTAATTCCACACGCCCGTGTGAATTCTCTGGAACCTTGACTCTTCGGCAGAAGTGCACAGTAACTTGCTACAGTGATTCGCAACAGTAACTTGCTACAGTGTTGCTGCAGTGCTCTCCGAAATGCTCCCGAATATGTTGTTTCTTCATCGAGGCCATTGAATTGGGCACACAATCAATGGTAGATCGTGCCTATTGCTTCGAGTCTCCTTCTTGGTGAAGTTTTCCTAAGCTACACGAGTTAGACTTGTTGTGAATGTGACTGCCTTTGTGCCCCTCCAAAGGAGGTTGGCACACACTCACAAGTCTAACCTCGTGCCTAACCTCGTGCCTTGTTCCTTGCTTGGTCTGAAAACCTCCCAACAACGGCGAACACGACCTAACTTCGTTCTTCTTTTCCAACTTAGCTCCACGAAACCTACAATGCTCAAGAATACACAAATGCACACTATTTAGTGATAAAATCTGATAAAAGTATGTTCGTTTGTAAGATAATAAAGCTTCGCGTTACTACAACACAAGCACTTATCAACTGTCCCTGGAGGAGAAATAGCTGGGCTTCGCCCCCTCACCATAAACTCAAGATGACAACAATAGAGAAATAGAACAGGTTAAATATCGAATAAAATGCAAGAAACACCAGTTCGAGAATACTCAACTCTTGAGTCAAGTGAAGCTTGCGGGAGACTGTTCTCCTAGAAGTGACAGTTAGGCTTCGCCCCCTCACCACAAGTTTGAAATGACTCAAGGTAAGTAACTCTACAGAAATAAATCTCAAACACAATATAAAAACAATACCCAATAACTCACACAGCATGAAGTGGTCTAAAAGCATCCCTTAGCCTTCGCCGTGGCCGCCGCAAGGTTCAAGGCCGTCAAGGTGGTCATGTCCTTGACGTTGACCCATCGGTTCACCGGTTGGTGACAAATCGGCGATCGCAATATTAATACCACATAAAGCATTCAAGGTCTTTCTCAATAATAATTATCATTTATCAACAAGCCAATCAAGTATAAATCAATAAAACCATACTTGAAACATGATATAAGTGTAGATAGATGTATATGTGTGTGTGTATGTGTGTTTATATCTAGATATCGGCATTCTTCCAATAAAGCTATGCATAATGATCCCACTCACAGAATTGGCGATCCGCCTTACTCACAAGCTACTCTTCGGCTACTCCATTGCCTCAAGCCAAAGCATCTTCTCCTTGCCAAAGTACCATAAACACAATGTTAGCACAAGCAACACAAGGAAACCCTAGGTTTCCCTACCAATGACTCCAACGGGCTATAGGGTTTCTCAACTAACTCTAGAGGCTACCAAAGAAGTTCTAAGGGTTTTAGAGCTCTCATCTAACTCAAGGAAACAAGAAAAACAAGAACAACCCACCAGAGCTAATGTAGCTCCAAGAACAAGGAAGAAAGCTACTTAAGGGTTCTTGAGATCAAAGCCTACAACCAAAGCCAAAGCTTCTCTCAAGATTCACAAACTATAAACAAGAATGAAAACAAGAATTCAACTCCTCTCAAGGCTCCAACAAACCCTAAACTCATCATCCAAAGAAGAAGAAGAAATAAGAAGGAAAGAAGAGAAGAAGAGCTTACCTAGAATAACCAAGGAATTGGTTTGCAAGCTCCACAACCAAGCCCAAAATCTCCTCCAAAACCAGCCAAAAACTCTCAAGAAAGGTGGAGGAAGAGAAGGGAAGAAGTGAGGAGTTTTGGAGAGAAGAAATGAAGAGAAAGGGGTTTAGATCGGGTTTAAAAAGGGTAAAACAGTGGGTCGTGCGGCCGGTGTGCGGCCAGTGTGTGGCGCCACACAGTGGCCGTACACCCTTCTGCCAAGGGTGTGCGGGAGCTGTGTGGCCCCGCACACAGGCCGCATAGGCCAGAAACATGGCCTGTGCGGGCAGTGTACAGTCCACACACCCCCTGTGCGGCCTGTACACGGCCCGAACCCCTTCTAAAACCCTCAAAACTCGGCCTAAAACCCTCGGCAAACCTTCCCAACTCAAAACAAAGAGGAACTCACCCAAAACTACAAGTAATTAAACAAGGAACGATCGAAAAACACCGATCTAAACAAGAGGGAAATACCCGAAATACTACAGAACCCTAGTCTATATTAAGCCCCAATACTAAGATTCACTACAACCCTTCACTCTGTTGCTCACGCAACTAAGCCCTAGGGGAGTTTATTGACAGGATTATTTACTACGAGGGCCAGTTCAGGTGGTAGCTGACAGGCTCCCCGAAAGTGCACGGGTTTGTCGAACTAATAAAAGTTACCCCGGTGAGAGGGAAGTCGAATCCACAGGGAATAGGGAGTTAGAATACGAGATTTCACTATTAAAACTATGCGAAGTACGGAAAAGTAGTAATCGATTTGTGTGTGAATTGCGAGAACAACTATACTAAAGACAGGAAATTAAATAGAGAAAGGTGAAAGATTAGAAATCACAAGAAAAGAGATTAAAGAGGATTTAACAATTAATGAAGTGGGGTATCGGGACAAATTATCTCTAGGATCTATGCTTCTAGTGCAAGACTATGCTATTATACCTTCCTATTGATGCTAATTAAGTCGAGGAAATTCTTAGACTCACGATCCCAAACCTAAGGTCAACCGTGACTAACCCCAACACTATGCCCCGGTATTAGGATTCACAACAACCCTTCACTCTATCGCTCACACGATTAAGCCCCAGGGGAGTACATTTACCTAAACCTCACACTACGTGGGATTGCATTAAGTTTTAGGGACTCCTAGTGATTAAACCTGTTCCTATGTGTAGTTCTAACCTTTTGGTCCAGGAGGAAGAACCCTAGTCTAGATTAAGCCCCAGTGCATAGGATTCACTTCAACCCTTCACTCCGTTACTCGTGTAACTAAGCCCCAGGGGAGTTTATCTACCTAGCACTTCACTCTATCTTGACCGCTACTAAATCAAGGAAACGGAGGTAGGGAGAAATCACACCGGAGGGGAAAGGGGTACATCGCTACCTCACAACTCTCCCTCTCAACCCTCTTCAATCTTAAAGAGTCTAATCCTATAGGAGTTGTCACACCTCCAAAGGAAAACCTAGATTGCTCTCAACCCTAGTGTCACATCTAAGGGAAAACAATAGCAAGATAAAATTAAGATCGAAACTCAATTCTTATTCATCAATAATGGAAAAACATAATAACAATGTCAAAGAAACATAATAACCCTAGAGTTTTACAAGTCCGAATACCCACAAGGGGTTTAGCTCCTCATGGAGCTATACATGTTCATCAATGTATATAATAAAACAAGAAGTAAAGACATAGATGAAAAACCCCCTTGCGTATGGTGTGGCCGTGGTCTTGTGCGGCCGCTGGACATCGATGATGATGCCGATGACGCGCTTCAAACCTCCACGAAGTCCTCTCAAAAACCCTAGCCGAAAGCCCCCCAAAAGATATCCAAGTGATAGAAGGGGAGGGTCCTCAAATAGATCTGAAAACGGGCTATTTATAGGCTGAAATTGGGCTGAAATCGGAGTTCCACACGCCCCTGTGTTAATTGCACACGGCCCTGTGTAAAACCAGGAATTCCACACGCCCGTGTCTTAATTCCACACGGCCGTGTGGAAATTCTGAAATCGTGTGGAATTTCCACAAGCCTGTGTGAAGTTTCTGGCTTGCTGGAAAATTAATTCACACGGCCGTGTGGAATTTCCACACGCCCGTGTGAACTCTCTGAAATCCTGATTTTCGGCAACAGTGAACAGTAGCTTGCTACAGCGCTTCCGCTACAGCATTTTTGCTGCAGTACCTGCTATAGTACTTAGCCGAAATGCTCCCGAATTCATCGTTCTTCATAGAGGCCATTGAATTGGGCAGACAATCAATGGTAGATTATGTCGATTACTTCATTTCTCTTCTTTGACGAAATTCTCCAATGCTACATGAGTTAGACTTTTGTGAATGTGACTGCCCTTGTGCCGCTCCAATGGAGGTTGGTACACACCCACAAGTCTAGACTCGTGCCTTGTTCCTTGCTTTGTCCGAGAACTCCTCAACAATGGCGAACATAACCTATTCTTCCTTCTTTTTCTCTTAATCTTCTCCACAACCCTTAATGCATAAAAGAACATAAATACACACTAATTAGTGATTAAATCTGAGAAAAGTAATGCTCAATGTAAGATAATAATAGTTCGTATTACTATAACATAAGCACTTATCATTTATCTCCTAGAACTTCACTCTATCTTGACCGCTAATGAATCATGGAACACGAAGGTAGGGAAAATCACATCGGAGGGGAAAGGGGACGTTCCGCTACCTCACGACTCACCCTCTTAACCCTCTTCAATCCTAAGTAGTCTAACCCTATAGGAGTTGTCACACCTCCAAAGGATTACCTAAATTGTTCTCAACCCTAGTGTCACGGCTAAGGGAAAACAATAACAAAATTAATCAAAATTGAAACTCAATTTTATTCATCAATAATGGAAAAACATAATAACAATGTCAAAGAAACATAATAGTCCTAGGGTTTACAAGTCCGAATACCCACAAGGGGTTTAGCTCCTCATGGAGATATACAAATCGATCAAAATAATAATAAGCACACAAATTGAATGCATAGATGAAAACCCCCTTGTGTGCGATGTGGCCGTGGTCTTGTGCCTCCGTTGGATGTTGATGTCGATGCCGATGACACGCTTCAAACCTCCACGAAGTCCTCTCCAAACCCTCGCCATTCCACTCCAGAAGTTAGGGTAAAGAAGAGCCAAAAAGATCTCCAAAATAGTCTCGAAAACGGGCTTTTATAATGTTGAGTCGCGGCTGAAATTTGAACTTATCGGGATTTCACACGGCCGTGTGGAATTTCCACACGCTCGTGTGATCTTTCTCGTTTTCTGAATTTCGTCCGAAAATGAACAGTAGCTTGCTACAGTGTTTCCCTACAGTAGCTCGCCGAAACACTCCCGAATTCTTCGTTCTTCATCGAGGCCGTTGAATTGAGCACACAATCAACGGTAGATCGTGCCGATTGCTTCAAATCTCCTAATTTGGTGAAGTTCTCCTTATTAGCATGAGCTAGACTTATTGTGAATATGAATGCCTTTGTGCCCCTCCAAAGGAGGTTGGCACACACTCACAAGTCTATACTCATGCGGTGCTCCTCGATTAGTCCGAGAATCTTCCCAACAATAGCGAACACGATCTGACTTCGTTCCTTTCCTTCACTTTATCTTCACAACCCTACAATGCACAAAAGTAAACAAATGCACAATTTTTAGTGATAAAATCTGATTAAATTAATGCTCATTGCAAGATAATAACGCTTCGCCTTACTATAACACTAGCACTTATCAAATCCCCCACACTTAAGCTTTTGCTTGTCCTCAAGCAAAATAGAACGTGAAAGTACTTGGGAAAAACAATTGAAAGTGCTCGGCCTTAGGTTCACCAAAAGTATGTAAAGGAAGTATTCTACAAGTAAGGGAAATCAAAACATTGCATAAGGTTACCAATGCTATAGCTAAAAACTCGAATCAAAAAGGATAACAACTCGAAAATGTGTTATTGTGTGCGAATTCACTCAAGAGAACCAACGAGTACTCCTCAAACTTTTGTTACAAGGACTTATTTATATACACAAAGTAAGGAAGTAGTAGCTTCACTCAACCTCTAAGGTATCCCTTTCCTAGGTGGCCACCAAAGGTGGCTTTCACACTTTAGAGGAGGTAGCTCTTTCTACGGTGGTAGTAGCTTTCATGCTTCCCATGAGATAGCTCTTTCTCTCATCCCCGGCAACGGCGCCAAAAACTTGATAGCTTCCGCGCAAGTGTACGGGATCGCCAAGTAATACCCTGTGAGTGACACAGTGGTCGTATTCCACTGGGGTCAAGGAAGTACTATTACTCACCTTTCATCTATTTTCTAGCCTACCATTCAATATGAGTAGAAGAGAAATAAAACAAACAAACTAATTTAAACTAATCCTATGGCCTGGTAACTAACACACGGATGTAAACAATCAAGGGAGTATCAAGCATGAGAAGGGTGTGTATGGATAAGGAATCCACCTAGGGTTGTCATTAAGTCCCAAACTAGGATGATATAAAGATGCATTGATGATAGTTGAGACCAAGAGACCTCGTGAGTATAGTAGCCCCGATTTCTCAACGACTAACCCCTGATCCCATACGAGTGTTAATCAGAATCTCTCCGTATTAACCCACCTATGATCGCAAAGAGTTCAAGGAAGTCTCTAATAGGAGTAAACCTACTATCCTTCGGCTAAACCTAACAATGGAGGGCTACCGACACCCAATTTCTCGGCGTGTCGGCACAAGAATCCCCTTTCAATCTCTCCTAGATCTAGTACACGTGAGTAGGTCACGTCTACGTGTACAACTCATAAAAGAATCACGGATTTCTCCATATATGTAATTCTAGACATGAAAGCATGAAAGATTGAATCTCAAAACAACCAACAAACTAGATTAATAACAACATCCAAAGTTCATACAAAAGATTAACCCTAGGGTTCATCCAAATCCAACCACAATGATAAGTTAATCCCTCATTACAAGGGACACTTAAACAACATACAAGGAAGACAAAAACATAAAAGAAGCAATGAAAACCCCCTCTAGGTTGTGATCTCCTTGAATGGATGAAGCTTCAAATGATGATGCAATGGTGGCGTAGATCTTCACTCCAACTCCTTCTCCCTTGCTCCTCTCCCTCTTGGTGATGATTTGTGCTTGTTTCCCACAAAGATCCCCGCCGAAAGATGGCCGGAAGGCCCCAAGGAGGTGCGGTGGCGGTGGCCTCAAAGGCCAAGCCAAAAGTACCCTTCAAAAGCCCAAGAAGTCCCCATTTATACACCTGAAGTGTACGGGCGTATGGAGGGCCGTATGGATGTAGATTAGGTCAAGAAAGCCCCAAATCCCGAGCCTCACTGGGTAGTTAACTGGCTGGTTAACTGGGCAGTTAACTGGGTAGTGAAGGGTAGGCAAAACATGCTGGAAACACTTTACTGGGTCGCAGACTGGGCCGTGAGATCCTCACGGGGTAGCAGACAGGGCCGTGAGGCTTAGGCAAAATTCTCAGGATTTTCTTGCCCGAAGACCACCAGGTGCTACAGTACATGCTACAGTACAAATGCTACAGTACTTCGACTACAGTAGATCTGCTACAGTACCGCGACCAGGTTTTTCTTCTCTTTTCTGCCCAGAATATGTGCTCATGATCTCTATGGCTTCTACATGCCCTACAAAGCAAATAATACTCGATTAAGCACAAAATGGGCATCTATTCATACAAAAATACATGCTAAGTGAATAAAATACATATACTGAAATACATACATTTAGACACTTATCAGTATCCCTTTCCTAGGTGGCCACCAAAGGTGGCTTTCACACTTTAGAGGAGGTAGCTCTTTCTATGGTGGTAGTAGCTTTCACGCTTCCCATGAGATAGCTCTTTCTCTCATTAGGGCATACTTGTATCCGACTTATGAGAGTAACTACATACTTCATGGGAGGTAGCTCTTTCCACCTCAAATGCACAAATAAAAGCTAGAATAATATTGACAAGCTTACTAGTTTTTTTTTTTTAGCTACACAAAACTTCACAACTTACTAGAGTAGTACTAAACTAGTCCTTAAAACTTCGAGTTTGAGTTTATAAAAGATTTCAAGAGTGAGTAGTGCAAAAAGAGATAATCGAGTAAAAATTCCCCTAAAAATTCAAGTGAAACTAGAGCATGATAGGATACAATGTTAAAAATTCTCCTAAACTATAAGAATACAATCGTTACAACTACGGTGAACCGCCATAGGCTACATGAGCAAGAGCAATTTAACGCACAAGTAAAAGTGTGTGCAATGTGAACTCCCCCCCCACACTTAAGATGTACATTGTCCCCAATGTACGCATGCAAGCACAATAAAAGTGAAGAATTGTAAAACAATTAGTGTGGAAGTAGGCAATTGAAACATTACTCCCCTAAACTCCAAGTGTTGCGTTTGATGGAGCTAAGTGCATTGAGAGTTGAGTCTCAATGGGTTATGATGCACACACGGTCCCATGACCGTGCCTATGACTATTCCTTAGATTCCTTTCATCCAAGACCATCTGCGCACACACACACACAAGGGTTTAGTATAGCTCAACAAAGATAAAATAAAACTCGAGTATATAAAGATAAAGCAATGAATACAACTCGAGATAATAGAAAAGTAACAGAAAAGATAAACTCAGAAGGAAAATCCTTTCTGAGTGTTACAAGTCCAAAATATAATAAAGAGTACAAAATAAAAATAAAAATAAAAATAAAACTACGACGCCTCAGCGTCGGTGTCTTGTGCTGGGGCCTCGGGTGCTGCTGGAGCTGGTGCTGGTGGATCTGCTGCTGCTGGAGGAGATGGAGGCGGTGGATTAGAGACTCGAGGTCGGACTACAAAAGGGGAGGTAATGGCCCTCTCGAGTAGCTGTTGAATAGAGTCAAATCGAGCCATGACCTCAGTGTGCTGTGCCATGACCTCTGTCTGGAGGACACCCACGACACTCTCGAGGCGCTCCAGTCTATCCTGGCCTCGAGAGGGTGAGAACATGCACACCGGAGATGGCTCCGGTGCTGTGGGTGGTGCCTCGGCCTCTACCTGACCTGGGGGGCTCCAATGCTGCCTGTAGACCCTCTGCCTGCTCCCCCTGTGTAGACTCTTAGTGAGGGATGATCAGGGTGTATACTCCAAGTCCTGATATGTGGACCATCCCCATTATCCTCAGGGTCTCAATGCCTAATGGAGCCGGTGTAGAAATCCTCTCGGCACTGCGAACTCCGTCTCGAAGTCCTAAACCCATAACCAATCGTGTGATATACGGGCCTGAGAAGATAACTACCACTCTGGGGTACTGGCCCTAGTGGCGGATGTAGTCTGCTACAAAGTACCCCAGGTGGAGTGGCTCGCTCTCCACCATCGAATATAGGTACAAGAGCTCCTGGCGGCTCAAGACCCCTGTACTGTCTCCCCGACCACTCACTGATCGGCTTAGAATAGTGTGGAGGTATCTATACGAGGCCCTGGTCAAATATGTGGCCTTGGACACCCCTGGCTCGTACTGTCCCTGCCCACATAACCTGCTTTACGCACGCTAAGGGGTCAAAGTACCCGGATAGTCTGTGGGGAGCAATGCGTATTCCTCTGTCTCAGTGTGTGCCTCATCGTATAGTCCCATCCACACTGAAAACTCGATCATGCTCAAGGTAAAGTGTCGACCGAGGGCCTGGAACTAAATAGTACCAACATCGGTGAAACTGTCATACCCCTGGTCGAACTCAAACGAAGAAAGCACCTCTAGCGTAAGTGTCCTGATCGCTGGCTCTCGAATGGATAATAATCTGCTCCATCTCCCTACCGAGAGGAGTTCCTCGACCTCCTCGACCATCTCTACTCCCCCCTGAATGTCCCGTAAAATGCTCAAGTCGGGGAAACGGTTCTGTCCAAAACGGAGGTTTGACAATCGCTTGAACCATTCCCGATGCTCAGGTAATGGGAAGTCAATCTCTGCTGGGGGTGGGGTACCATTGATTGTGTGCTCAATTCAATGGCCTCGATGAAGAACGATGGACTCGGGAGCATTTCGGGTGAGTTAGACTTGAAGCTTACTGTTCAGTTTCGGCCGAAATTCAGAATTCCAGAGAGTTCACACTGCCGTGTGAATTAATTTTTCAGCAGATAGAAATTTCACACGCCCGTGTGTTAATTCCACACGGCCGTGTGAAGCCCCCGATAAGTCAGATTTTAAAGCCGCGACTGAACATTATAAAAGGCGATTTTGGGGACCTTTTGGGATATCTTTTGACCTATCTTTCTCTCCAACTTGGGGGAGTGTGGCTAGGGTTTCGGAGAGGATTTCGTGGAGGTTTAGCGCGCGTCATCGGCATCGTCACCGACGTTCGACGGCCGCACAAGACCACGGCCACACCATACGCAAGAGGGTTTTCACTGATGTCTTTACCTTGTGCTTTTTTTTCTACATTGATGAACATGTATAGCTCCATCAGGAGCTAAACCCCTTAAGGGTATTCGGACTTGTAAACTCTAGGTTTATTATGTTTCTTTGACATTGTTATTATGCTTTTCCATTATTGATGAATAAAATTGAGTTTCAATTTTAATTTCATATTGCTATTGTTTTCTCTTAGATGTGACACTAGGATTGAGAACAATTTAGGTTGCCTTTTGGAGGTGTGACAACTCCTTAGGGTTAGACTACTTAAGATTGAAGAGGGTTGAGAGGGAGAGTTGTGAGGTAGCGATGTACCCCTTTCCCCTCCGACGTGGTTTCTCCCTACCTTCGTTTACTTGATTTCACAGCGGTCGAAATAGAGTCAAGTGCTAGGCAGATAAAATCCCCTGGGGCTTAGTTACGCAAGTAATTGAGTGAAGGGTTGAAGTGAATCCTACGCATTAGGGCTTAATCTAGACTAGGGTTCTTACACCTTGACCAAAGGGTTAGAACTACACATAGGAACAGGTTTTACCACTAGGAATCCCTAGAGCTTAAAGCAGTCCCACGTAGTGTGAGGGTTAGGTAGATATACTCCCCTGGGGCTTAGTCGTGCGAGTGACAGAGTGAAGGGTGATGTGAATTCTAATACCAGGGCATTGTGTTGGGGTTAGTCACGGTTGTCGTTAGGTTTGGGACCGTGAGTCTTAGGATATCCTCGACTTAATTAAACATCAATAGGAGAGTATAATAGCATAGTCCTGCACTAGAAACATAGACCCTAGAGGTAGCTTGTCCGGATACCCTATTTCATTCATTAGTAATCCTCTCTATTCTCTTTTACTTGCACTCTCTCATCTTCCATCTTTCTATTTAATTTCTTGCTTTTCATTCTGTTTGATTTTATATTCACTCATTAATCCCACTATTGCTTTTTTCGTACTCCGCATAGCTTTATTAGTCAAATCTCGTATTCTAATTCCCTATTCCCTGTGGATTCGACTACCCACTCACCAGGGTAAATTTATTACTTCGACAAACCCGTGCACTTGCGGGATACACGCAAGGGGTCGTGTCACTACCTCACAACTCTCCCTCTCAACCCTCTTCAATCCTAAGTAGTCAAACCCTAAGGAGTTGTCACACCTCCAAAAGGCAACCTAAATTGTTCTTAATCTTAGTGTCACATCTAAGAGAAAACATTTGCAAGAAAAAATTAAGATTGAAACTCAATTTTATTCATCAATAATGGAAAAGCATAATAACAATGTCAAAGAAACATAATAACCCTAGAGTTTATAAGTCCGAATACCCTTAAGGGGTTTAGCTCCTCATGGAGCTATAGATGTTCATCAATGTATGAAAGAAAGCACAAAATAAGGACATCAATGAAAACCCCCATGCGTATGGTGTGGCCGTGGTCTTGTGCGGCCGTCGAACGTCTGTGACGATTCCGATGACGCGCGCTAAACCTCCACGAAATCCTCTCCGAAACCCTAGCCGCAATCCCCAAGTTGAAGAGAAAGATAGGTCAAAAGATATCCCAAAAGGTCTCCAAAATCGCATTTTATAATGTTGAATCGCGGCTTTAAAATTTGACTTATCGGTTTCACACGGCCGTGTGGAATTAACACACGGGCGTGTGAAGTTTCTGTCTACTGAAAAATTAATTCACACGGCCGTGTGTTAATTCCACACGCTCGTGTGAATTCTCTGGAATTCTGAATTTCGGCCGAAAATGAACAGTGTTTTGCTACAGTACCAAACTGTAGTGTTGCTACAGTACTCGCCCGAAACGCTCCTGAATACGTCCTTCTTCATCGAGGCCATTGAATTGGGTGCACAATCAATTGTAGATTGTGCCGATTGCTTCAAGTCTCCTTCTTGGTGAAGTTCTCCTAAGCCACACGAGTTAGATTTGTTGTGAATGTGACTGCCTTTGTGCCCCTCCAAAGGAGGTTGGCACACACTCACAAGTCTAAGCTCGTGCCTTGTTCCGTGCTTGGTCCGAAAACTTCCCAACATCGGTGAACACGACCTAATTTCATTCTTCTTCTCCAATTTAGCTCCACAAACCTTCAATGCACAAGAATACATAAATACACGCCATTTAGTGATAAAAACTGATAAAAGATATGCTCAATGTAAGATAATAACGCTTCGCGATACTATAACACAAGCACTTATCAAACCCCAAAAGGAAGTAATAGTAGATCTCGGAACCCTTGGCAATACGACCCTCTCGTGCTTGCACGAGAGGTTATTACTTGATGACCCATGCACTTACGGCCGGGGAGTCGCGTACTCGCTCTTTAGCGTGTCGCGCGATGCTTCATTATGAATCTCAAACAATCATCAAATTAAATGACCAATCAACATCCAAAGTTCTTACACAGGTTAAATCCTAGCGTTCATCCAAATCCAAACACAACAATAAGTCAATCCCTCATGATAAGGGACATTTATTATCACGGCCCGACCCGCCGTCCCAAAGGTGCGACAACAGCCGTGACATTCCTAGGAGTATAACAGTAAACAATATCACAAATGCACAGGGAAGAAATAATAACAATAACAAGTCTTGATACACCGGAGTTCAAAATTTGAATATATACAAACCATGCAATAAGGCTTACTACAAACTAGTGGATCCATAATTCAAGACTACATGTCCATGTCCAAAAGAAACATACATGAAGCAGAAAAGATACACAGAAGATAGAGCAGCAACAAATGCCCAGCACAGTGCGCACCGCTTTACCTACTACGTGCAACAGTCTAGGAGAAGAAAGAGTGGTGAGCAACTTGTGTTCTCAGTGAGGGGAGGTTAGCACAACCTCACCAGAAAACACCAATAACAAAGATAATAAAACATAAAAAATAAGTATTTTACCAAAAAGAAGATAAACATTTAGAACATAATTATATACGATAGCAAACTTAACATAGCATAATAAAAGATATGGTTAAGAAACCCTCTCACTTCAAGAAGATTATAACAACCTCAAATCTGTTAAAATACTGAACATCAAGTTCAAAAAACAAA